>CM056384.1:56094759-56351259 GCA_029718625.1 Synaphobranchus kaupii | reverse complement strand
AAAAGCACCATGTCATTAAAGTTTACAGTCAAGCGGGAAAGTCTGCACACCCCCTTTCACCTTCTCCACATTTTATTACGTTACAGACTTATACTACAATAGATTGAGTTCATTTTTTTGCCTCAAACATCTACACACAATAGCCAATAATGACAAAGTGAAAACAGGTTTTTAGAAAATATGCAATTTTATTTTACTGACAAAAATAGGATATTTATGGGTTACATATCTGTACACACCCTTAGCCTAATACTTGGTTGCTGCACCTTTGGCAGCGATTACAGCTTCAAGGCGTCTTGGGAAAGAAGCTACGAGCTTGGCACACCTTGTTTCTGGACATTTTTGCCCATCTCCTCTTGGCATATCCTTGCAAGCTCCGTCAGGTTGGATGGGGAGCGTCGGTACACAGCCATTTTCAGCTCTTTCCACAGATGTTCAATTGGATTCAGGGTCTGGGGCTCTGGCTGGGCCACTCAAGGACATGCACAGACTTTCTCCGAAGCCACTCCTTTGTTCTCTTGGCTGTGTGCTTCGGGTCGTTGTCATGTTGGAAGGTAAACCTTCGCCCCAGTCTGAGGTCCAGAGCGCTCTGGAGCAGGTTTTCTTCAAGGATCTCGGTGTACTTAGCTGCATTCATCTTTCCCTCTATCAGGACTAGTCGCCCCGTTCCCGCTGCTGAAAAACATCCCCACATCATGATGCTGCCACCCGCCATGCTTCACTGTAGGGATGGTATTAGCCAGGTGATGAGCGGTGCCTGGTTTCCTCCAGACGTGGACGCTTGGTATTCAGGCCAAAAGGTTCAATTTTGGTTTCATCAGACCAGAGAATCTTGATTCTCATGGTTTGAGAGTCCTCTAGGTGCCTTTTGGCAAACTCCAAGCGGGCTGTGATGTGCCTTTTACTAAGGAGGGGCTTCCGTCTGGCCACTCTACCATAAAGGCCTGATTGGTGGAGTGCTGCCTGGATGGTTGATCTTCTGAAAGGTTCTCCCATCTCCACAAGGATACGCTGGAGCTCTGTCAGAGTGACCCTCGGGTTCCTGCTCACCTCCCTGGCCAAGGCCCGTCTTCCCCGATTGCTCAGTTTGGCCGGGCGGCCAGGTCTAGGAAGATTCTTGGTGGTTCCAAACTTCTTCCATTTACGAATGATGGTGGCTACTGTGCTCTTTGGGACCTGTAAAGCTGCAGAGATTTTTCCGTACCCTTCTCCAGATCTATGCCTTGACACAATCCTGTTTCTGAGGTCTGCAGATAATTCCTTTGACCCCATGGCTTGGAGTTTGCTCTGACATGCACTGTCAACTGTGGGACCTTATATAGGCAGTTGTTGGCAATCCCCAATCATGTCCAATCACCTGGATTTATCACAGGTGGACTCCAATTAAGTTGTAGAAACATCTCAAGCAGTATCAGTGGAAACAAAATGCACCTCAGCTCACTTTTGGGTGTCATATCAAAGGGTGTGCACACTTGTGTACATATGATATTTTACATTTTGATTGTTAATAAATTAGCACAAATGTCTAAAAACCTGTTTTAACTTTGTCATTATGGGCTATTTTGTGTAGAATTTTGAGACAAATATGAACTCAATCTATTGTAGAATATGTCTGTAACGTAATAAAACGTGGAGAAGGTGGCAGACTTTCCGGCTTGATTGTAAATCTTCAGATTTGTTGTTCAAAGCTAAAGGTCGTTCTACAAAGAGTGAGTATTCAGCCGCACAATGATTCTCATTTATTCTATTTCAACTAATTGCATGTGAAGACTCACAATTTCATTCAGCACATTCAGGTCTCCAATTCAAGATTTTAATAAATGTAATAAATCAGTGGTTTCAGAGTTAAATTAAAACTTGTTTTGATGTTTTTCCACATCAGATTTTACAAACGATAGTGCAACGTTTCTAACCTCATTTCTAGAACATTAGAACAGTGTGTGTCTGCACTCCACTTTTTCACAGGCGATGATGAGAAGCCCCTCCCTCTAAAACTGTCCCGGGAAAATCTCCACCCCTTCTCTTTCTCCCACCTTCACCTGTCTGGATCACCTGGATGAGCTCGTAAGTCTGATCTCTTCGAACAGGTGCTTCAGAAATAACTAACCTGTTTCCGGTAGTTTTTTTGACCAATCAGAGCCATTTGCTCTTTGTTACACACCTCTGTAGAACCACCTATCAGGTGCATTTGTCTCTCCCCGCATCACAGTGTGTTTTACTGCTAAGGGCAAAGAGACAATTGCACATAACAATTCTGGTAAACTGTGCAACTGGATGATGGAGTTGACATTTTATGATATGTAAATATAATACCATCATTTGAATATATTTTAATGGTTAATTTATTTAAGCAAAAACTATTCAACGGGCATTTTTGGGGACAATTGACAGCCGTACCGGGTCGAGAGGTCACGTCTCTAATTTGTTTGGTAAATCGGTAATGGACAGAACAGCAATTATTCGACAGATCCGAGATCAGTGAGAAGCGGTAAATGGGTAATAGTCTCTGATTATTTGACTGATCAGGGATCAGTAGGTACAGCAGTTGAAGCGTGTGAAAGTGCCATGATTACCTGAAAAGATTGCTCTGTCTCTCTCCAGACCCCTCATTCTCTGGGCCCGGTCCCTGTCAGGCCTGTTCCATTTCTGATAACAGCACATGTCCCCTTCTTCAAGCTCAAGGTACTGTGCTAATGCGTCTAAGCTGGTATGAATTATCTCTCCTGTTCAGCACACACATAGAGCTGTAGAAACTGTAAGGCCCTGTGTATGTGCCAGAGAGGGAACGCAGGTTGCTGATGAAGACATTTAGTCCGCATGTGAGCCGTGGCAAGGAGCTTTATCTTCAGATCTCTATGTTATTTCCTTCACAAAAACTCTCAACTTTTAAGCTACATAAACAGACCTTCAGAAACACAACATGGTGCAAGCGTTTGATGAATTTGCAGATGCGCCCCATTCAAGGAGATGCGCGTGTAGGACAACCTTAAAATCTGTTGTCCAAGTCACACATTCTTGAATGTGTCACCCCAACCAGTTTACCTTATTTTTTTACCTTGGATTATTGGGTGTGAAACTGTTATGTTAAATGTACTCATGTTCTTGTTAAAGGTTCCACAGCACTACAGGTTGATGGGCTATCAGCAGGTGTCACCTTTTCAGGCTTGGGAGCGTTCTGCTCCCAGTACCTTGGACCGACCGCTACGCTCGGGAGCTCAGGTGACCCTACTCACCACCACTGTTTTTTAATAATTATAGATTATTTAATAATAACTTATTATTATTATTCATAATAATAACAACAACAGTAACAATGTGGGCAATGGTGCATATGTATTTGCACAAATTCACCATAGCTCTAAACCATGCAAAAATATAATTGATAAATAGATTTTTTGCCAGATTCCCATATATAAGAAAATGTAGATATTTTATATTTTTAAGCAGAATCTGTTTATACAACTAGATGGTTCCTGATGCTATTAAGGTTAAAAATCTTACTCTGGAATCAAACATTCAATGTTCTGGTTAAAATAATTGTTCATAGTACACCACACTAAAAGTCTTGGGGCCGGCTGTGAACACTAGACACCATTCATGATTTCTAATGGTGATAGCATAGAATCACTAAACTGAGATTTACAATTTCCATACACACTCGGATAACTCATCTTGGGATGGCTGGTCTTCGAGCTCATGGTAAATATATTTCCATATTGGAGCTTTTTCTGCGGAGCTAATTCCTGTGGAGCTTTTTGAAACTAAATTTATGAAAATAAATGTGCCATCTGTGATGCATGTGCTGCAAGGGTCAGTTCATGAGACTGTTCTATATTTTTTAACAGAAGAATGTTGCCTGTAAATTCCCAGACTGAGGATTGTCTTTGAGTTTTTCCCATCTTGCCCATAGCGACCATAATGCTTTCCTCAATGGAAACACACGGCACACGCTGGCCTCCGATTGGCTGAATCAATTGGTTTTCAAAGAAACCTTTGGTGCTGAGGGAGCCATGCCTCAGCAGAGCTTCAACTGAAATACCGAACGCTGGCTCCCAAGACAGCGTCTTATGACTGTGGGCCCCGTGGCCCTGGCGCTTGTGTAATCATATTACATCCTGAGTCTCTCCCAGTGGTCCCACGGAAACCTCAATCCCCATTAAACTGTTGCTGAGTAAACACAACAGGGCCCGGGACGGCCGTCCATCAAAGTTCCACGAGTGTCACGGCGACATGCTGTAAACCGCCGCCTCCCCTCCCTTTAGGACCCATTTGAGGGCCCCCGCTTAAAAAGATGGTCCCAAAGATGGATAAATTACATTACGTCTCATCGAGTTAAACCAGCCGAAAGTCCCATGAGGGAATACGTAGATGCATTACGATGCTTGTCTGTAGAGCATGTGCATGTATGCAGTTGAAAGCATTTGAAAGGGCTTTGTGCTGTATGCGTAGTGCTGGGTTTTGTGATAGTGGAACGTTCTCAATGAAACGGTTCCTGCGTAGAAAGGCGTCCACGTGAGATTGAAGTTCGGAGAGGCCTGCTCTAAGCATGGCCTTTCTCCCTCTCTGTCCTCTGGTGATCAGTTGTAAAACCTCTCTCATACTGTGGGATCCATGTTCCGGTCTTTCTGTGTTTGACGCTGCAGGGATGAGCTTCTGCCCCCGGTGATCATACCTCCAGCAGAGGGGGAGGGGCCAGGACAGCAGGACCAGGCTGTGGACCTGGCAGAGACCCCCACCCTGAGCTTCAGCGCCCCCCCTGCCCCTGCTGCGGCCCCCGAACGCCCACCCTCTCAGGATCTTTGTAAGTCCTGATACAAATCACAACCCCCCCACTGCACACGGCATGACCGATTGATGATTTCAGATCAGTTACTCAGGGGCTTTTTGATTGGGAGCAAGTGTGAGGACAGTCCAAATGCAGATGGGGGTTTGGAGGAAATTTGAAATTTATAAATGTACTGCTTTGAATTTCCCCATAATTTGGGTATATATTCTTTACTTCTGTAGTAGAATTAAACAGAACAGCAGCACCTCTGATTGTCCCCTTTGGCTAAAGGCGTTTGACAAAATGTAAGTTGTAAATTGATAAACCTGAAAAAATGCAAGCAGTCAATCACAGGAACATAAAGGATAGTTATACCATGTGAAGCATCGTGAGAATGTATGAGGCTGATGTACCCTTGTTATTAAAACCCTAGATTTTTAATGATGACAATGATGATGGACGATAATGACTGATGCAAGATAACCGATAGAGTTCAGCCATAAATGGCCTCTGTCAAGAACTGCTCCACAACTCAACGTGTTTCCTATGTGCTGTAGAACCCCGCCCCCGGCCTGCAGGCCTTCAAGCAGCCCCCCCACTACCTGGAGTGTGACCCCGAGTTCCACCTGTGTCCTCTACTGAGGTACCCCATTCCCAAGGGAGCTAGCGTGGGGGTCCATGCAGCCAGCACCCAGAGGAAGTTCCTGGACCGGACGGTAAACCCACTGTTGAGGGACAACAGACAAGCATTTATAGTAGATAATGTATTGTGTTTACTAATTGAAGATTGCAACAAATGAAACAACTTAAGATAATATAAAAAAATAAATGTCAGTGAAAGTTTATAGTTGTACATGACAAGCAAGTACCAGGTGGCACTTGTTACTTAGAATATCAGACAAAACCCTGTCCTGGAGTTAAATTTTTTTCTTAGAACCCTTCCAAGGTTACTTTTTGAAAAGATATGGGTTCCATGAAAATAAATGTATTTAATTATCAGTTAATTATACTATGTGCATGTACAATACCAGCAAATGTTATTGTACAGCAAGTTTTGGGATTATTTCGAAACAGTGCTGGCTGTCAGGTGCACATTTTATGTGGTGAAGAACATTAGTGCGTCTGATTATATCAAAATAACTCCCAAATTATTTCTGCAATATATGGTGGGCAGAGGTTGAGTGTATGGGCAATGCCCTGACATTATTTTAGAGTTCTGAAAGGGTCCAAACACACCTGCTTTCCAAACACAATCCATTTAGCATCTGCCAGAGCCTTTATTCTGGATCAGTGGAGCAGCCATCAGTCCATTAGTGCCTCATTCAATGGGAGCGTTGCTGTACCAAGGTTTTTGCCTATTGTGATTTGTGGAACGATGTTGATAATAATACAAGTGATTATAATGGGATGTAAGGAGACCTGAAACAACATTTACTCAATGGGAGGGACTGAGGAGGACCTCGGAAAACACCATAGAGACAAAAATGAGCAGTGTTCACAACAATCCAGATCCTCTCCAAACTGCTTTTATGTACAGACTAAATTAGCATAAGGAAAATGATCATTCAGATGCACATGTACAGTTTGGACAAAGCAACCTCCAAAAGAGGAAGGAAAAGTGGCTCTTCCATTCTAACGTCACTTCCTGTCGACCACAGGAAGTAATCCGTGGGGTGATGACCTGGAAGAAGTTCCAGTCAGCAGCCTTGTCCTCTCTGTCCAGCCCTCATACTCTGACCAGCTCCTGGACACCACGCATGTAAGAGCATGGTCGTACCACATGTGTATTACAAAATCCGTTCTGGTAAGATGGCTGACAGTAAATTGGTGGGCGTTCATAAATGGCCCACAATTTCCAATTTCAGGGTCTGAATTCAGAAAGGCAGACATGTTCAAAATAGCAGCCTTATATAAAGCAAGCTTGAACACAGATATGACAACTGTAACTAATTTAATCCTAATCCTAAACCAAACCTTATTGGTAGACTGGTGAGGAGGACATTGTGTCTGTGGACAGGATTGCTTTGTATAAGTTTGTCTGTTTGGACAGCTCTGCGTTTGAAGGCTGCATGTACTGTATATGCCCCTCATGCCACTGGTAATGAGCCAGTCCACAGCTGGAATTAACTCCAGATGGCCTCCATTTCACTGTAAACTGTTGTACACTGTTTTTGGTAAAAAGCGGCGATAACTAATGCACATTTTTATCGAATAGCTTTATTATTGGTAGACGAGCAGCTGCAGATCAAATATTAAAGAGTGTAATAAATTATTATTTGTATTTGTACATACACACCACACATTATTTAAACTAATAATATGGTAAGTAAGCTGCAGTGCAGTAAACAAGGGGATACATTCACAAAAATAAATAATTCAGTTATTACAATAAAAACCCCCATACGTATATTTCAAGGAAACAAGTTTTGGAACCCATTGTAACATGTTTTTTTTTTTTTCCTTGAGGTTCCTCATTAGCCAAGTCAGAGCTCTCTGACGCCCCCTCAGTGGGGTGTTTGAGAGATGTGTGTTCATGAACAACCCCCCCCGCCGAAAGCTACGCTCAGCCGAACCCTTCTCATTAGCATCCAATTAGCTGAGCCGAAACATGATTTAAAATCTGTTTACCTGGCGACAGGCACCCAGAGCCCCTCTTTAACGGTACAGGCGTACTGCGTTGGCCACCGTGAGTCACCCAAACCCCAGGTTACAGACTTGGCTCTCCCCCGGCAGCTGTGTTGGAACAGCCTCCGGACGTCAGGATAACGTATTAGAGCGCTAACAATGGAGCACTGGCGCGTTGTCTTTATTTGGACTGATATTTGTCCGATGCGATGAACAAAAGGGAGTCATTTTTAATGCCAAAACAGCGGCAACAAAGACAGCTATTTGACTTCCATATATGAGACGTTCCGCAGATAACCGGACAGAGGGTCAAATGTGTTTGGGCGCTGAAAGGAGCTAAACTCAGCAGCTAAACGAAGCTAAATGGCTGCGTTGACTTATGGCGCACATTGGACTTTTATGCTTTCTTTGTGGAAATATTGTTTCCAGCATCATTACAAGCATGCAATACAAAGTACATGTACTGTATAGATACAATTAAACAGATGCTGTTAAATTTCATGTTGCAGAAAGGGCAGGTCAGAGGAGTGTTGCAATGTTATTTCCCCGATATGGCTGGAGATCAGTCAGTTCATTCATGGATTATTTATATAGTGGTCTTACCAGAAGGAATCGTCACAGGGCGCCTCGTGCATCATGTATTTCAAAGAAACAAGCCGATTTACGGCAAACGTAACGTGTGGTGCTTGGAAACGGAGAAGCCGTCTAAGAGTGATAGTATTTAGAAGCGATGAGATATGATAAAGCGTTTACTGTAACTTTACACCTACATTTAGCAAGGTACACAAATGATTTGCTCTTGAGAGAACAAAACACGTCATATATTCAAAGGAAACTTGCCCTTGGTCTCAAAATGACATTCAAAGATAAACTTTCTGAGCAAATCTGCTCTGTCTCATATCATCTAGTGGAGGGGGGAAGGGGGCGGGGCGTGCGATATAACCGTTTCTTTGTCCTAAACTCTGACTAATCACTTTCAGCCTGCCACTTACACACAAGTCAGGATTTTGAAGGTTGCAAACGTAATGATTATCTGAGAGAAAGAAAAAATGCAGTTCAAGTGAGTTTTTTTCACTGCTGCGTCATCAAACATTCATTTTGACCATTTGTGCTGCACTTTTGTCACGTCCATTCATTTACACCAGATGCCCAGAACAAATTGGCCGTATACGACTCCCAACAGCTGTTTATGTAGCACATTGCTGAACGCCACTAAGAAGAAAAACAGCTACATTAATAATCGATTTATGAACGTGGTACATTTCCTGGAGTGATATACTTAATACCAAGCTTCCAGTCTATTACTTTGCTGTTAATTATCCTATTTAAAACCCTGTATAGACTGTGTTAAATTGCTTTCATTTGAGTTAAATATTAAAATCTAAATCCTCCGGAAAAATGGGCAGACTAGCATATTAAAGCCTTTAGGTGCAATAGGATTTGTTGTGCAACAATTATGCACCTTGAAATTATGTAAATGAACACACAATCAGCAAATCCCTGAAACGATTTTAATTCTGTCTGCCTAGTGAGAGACAAATTGAGTGTGCCAGTGAGAATATGCCTATTACCCATACACCCGAATATGCCTATTCATGTTCCATACACCCATACACCCGAATATGCCTATTCATGTTCCATACACCCGAATATGCCTATTCATGTTCCATACACCCATACACCCGAATATGCCTATTCATGTTCCATACACCCATACACCCGAATATGCCTATTCATGTTCCATACACCCGAATATGCCTATTCATGTTCCATACACCCATACACCCGAATATGCCTATTCATGTTCCATACACCCATACACCCGAATATGCCTATTCATGTTCCATACACCCATACACCCGAATATGCCTATTCATGTTCCATACACCCATACACCCGAATATGCCTATTCATGTTCCATACACCCATACACCCGAATATGCCTATTCATGTTCCGTACACCCATACACCCGAATATGCCTATTCATGTTCCATACACCCATACACCCGAATATGCCTATTCATGTTCCATACACCCGAATATGCCTATTCATGTTCCATACACCCGAATATGCCTATTCATGTTCCATACACCTGCCCGTGTTCTAACAGGTGTTTCTCCCAGCAGGTCTGACCCCTTCAATGAAGATCTGCTCCCGGCCTTAGCGCCCCCTGCCCTGACCAGCCTGCCCAAGGAGCTGAAGGAAGACGTGATGGAGGGGCTGTAAGCACAAGAGAAAACCATGACCAACACCATAAACACCCAGAGTCAACACCCTAAACACCCAGTCAACAACACACAATACACCCAGAGTCAACACCCTAAACACACTGAACACCCATTCAACAACAAACTATACACCCAGAGTCAACACCCTAAACACACCGAACACCCATTCAACAACACACAATACACCCAGAGTCAACACCCTAAACACCCAGTCAACAACACACAATACACCCAGAGTCAACACCCTAAACACCCATTCAACAACACACAATACACCCAGAGTCAACACCCTAAACACCCAGTCAACAACACACAATACACCCAGTCAACACACTGAACACCCATTCAACAACACACAATACACCCAGAGTCAACACCCTAAACACACTGAACACCCATTCAACAACACACTATACACCCAGAGTCAACACTCTAAACACACTAAACACCCAGAGTCAACACTCTAAACACACTAAACACCCAGAGTCAACACCACACTATACACCCAGAGTCAACACCCTAAACACACTGAACACCCAGTCAACAACCCACAATACACCCAGAGTCAACACCCTAAACACACTGAACACCCAGTCAACAACCCACAATACACCCAGAGTCAACACCCTAAACACACTGAATTCCCTGTCAACAACACACTAAACACCCAGAGTCAACACTCTAAACACACTAAACACCCAGAGTCAACACCACACTATACACCCAGAGTCAACACCCTAAACTCACTATACACCGAGTCAACACTCTAAACATACTGAACATCCAGAGTCAACACCACACTATACACCCAGAGTCAACACTCTAAACACACTAAACACCCAGAGTCAACACCCTAAACACACTGAATACCCTGTCAACAACACACTAAACACCCAGAGTCAACACCCTAAACACACTGAATACCCTGTCAACAACACACTATACACCCAGAGTCAACACCCTAAACACACTGAATACCCCCAGTGGTGTTGACTCTGGATGTTCAGTGTGTTTAGAGTCAACACCACACTATACACCCAGAGTAAACACCCTAAACTCACTATACACCCAGAGTCAACACTCTAAACACACTGAACATCCAGAGTCAACACCACACTATACACCCAGAGTCAACACTCTAAACATACTGAACATCCAGAGTCAACACCACACTATACACCCAGAGTAAACACCCTAAACTCACTATACACCCAGAGTCAACACTCTAAACACACTGAACATCCAGAGTCAACACCACACTATACACCCAGAGTCAACACTCTAAACATACTGAACATCCAGAGTCAACACCACACTATACACCCAGAGTAAACACCCTAAACTCACTATACACCCAGAGTCAACACTCCAAACACACTGAACATCCAGAGTCAACACCACACTATACACCCAGAGTCAACACTCTAAACATACTGAACATCCAGAGTCAACACCACACTATACACCCAGAGTCAACACTCTAAACACACTAAACACCCAGAGTCAACACCCTAAACACACTGAACATCCAGAGTCAACACCACACTATACACCCAGAGTCAACACTCTAAACATACTGAACATCCAGAGTCAACACCACACTATACACCCAGAGTCAACACTCTAAACATACTGAACATCCAGAGTCAACACCACACTATACACCCAGAGTCAACACTCTAAACACACTAAACACCCAGAGTCAACACCCTAAACACACTGAATACCCCCAGTGGTGTTGACTCTGGATGTTCAGTGTGTTTAGAGTCAACACCACACTATACACCCAGAGTCAACACCCTAAACTCACTATACACCCAGAGTCAACACCCTAAACTCACTATACACCCAGAGTCAACACTCTAAACACACTGAACACCTCTGAATGTACACCCTAAACACACTGAACCCAGCGTCAACACCCTAAACCAGGGCTGCCCGACCCTATTCCTGGAGCTCTACCGTCCTATAGGTTTTCACTCCAACCATAACAAAGCACACCTCATTCAACAGCTTGAGATCTACCGTCCTATAGGTTTTCACTCCAACCATAACAAAGCACACCTCATTCAACAGCTTGAGATCTAGTTGAGCTTCGAATTAGTAGAATCAGGTGTGCCAACTGCCAAATTAGGGTTGAAATGAAAACCTACAGGAAGTTAGATCTCCAGGAACTGGGTTGGGCAGCCCTGCCCTAAACACACTGAATGCCCTGACTTGATTCCCTGAACACACTGAACAGACAGAGCTCACTGAACAGACTGGTAACTGACACCTAGACCATCCATAATCAGAACTGACACCCTGTTTAATCATAGCAAGTACTGATTAAAACAGAGCGATTCAGGTCATATTTAATCAATCGATGGAAGCTACCGACGGTGATTATAAAAGGCTTTTCTTTCTCTCTCATTCCACCCAGATGCTAAAGGCCTTGATTAGGCTATTCACTGCTGTAAATTAGCCAATTTAGCCACTCAGCCCAGCTCTTAAGATTACTAGCGGTCTAGGCCTTAGCCCTCCAGGGCCAGAGGGGTGGGGTTTTCCGAACTCAATGTGTGTGGTTGACTTTCCGGCAGCAGCCAAAGGGCCTGGGAAACTAGGTGGGTAGACCAAAGTCTTTGATTAGTTTGTTTCCATGGCCCACGGCTGAAAGTCAACCGCACAAAACTGCAAATGCTGCAGCACATTAATAATCGGGTTTTTATGAAAACAAGTGCTGAAAAGCAACAGAAACCAGCAGACATTACGGCTCTCCAGGACTGGGTCGGGACACCGCTAGGCGGTAGCAGGGCGGTTTGAGCAGACAGCTTTTTGAGCGGCGCAGGCTTTGCGTGCCATTACAGAGACACGTTGGCGTGTATTTGCACAGATCCGAAAGCGAGGGAGGGGCTCTCACGCCGGAGATGCTGAGAGCGGAGTTTCACCTGCCGGAGGGCGCGCGGCCGAAAGAGGAAACCTCCAAAGACCACAGGTAACATCCGCACTTCACTCACCTCGTGCGTACACATGACCAAAGGTAACATGGAAATAAACGTGAGCCTAATCTTCGTCTTTCAGCAGACCACATACAGCAACAGAAAAAGCTAACTTTCATCCGCTAGGAAAAGGCCCGCAACGTGCTCTATGGCTCTCGGCAAGATAGCTAAAAAATTTTTGTTTGAATGGTCAGGCAGTTTGTAACTGAAAGTGTAGGGGTACCCACAATGCATTGTAGCCCTCTTCCAAAGCAGAACTTGTCATACTGTAGGCCGGGCCACTGGGATCCCGCGCAAATGTGCACACACCCCAGAATGTAAACTAAAGGCTGGGATATTCTTTGTTTTTCAATGACCACATTTTTAATAAGATTGCAAGGCCAAAGAATTGATGACCATGGTTAGCCATGCATGAAAAATATCTTTCTTAGCTATCCGACTGTTAACCAAGTTATAATATGTGTTGCCTGTGTAGACGTATGTGCTAAGAATCTGTGCACATTCTTAAGCTGTTCTTAAGTGTGTTTTTCCATATTTCATGTTTTGACACTTGTTTTGGCCGTGAAAAATTTGACCTTAAAAGGCCAGCCAGAGTTCATTTGAGATGCTCAAACTCAAGGAAAGCATTTGTTCTGATATTTTATCAGCATAACAGCCATTGACCATATTTAGTAGTTTCAACACAAATAGACAGACACACTTTCCCTGGGGACCATTGGCAAGCACCTTTTTGCTTTTGCAATTATTTTAAGGGTCCGGTTTGATTTATTTTATGATTAACTACGTGTTATTCTTTCCAGGGAACAGCCATGGGCATAATTTAATGCTAACTTGCTCATCTGACAGCACAATAATGTGTCTTTCTGTTGTTTTACAGACAAGCGAGAGAGCCAGAGAAGGACCAGGCTCAGACCAGTAAACTGGCCTCCAAGGTGCAGGCAAGACTGAGGTGCTTGAAGACCCTGGCAAAAACAGACTTCTTCCACTAGCGATGCTGACCGCACTCTTATTATTCTTTTAAATCATGTGGAAGTGGTGGGGATTAATGTGTAAACACAGTACCTTCCAATTCTCTGTATAATTTCATCCAGGTAGTGGCACGGATCATGTTTTTCCACCTCTGGAATTCCATTCCCATTTCCTTGTTATGTAAACTATTTGGAAGTGGATCATCGCAACAGAAAAGTGTGGATTCACGACCATGGCAGATGTTGGGGTTATGTGAAGATGAACTGTTTTTCACATTTTGTAAACGTGGGTAAAGGTGCATTTACCCTGTGTTTATTATGAGCACAATTTCATAGCTATATGCAGCTAGGTTCAGGGTATAGTTCTTTTTCTATAAAAACACAAACGTTGCTTGTGTACGGTCTTGCTATCTTGTTCAGTTATCTGGTGAACTTCTCATATATGGCAGCTGGACCTTGGAACTCTAGTCGTACAATTAAATATCATAAGCAAATTGTGTTCTAATATTTAACACGACTCTAAACAACATATTCATTTAACCTCCCGTGCAAGTTTAGGGACTGATAGTGAGACAAAGTATATTTCATAAGTTATAAAAAATAAAACAAAGATTTTGCAATTCATTGAAATTTGAAACCAATTAAAAATGCATGTAACTGGTAAAAATGAAAACATTGAGCACTACTTGAAATCTTATGTATGTAAACTAATTCTGGTTTTACCTAACATTTATACAACATTCAGAAATAAAATATTTATCAGAAAATGAACTGGCTGTAAATACAGTTCTCATTTCTTGTAAAAAAATGTATTCGTAAGTAAAATGCAGTCAGTGCTCATCGGATGCTGACACAATTTCTGTACTTGTCCTTTACTGCCATCTTGTGGCTGCAATAAAGTCTAATCACAGCCAAATAGATCTTACTGATATGCTATATGAAACTCATCACTTACTGGAAAAATAGCTGATTGAAAAAAATGTAATTGCCTTAAAGTCTTCACACTGAAAGAAATATTTTTGGGTCAAGAGGAAGAAGAAATGATTACAGCTAAATTGGGATACTTTCAAAGTGCAGTCACGGGTAAAAATGAAAAGTCGCAAAGCAAACACTTATTTTAAAAAGTAAAAACATAATGATTTGTATTTAAAATATGTTGGTTTCAGTTAAACATAGCCTATGATTTGGGCTAGTTTTGAGTCGCCATTTGGCTGGAAAACCTTACAAGATCTGGCAACCCTGCGCCCCACTCTTGTTGTTTTTGTTGTATTTGAAGGATAACGTCAGCCAAGCTGCGCCTCATTATTTTTTTTTAAACGAAGCTTCACCTCATATTTATGTGACCAAAAGGTTTGTGTACTTCTTGAAAAGTGTGTACTCAGAATGTACTCCCGAATGTACTCAGCGACACACCGGAAGTAAGTGTGTCATCCATATACTGCAATGTGAAAAATTTCCGCGTACTCTACGACTTTCTCGCCCTGTCTACTCACCAAGGCTACTCAACAGTGTGGAAGAGTGCTAATTCGCATACTCACCAAGGCTACTCAACAGTGTGGAAGAGTACTGATTCGCACACGGCCTTGGTCCTGGAGAACCCCTGTGCATGCTGGTGTTCATTCCAAACAATCTTTTAATTATTATATATTTGTATTGTAACACGATTTTAACTCAGTGCACGTTTGGCTTGTTGCCAGTTAATTTTCCACAATCTAACGAAGATTTGTTGTCTATACTTTCAACATTTCGGGGTTCACTGACTTCAGCTGTAGGTCCACCAATTAAGCAATATAAAAATATCACATCTTTCAAAGGAACCAATTGCCACAGCATTTTGCAGACAAATAATTCGTTTTCTGAGAAATGGTTTTGTTTCATTAGCTGAAAAGTCCATAAGTTAGTGGAATATTCATTCTACACCTGATTCTGACACAATTTGGCCGCTGTAAGAGACACCATTCCTCATTAGACGTTACAATTTTACTAAACAAAAACAACTTCATACTTCAGGAATCAAAATTAAATGGTAATTACACCCTGGAATTCTTCTACTCTTGTAGAAGAGTAGCTGTCCTCTTGATTAAAATGATCTCTTAGGTTAATGTTGTTTTGCACTGGAATTTCCCTTTAAAGCTGGAAAGAAATGTGTGTAGACATGCAGCTATCAGTTGCCTTTGCCTTTTAAACTTACCTGGTTCAAAAAAAAGCTCCTGGATGTTTGGTTTAGATCAAGGATGGGCAAGGAGGGCCGTATCTGTTCCTGGATTTCCGACTAACTTCTGCTAACTTCTAGCCCAATCATTTACATGATCTGATATTTTAGCTACATTCCTCAATATGAACAGCAGATGATGAATGTTCTTGTACATGCATGTATTGTAGCGTTTTATTGTGGTCTAATTTACTAGTGAATCGGTGTTGGTGTATATGACAAATTAGCTGATTGAGCCAGGGGAAATGGTGGCAGCAAAAACCTGCATATACACAGGCCCGCGAGGCCTGGAGTTGCCCATCCCTGGTTTAGATGGTGTTGTAAGATTTTTGCGGACTCTTTTAGAGGACGAAAGTCATCCTGATGGCAAGTCTTGAATGGCTATGAATAGGAGATGTTTGGGAGTAGAATATGAGTCTCTGGTATGGAGAGACACACCTTTAGCTGATGGGTGATAAGCAGAAGGATTTGATTTAGCCTTCTCTCCTCCTTTGCCGAAATCTCATAGTTTCAGGAGAACATTGCAAACTCCATGGATAACATCTCTGATGAGCAGTGTCCACAGATGAAATGGTGTGTAACCAGTGGTCACTATTTTGTGGGTGATGGCCTGTCACCTAGAAACCAACAAGAGAGAAAACAGACCCACCTCAGAGACAGAACGAAATGACAGAGAACAAAATTAAAATGTATCCTGACTCAATGGCTAAGCATTGCATTATAAGATATTACAAGTGCTAATAAAAGCAGTTGTCGCACTATGAGTCTCTGGTGTGGAGAGCCACACCTTTAGCTCATGGGTGATGAGAAGATTGATTTGATTTTGCCTTCGCTCCTCCTTCGCCAAAATCTCCTAGTTTCAGAAGAACATTGCAAACTCCATGGAAAACATCTCTGATGAGCAGTGTCCCCAGATGAAATGATGTGTAACCAGTAGTCACTATTTTGAGGGTGATGGTCTGTGATCTAGAAACCAACAACACACAAAACAAAACCCCACCTCAGAGACAGACTAAAATGACAGAGAACAAAACTAAAATGTATCCTGACTCAATAGCTAAGCATTGCATTATAAGATATTACAAGTGCTATAAAAGCAGTTGTAGCAGTATATGAGTCTCTGGTGTGGAGAGCCACACCTTTAGCTTATGGGTGATGAGATGATTGATTTGATTTTGCCATCTCTCCTCCTTTACCAAAATCTCCTGGTTTCAGAAGAACATTGCCAACTCCATGGGAAACATCTCTGATGAGCAGTGTCCCCAGGTGAAATGACGTTTAACCAGCAGTCACTATTTTGAGGGTGATGGTCTGTGATCTAGAAACCAACAACAGACAAAACAAGACCCCACCTCAGAGACAGACTAAAATGACAGAGAATAAAACTAAAATGTATCCTGACTCAATGGCTAAGCATTGCATTATAAGATATAACAAGTGCTATAAAAGCAGTTGTAGCAGTATATGAGTCTCTGGTGTGGAGTGCCACACCTTTAGCTGATGAGAAGATTGAGTTGGTATCGCCTTCTCTCTTCCTTTGCAAAAATCTCCTGGCTTCAGAAGAACATTGCGAACTCCATGGGAAACATCTCTGATGAGCAGTGTCCCCAGGTGAAATGATGTGTAACCAGTAGTCACTATTTTGAGGGTGATGGTCTCTGATCTAGAACCCAACAACACACAAAACAAGACCCCACCTCAGAGACAGACTAAAATGACAGAGAACAAAACTAAAATGTATCCTGACTCAATGGCTAAGCATTGCAGTATAAGATATTACAAGTGCGATAAAAGCAGTTGTAGCAGTATATGAGTCTCTGGTGTGGAGAGCCACACCTGAAGCTGATGGGTGATGAGAAGATTGGTTTGATTTTGCCATCTCTCCTCCTTTGCCAAAATCTCCTGGTTTCAGAAGAACATTGAGAACTCCATGGGAAACATCTCTGATGAGCAGTGTCCCCAGGTGAAATGACATGTAACCACTAGTCACTATTTTGAGGGTGATGGTCTGTGATCTAGAAACCAACAACACACAAAACAAGACCCCACCTCAGAGACAGACTAAAATGACAGAGAACAAAACTAAAATGTATCCTGACTCAATGGCTAAGCATTGCATTATAAGATATTACAAGTGCGATCAAAGCAGTTGTAGCAGTATATGAGTCTCTGGTGTGGAGAGCCACACCATTAGCTGATGGGTGATGAGAAGATTGATTTGATTTTGCCATCTCTCCTACTTTGCCAAAATCTCCTGGTTTCAGAAGAACATTGCGAACTCCACGGGAAACATCTCTGATGAGTAGTGTCCCCAGGTGAAATGACGTGTAACCAGTAGCCACTATTTTGAGGGTGATGGTCTGTGATCTAGAAACCAACAACGCACAAAACAAGACCCCACCTCAGAGACAGACTAAAATGACAGAGAACAAAACTAAAATGTATCCTGACTCAATGGCTAAGCATTGCATTATAAGATATAACAAGTGCTATAAAAGCAGTTGAAGCAGTATATGAGTCTCTGGTGTGGAGTGCCATACCTTTAGCTGATGAGAAGATTGAGTTGGTATCGCCTCCTCTCTTCCTTTGCAAAAATCTCCTGGCTTCAGAAGAACATTGCGAACTCCACGGGAAACATCTCTGATGAGTAGTGTCCCCTGGTAAAATGATGTGTAACCAGTAGTCACTATTTTG
Organism: Synaphobranchus kaupii; assembly: GCA_029718625.1. Lineage (NCBI taxonomy): Eukaryota > Metazoa > Chordata > Actinopteri > Anguilliformes > Synaphobranchidae > Synaphobranchus > Synaphobranchus kaupii. The sequence continues at coordinate 56,332,787 of CM056384.1, read as the reverse complement.
AGGGTGATGGTCTCTGATCTAGAAACCAACAACACACAAAACAAGACCCCACCTCAGAGACAGACTAAAATGACAGAGAACAAAACAAAAATGTATCCTGACTCAATGGCTAAGCATTGCATTATAAGATATTACAAGTGCGATCAAAGCAGTTGTAACAGTATATGAGTCTCTGGTGTGGAGAGCCACACCTTTAGCTGATGGGTGATGAGAAGATTGATTTGATTTTGCCATCTCTCCTCCTTTGCCAAAATCTCCTGGTTTCAGAAGAACATTGCGAACTCCACGGGAAACATCTCTGATGAGTAGTGTCCCCAGGTGAAATGACGTGTAACCAGTAGCCACTATTTTGAGGGTGATGGTCTGTGATCTAGAAACCAACAACGCACAAAACAAGACCCCACCTCAGAGACAGACTAAAATGACAGAGAACAAAACTAAAATGTATCCTGACTCAATGGCTAAGCATTGCATTATAAGATATAACAAGTGCTATAAAAGCAGTTGTAGCAGTATATGAGTCTCTGGTGTGGAGTGCCACACCTTTAGCTGATGAGAAGATTGAGTTGGTATCGCCTCCTCTCTTCCTTTGCAAAAATCTCCTGGCTTCAGAAGAACATTGCGAACTCCATGGGAAACATCTCTGATGAGCAGTGTCCCCAGATTAAATGACGTGTAACAAGTAGTCACTATTTTGAGGGTGATGGTCTGTGATCTAGAAACCAACAACACACAAAACAAGACCCCACCTCAGAGACAGACTAAAATGACAGAGAACAAAACTAAAATGTACCCTGACGCAATGGCTAAGAACTGCAGTATAAGATATTACAAGTGCTAGAAAAGCAGTTGTAGCAGTATATGAGTCTCTGGTGTGGAGAGCCACACCTTTAGCTGATGGGTGATGAGAAGATTGATTTGATTTTGCCATCTCTCCTCCTTTGCCAAAATCTCCTGGTTTCAGAAGAACATTGCGAACTCCACGGGAAACATCTCTGATGAGTAGTGTCCCCAGGTGAAATGATGTGTAACCAGTAGTCACTATTTTGAGGGTGATGGTCTCTGATCTAGAAACCAACAACACACAAAACAAGACCCCACCTCAGAGACAGACTAAAATGACAGAGAACAAAACAAAAATGTATCCTGACTCAATGGCTAAGCATTGCATTATAAGATATTACAAGTGCGATCAAAGCAGTTGTAACAGTATATGAGTCTCTGGTGTGGAGAGCCACACCTTTAGCTGATGAGTGATGAGAAGATTGATTTGATTTTGCCATCTCTCCTCCTTGGCCAAAATCTCATGGTTTCAGAAGAACATTGCGAACTCCATGGGAAACATCTCTGATGAGCCATGTCCCCAGGTGAAATGATGTGTAACCAGTAGTCACTATTTTGAGGGTGATGGTCTCTGATCTAGAAACCAAGAACACATAAAACAAGACCCCACCTCAGAGACAGACTAAAATGATAGAGAACAAAACTAAAATGTATCCTGACTCAATGGCTAAGCATTGCATTATAAGATATTACAAGTGCGATAAAAGCAGTTGTAGCAGTATATGAGTCTCTGGTGTGGAGAGCCACACCTTTAGCTGATGGGTGATGAGAAGATTGATTTGATTTTGTCATCTCTCCTCCTTTGCCAAAATCTCCTGGTTTCAGAAGAACATTGCGAACTCCATGGGAAACATCTCTGATGAGTAGTGTCCCCAGGTGAAATGATGTGTAACCAGTAGTCACTATTTTGAGGGTGATGGTCTGTGATCTAGAAACCAACAACACACAAAACAAGACCCCACCTCAGAGACAGACTAAAATGACAGAGAACAAAACTAAAATGTATCCTGACTCAATGGCTAAGCATTGCATTATAAGATATAACAAGTGCTATAAAAGCAGTTGTAGCAGTATATGAGTCTCTGGTGTGGAGTGCCACACCTTTAGCTGATGAGAAGATTGAGTTGGTATCGCCTCCTCTCTTCCTTTGCAAAAATCTCCTGGCTTCAGAAGAACATTGCGAACTCCATGGGAAACATCTCTGATGAGCAGTGTCCCCAGATTAAATGACGTGTAACAAGTAGTCACTATTTTGAGGGTGATGGTCTGTGATCTAGAAACCAACAACACACAAAACAAGACCCCACCTCAGAGACAGACTAAAATGACAGAGAACAAAACTAAAATGTACCCTGACGCAATGGCTAAGAACTGCAGTATAAGATATTACAAGTGCTAGAAAAGCAGTTGTAGCAGTATGAGTCTCTGGTGTGGAGAGCCACACCTTTAGCTGATGGGTGATGAGAAGATTGATTTGATTTTGCCATCTCTCCTCCTTTGCCAAAATCTCCTGGTTTCAGAAGAACATTGCGAACTCCATGGGAAACATCTCTGATGAGTAGTGTCCCCAGGTGAAATGATGTGTAACCAGTAGTCACTATTTTGAGGGTGATGGTCTGTGATCTAGAAACCAACAACACACAAAACAAGACCCCACCTCAGAGACAGACTAAAATGACAGAGTACAAAACTAAAATGTATCCTGACTCAATGGCTAAGCATTGCATTATAAGATATTACAAGTGCGATAAAAGCAGTTGTAGCAGTATATGAGTCTCTGGTGTGGAGAGCCACACCTTTAGCTGATGGGTGATGAGAAGATTGAGTTGGTATCGCCTCCTCTCTTCCTTTGCAAAAATCTCCTGGCTTCAGAAGAACATTGCGAACTCCATGGGAAACATCTCTGATGAGTAGTGTCCCCAGGTGAAATGATGTGTAACCAGTAGTCACTATTTTGAGGGTGATGGTCTGTGATCTAGAAACCAAGAACACATAAAACAAGACCCCACCTCAGAGACAGACTAAAATGATAGTGAACAAAACTAAAATGTATGCTGACTCAATGGCTAAGCATTGCATTATAAGATATTACAAGTGCGATCAAAGCAGTTGTAGCAGTATATGAGTCTCTGGTGTGGAGAGCCACACCTTTAGCTGATGGGTGATGAGAAGATTGATTTGATTTTGCCATCTTTCCTCCTTTGCCAAAATCTCCTGGTTTCAGAAGAACATTGCGAACTCCATGGGAAACATCTCTGATGAGTAGTGTCCCCAGGTGAAATGATGTGTAACCAGTAGTCACTATTTTGAGGGTGATGGTCTGTGATCTAGAAACCAACAACACACAAAACAAGACCCCACCTCAGAGACAGACTAAAATGACAGAGTACAAAACTAAAATGTATCCTGACTCAATGGCTAAGCATTGCATTATAAGATATTACAAGTGCGATAAAAGCAGTTGTAGCAGTATATGAGTCTCTGGTGTGGAGAGCCACACCTTTAGCTGATGGGTGATGAGAAGATTGATTTGATTTTGCCATCTCTCCTCCTTTGCCAAAATCTCCTGGTTTCAGAAGAAAATTGCGAACTCCATGGGAAACATCTCTGATGAGCAGTGTCCCCAGGTGAAATGACGTGTAACCAGTAGTCACTATTTTGAAGGTGATAGTCTGTGATCTAGAAACCAACAACACACAAAACAAGACCCCACCTCAGAGACAGACTAAAATGACAGAGAACAAAACTAAAATGTATCCTGACTCAATGGCTAAGCATTGCATTATAAGATATTACAAGTGCGATAAAAGCAGTTGTAGCAGTATATGAGTCTCTGGTGTGGAGAGCCACACCTTTAGCTGATGGGTGATGAGAAGATTGATTTGATTTTGTCATCTCTCCTCCTTTGCCAAAATCTCCTGGTTTCAGAAGAACATTGCGAACTCCATGGGAAACATCTCTGATGAGTAGTGTCCCCAGGTGAAATGATGTGTAACCAGTAGTCACTATTTTGAGGGTGATGGTCTGTGATCTAGAAACCAACAACACACAAAACAAGACCCCACCTCAGAGACAGACTAAAATGACAGAGAACAAAACTAAAATGTATCCTGACTCAATGGCTAAGCATTGCATTATAAGATATAACAAGTGCTATAAAAGCAGTTGTAGCAGTATATGAGTCTCTGGTGTGGAGTGCCACACCTTTAGCTGATGAGAAGATTGAGTTGGTATCGCCTCCTCTCTTCCTTTGCAAAAATCTCCTGGCTTCAGAAGAACATTGCGAACTCCATGGGAAACATCTCTGATGAGCAGTGTCCCCAGATTAAATGACGTGTAACAAGTAGTCACTATTTTGAGGGTGATGGTCTGTGATCTAGAAACCAACAACACACAAAACAAGACCCCACCTCAGAGACAGACTAAAATGACAGAGAACAAAACTAAAATGTACCCTGACGCAATGGCTAAGAACTGCAGTATAAGATATTACAAGTGCTAGAAAAGCAGTTGTAGCAGTATGAGTCTCTGGTGTGGAGAGCCACACCTTTAGCTGATGGGTGATGAGAAGATTGATTTGATTTTGCCATCTCTCCTCCTTTGCCAAAATCTCCTGGTTTCAGAAGAACATTGCGAACTCCATGGGAAACATCTCTGATGAGTAGTGTCCCCAGGTGAAATGATGTGTAACCAGTAGTCACTATTTTGAGGGTGATGGTCTGTGATCTAGAAACCAACAACACACAAAACAAGACCCCACCTCAGAGACAGACTAAAATGACAGAGTACAAAACTAAAATGTATCCTGACTCAATGGCTAAGCATTGCATTATAAGATATTACAAGTGCGATAAAAGCAGTTGTAGCAGTATATGAGTCTCTGGTGTGGAGAGCCACACCTTTAGCTGATGGGTGATGAGAAGATTGAGTTGGTATCGCCTCCTCTCTTCCTTTGCAAAAATCTCCTGGCTTCAGAAGAACATTGCGAACTCCATGGGAAACATCTCTGATGAGTAGTGTCCCCAGGTGAAATGATGTGTAACCAGTAGTCACTATTTTGAGGGTGATGGTCTGTGATCTAGAAACCAAGAACACATAAAACAAGACCCCACCTCAGAGACAGACTAAAATGATAGTGAACAAAACTAAAATGTATGCTGACTCAATGGCTAAGCATTGCATTATAAGATATTACAAGTGCGATCAAAGCAGTTGTAGCAGTATATGAGTCTCTGGTGTGGAGAGCCACACCTTTATCTGATGGGTGATGAGAAGATTGATTTGATTTTGCCATCTTTCCTCCTTTGCCAAAATCTCCTGGTTTCAGAAGAACATTGCGAACTCCATGGGAAACATCTCTGATGAGTAGTGTCCCCAGGTGAAATGATGTGTAACCAGTAGTCACTATTTTGAGGGTGATGGTCTGTGATCTAGAAACCAACAACACACAAAACAAGACCCCACCTCAGAGACAGACTAAAATGACAGAGTACAAAACTAAAATGTATCCTGACTCAATGGCTAAGCATTGCATTATAAGATATTACAAGTGCGATAAAAGCAGTTGTAGCAGTATATGAGTCTCTGGTGTGGAGAGCCACACCTTTAGCTGATGGGTGATGAGAAGATTGATTTGATTTTGTCATCTCTCCTCCTTTGCCAAAATCTCCTGGTTTCAGAAGAACATTGCGAACTCCATGGGAAACATCTCTGATGAGTAGTGTCCCCAGGTGAAATGATGTGTAACCAGTAGTCACTATTTTGAGGGTGATGATCTGTGATCTAGAAACCAACAACACACAAAACAAGACCCCACCTCAGAGACAGACTAAAATGACAGAGAACAAAACTAAAATGTATCCTGACTCAATGGCTAAGCATTGCATTATAAGATATTACAAGTGCGATAAAAGCAGTTGTAGCAGTATATGAGTCTCTGGTGTGGAGAGCCACACCTTTAGCTGATGGGTGATGAGAAGATTGATTTGATTTTGCCATCTCTCCTCCTTTGCCAAAATCTCCTGGTTTCAGAAGAAAATTGCGAACTCCATGGGAAACATCTCTGATGAGCAGTGTCCCCAGGTGAAATGACGTGTAACCAGTAGTCACTATTTTGATGGTGATAGTCTGTGATCTAGAAACCAACAACACACAAAACAAGACCCCACCTCAGAGACAGACTAAAATGACAGAGAACAAAACAAAAATGTATCCTGACTCAATGGCTAAGCATTGCATTATAAGATATTACAAGTGCGATCAAAGCAGTTGTAACAGTATATGAGTCTCTGGTGTGGAGAGCCACACCTTTAGCTGATGAGTGATGAGAAGATTGATTTGATTTTGCCATCTCTCCTCCTTGGCCAAAATCTCATGGTTTCAGAAGAACATTGCGAACTCCATGGGAAACATCTCTGATGAGCCATGTCCCCAGGTGAAATGATGTGTAACCAGTAGTCACTATTTTGAGGGTGATGGTCTCTGATCTAGAAACCAAGAACACATAAAACAAGACCCCACCTCAGAGACAGACTAAAATGATAGAGAACAAAACTAAAATGTATGCTGACTCAATGGCTAAGCATTGCATTATAAGATATTACAAGTGCGATCAAAGCAGTTGTAGCAGTATATGAGTCTCTGGTGTGGAGAGCCACACCTTTAGCTGATGGGTGATGAGAAGATTGATTTGATTTTGTCATCTCTCCTCCTTTGCCAAAATCTCCTGGTTTCAGAAGAACATTGCGAACTCCATGGGAAACATCTCTGATGAGTAGTGTCCCCAGGTGAAATGATGTGTAACCAGTAGTCACTATTTTGAGGGTGATGGTCTGTGATCTAGAAACCAACAACACACAAAACAAGACCCCACCTCAGAGACAGACTAAAATGACAGAATACAAAACTAAAATGTATCCTGACTCAATGGCTAAGCATTGCATTATAAGATATTACAAGTGCGATAAAAGCAGTTGTAGCAGTATATGAGTCTCTGGTGTGGAGAGCCACACCTTTAGCTGATGGGTGATGAGAAGATTGATTTGATTTTGTCATCTCTCCTCCTTTGCCAAAATCTCCTGGTTTCAGAAGAACATTGCGAACTCCATGGGAAACATCTCTGATGAGTAGTGTCCCCAGGTGAAATGATGTGTAACCAGTAGTCACTATTTTGAGGGTGATGATCTGTGATCTAGAAACCAACAACACACAAAACAAGACCCCACCTCAGAGACAGACTAAAATGACAGAGAACAAAACTAAAATGTATCCTGACTCAATGGCTAAGCATTGCATTATAAGATATTACAAGTGCGATAAAAGCAGTTGTAGCAGTATATGAGTCTCTGGTGTGGAGAGCCACACCTTTAGCTGATGGGTGATGAGAAGATTGATTTGATTTTGCCATCTCTCCTCCTTTGCCAAAATCTCCTGGTTTCAGAAGAAAATTGCGAACTCCATGGGAAACATCTCTGATGAGCAGTGTCCCCAGGTGAAATGACGTGTAACCAGTAGTCACTATTTTGATGGTGATAGTCTGTGATCTAGAAACCAACAACACACAAAACAAGACCCCACCTCAGAGACAGACTAAAATGACAGAGAACAAAACAAAAATGTATCCTGACTCAATGGCTAAGCATTGCATTATAAGATATTACAAGTGCGATCAAAGCAGTTGTAACAGTATATGAGTCTCTGGTGTGGAGAGCCACACCTTTAGCTGATGAGTGATGAGAAGATTGATTTGATTTTGCCATCTCTCCTCCTTGGCCAAAATCTCATGGTTTCAGAAGAACATTGCGAACTCCATGGGAAACATCTCTGATGAGCCATGTCCCCAGGTGAAATGATGTGTAACCAGTAGTCACTATTTTGAGGGTGATGGTCTCTGATCTAGAAACCAAGAACACATAAAACAAGACCCCACCTCAGAGACAGACTAAAATGATAGAGAACAAAACTAAAATGTATGCTGACTCAATGGCTAAGCATTGCATTATAAGATATTACAAGTGCGATCAAAGCAGTTGTAGCAGTATATGAGTCTCTGGTGTGGAGAGCCACACCTTTAGCTGATGGGTGATGAGAAGATTGATTTGATTTTGTCATCTCTCCTCCTTTGCCAAAATCTCCTGGTTTCAGAAGAACATTGCGAACTCCATGGGAAACATCTCTGATGAGTAGTGTCCCCAGGTGAAATGATGTGTAACCAGTAGTCACTATTTTGAGGGTGATGGTCTGTGATCTAGAAACCAACAACACACAAAACAAGACCCCACCTCAGAGACAGACTAAAATGACAGAATACAAAACTAAAATGTATCCTGACTCAATGGCTAAGCATTGCATTATAAGATATTACAAGTGCGATAAAAGCAGTTGTAGCAGTATATGAGTCTCTGGTGTGGAGAGCCACACCTTTAGCTGATGGGTGATGAGAAGATTGATTTGATTTTGTCATCTCTCCTCCTTTGCCAAAATCTCCTGGTTTCAGAAGAACATTGCGAACTCCATGGGAAACATCTCTGATGAGTAGTGTCCCCAGGTGAAATGATGTGTAACCAGTAGTCACTATTTTGAGGGTGATGGTCTGTGATCTAGAAACCAACAACACACAAAACAAGACCCCACCTCAGAGACAGACTAAAATGACAGAGAACAAAACCAAAATGTATCCTGACTCAATGGCTAAGCATTGCATTATAAGATATTACAAGTGCGATAAAAGCAGTTGTAGCAGTATATGAGTCTCTGGTGTGGAGAGCCACACCTTTAGCTGATGGGTGATGAGAAGATTGATTTGATTTTGCCATCTCTCCTCCTTTGCCAAAATCTCCTGGTTTCAGAAGAAAATTGCGAACTCCATGGGAAACATCTCTGATGAGCAGTGTCCCCAGGTGAAATGACGTGTAACCAGTAGTCACTATTTTGAGGGTGATAGTCTGTGATCTAGAAACCAACAACACACAAAACAAGACCCCACCTCAGAGACAGACTAAAATGACAGAGAACAAAACTAAAATGTATCCTGACTCAATGGCTAAGCATTGCATTATAAGATATTACAAGTGCGATAAAAGCAGTTGTAGCAGTATATGAGTCTCTGGTGTGGAGAGCCACACCTTTAGCTGATGGGTGATGAGAAGATTGATTTGATTTTGTCATCTCTCCTCCTTTGCCAAAATCTCCTGGTTTCAGAAGAACATTGCGAACTCCATGGGAAACATCTCTGATGAGTAGTGTCCCCAGGTGAAATGATGTGTAACCAGTAGTCACTATTTTGAGGGTGATGGTCTGTGATCTAGAAACCAACAACACACAAAACAAGACCCCACCTCAGAGACAGACTAAAATGACAGAGAACAAAACCAAAATGTATCCTGACTCAATGGCTAAGCATTGCATTATAAGATATTACAAGTGCGATAAAAGCAGTTGTAGCAGTATATGAGTCTCTGGTGTGGAGAGCCACACCTTTAGCTGATGGGTGATGAGAAGATTGATTTGATTTTGCCATCTCTCCTCCTTTGCCAAAATCTCCTGGTTTCAGAAGAAAATTGCGAACTCCATGGGAAACATCTCTGATGAGCAGTGTCCCCAGGTGAAATGACGTGTAACCAGTAGTCACTATTTTGAGGGTGATAGTCTGTGATCTAGAAACCAACAACACACAAAACAAGACCCCACCTCAGAGACAGACTAAAATGACAGAGAACAAAACTAAAATGTATCCTGACTCAATGGCTAAGCATTGCATTATAAGATATTACAAGTGCGATAAAAGCAGTTGTAGCAGTATATGAGTCTCTGGTGTGGAGAGCCACACCTTTAGCTGATGGGTGATGAGAAGATTGATTTGATTTTGTCATCTCTCCTCCTTTGCCAAAATCTCCTGGTTTCAGAAGAACATTGCGAACTCCATGGGAAACATCTCTGATGAGTAGTGTCCCCAGGTGAAATGATGTGTAACCAGTAGTCACTATTTTGAGGGTGGTGGTCTGTGATCTAGAAACCAACAACACACAAAACAAGACCCCACCTCAGAGACAGACTAAAATGACAGAGAACAAAACTAAAATGTATCCTGACTCAATGGCTAAGCATTGCATTATAAGATATAACAAGTGCTATAAAAGCAGTTGTAGCAGTATATGAGTCTCTGGTGTGGAGTGCCACACCTTTAGCTGATGAGAAGATTGAGTTGGTATCGCCTCCTCTCTTCCTTTGCAAAAATCTCCTGGCTTCAGAAGAACATTGCGAACTCCATGGGAAACATCTCTGATGAGCAGTGTCCCCAGATTAAATGACGTGTAACAAGTAGTCACTATTTTGAGGGTGATGGTCTGTGATCTAGAAACCAACAACACACAAAACAAGACCCCACCTCAGAGACAGACTAAAATGACAGAGAACAAAACTAAAATGTACCCTGACGCAATGGCTAAGAACTGCAGTATAAGATATTACAAGTGCTAGAAAAGCAGTTGTAGCAGTATGAGTCTCTGGTGTGGAGAGCCACACCTTTAGCTGATGGGTGATGAGAAGATTGATTTGATTTTGCCATCTCTCCTCCTTTGCCAAAATCTCCTGGTTTCAGAAGAACATTGCGAACTCCATGGGAAACATCTCTGATGAGTAGTGTCCCCAGGTGAAATTATGTGTAACCAGTAGTCACTATTTTGAGGGTGATGGTCTGTGATCTAGAAACCAACAACACACAAAACAAGACCCCACCTCAGAGACAGACTAAAATGACAGAGTACAAAACTAAAATGTATCCTGACTCAATGGCTAAGCATTGCATTATAAGATATTACAAGTGCGATAAAAGCAGTTGTAGCAGTATATGAGTCTCTGGTGTGGAGAGCCACACCTTTAGCTGATGGGTGATGAGAAGATTGAGTTGGTATCACCTCCTCTCTTCCTTTGCAAAAATCTCCTGGCTTCAGAAGAACATTGCGAACTCCATGGGAAACATCTCTGATGAGTAGTGTCCCCAGGTGAAATGATGTGTAACCAGTAGTCACTATTTTGAGGGTGATGGTCTGTGATCTAGAAACCAAGAACACATAAAACAAGACCCCACCTCAGAGACAGACTAAAATGATAGAGAACAAAACTAAAATGTATGCTGACTCAATGGCTAAGCATTGCATTATAAGATATTACAAGTGCGATCAAAGCAGTTGTAGCAGTATATGAGTCTCTGGTGTGGAGAGCCACACCTTTAGCTGATGGGTGATGAGAAGATTGATTTGATTTTGCCATCTCTCCTCCTTTGCCAAAATCTCCTGGTTTCAGAAAACATTGCGAACTCCATGGGAAACATCTCTGATGAGCAGTGTCCCCAGGTGAAATGACATGTAACCACTAGTCACTATTTTGAGGGTGATGGTTTGTGATCTAGAAACCTGCAACACACAAAACAAGACCCCACCTCAGAGACAGACTAAAATGACAGAGAACAAAACTAAAATGTATCCTGACTCAATGGCTAAGCATTGCATTATAAGATATTACAAGTGCGATAAAAGCAGTTGTAGCAGTATATGAGTCTCTGGTGTGGAGAGCCACACCTTTAGCTGATGGGTGATGAGAAGATTGATTTGATTTTGCCATCTCTCCTCCTTTGCCAAAATCTCCTGGTTTCAGAAGAACATTGCCAACTCCATGGGAAACATCTCTGATGAGCCATGTCCCCAGGTGAAATGACATGTAACCACTAGTCACTATTTTGAGGGTGATGGTCTGTGATCTAGAAACCAACAACACACAAAACAAGACCCCACCTCAGAGACAGACTAAAATGACAGAGAACAAAACTAAAATGTATCCTGACTCAATGGCTAAGCATTGCATTATAAGATATTACAAGTGCGATAAAAGCAGTTGTAGCAGTATATGAGTCTCTGGTGTGGAGAGCCACACCTTTAGCTGATGGGTGATGAGAAGATTGATTTGATTTTGCCATCTCTCCTCCTTTGCCAAAATCTCCTGGTTTCAGAAGAACATTGCGAACTCCATGGGAAACATCTCTGATGAGCCATGTCCCCAGGTGAAATGACATGTAACCACTAGTCACTATTTTGAGGGTGATGGTCTGTGATCTAGAAACCAACAACACACAAAACAAGACCCCACCTCAGAGACAGACTAAAATGACAGAGAACAAAACTAAAATGTATCCTGACTCAATGGCTAAGCATTGCATTATAAGATATTACAAGTGCGATAAAAGCAGTTGTAGCAGTATATGAGTCTCTGGTGTGGAGAGCCACACCTTTAGCTGATGGGTGATGAGAAGATTGATTTGATTTTGCCATCTCTCCTCCTTTGCCAAAATCTCCTGGTTTCAGAAGAACATTGCGAACTCCATGGGAAACATCTCTGATGAGCAGTGTCCCCAGGTGAAATGACATGTAACCACTAGTCACTATTTTGAGGGTGATGGTCTGTGATCTAGAAATCAACAACACACAAAACAAGACCCCACCTCAGAGACAGACTAAAATGACAGAGAACAAAACTAAAATGTATCGTGACTCAATGGCTAAGCATTGCATTATAAGATATTACAAGTGCGATAAAAGCAGTTGTAGCAGTATATGAGTCTCTGGTGTGGAGAGCCACACCTTTAGCTGATGGGTGATGAGAAGATTGATTTGATTTTGCCATCTCTCCTCCTTTGCCAAAATCTCCTGGTTTCAGAAGAACATTGCGAACTCCATGGGAAACATCTCTGATGAGCAGTGACCCCAGGTGAAATGACATGTAACCACTAGTCACTATTTTGAGGGTGATGGTCTGTGATCTAGAAACCAGCAACACACAAAACAAGACCCCACCTCAGAGACAGACTAAAATGACAGAGAACAAAACTAAAATGTATCCTGACTCAATGGCTAAGCATTGCATTATAAGATATTACAAGTGCGATAAAAGCAGTTGTAGCAGTATATGAGTCTCTGGTGTGAAGAGCCACACCTTTAGCTGATGGGTGATGAGAAGATTGATTTGATTTTGCCATCTCTCCTCCTTTGCCAAAATCTCCTGGTTTCAGAAGAACATTGCGAACTCCATGGGAAACATCTCTGATGAGCAGTGTCCCCAGGTGAAATGATGTGTAACCACTAGTCACTATTTTGAGGGTGATGGTCTGTGATCTAGAAACCAACAACACACAAAACAAGACCCCACCTCAGAGACAGACTAAAATGACAGAGAACAAAACTAAAATGTATCCTGACTCAATGGCTAAGCATTGCATTATAAGATATTACAAGTGCGATAAAAGCAGTTGTAGCAGTATATGAGTCTCTGGTGTGGAGAGCCACACCTTTAGCTGATGGGTGATGAGAAGATTGATTTGATTTTGCCATCTCTCCTCCTTTGCCAAAATCTCCTGGTTTCAGAAGAACATTGCGAACTCCATGGGAAACATCTCTGATGAGCCATGTCCCCAGGTGAAATGACATGTAACCACTAGACACTATTTTGAGGGTGATGGTCTGTGATCTAGAAACCAACAACACACAAAACAAGACCCCACCTCAGAGACAGACTAAAATGACAGAGAACAAAACTAAAATGTATCCTGACTCAATGGCTAAGCATTGCATTATAAGATATTACAAGTGCGATAAAAGCAGTTGTAGCAGTATATGAGTCTCTGGTGTGGAGAGCCACACCTTTAGCTGATGGGTGATGAGAAGATTGATTTGATTTTGCCATCTCTCCTCCTTTGCCAAAATCTCCTGGTTTCAGAAGAACATTGCGAACTCCATGGGAAACATCTCTGATGAGCAGTGTCCCCAGGTGAAATGATGTGTAACCACTAGTCACTATTTTGAGGGTGATGGTCTGTGATCTAGAAACCAACAACACACAAAACAAGACCCCACCTCAGAGACAGACTAAAATGACAGAGAACAAAACTAAAATGTATCCTGACTCAATGGCTAAGCATTGCATTATAAGATATTACAAGTGCGATAAAAGCAGTTGTAGCAGTATATGAGTCTCTGGTGTGGAGAGCCACACCTTTAGCTGATGGGTGATGAGAAGATTGATTTGATTTTGCCATCTCTCCTCCTTTGCCAAAATCTCCTGGTTTCAGAAGAACATTGCGAACTCCATGGGAAACATCTCTGATGAGCAGTGTCCCCAGGTGAAATGACATGTAACCACTAGTCACTATTTTGAGGGTGATGGTCTGTGATCTAGAAACCAGCAACACACAAAACAAGACCCCCACCTCAGAGACAGACTAAAATGACAGAGAACAAAACTAAAATGTATCCTGACTCAATGGCTAAGCATTGCATTATAAGATATTACAAGTGCGATAAAAGCAGTTGTAGCAGTATATGAGTCTCTGGTGTGGAGAGCCACACCTTTAGCTGATGGGTGATGAGAAGATTGATTTGATTTTGCCATCTCTCCTCCTTTGCCAAAATCTCCTGGTTTCAGAAGAACATTGCGAACTCCATGGGAAACATCTCTGATGAGCAGTGTCCCCAGGTAAAATGACGTGTAACCAGTAGTCACTATTTTGAGGGTGATAGTCTGTGATCTAGAAACCAACAACACACAAAACAAGACCCCACCTCAGAGACAGACTAAAATGACAGAGAACAAAACTAAAATGTATCCTGACTCAATGGCTAAGCATTGCATTATAAGATATTACAAGTGCGATAAAAGCAGTTGTAGCAGTATATGAGTCTCTGGTGTGGAGAGCCACACCTTTAGCTGATGGGTGATGAGAAGATTGATTTGATTTTGTCATCTCTCCTCCTTTGCCAAAATCTCCTGGTTTCAGAAGAACATTGCAAACTCCATGGGAAACATCTCTGATGAGTAGTGTCCCCAGGTGAAATGATGTGTAACCACTAGTCACTATTTTGAGGGTGATGGTCTGTGATCTAGAAACCAACAACACACAAAACAAGACCCCACCTCAGAGACAGACTAAAATGACAGAGAACAAAACTAAAATGTATCCTGACTCAATGGCTAAGCATTGCATTATAAGATATTACAAGTGCGATAAAAGCAGTTGTAGCAGTATATGAGTCTCTGGTGTGGAGAGCCACACCTTTAGCTGATGGGTGATGAGAAGATTGATTTGATTTTGTCATCTCTCCTCCTTTGCCAAAATCTCCTGGTTTCAGAAGAACATTGCGAACTCCATGGGAAACATCTCTGATGAGTAGTGTCCCCAGGTGAAATGATGTGTAACCACTAGTCACTATTTTGAGGGTGATGGTCTGTGATCTAGAAACCAGCAACACACAAAACAAGACCCCACCTCAGAGACAGACTAAAATGACAGAGAACAAAACTAAAATGTATCCTGACTCAATGGCTAAGCATTGCATTATAAGATATTACAAGTGCGATAAAAGCAGTTGTAGCAGTATATGAGTCTCTGGTGTGGAGAGCCACACCTTTAGCTGATGGGTGATGAGAAGATTGATTTGATTTTGCCATCTCTCCTCCTTTGCCAAAATCTCCTGGTTTCAGAAGAACATTGCGAACTCCATGGGAAACATCTCTGATGAGCAGTGTCCCCAGGTGAAATGATGTGTAACCACTAGTCACTATTTTGAGGGTGATGGTCTGTGATCTAGAAACCAACAACACACAAAACAAGACCCCACCTCAGAGACAGACTAAAATGACAGAGAACAAAACTAAAATGTATCCTGACTCAATGGCTAAGCATTGCATTATAAGATATTACAAGTGCGATAAAAGCAGTTGTAGCAGTATATGAGTCTCTGGTGTGGAGAGCCACACCTTTAGCTGATGGGTGATGAGAAGATTGATTTGATTTTGCCATCTCTCCTCCTTTGCCAAAATCTCCTGGTTTCAGAAGAACATTGCGAACTCCATGGGAAACATCTCTGATGAGCAGTGTCCCCAGGTGAAATGACATGCAACCACTAGTCACTATTTTGAGGGTGATGGTCTGTGATCTAGAAACCAGCAACACACAAAACAAGACCCCACCTCAGAGACAGACTAAAATGACAGAGAACAAAACTAAAATGTATCCTGACTCAATGGCTAAGCATTGCATTATAAGATATTACAAGTGCGATAAAAGCAGTTGTAGCAGTATATGAGTCTCTGGTGTGGAGAGCCACACCTTTAGCTGATGGGTGATGAGAAGATTGATTTGATTTTGCCATCTCTCCTCCTTTGCCAAAATCTCCTGGTTTCAGAAGAACATTGCGAACTCCATGGGAAACATCTCTGATGAGCAGTGTCCCCAGGTAAAATGACGTGTAACCAGTAGTCACTATTTTGAGGGTGATAGTCTGTGATCTAGAAACCAACAACACACAAAACAAGACCCCACCTCAGAGACAGACTAAAATGACAGAGAACAAAACTAAAATGTATCCTGACTCAATGGCTAAGCATTGCATTATAAGATATTACAAGTGCGATAAAAGCAGTTGTAGCAGTATATGAGTCTCTGGTGTGGAGAGCCACACCTTTAGCTGATGGGTGATGAGAAGATTGATTTGATTTTGTCATCTCTCCTCCTTTGCCAAAATCTCCTGGTTTCAGAAGAACATTGCAAACTCCATGGGAAACATCTCTGATGAGTAGTGTCCCCAGGTGAAATGATGTGTAACCACTCGTCACTATTTTGAGGGTGATGGTCTGTGATCTAGAAACCAACAACACACAAAACAAGACCCCACCTCAGAGACAGACTAAAATGACAGAGAACAAAACTAAAATGTATCCTGACTCAATGGCTAAGCATTGCATTATAAGATATTACAAGTGCGATAAAAGCAGTTGTAGCAGTATATGAGTCTCTGGTGTGGAGAGCCACACCATTAGCTGATGGGTGATGAGAAGATTGATTTGATTTTGTCATCTCTCCTCCTTTGCCAAAATCTCCTGGTTTCAGAAGAACATTGCGAACTCCATAGGAAACATCTCTGATGAGTAGTGTCCCCAGGTGAAATGATGTGTAACCACTAGTCACTATTTTGAGGGTGATGGTCTGTGATCTAGAAACCAACAACACACAAAACAAGACCCCACCTCAGAGACAGACTAAAATGACAGAGAACAAAACTAAAATGTATCGTGACTCAATGGCTAAGCATTGCATTATAAGATATTACAAGTGCGATAAAAGCAGTTGTAGCAGTATATGAGTCTCTGGTGTGGAGAGCCACACCTTTAGCTGATGGGATATGAGAAGATTGATTTGATTTTGCCATCTCTCCTCCTTTGCCAAAATCTCCTGGTTTCAGAAGAACATTGCCAACTCCATGGGAAACATCTCTGATGAGCAGTGTCCCCAGGTGAAATGATGTGTAACCAGTAGTCACTATTTTGAGGGAGATGGTCTGTGATCTAGAAACCAACAACACACAAAACAAGACCCCACCTCAGAGACAGACTAAAATGACAGAGAACAAAACTAAAATGTATCCTGACTCAATGGCTAAGCATTGCATTATAAGATATTACAAGTGCGATAAAAGCAGTTGTAGCAGTATATGAGTCTCTGGTGTGGAGAGCCACACCTTTAGCTGATGGGTGATGAGAAGATTGATTTGATTTTGCCATCTCTCCTCCTTTGCCAAAATCTCCTGGTTTCAGAAGAACATTGCTAACTCCATGGGAAACATCTCTGATGAGCAGTGACCCCAGGTGAAATGACATGTAACCACTAGTCACTATTTTGAGGGTGATGGTCTGTGATCTAGAAACCAGCAACACACAAAACAAGACCCCACCTCAGAGACAGACTAAAATGACAGAGAACAAAACTAAAATGTATCCTGACTCAATGGCTAAGCATTGCATTATAAGATATTACAAGTGCGATAAAAGCAGTTGTAGCAGTATACGAGTCTCTGGTGTGGAGAGCCACACCTTTAGCTGATGGGTGATGAGAAGATTGATTTGATTTTGCCATCTCTCCTCCTTTGCCAAAATCTCCTGGTTTCAGAAGAACATTGCGAACTCCATGGGAAACATCTCTGATGAGCAGTGTCCCCAGGTGAAATGATGTGTAACCACTAGTCACTATTTTGAGGGTGATGGTCTGTGATCTAGAAACCAACAACACACAAAACAAGACCCCACCTCAGAGACAGACTAAAATGACAGAGAACAAAACTAAAATGTATCCTGACTCAATGGCTAAGCATTGCATTATAAGATATTACAAGTGCGATAAAAGCAGTTGTAGCAGTATATGAGTCTCTGGTGTGGAGAGCCACACCTTTAGCTGATGGGTGATGAGAAGATTGATTTGATTTTGCCATCTCTCCTCCTTTGCCAAAATCTCCTGGTTTCAGAAGAACATTGCGAACTCCATGGGAAACATCTCTGATGAGCCATGTCCCCAGGTGAAATGACATGTAACCACTAGACACTATTTTGAGGGTGATGGTCTGTGATCTAGAAACCAACAACACACAAAACAAGACCCCACCTCAGAGACAGACTAAAATGACAGAGAACAAAACTAAAATGTATCCTGACTCAATGGCTAAGCATTGCATTATAAGATATTACAAGTGCGATAAAAGCAGTTGTAGCAGTATATGAGTCTCTGGTGTGGAGAGCCACACCTTTAGCTGATGGGTGATGAGAAGATTGATTTGATTTTGCCATCTCTCCTCCTTTGCCAAAATCTCCTGGTTTCAGAAGAACATTGCGAACTCCATGGGAAACATCTCTGATGAGCAGTGTCCCCAGGTGAAATGATGTGTAACCACTAGTCACTATTTTGAGGGTGATGGTCTGTGATCTAGAAACCAACAACACACAAAACAAGACCCCACCTCAGAGACAGACTAAAATGACAGAGAACAAAACTAAAATGTATCCTGACTCAATGGCTAAGCATTGCATTATAAGATATTACAAGTGCGATAAAAGCAGTTGTAGCAGTATATGAGTCTCTGGTGTGGAGAGCCACACCTTTAGCTGATGGGTGATGAGAAGATTGATTTGATTTTGCCATCTCTCCTCCTTTGCCAAAATCTCCTGGTTTCAGAAGAACATTGCGAACTCCATGGGAAACATCTCTGATGAGCAGTGTCCCCAGGTGAAATGACATGTAACCACTAGTCACTATTTTGAGGGTGATGGTCTGTGATCTAGAAACCAGCAACACACAAAACAAGACCCCACCTCAGAGACAGACTAAAATGACAGAGAACAAAACTAAAATGTATCCTGACTCAATGGCTAAGCATTGCATTATAAGATATTACAAGTGCGATAAAAGCAGTTGTAGCAGTATATGAGTCTCTGGTGTGGAGAGCCACACCTTTAGCTGATGGGTGATGAGAAGATTGATTTGATTTTGCCATCTCTCCTCCTTTGCCAAAATCTCCTGGTTTCAGAAGAACATTGCGAACTCCATGGGAAACATCTCTGATGAGCAGTGTCCCCAGGTAAAATGACGTGTAACCAGTAGTCACTATTTTGAGGGTGATAGTCTGTGATCTAGAAACCAACAACACACAAAACAAGACCCCACCTCAGAGACAGACTAAAATGACAGAGAACAAAACTAAAATGTATCCTGACTCAATGGCTAAGCATTGCATTATAAGATATTACAAGTGCGATAAAAGCAGTTGTAGCAGTATATGAGTCTCTGGTGTGGAGAGCCACACCTTTAGCTGATGGGTGATGAGAAGATTGATTTGATTTTGTCATCTCTCCTCCTTTGCCAAAATCTCCTGGTTTCAGAAGAACATTGCAAACTCCATGGGAAACATCTCTGATGAGTAGTGTCCCCAGGTGAAATGATGTGTAACCACTAGTCACTATTTTGAGGGTGATGGTCTGTGATCTAGAAACCAACAACACACAAAACAAGACCCCACCTCAGAGACAGACTAAAATGACAGAGAACAAAACTAAAATGTATCCTGACTCAATGGCTAAGCATTGCATTATAAGATATTACAAGTGCGATAAAAGCAGTTGTAGCAGTATATGAGTCTCTGGTGTGGAGAGCCACACCTTTAGCTGATGGGTGATGAGAAGATTGATTTGATTTTGTCATCTCTCCTCCTTTGCCAAAATCTCCTGGTTTCAGAAGAACATTGCGAACTCCATGGGAAACATCTCTGATGAGTAGTGTCCCCAGGTGAAATGATGTGTAACCACTAGTCACTATTTTGAGGGTGATGGTCTGTGATCTAGAAACCAACAACACACAAAACAAGACCCCACCTCAGAGACAGACTAAAATGACAGAGAACAAAACTAAAATGTATCGTGACTCAATGGCTAAGCATTGCATTATAAGATATTACAAGTGCGATAAAAGCAGTTGTAGCAGTATATGAGTCTCTGGAGTGGAGAGCCACACCTTTAGCTGATGGGAGATGAGAAGATTGATTTGATTTTGCCATCTCTCCTCCTTTGCCAAAATCTCCTGGTTTCAGAAGAACATTGCCAACTCCATGGGAAACATCTCTGATGAGCAGTGTCCCCAGGTGAAATGATGTGTAACCAGTAGTCACTATTTTGAGGGAGATGGTCTGTGATCTAGAAACCAACAACACACAAAACAAGACCCCACCTCAGAGACAGACTAAAATGACAGAGAACAAAACTAAAATGTATCCTGACTCAATGGCTAAGCATTGCATTATAAGATATTACAAGTGCGATAAAAGCAGTTGTAGCTGTATATGAGTCTCTGGTGTGGAGAGCCACACCTTTAGCTGATGGGTGATGAGAAGATTGATTTGATTTTGCCATCTCTCCTCCTTTGCCAAAATCTCCTGGTTTCAGAAGAACATTGCGAACTCCATGGGAAACATCTCTGATGAGCAGTGACCCCAGGTGAAATGACATGTAACCACTAGTCACTATTTTGAGGGTGATGGTCTGTGATCTAGAAACCAGCAACACACAAAACAAGACCCCACCTCAGAGACAGACTAAAATGACAGAGAACAAAACTAAAATGTATCCTGACTCAATGGCTAAGCATTGCATTATAAGATATTACAAGTGCGATAAAAGCAGTTGTAGCAGTATATGAGTCTCTGGTGTGGAGAGCCACACCTTTAGCTGATGGGTGATGAGAAGATTGATTTGATTTTGCCATCTCTCCTCCTTTGCCAAAATCTCCTGGTTTCAGAAGAACATTGCGAACTCCATGGGAAACATCTCTGATGAGCAGTGTCCCCAGGTGAAATGATGTGTAACCACTAGTCACTATTTTGAGGGTGATGGTCTGTGATCTAGAAACCAACAACACACAAAACAAGACCCCACCTCAGAGACAGACTAAAATGACAGAGAACAAAACTAAAATGTATCCTGACTCAATGGCTAAGCATTGCATTATAAGATATTACAAGTGCGATAAAAGCAGTTGTAGCAGTATATGAGTCTCTGGTGTGGAGAGCCACACCTTTAGCTGATGGGTGATGAGAAGATTGATTTGATTTTGCCATCTCTCCTCCTTTGCCAAAATCTCCTGGTTTCAGAAGAACATTGCGAACTCCATGGGAAACATCTCTGATGAGCCATGTCCCCAGGTGAAATGACATGTAACCACTAGACACTATTTTGAGGGTGATGGTCTGTGATCTAGAAACCAACAACACACAAAACAAGACCCCACCTCAGAGACAGACTAAAATGACAGAGAACAAAACTAAAATGTATCCTGACTCAATGGCTAAGCATTGCATTATAAGATATTACAAGTGCGATAAAAGCAGTTGTAGCAGTATATGAGTCTCTGGTGTGGAGAGCCACACCTTTAGCTGATGGGTGATGAGAAGATTGATTTGATTTTGCCATCTCTCCTCCTTTGCCAAAATCTCCTGGTTTCAGAAGAACATTGCGAACTCCATGGGAAACATCTCTGATGAGCCATGTCCCCAGGTGAAATGACAAGTAACCACTAGTCACTATTTTGAGGGTGATGGTCTGTGATCTAGAAACCAACAACACACAAAACAAGACCCCACCTCAGAGACAGACTAAAATGACAGAGAACAAAACTAAAATGTATCCTGACTCAATGGCTAAGCATTGCATTATAAGATATTACAAGTGCGATAAAAGCAGTTGTAGCAGTATATGAGTCTCTGGTGTGGAGAGCCACACCTTTAGCTGATGGGTGATGAGAAGATTGATTTGATTTTGCCATCTCTCCTCCTTTGCCAAAATCTCCTGGTTTCAGAAGAACATTGCAAACTCCATGGGAAACATCTCTGATGAGCAGTGTCCCCAGGTGAAATGATGTGTAACCAGTAGTCACTATTTTGAGGGAGATGGTCTGTGATCTAGAAACCAACAACACACAAAACAAGACCCCACCTCAGAGACAGACTAAAATGACAGAGAACAAAACTAAAATGTATCCTGACTCAATGGCTAAGCATTGCATTATAAGATATTACAAGTGCGATAAAAGCAGTTGTAGCAGTATATGAGTCTCTGGTGTGGAGAGCCACACCTTTAGCTGATGGGTGATGAGAAGATTGATTTGATTTTGCCATCTCTCCTCCTTTGCCAAAATCTCCTGGTTTCAGAAGAACATTGCGAACTCCATGGGAAACATCTCTGATGAGCAGTGACCCCAGGTGAAATGACATGTAACCACTAGTCACTATTTTGAGGGTGATGGTCTGTGATCTAGAAACCAGCAACACACAAAACAAGACCCCACCTCAGAGACAGACTAAAATGACAGAGAACAAAACTAAAATGTATCCTGACTCAATGGCTAAGCATTGCATTATAAGATATTACAAGTGCGATAAAAGCAGTTGTAGCAGTATATGAGTCTCTGGTGTGGAGAGCCACACCTTTAGCTGATGGGTGATGAGAAGATTGATTTGATTTTGCCATCTCTCCTCCTTTGCCAAAATCTCCTGGTTTCAGAAGAACATTGCGAACTCCATGGGAAACATCTCTGATGAGCAGTGTCCCCAGGTGAAATGATGTGTAACCACTAGTCACTATTTTGAGGGTGATGGTCTGTGATCTAGAAACCAACAACACACAAAACAAGACCCCACCTCAGAGACAGACTAAAATGACAGAGAACAAAACTAAAATGTATCCTGACTCAATGGCTAAGCATTGCATTATAAGATATTACAAGTGCGATAAAAGCAGTTGTAGCAGTATATGAGTCTCTGGTGTGGAGAGCCACACCTTTAGCTGATGGGTGATGAGAAGATTGATTTGATTTTGCCATCTCTCCTCCTTTGCCAAAATCTCCTGGTTTCAGAAGAACATTGCAAACTCCATGGGAAACATCTCTGATGAGCAGTGTCCCCAGGTGAAATGATGTGTAACCAGTAGTCACTATTTTGAGGGAGATGGTCTGTGATCTAGAAACCAACAACACACAAAACAAGACCCCACCTCAGAGACAGACTAAAATGACAGAGAACAAAACTAAAATGTATCCTGACTCAATGGCTAAGCATTGCATTATAAGATATTACAAGTGCGATAAAAGCAGTTGTAGCAGTATATGAGTCTCTGGTGTGGAGAGCCACACCTTTAGCTGATGGGTGATGAGAAGATTGATTTGATTTTGCCATCTCTCCTCCTTTGCCAAAATCTCCTGGTTTCAGAAGAACATTGCGAACTCCATGGGAAACATCTCTGATGAGCAGTGACCCCAGGTGAAATGACATGTAACCACTAGTCACTATTTTGAGGGTGATGGTCTGTGATCTAGAAACCAGCAACACACAAAACAAGACCCCACCTCAGAGACAGACTAAAATGACAGAGAACAAAACTAAAATGTATCCTGACTCAATGGCTAAGCATTGCATTATAAGATATTACAAGTGCGATAAAAGCAGTTGTAGCAGTATATGAGTCTCTGGTGTGGAGAGCCACACCTTTAGCTGATGGGTGATGAGAAGATTGATTTGATTTTGCCATCTCTCCTCCTTTGCCAAAATCTCCTGGTTTCAGAAGAACATTGCGAACTCCATGGGAAACATCTCTGATGAGCAGTGTCCCCAGGTGAAATGATGTGTAACCACTAGTCACTATTTTGAGGGTGATGGTCTGTGATCTAGAAACCAACAACACACAAAACAAGACCCCACCTCAGAGACAGACTAAAATGACAGAGAACAAAACTAAAATGTATCCTGACTCAATGGCTAAGCATTGCATTATAAGATATTACAAGTGCGATAAAAGCAGTTGTAGCAGTATATGAGTCTCTGGTGTGGAGAGCCACACCTTTAGCTGATGGGTGATGAGAAGATTGATTTGATTTTGCCATCTCTCCTCCTTTGCCAAAATCTCCTGGTTTCAGAAGAACATTGCGAACTCCATGGGAAACATCTCTGATGAGCCATGTCCCCAGGTGAAATGACATGTAACCACTAGACACTATTTTGAGGGTGATGGTCTGTGATCTAGAAACCAACAACACACAAAACAAGACCCCACCTCAGAGACAGACTAAAATGACAGAGAACAAAACTAAAATGTATCCTGACTCAATGGCTAAGCATTGCATTATAAGATATTACAAGTGCGATAAAAGCAGTTGTAGCAGTATATGAGTCTCTGGTGTGGAGAGCCACACCTTTAGCTGATGGGTGATGAGAAGATTGATTTGATTTTGCCATCTCTCCTCCTTTGCCAAAATCTCCTGGTTTCAGAAGAACATTGCGAACTCCATGGGAAACATCTCTGATGAGCCATGTCCCCAGGTGAAATGACAAGTAACCACTAGTCACTATTTTGAGGGTGATGGTCTGTGATCTAGAAACCAACAACACACAAAACAAGACCCCACCTCAGAGACAGACTAAAATGACAGAGAACAAAACTAAAATGTATCCTGACTCAATGGCTAAGCATTGCATTATAAGATATTACAAGTGCGATAAAAGCAGTTGTAGCAGTATATGAGTCTCTGGTGTGGAGAGCCACACCTTTAGCTGATGGGTGATGAGAAGATTGATTTGATTTTGCCATCTCTCCTCCTTTGCCAAAATCTCCTGGTTTCAGAAGAACATTGCAAACTCCATGGGAAACATCTCTGATGAGCAGTGTCCCCAGGTGAAATGATGTGTAACCACTAGTCACTATTTTGAGGGTGATGGTCTGTGATCTAGAAACCAACAACACACAAAACAAGACCCCACCTCAGAGACAGACTAAAATGACAGAGAACAAAACTAAAATGTATCCTGACTCAATGGCTAAGCATTGCATTATAAGATATTACAAGTGCGATAAAAGCAGTTGTAGCAGTATATGAGTCTCTGGTGTGGAGAGCCACACCTTTAGCTGATGGGTGATGAGAAGATTGATTTGATTTTGCCATCTCTCCTCCTTTGCAAAAATCTCCTGGTTTCAGAAGAACATTGCGAACTCCATGGGAAACATCTCTGATGAGCAGTGTCCCCAGGTGAAATGACATGTAACCACTAGTCACTATTTTGAGGGTGATGGTCTGTGATCTAGAAACCAGCAACACACAAAACAAGACCCCACCTCAGAGACAGACTAAAATGACAGAGAACAAAACTAAAATGTATCCTGACTCAATGGCTAAGCATTGCATTATAAGATATTACAAGTGCGATAAAAGCAGTTGTAGCAGTATATGAGTCTCTGGTGTGGAGAGCCACACCTTTAGCTGATGGGTGATGAGAAGATTGATTTGATTTTGCCATCTCTCCTCCTTTGCCAAAATCTCCTGGTTTCAGAAGAACATTGCGAACTCCATGGGAAACATCTCTGATGAGCAGTGTCCCCAGGTAAAATGACGTGTAACCAGTAGTCACTATTTTGAGGGTGATAGTCTGTGATCTAGAAACCAACAACACACAAAACAAGACCCCACCTCAGAGACAGACTAAAATGACAGAGAACAAAACTAAAATGTATCCTGACTCAATGGCTAAGCATTGCATTATAAGATATTACAAGTGCGATAAAAGCAGTTGTAGCAGTATATGAGTCTCTGGTGTGGAGAGCCACACCTTTAGCTGATGGGTGATGAGAAGATTGATTTGATTTTGCCATCTCTCCTCCTTTGCCAAAATCTCCTGGTTTCAGAAGAACATTGCGAACTCCATGGGAAACATCTCTGATGAGCCATGTCCCCAGGTGAAATGACATGTAACCACTAGACACTATTTTGAGGGTGATGGTCTGTGATCTAGAAACCAACAACACACAAAACAAGACCCCACCTCAGAGACAGACTAAAATGACAGAGAACAAAACTAAAATGTATCCTGACTCAATGGCTAAGCATTGCATTATAAGATATTACAAGTGCGATAAAAGCAGTTGTAGCAGTATATGAGTCTCTGGTGTGGAGAGCCACACCTTTAGCTGATGGGTGATGAGAAGATTGATTTGATTTTGCCATCTCTCCTCCTTTGCCAAAATCTCCTGGTTTCAGAAGAACATTGCGAACTCCATGGGAAACATCTCTGATGAGCCATGTCCCCAGGTGAAATGACATGTAACCACTAGTCACTATTTTGAGGGTGATGGTCTGTGATCTAGAAACCAACAACACACAAAACAAGACCCCACCTCAGAGACAGACTAAAATGACAGAGAACAAAACTAAAATGTATCCTGACTCAATGGCTAAGCATTGCATTATAAGATATTACAAGTGCGATAAAAGCAGTTGTAGCAGTATATGAGTCTCTGGTGTGGAGAGCCACACCTTTAGCTGATGGGTGATGAGAAGATTGATTTGATTTTGCCATCTCTCCTCCTTTGCCAAAATCTCCTGGTTTCAGAAGAACATTGCGAACTCCATGGGAAACATCTCTGATGAGCAGTGTCCCCAGGTGAAATGATGTGTAACCACTAGTCACTATTTTGAGGGTGATGGTCTGTGATCTAGAAACCAACAACACACAAAACAAGACCCCACCTCAGAGACAGACTAAAATGACAGAGAACAAAACTAAAATGTATCCTGACTCAATGGCTAAGCATTGCATTATAAGATATTACAAGTGCGATAAAAGCAGTTGTAGCAGTATATGAGTCTCTGGTGTGGAGAGCCACACCTTTAGCTGATGGGTGATGAGAAGATTGATTTGATTTTGCCATCTCTCCTCCTTTGCCAAAATCTCCTGGTTTCAGAAGAACATTGCGAACTCCATGGGAAACATCTCTGATGAGCAGTGTCCCCAGGTGAAATGACATGTAACCACTAGTCACTATTTTGAGGGTGATGGTCTGTGATCTAGAAACCAGCAACACACAAAACAAGACCCCACCTCAGAGACAGACTAAAATGACAGAGAACAAAACTAAAATGTATCCTGACTCAATGGCTAAGCATTGCATTATAAGATATTACAAGTGCGATAAAAGCAGTTGTAGCAGTATATGAGTCTCTGGTGTGGAGAGCCACACCTTTAGCTGATGGGTGATGAGAAGATTGATTTGATTTTGCCATCTCTCCTCCTTTGCCAAAATCTCCTGGTTTCAGAAGAACATTGCGAACTCCATGGGAAACATCTCTGATGATTAGTGTCCCCAGGTGAAATGATGTGTAACCAGTAGTCACTATTTTGAGGGTGATGGTCTGTGATCTAGAAACCAACAACACACAAAACAAGACCCCACCTCAGAGACAGACTAAAATGACAGAGAACAAAACTAAAATGTATCCTGACTCAATGGCTAAGCATTGCATTATAAGATATTACAAGTGCGATAAAAGCAGTTGTAGCAGTATATGAGTCTCTGGTGTGGAGAGCCACACCTTTAGCTGATGGGTGATGAGAAGATTGATTTGATTTTGTCATCTGTCCTCCTTTGCCAAAATCTCCTGGTTTCAGAAGAACATTGCGAACTCCATGGGAAACATCTCTGATGAGTAGTGTCCCCAGGTGAAATGATGTGTAACCAGTAGTCACTATTTTGAGGGTGATGGTCTGTGATCTAGAAACCAACAACACACAAAACAAGACCCCACCTCAGAGACAGACTAAAATGACAGAGAACAAAACTAAAATGTATCGTGACTCAATGGCTAAGCATTGCATTATAAGATATTACAAGTGCGATAAAAGCAGTTGTAGCAGTATATGAGTCTCTGGTGTGGAGAGCCACACCTTTAGCTGATGGGAGATGAGAAGATTGATTTGATTTTGCCATCTCTCCTCCTTTGCCAAAATCTCCTGGTTTCAGGAGAACATTGCCAACTCCATGGGAAACATCTCTGATGAGCAGTGTCCCCAGGTGAAATGATGTGTAACCAGTAGTCACTATTTTGAGGGTGATAGTCTGTGATCTAGAAACCAACAACACACAAAACAAGACCCCACCTCAGTGACAGACTAAAATGACAGAGAACAAAACTAAAATGTATCCTGACTCAATGGCTAAGCATTGCATTATAAGATATTACAAGTGCGATAAAAGCAGTTGTAGCAGTATATGAGTCTCTGGTGTGGAGAGCCACACCTTTAGCTGATGGGTGATGAGAAGATTGATTTGATTTTGCCATCTCTCCTCCTTTGCCAAAATCTCCTGGTTTCAGAAAACATTGCGAACTCCATGGGAAACATCTCTGATGAGCAGTGACCCCAGGTGAAATGACATGTAACCACTAGTCACTATTTTGAGGGTGATGGTCTGTGATCTAGAAACCAGCAACACACAAAACAAGACCCCACCTCAGAGACAGACTAAAATGACAGAGAACAAAACTAAAATGCATCCTGACTCAATGGCTAAGCATTGCATTATAAGATATTACAAGTGCGATAAAAGCAGTTGTAGCAGTATATGAGTCTCTGGTGTGGAGAGCCACACCTTTAGCTGATGGGTGATGAGAAGATTGATTTGATTTTGCCATCTCTCCTCCTTTGCCAAAATCTCCTGGTTTCAGAAGAACATTGCGAACTCCATGGGAAACATCTCTGATGAGCAGTGTCCCCAGGTAAAATGACGTGTAACCAGTAGTCACTATTTTGAGGGTGATAGTCTGTGATCTAGAAACCAACAACACACAAAACAAGACCCCACCTCAGTGACAGACTAAAATGACAGAGAACAAAACTAAAATGTATCCTGACTCAATGGCTAAGCATTGCATTATAAGATATTACAAGTGCGATAAAAGCAGTTGTAGCAGTATATGAGTCTCTGGTGTGGAGAGCCACACCTTTAGCTGATGGGTGATGAGAAGATTGATTTGATTTTGCCATCTCTCCTCCTTTGCCAAAATCTCCTGGTTTCAGAAAACATTGCGAACTCCATGGGAAACATCTCTGATGAGCAGTGTCCCCAGGTGAAATGACATGTAACCACTAGTCACTATTTTGAGGGTGATGGTTTGTGATCTAGAAACCTGCAACACACAAAACAAGACCCCACCTCAGAGACAGACTAAAATGACAGAGAACAAAACTAAAATGTATCCTGACTCAATGGCTAAGCATTGCATTATAAGATATTACAAGTGCGATAAAAGCAGTTGTAGCAGTATATGAGTCTCTGGTGTGGAGAGCCACACCTTTACTTTAGCTGATGGGTGATGAGAAGATTGATTTGATTTTGCCATCTCTCCTCCTTTGCCAAAATCTCCTGGTTTCAGAAGAACATTGCGAACTCCATGGGAAACATCTCTGATGAGCAGTGTCCCCAGGTAAAATGACGTGTAACCAGTAGTCACTATTTTGAGGGTGATAGTCTGTGATCTAGAAACCAACAACACACAAAACAAGACCCCACCTCAGAGACAGACTAAAATGACAGAGAACAAAACTAAAATGTATCCTGACTCAATGGCTAAGCATTGCATTATAAGATATTACAAGTGCGATAAAAGCAGTTGTAGCAGTATATGAGTCTCTGGTGTGGAGAGCCACACCTTTAGCTGATGGGAGATGAGAAGATTGATTTGATTTTGCCATCTCTCCTCCTTTGCCAAAATCTCCTGGTTTCAGAAGAACATTGCCAACTCCATGGGAAACATCTCTGATGAGCAGTGTCCCCAGGTGAAATGATGTGTAACCAGTAGTCACTATTTTGAGGGTGATGGTCTGTGATCTAGAAACCAACAACACACAAAACAAGACCCCACCTCAGAGACAGACTAAAATGACAGAGAACAAAACTAAAATGTATCCTGACTCAATGGCTAAGCATTGCATTATAAGATATTACAAGTGCGATAAAAGCAGTTGTAGCAGTATATGAGTCTCTGGTGTGGAGAGCCACACCTTTAGCTGATGGGTGATGAGAAGATTGATTTGATTTTGTCATCTCTCCTCCTTTGCCAAAATCTCCTGGTTTCAGAAGAACATTGCGAACTCCATGGGAAACATCTCTGATGAGTAGTGTCCCCAGGTGAAATGATGTGTAACCACTAGTCACTATTTTGAGGGTGATGGTCTGTGATCTAGAAACCAACAACACACAAAACAAGACCCCACCTCAGAGACAGACTAAAATGACAGAGAACAAAACTAAAATGTATCGTGACTCAATGGCTAAGCATTGCATTATAAGATATTACAAGTGCGATAAAAGCAGTTGTAGCAGTATATGAGTCTCTGGAGTGGAGAGCCACACCTTTAGCTGATGGGAGATGAGAAGATTGATTTGATTTTGCCATCTCTCCTCCTTTGCCAAAATCTCCTGGTTTCAGAAGAACATTGCCAACTCCATGGGAAACATCTCTGATGAGCAGTGTCCCCAGGTGAAATGATGTGTAACCAGTAGTCACTATTTTGAGGGAGATGGTCTGTGATCTAGAAACCAACAACACACAAAACAAGACCCCACCTCAGAGACAGACTAAAATGACAGAGAACAAAACTAAAATGTATCCTGACTCAATGGCTAAGCATTGCATTATAAGATATTACAAGTGCGATAAAAGCAGTTGTAGCAGTATATGAGTCTCTGGTGTGGAGAGCCACACCTTTAGCTGATGGGTGATGAGAAGATTGATTTGATTTTGCCATCTCTCCTCCTTTGCCAAAATCTCCTGGTTTCAGAAGAACATTGCGAACTCCATGGGAAACATCTCTGATGAGCAGTGACCCCAGGTGAAATGACATGTAACCACTAGTCACTATTTTGAGGGTGATGGTCTGTGATCTAGAAACCAGCAACACACAAAACAAGACCCCACCTCAGAGACAGACTAAAATGACAGAGAACAAAACTAAAATGTATCCTGACTCAATGGCTAAGCATTGCATTATAAGATATTACAAGTGCGATAAAAGCAGTTGTAGCAGTATATGAGTCTCTGGTGTGGAGAGCCACACCTTTAGCTGATGGGTGATGAGAAGATTGATTTGATTTTGCCATCTCTCCTCCTTTGCCAAAATCTCCTGGTTTCAGAAGAACATTGCGAACTCCATGGGAAACATCTCTGATGAGCAGTGTCCCCAGGTGAAATGATGTGTAACCACTAGTCACTATTTTGAGGGTGATGGTCTGTGATCTAGAAACCAACAACACACAAAACAAGACCCCACCTCAGAGACAGACTAAAATGACAGAGAACAAAACTAAAATGTATCCTGACTCAATGGCTAAGCATTGCATTATAAGATATTACAAGTGCGATAAAAGCAGTTGTAGCAGTATATGAGTCTCTGGTGTGGAGAGCCACACCTTTAGCTGATGGGTGATGAGAAGATTGATTTGATTTTGCCATCTCTCCTCCTTTGCCAAAATCTCCTGGTTTCAGAAGAACATTGCGAACTCCATGGGAAACATCTCTGATGAGCCATGTCCCCAGGTGAAATGACATGTAACCACTAGACACTATTTTGAGGGTGATGGTCTGTGATCTAGAAACCAACAACACACAAAACAAGACCCCACCTCAGAGACAGACTAAAATGACAGAGAACAAAACTAAAATGTATCCTGACTCAATGGCTAAGCATTGCATTATAAGATATTACAAGTGCGATAAAAGCAGTTGTAGCAGTATATGAGTCTCTGGTGTGGAGAGCCACACCTTTAGCTGATGGGTGATGAGAAGATTGATTTGATTTTGCCATCTCTCCTCCTTTGCCAAAATCTCCTGGTTTCAGAAGAACATTGCGAACTCCATGGGAAACATCTCTGATGAGCCATGTCCCCAGGTGAAATGACAAGTAACCACTAGTCACTATTTTGAGGGTGATGGTCTGTGATCTAGAAACCAACAACACACAAAACAAGACCCCACCTCAGAGACAGACTAAAATGACAGAGAACAAAACTAAAATGTATCCTGACTCAATGGCTAAGCATTGCATTATAAGATATTACAAGTGCGATAAAAGCAGTTGTAGCAGTATATGAGTCTCTGGTGTGGAGAGCCACACCTTTAGCTGATGGGTGATGAGAAGATTGATTTGATTTTGCCATCTCTCCTCCTTTGCCAAAATCTCCTGGTTTCAGAAGAACATTGCAAACTCCATGGGAAACATCTCTGATGAGCAGTGTCCCCAGGTGAAATGATGTGTAACCAGTAGTCACTA
Organism: Synaphobranchus kaupii; assembly: GCA_029718625.1. Taxonomy (NCBI): domain Eukaryota; kingdom Metazoa; phylum Chordata; class Actinopteri; order Anguilliformes; family Synaphobranchidae; genus Synaphobranchus; species Synaphobranchus kaupii. The sequence continues at coordinate 56,300,439 of CM056384.1, read as the reverse complement.
TTTTGAGGGAGATGGTCTGTGATCTAGAAACCAACAACACACAAAACAAGACCCCACCTCAGAGACAGACTAAAATGACAGAGAACAAAACTAAAATGTATCCTGACTCAATGGCTAAGCATTGCATTATAAGATATTACAAGTGCGATAAAAGCAGTTGTAGCAGTATATGAGTCTCTGGTGTGGAGAGCCACACCTTTAGCTGATGGGTGATGAGAAGATTGATTTGATTTTGCCATCTCTCCTCCTTTGCCAAAATCTCCTGGTTTCAGAAGAACATTGCGAACTCCATGGGAAACATCTCTGATGAGCAGTGACCCCAGGTGAAATGACATGTAACCACTAGTCACTATTTTGAGGGTGATGGTCTGTGATCTAGAAACCAGCAACACACAAAACAAGACCCCACCTCAGAGACAGACTAAAATGACAGAGAACAAAACTAAAATGTATCCTGACTCAATGGCTAAGCATTGCATTATAAGATATTACAAGTGCGATAAAAGCAGTTGTAGCAGTATATGAGTCTCTGGTGTGGAGAGCCACACCTTTAGCTGATGGGTGATGAGAAGATTGATTTGATTTTGCCATCTCTCCTCCTTTGCCAAAATCTCCTGGTTTCAGAAGAACATTGCGAACTCCATGGGAAACATCTCTGATGAGCAGTGTCCCCAGGTGAAATGATGTGTAACCACTAGTCACTATTTTGAGGGTGATGGTCTGTGATCTAGAAACCAACAACACACAAAACAAGACCCCACCTCAGAGACAGACTAAAATGACAGAGAACAAAACTAAAATGTATCCTGACTCAATGGCTAAGCATTGCATTATAAGATATTACAAGTGCGATAAAAGCAGTTGTAGCAGTATATGAGTCTCTGGTGTGGAGAGCCACACCTTTAGCTGATGGGTGATGAGAAGATTGATTTGATTTTGCCATCTCTCCTCCTTTGCCAAAATCTCCTGGTTTCAGAAGAACATTGCGAACTCCATGGGAAACATCTCTGATGAGCCATGTCCCCAGGTGAAATGACATGTAACCACTAGACACTATTTTGAGGGTGATGGTCTGTGATCTAGAAACCAACAACACACAAAACAAGACCCCACCTCAGAGACAGACTAAAATGACAGAGAACAAAACTAAAATGTATCCTGACTCAATGGCTAAGCATTGCATTATAAGATATTACAAGTGCGATAAAAGCAGTTGTAGCAGTATATGAGTCTCTGGTGTGGAGAGCCACACCTTTAGCTGATGGGTGATGAGAAGATTGATTTGATTTTGCCATCTCTCCTCCTTTGCCAAAATCTCCTGGTTTCAGAAGAACATTGCGAACTCCATGGGAAACATCTCTGATGAGCCATGTCCCCAGGTGAAATGACAAGTAACCACTAGTCACTATTTTGAGGGTGATGGTCTGTGATCTAGAAACCAACAACACACAAAACAAGACCCCACCTCAGAGACAGACTAAAATGACAGAGAACAAAACTAAAATGTATCCTGACTCAATGGCTAAGCATTGCATTATACGATATTACAAGTGCGATAAAAGCAGTTGTAGCAGTATATGAGTCTCTGGTGTGGAGAGCCACACCTTTAGCTGATGGGTGATGAGAAGATTGATTTGATTTTGCCATCTCTCCTCCTTTGCCAAAATCTCCTGGTTTCAGAAGAACATTGCAAACTCCATGGGAAACATCTCTGATGAGCAGTGTCCCCAGGTGAAATGATGTGTAACCACTAGTCACTATTTTGAGGGTGATGGTCTGTGATCTAGAAACCAACAACACACAAAACAAGACCCCACCTCAGAGACAGACTAAAATGACAGAGAACAAAACTAAAATGTATCCTGACTCAATGGCTAAGCATTGCATTATAAGATATTACAAGTGCGATAAAAGCAGTTGTAGCAGTATATGAGTCTCTGGTGTGGAGAGCCACACCTTTAGCTGATGGGTGATGAGAAGATTGATTTGATTTTGCCATCTCTCCTCCTTTGCAAAAATCTCCTGGTTTCAGAAGAACATTGCGAACTCCATGGGAAACATCTCTGATGAGCAGTGTCCCCAGGTGAAATGACATGTAACCACTAGTCACTATTTTGAGGGTGATGGTCTGTGATCTAGAAACCAGCAACACACAAAACAAGACCCCACCTCAGAGACAGACTAAAATGACAGAGAACAAAACTAAAATGTATCCTGACTCAATGGCTAAGCATTGCATTATAAGATATTACAAGTGCGATAAAAGCAGTTGTAGCAGTATATGAGTCTCTGGTGTGGAGAGCCACACCTTTAGCTGATGGGTGATGAGAAGATTGATTTGATTTTGCCATCTCTCCTCCTTTGCCAAAATCTCCTGGTTTCAGAAGAACATTGCGAACTCCATGGGAAACATCTCTGATGAGCAGTGTCCCCAGGTAAAATGACGTGTAACCAGTAGTCACTATTTTGAGGGTGATAGTCTGTGATCTAGAAACCAACAACACACAAAACAAGACCCCACCTCAGAGACAGACTAAAATGACAGAGAACAAAACTAAAATGTATCCTGACTCAATGGCTAAGCATTGCATTATAAGATATTACAAGTGCGATAAAAGCAGTTGTAGCAGTATATGAGTCTCTGGTGTGGAGAGCCACACCTTTAGCTGATGGGTGATGAGAAGATTGATTTGATTTTGCCATCTCTCCTCCTTTGCCAAAATCTCCTGGTTTCAGAAGAACATTGCGAACTCCATGGGAAACATCTCTGATGAGCCATGTCCCCAGGTGAAATGACATGTAACCACTAGACACTATTTTGAGGGTGATGGTCTGTGATCTAGAAACCAACAACACACAAAACAAGACCCCACCTCAGAGACAGACTAAAATGACAGAGAACAAAACTAAAATGTATCCTGACTCAATGGCTAAGCATTGCATTATAAGATATTACAAGTGCGATAAAAGCAGTTGTAGCAGTATATGAGTCTCTGGTGTGGAGAGCCACACCTTTAGCTGATGGGTGATGAGAAGATTGATTTGATTTTGCCATCTCTCCTCCTTTGCCAAAATCTCCTGGTTTCAGAAGAACATTGCGAACTCCATGGGAAACATCTCTGATGAGCCATGTCCCCAGGTGAAATGACATGTAACCACTAGTCACTATTTTGAGGGTGATGGTCTGTGATCTAGAAACCAACAACACACAAAACAAGACCCCACCTCAGAGACAGACTAAAATGACAGAGAACAAAACTAAAATGTATCCTGACTCAATGGCTAAGCATTGCATTATAAGATATTACAAGTGCGATAAAAGCAGTTGTAGCAGTATATGAGTCTCTGGTGTGGAGAGCCACACCTTTAGCTGATGGGTGATGAGAAGATTGATTTGATTTTGCCATCTCTCCTCCTTTGCCAAAATCTCCTGGTTTCAGAAGAACATTGCGAACTCCATGGGAAACATCTCTGATGAGCAGTGTCCCCAGGTGAAATGATGTGTAACCACTAGTCACTATTTTGAGGGTGATGGTCTGTGATCTAGAAACCAACAACACACAAAACAAGACCCCACCTCAGAGACAGACTAAAATGACAGAGAACAAAACTAAAATGTATCCTGACTCAATGGCTAAGCATTGCATTATAAGATATTACAAGTGCGATAAAAGCAGTTGTAGCAGTATATGAGTCTCTGGTGTGGAGAGCCACACCTTTAGCTGATGGGTGATGAGAAGATTGATTTGATTTTGCCATCTCTCCTCCTTTGCCAAAATCTCCTGGTTTCAGAAGAACATTGCGAACTCCATGGGAAACATCTCTGATGAGCAGTGTCCCCAGGTGAAATGACATGTAACCACTAGTCACTATTTTGAGGGTGATGGTCTGTGATCTAGAAACCAGCAACACACAAAACAAGACCCCACCTCAGAGACAGACTAAAATGACAGAGAACAAAACTAAAATGTATCCTGACTCAATGGCTAAGCATTGCATTATAAGATATTACAAGTGCGATAAAAGCAGTTGTAGCAGTATATGAGTCTCTGGTGTGGAGAGCCACACCTTTAGCTGATGGGTGATGAGAAGATTGATTTGATTTTGCCATCTCTCCTCCTTTGCCAAAATCTCCTGGTTTCAGAAGAACATTGCGAACTCCATGGGAAACATCTCTGATGATTAGTGTCCCCAGGTGAAATGATGTGTAACCAGTAGTCACTATTTTGAGGGTGATGGTCTGTGATCTAGAAACCAACAACACACAAAACAAGACCCCACCTCAGAGACAGACTAAAATGACAGAGAACAAAACTAAAATGTATCCTGACTCAATGGCTAAGCATTGCATTATAAGATATTACAAGTGCGATAAAAGCAGTTGTAGCAGTATATGAGTCTCTGGTGTGGAGAGCCACACCTTTAGCTGATGGGTGATGAGAAGATTGATTTGATTTTGTCATCTGTCCTCCTTTGCCAAAATCTCCTGGTTTCAGAAGAACATTGCGAACTCCATGGGAAACATCTCTGATGAGTAGTGTCCCCAGGTGAAATGATGTGTAACCAGTAGTCACTATTTTGAGGGTGATGGTCTGTGATCTAGAAACCAACAACACACAAAACAAGACCCCACCTCAGAGACAGACTAAAATGACAGAGAACAAAACTAAAATGTATCGTGACTCAATGGCTAAGCATTGCATTATAAGATATTACAAGTGCGATAAAAGCAGTTGTAGCAGTATATGAGTCTCTGGTGTGGAGAGCCACACCTTTAGCTGATGGGAGATGAGAAGATTGATTTGATTTTGCCATCTCTCCTCCTTTGCCAAAATCTCCTGGTTTCAGGAGAACATTGCCAACTCCATGGGAAACATCTCTGATGAGCAGTGTCCCCAGGTGAAATGATGTGTAACCAGTAGTCACTATTTTGAGGGTGATAGTCTGTGATCTAGAAACCAACAACACACAAAACAAGACCCCACCTCAGTGACAGACTAAAATGACAGAGAACAAAACTAAAATGTATCCTGACTCAATGGCTAAGCATTGCATTATAAGATATTACAAGTGCGATAAAAGCAGTTGTAGCAGTATATGAGTCTCTGGTGTGGAGAGCCACACCTTTAGCTGATGGGTGATGAGAAGATTGATTTGATTTTGCCATCTCTCCTCCTTTGCCAAAATCTCCTGGTTTCAGAAAACATTGCGAACTCCATGGGAAACATCTCTGATGAGCAGTGACCCCAGGTGAAATGACATGTAACCACTAGTCACTATTTTGAGGGTGATGGTCTGTGATCTAGAAACCAGCAACACACAAAACAAGACCCCACCTCAGAGACAGACTAAAATGACAGAGAACAAAACTAAAATGCATCCTGACTCAATGGCTAAGCATTGCATTATAAGATATTACAAGTGCGATAAAAGCAGTTGTAGCAGTATATGAGTCTCTGGTGTGGAGAGCCACACCTTTAGCTGATGGGTGATGAGAAGATTGATTTGATTTTGCCATCTCTCCTCCTTTGCCAAAATCTCCTGGTTTCAGAAGAACATTGCGAACTCCATGGGAAACATCTCTGATGAGCAGTGTCCCCAGGTAAAATGACGTGTAACCAGTAGTCACTATTTTGAGGGTGATAGTCTGTGATCTAGAAACCAACAACACACAAAACAAGACCCCACCTCAGTGACAGACTAAAATGACAGAGAACAAAACTAAAATGTATCCTGACTCAATGGCTAAGCATTGCATTATAAGATATTACAAGTGCGATAAAAGCAGTTGTAGCAGTATATGAGTCTCTGGTGTGGAGAGCCACACCTTTAGCTGATGGGTGATGAGAAGATTGATTTGATTTTGCCATCTCTCCTCCTTTGCCAAAATCTCCTGGTTTCAGAAAACATTGCGAACTCCATGGGAAACATCTCTGATGAGCAGTGTCCCCAGGTGAAATGACATGTAACCACTAGTCACTATTTTGAGGGTGATGGTTTGTGATCTAGAAACCTGCAACACACAAAACAAGACCCCACCTCAGAGACAGACTAAAATGACAGAGAACAAAACTAAAATGTATCCTGACTCAATGGCTAAGCATTGCATTATAAGATATTACAAGTGCGATAAAAGCAGTTGTAGCAGTATATGAGTCTCTGGTGTGGAGAGCCACACCTTTACTTTAGCTGATGGGTGATGAGAAGATTGATTTGATTTTGCCATCTCTCCTCCTTTGCCAAAATCTCCTGGTTTCAGAAGAACATTGCGAACTCCATGGGAAACATCTCTGATGAGCAGTGTCCCCAGGTAAAATGACGTGTAACCAGTAGTCACTATTTTGAGGGTGATAGTCTGTGATCTAGAAACCAACAACACACAAAACAAGACCCCACCTCAGAGACAGACTAAAATGACAGAGAACAAAACTAAAATGTATCCTGACTCAATGGCTAAGCATTGCATTATAAGATATTACAAGTGCGATAAAAGCAGTTGTAGCAGTATATGAGTCTCTGGTGTGGAGAGCCACACCTTTAGCTGATGGGAGATGAGAAGATTGATTTGATTTTGCCATCTCTCCTCCTTTGCCAAAATCTCCTGGTTTCAGAAGAACATTGCCAACTCCATGGGAAACATCTCTGATGAGCAGTGTCCCCAGGTGAAATGATGTGTAACCAGTAGTCACTATTTTGAGGGTGATGGTCTGTGATCTAGAAACCAACAACACACAAAACAAGACCCCACCTCAGAGACAGACTAAAATGACAGAGAACAAAACTAAAATGTATCCTGACTCAATGGCTAAGCATTGCATTATAAGATATTACAAGTGCGATAAAAGCAGTTGTAGCAGTATATGAGTCTCTGGTGTGGAGAGCCACACCTTTAGCTGATGGGTGATGAGAAGATTGATTTGATTTTGCCATCTCTCCTCCTTTGCCAAAATCTCCTGGTTTCAGAAGAACATTGCGAACTCCGTGGGAAACATCTCTGATGAGCAGTGACCCCAGGTGAAATGACATGTAACCACTAGTCACTATTTTGAGGGTGATGGTCTGTGATCTAGAAACCAGCAACACACAAAACAAGACCCCACCTCAGAGACAGACTAAAATGACAGAGAACAAAACTAAAATGCATCCTGACTCAATGGCTAAGCATTGCATTATAAGATATTACAAGTGCGATAAAAGCAGTTGTAGCAGTATATGAGTCTCTGGTGTGGAGAGCCACACCTTTAGCTGATGGGTGATGAGAAGATTGATTTGATTTTGCCATCTCTCCTCCTTTGCCAAAATCTCCTGGTTTCAGAAGAACATTGCGAACTCCATGGGAAACATCTCTGATGAGCAGTGTCCCCAGGTAAAATGACGTGTAACCAGTAGTCACTATTTTGAGGGTGATAGTCTGTGATCTAGAAACCAACAACACACAAAACAAGACCCCACCTAAGTGACAGACTAAAATGACAGAGAACAAAACTAAAATGTATCCTGACTCAATGGCTAAGCATTGCATTATAAGATATTACAAGTGCGATAAAAGCAGTTGTAGCAGTATATGAGTCTCTGGTGTGGAGAGCCACACCTTTAGCTGATGGGTGATGAGAAGATTGACTTGATTTTGCCATCTCTCCTCCTTTGCCAAAATCTCCTGGTTTCAGAAAACATTGCGAACTCCATGGGAAACATCTCTGATGAGCAGTGTCCCCAGGTGAAATGACATGTAACCACTAGTCACTATTTTGAGGGTGATGGTTTGTGATCTAGAAACCAGCAACACACAAAACAAGACCCCACCTCAGAGACAGACTAAAATGACAGAGAACAAAACTAAAATGTATCCTGACTCAATGGCTAAGCATTGCATTATAAGATATTACAAGTGCGATAAAAGCAGTTGTAGCAGTATATGAGTCTCTGGTGTGGAGAGCCACACCTTTACTTTAGCTGATGGGTGATGAGAAGATTGATTTGATTTTGCCATCTCTCCTCCTTTGCCAAAATCTCCTGGTTTCAGAAGAACATTGCGAACTCCATGGGAAACATCTCTGATGAGCAGTGTCCCCAGGTAAAATGACGTGTAACCAGTAGTCACTATTTTGAGGGTGATAGTCTGTGATCTAGAAACCAACAACACACAAAACAAGACCCCACCTCAGAGACAGACTAAAATGACAGAGAACAAAACTAAAATGTATCCTGACTCAATGGCTAAGCATTGCATTATAAGATATTACAAGTGCGATAAAAGCAGTTGTAGCAGTATATGAGTCTCTGGTGTGGAGAGCCACACCTTTAGCTGATGGGTGATGAGAAGATTGATTTGATTTTGTCATCTCTCCTCCTTTGCCAAAATCTCCTGGTTTCAGAAGAACATTGCGAACTCCATGGGAAACATCTCTGATGAGTAGTGTCCCCAGGTGAAATGATGTGTAACCAGTAGTCACTATTTTGAGGGTGATGGTCTGTGATCTAGAAACCAACAACACACAAAACAAGACCCCACCTCAGAGACAGACTAAAATGACAGAGAACAAAACTAAAATGTATCCTGACTCAATGGCTAAGCATTGCATTATAAGATATTACAAGTGCGATAAAAGCAGTTGTAGCAGTATATGAGTCTCTGGTGTGGAGAGCCACACCTTTAGCTGATGGGTGATGAGAAGATTGATTTGATTTTGTCATCTCTCCTCCTTTGCCAAAATCTCCTGGTTTCAGAAGAACATTGCGAACTCCATGGGAAACATCTCTGATGAGTAGTGTCCCAAGGTGAAATGACATGTAACCAGTAGTCACTATTTTGAGGGTGATGGTCTGTGATCTAGAAACCAACAACACACAAAACAAGACCCCACCTCAGAGACAGACTAAAATGACAGAGAACAAAACTAAAATGTATCCTGACTCAATGGCTAAGCATTGCATTATAAGATATTACAAGTGCGATAAAAGCAGTTGTAGCAGTATATGAGTCTCTGGTGTGGAGAGCCACACCTTTAGCTGATGGGTGATGAGAAGATTGATTTGATTTTGCCATCTCTCCTCCTTTGCCAAAATCTCCTGGTTTCAGAAGAACATTGCGAACTCCATGGGAAACATCTCTGATGAGCAGTGTCCCCAGGTGAAATGACATGTAACCACTAGTCACTATTTTGAGGGTGATGGTCTGTGATCTAGAAACCAACAACACACAAAACAAGACCCCACCTCAGAGACAGACTAAAATGACAGAGAACAAAACTAAAATGTATCCTGACTCAATGGCTAAGCATTGCATTATAAGATATTACAAGTGCGATAAAAGCAGTTGTAGCAGTATATGAGTCTCTGGTGTGGAGAGCCACACCTTTAGCTGATGGGTGATGAGAAGATTGATTTGATTTTGCCATCTCTCCTCCTTTGCCAAAATCTCCTGGTTTCAGAAGAACATTGCAAACTCCATGGGAAACATCTCTGATGAGCCATGTCCCCAGGTGAAATGACATGTAACCACTAGTCACTATTTTGAGGGTGATGGTCTGTGATCTAGAAACCAACAACACACAAAACAAGACCCCACCTCAGAGACAGACTAAAATGACAGAGAACAAAACTAAAATGTATCCTGACTCAAAGGCTAAGCATTGCATTATAAGATATTACAAGTGCGATCAAAGCAGTTGTAGCAGTATATAAGTCTCTGGTGTGGAGGGCCACACCTTTAGCTGATGGGTGATGAGAAGATTGATTTGATTTTGCCATCTCTCCTCCTTTGCCAAAATCTCCTGGTTTCAGAAGAACATTGCGAACTCCATGGGAAAAATCTCTGATGAGCAGTGTCCCCAGTTGAAATGACGTGTAACCGGTAGTCACTATTTTGAGGGTGATGGTCTGTGATCTAGAAACCAACAACACAAAAAACAAGACCCCACCTCAGAGACAGACTAAAATGACAGAGAACAAAACTAAAATGTATCCTGACTCAATGGCTAAGCATTGCAGTATAAGATATTACAAGTGCTAGAAAAGCAGTTGTAGCAGTATATGAGTCTCTGGTGTGGAGAGCCACACCTTTAGCTGATGGGTGATGAGAAGATTGATTTGATTTTGCCATCTCTCCTCCTTTGCCAAAATCTACTGCTTTCAGAAGAACATTGCCAACTCCATGGGAAACATCTCTGATGAGCCATGTCCCCAGGTGAAATGACATGTAACCACTAGTCACTATTTTGAGGGTGATGTTCTGTGATCTAGAAACCAACAACACACAAAACAAGACCCCACCTCAGAGACAGACTAAAATGACAGAGAACAAAACTAAAATGTATCCTGACTCAATGGCTAAGCATTACATTATAAGATATTACAAGTGCGATAAAAGCAGTTGTAGCAGTATATGAGTCTCTGGTGTGGAGAGCCACACCTTTAGCTGATGGGTGATGAGAAGATTGATTTGATTTTGCCATCTCTCCTCCTTTGCCAAAATCTCCTGGTTTCAGAAGAACATTGCAAACTCCATGGGAAACATATCTGATGATCAGTGTCCCCAGGTGAAATGACGTGTAACCAGTAGTCACTATTTTGAGGGTGATGGTCTGTGATCTAGAAACCAACAACACACAAAACAAGACCCCACCTCAGAGACAGACTAAAATGACAGAGAACAAAACTAAAATGTATCCTGACTCAATGGCTAAGCATTGCATTATAAGATATTACAAGTGCGATAAAAGCAGTTGTAGCAGTATATGAGTCTCTGGTGTGGAGAGCCACACCTTTAGCTGATGGGTGATGAGAAGATTGATTTGATTTTGCCATCTCTCCTCCTTTGCCAAAATCTCCTGGTTTCAGAAGAACATTGCGAACTCCATGGGAAACATCTCTGATGAGCCATGTCCCCAGGTGAAATGACATGTAACCACTAGTCACTATTTTGAGGGTGATGGTCTGTGATCTAGAAACCAACAACACACAAAACAAGACCCCACCTCAGAGACAGACTAAAATGACAGAGAACAAAACTAAAATGTATCCTGACTCAATGGCTAAGCATTGCATTATAAGATATTACAAGTGCGATAAAAGCAGTTGTAGCAGTATATGAGTCTCTGGTGTGGAGAGCCACACCTTTAGCTGATGGGTGATGAGAAGATTGATTTGATTTAGCCATCTCTCCTCCTTTGCCAAAATCTCCTGGTTTCAGAAGAACATTGCGAACCCCATGGGAAACATCTCTGATGAGCCATGTCCCCAGGTGAAATGACATGTAACCACTAGTCACTATTTTGAGGGTGATGGTCTGTGATCTAGAAACCAACAACACACAAAACAAGACCCCACCTCAGAGACAGACTAAAATGACAGAGAACAAAACTAAAATGTATCCTGACTCAATGGCTAAGCATTGCATTATAAGATATTACAAGTGCGATAAAAGCAGTTGTAGCAGTATATGAGTCTCTGGTGTGGAGAGCCACACCTTTAGCTGATGGGTGATGAGAAGATTGATTTGATTTTGTCATCTCTCCTCCTTTGCCAAAATCTCCTGGTTTCAGAAGAACATTGCGAACTCCATGGGAAACATCTCTGATGAGTAGTGTCCCAAGGTGAAATGACATGTAACCAGTAGTCACTATTTTGAGGGTGATGGTCTGTGATCTAGAAACCAACAACACACAAAACAAGACCCCACCTCAGAGACAGACTAAAATGACAGAGAACAAAACTAAAATGTATCCTGACTCAATGGCTAAGCATTGCATTATAAGATATTACAAGTGCGATAAAAGCAGTTGTAGCAGTATATGAGTCTCTGGTATGGAGAGCCACACCTTTAGCTGATGGGTGATGAGAAGATTGATTTGATTTTGCCATCTCTCCTCCTTTGCCAAAATCTCCTGGTTTCAGAAGAACATTGCGAACTCCATGGGAAACATCTCTGATGAGCAGTGTCCCCAGGTGAAATGACATGTAACCACTAGTCACTATTTTGAGGGTGATGGTCTGTGATCTAGAAACCAACAACACACAAAACAAGACCCCACCTCAGAGACAGACTAAAATGACAGAGAACAAAACTAAAATGTATCCTGACTCAATGGCTAAGCATTGCATTATAAGATATTACAAGTGCGATAAAAGCAGTTGTAGCAGTATATGAGTCTCTGGTGTGGAGAGCCACACCTTTAGCTGATGGGTGATGAGAAGATTGATTTGATTTTGCCATCTCTCCTCCTTTGCCAAAATCTCCTGGTTTCAGAAGAACATTGCAAACTCCATGGGAAACATCTCTGATGAGCCATGTCCCCAGGTGAAATGACATGTAACCACTAGTCACTATTTTGAGGGTGATGGTCTGTGATCTAGAAACCAACAACACACAAAACAAGACCCCACCTCAGAGACAGACTAAAATGACAGAGAACAAAACTAAAATGTATCCTGACTCAAAGGCTAAGCATTGCATTATAAGATATTACAAGTGCGATCAAAGCAGTTGTAGCAGTATATAAGTCTCTGGTGTGGAGGGCCACACCTTTAGCTGATGGGTGATGAGAAGATTGATTTGATTTTGCCATCTCTCCTCCTTTGCCAAAATCTCCTGGTTTCAGAAGAACATTGCGAACTCCATGGGAAAAATCTCTGATGAGCAGTGTCCCCAGTTGAAATGACGTGTAACCGGTAGTCACTATTTTGAGGGTGATGGTCTGTGATCTAGAAACCAACAACACAAAAAACAAGACCCCACCTCAGAGACAGACTAAAATGACAGAGAACAAAACTAAAATGTATCCTGACTCAATGGCTAAGCATTGCAGTATAAGATATTACAAGTGCTAGAAAAGCAGTTGTAGCAGTATATGAGTCTCTGGTGTGGAGAGCCACACCTTTAGCTGATGGGTGATGAGAAGATTGATTTGATTTTGCCATCTCTCCTCCTTTGCCAAAATCTACTGGTTTCAGAAGAACATTGCCAACTCCATGGGAAACATCTCTGATGAGCCATGTCCCCAGGTGAAATGACATGTAACCACTAGTCACTATTTTGAGGGTGATGGTCTGTGATCTAGAAACCAACAACACACAAAACAAGACCCCACCTCAGAGACAGACTAAAATGACAGAGAACAAAACTAAAATGTATCCTGACTCAATGGCTAAGCATTACATTATAAGATATTACAAGTGCGATAAAAGCAGTTGTAGCAGTATATGAGTCTCTGGTGTGGAGAGCCACACCTTTAGCTGATGGGTGATGAGAAGATTGATTTGATTTTGCCATCTCTCCTCCTTTGCCAAAATCTCCTGGTTTCAGAAGAACATTGCAAACTCCATGGGAAACATATCTGATGATCAGTGTCCCCAGGTGAAATGACGTGTAACCAGTAGTCACTATTTTGAGGGTGATGGTCTGTGATCTAGAAACCAACAACACACAAAACAAGACCCCACCTCAGAGACAGACTAAAATGACAGAGAACAAAACTAAAATGTATCCTGACTCAATGGCTAAGCATTGCATTATAAGATATTACAAGTGCGATAAAAGCAGTTGTAGCAGTATATGAGTCTCTGGTGTGGAGAGCCACACCTTTAGCTGATGGGTGATGAGAAGATTGATTTGATTTTGCCATCTCTCCTCCTTTGCCAAAATCTCCTGGTTTCAGAAGAACATTGCGAACTCCATGGGAAACATCTCTGATGAGCAGTGTCCCCAGGTAAAATGACGTGTAACCAGTAGTCACTATTTTGAGGGTGATAGTCTGTGATCTAGAAACCAACAACACACAAAACAAGACCCCACCTCAGAGACAGACTAAAATGACAGAGAACAAAACTAAAATGTATCCTGACTCAATGGCTAAGCATTGCATTATAAGATATTACAAGTGCGATAAAAGCAGTTGTAGCAGTATATGAGTCTCTGGTGTGGAGAGCCACACCTTTAGCTGATGGGTGATGAGAAGATTGATTTGATTTTGCCATCTCTCCTCCTTTGCCAAAATCTCCTGGTTTCAGAAGAACATTGCGAACTCCATGGGAAACATCTCTGATGAGCCATGTCCCCAGGTGAAATGACATGTAACCACTAGACACTATTTTGAGGGTGATGGTCTGTGATCTAGAAACCAACAACACACAAAACAAGACCCCACCTCAGAGACAGACTAAAATGACAGAGAACAAAACTAAAATGTATCCTGACTCAATGGCTAAGCATTGCATTATAAGATATTACAAGTGCGATAAAAGCAGTTGTAGCAGTATATGAGTCTCTGGTGTGGAGAGCCACACCTTTAGCTGATGGGTGATGAGAAGATTGATTTGATTTTGCCATCTCTCCTCCTTTGCCAAAATCTCCTGGTTTCAGAAGAACATTGCGAACTCCATGGGAAACATCTCTGATGAGCCATGTCCCCAGGTGAAATGACATGTAACCACTAGTCACTATTTTGAGGGTGATGGTCTGTGATCTAGAAACCAACAACACACAAAACAAGACCCCACCTCAGAGACAGACTAAAATGACAGAGAACAAAACTAAAATGTATCCTGACTCAATGGCTAAGCATTGCATTATAAGATATTACAAGTGCGATAAAAGCAGTTGTAGCAGTATATGAGTCTCTGGTGTGGAGAGCCACACCTTTAGCTGATGGGTGATGAGAAGATTGATTTGATTTTGCCATCTCTCCTCCTTTGCCAAAATCTCCTGGTTTCAGAAGAACATTGCGAACTCCATGGGAAACATCTCTGATGAGCAGTGTCCCCAGGTGAAATGATGTGTAACCACTAGTCACTATTTTGAGGGTGATGGTCTGTGATCTAGAAACCAACAACACACAAAACAAGACCCCACCTCAGAGACAGACTAAAATGACAGAGAACAAAACTAAAATGTATCCTGACTCAATGGCTAAGCATTGCATTATAAGATATTACAAGTGCGATAAAAGCAGTTGTAGCAGTATATGAGTCTCTGGTGTGGAGAGCCACACCTTTAGCTGATGGGTGATGAGAAGATTGATTTGATTTTGCCATCTCTCCTCCTTTGCCAAAATCTCCTGGTTTCAGAAGAACATTGCGAACTCCATGGGAAACATCTCTGATGAGCAGTGTCCCCAGGTGAAATGACATGTAACCACTAGTCACTATTTTGAGGGTGATGGTCTGTGATCTAGAAACCAGCAACACACAAAACAAGACCCCACCTCAGAGACAGACTAAAATGACAGAGAACAAAACTAAAATGTATCCTGACTCAATGGCTAAGCATTGCATTATAAGATATTACAAGTGCGATAAAAGCAGTTGTAGCAGTATATGAGTCTCTGGTGTGGAGAGCCACACCTTTAGCTGATGGGTGATGAGAAGATTGATTTGATTTTGCCATCTCTCCTCCTTTGCCAAAATCTCCTGGTTTCAGAAGAACATTGCGAACTCCATGGGAAACATCTCTGATGATTAGTGTCCCCAGGTGAAATGATGTGTAACCAGTAGTCACTATTTTGAGGGTGATGGTCTGTGATCTAGAAACCAACAACACACAAAACAAGACCCCACCTCAGAGACAGACTAAAATGACAGAGAACAAAACTAAAATGTATCCTGACTCAATGGCTAAGCATTGCATTATAAGATATTACAAGTGCGATAAAAGCAGTTGTAGCAGTATATGAGTCTCTGGTGTGGAGAGCCACACCTTTAGCTGATGGGTGATGAGAAGATTGATTTGATTTTGTCATCTGTCCTCCTTTGCCAAAATCTCCTGGTTTCAGAAGAACATTGCGAACTCCATGGGAAACATCTCTGATGAGTAGTGTCCCCAGGTGAAATGATGTGTAACCAGTAGTCACTATTTTGAGGGTGATGGTCTGTGATCTAGAAACCAACAACACACAAAACAAGACCCCACCTCAGAGACAGACTAAAATGACAGAGAACAAAACTAAAATGTATCGTGACTCAATGGCTAAGCATTGCATTATAAGATATTACAAGTGCGATAAAAGCAGTTGTAGCAGTATATGAGTCTCTGGTGTGGAGAGCCACACCTTTAGCTGATGGGAGATGAGAAGATTGATTTGATTTTGCCATCTCTCCTCCTTTGCCAAAATCTCCTGGTTTCAGGAGAACATTGCCAACTCCATGGGAAACATCTCTGATGAGCAGTGTCCCCAGGTGAAATGATGTGTAACCAGTAGTCACTATTTTGAGGGTGATAGTCTGTGATCTAGAAACCAACAACACACAAAACAAGACCCCACCTCAGTGACAGACTAAAATGACAGAGAACAAAACTAAAATGTATCCTGACTCAATGGCTAAGCATTGCATTATAAGATATTACAAGTGCGATAAAAGCAGTTGTAGCAGTATATGAGTCTCTGGTGTGGAGAGCCACACCTTTAGCTGATGGGTGATGAGAAGATTGATTTGATTTTGCCATCTCTCCTCCTTTGCCAAAATCTCCTGGTTTCAGAAAACATTGCGAACTCCATGGGAAACATCTCTGATGAGCAGTGACCCCAGGTGAAATGACATGTAACCACTAGTCACTATTTTGAGGGTGATGGTCTGTGATCTAGAAACCAGCAACACACAAAACAAGACCCCACCTCAGAGACAGACTAAAATGACAGAGAACAAAACTAAAATGCATCCTGACTCAATGGCTAAGCATTGCATTATAAGATATTACAAGTGCGATAAAAGCAGTTGTAGCAGTATATGAGTCTCTGGTGTGGAGAGCCACACCTTTAGCTGATGGGTGATGAGAAGATTGATTTGATTTTGCCATCTCTCCTCCTTTGCCAAAATCTCCTGGTTTCAGAAGAACATTGCGAACTCCATGGGAAACATCTCTGATGAGCAGTGTCCCCAGGTAAAATGACGTGTAACCAGTAGTCACTATTTTGAGGGTGATAGTCTGTGATCTAGAAACCAACAACACACAAAACAAGACCCCACCTCAGTGACAGACTAAAATGACAGAGAACAAAACTAAAATGTATCCTGACTCAATGGCTAAGCATTGCATTATAAGATATTACAAGTGCGATAAAAGCAGTTGTAGCAGTATATGAGTCTCTGGTGTGGAGAGCCACACCTTTAGCTGATGGGTGATGAGAAGATTGATTTGATTTTGCCATCTCTCCTCCTTTGCCAAAATCTCCTGGTTTCAGAAAACATTGCGAACTCCATGGGAAACATCTCTGATGAGCAGTGTCCCCAGGTGAAATGACATGTAACCACTAGTCACTATTTTGAGGGTGATGGTTTGTGATCTAGAAACCTGCAACACACAAAACAAGACCCCACCTCAGAGACAGACTAAAATGACAGAGAACAAAACTAAAATGTATCCTGACTCAATGGCTAAGCATTGCATTATAAGATATTACAAGTGCGATAAAAGCAGTTGTAGCAGTATATGAGTCTCTGGTGTGGAGAGCCACACCTTTACTTTAGCTGATGGGTGATGAGAAGATTGATTTGATTTTGCCATCTCTCCTCCTTTGCCAAAATCTCCTGGTTTCAGAAGAACATTGCGAACTCCATGGGAAACATCTCTGATGAGCAGTGTCCCCAGGTAAAATGACGTGTAACCAGTAGTCACTATTTTGAGGGTGATAGTCTGTGATCTAGAAACCAACAACACACAAAACAAGACCCCACCTCAGAGACAGACTAAAATGACAGAGAACAAAACTAAAATGTATCCTGACTCAATGGCTAAGCATTGCATTATAAGATATTACAAGTGCGATAAAAGCAGTTGTAGCAGTATATGAGTCTCTGGTGTGGAGAGCCACACCTTTAGCTGATGGGAGATGAGAAGATTGATTTGATTTTGCCATCTCTCCTCCTTTGCCAAAATCTCCTGGTTTCAGAAGAACATTGCCAACTCCATGGGAAACATCTCTGATGAGCAGTGTCCCCAGGTGAAATGATGTGTAACCAGTAGTCACTATTTTGAGGGTGATGGTCTGTGATCTAGAAACCAACAACACACAAAACAAGACCCCACCTCAGAGACAGACTAAAATGACAGAGAACAAAACTAAAATGTATCCTGACTCAATGGCTAAGCATTGCATTATAAGATATTACAAGTGCGATAAAAGCAGTTGTAGCAGTATATGAGTCTCTGGTGTGGAGAGCCACACCTTTAGCTGATGGGTGATGAGAAGATTGATTTGATTTTGCCATCTCTCCTCCTTTGCCAAAATCTCCTGGTTTCAGAAGAACATTGCGAACTCCGTGGGAAACATCTCTGATGAGCAGTGACCCCAGGTGAAATGACATGTAACCACTAGTCACTATTTTGAGGGTGATGGTCTGTGATCTAGAAACCAGCAACACACAAAACAAGACCCCACCTCAGAGACAGACTAAAATGACAGAGAACAAAACTAAAATGCATCCTGACTCAATGGCTAAGCATTGCATTATAAGATATTACAAGTGCGATAAAAGCAGTTGTAGCAGTATATGAGTCTCTGGTGTGGAGAGCCACACCTTTAGCTGATGGGTGATGAGAAGATTGATTTGATTTTGCCATCTCTCCTCCTTTGCCAAAATCTCCTGGTTTCAGAAGAACATTGCGAACTCCATGGGAAACATCTCTGATGAGCAGTGTCCCCAGGTAAAATGACGTGTAACCAGTAGTCACTATTTTGAGGGTGATAGTCTGTGATCTAGAAACCAACAACACACAAAACAAGACCCCACCTAAGTGACAGACTAAAATGACAGAGAACAAAACTAAAATGTATCCTGACTCAATGGCTAAGCATTGCATTATAAGATATTACAAGTGCGATAAAAGCAGTTGTAGCAGTATATGAGTCTCTGGTGTGGAGAGCCACACCTTTAGCTGATGGGTGATGAGAAGATTGACTTGATTTTGCCATCTCTCCTCCTTTGCCAAAATCTCCTGGTTTCAGAAAACATTGCGAACTCCATGGGAAACATCTCTGATGAGCAGTGTCCCCAGGTGAAATGACATGTAACCACTAGTCACTATTTTGAGGGTGATGGTTTGTGATCTAGAAACCAGCAACACACAAAACAAGACCCCACCTCAGAGACAGACTAAAATGACAGAGAACAAAACTAAAATGTATCCTGACTCAATGGCTAAGCATTGCATTATAAGATATTACAAGTGCGATAAAAGCAGTTGTAGCAGTATATGAGTCTCTGGTGTGGAGAGCCACACCTTTACTTTAGCTGATGGGTGATGAGAAGATTGATTTGATTTTGCCATCTCTCCTCCTTTGCCAAAATCTCCTGGTTTCAGAAGAACATTGCGAACTCCATGGGAAACATCTCTGATGAGCAGTGTCCCCAGGTAAAATGACGTGTAACCAGTAGTCACTATTTTGAGGGTGATAGTCTGTGATCTAGAAACCAACAACACACAAAACAAGACCCCACCTCAGAGACAGACTAAAATGACAGAGAACAAAACTAAAATGTATCCTGACTCAATGGCTAAGCATTGCATTATAAGATATTACAAGTGCGATAAAAGCAGTTGTAGCAGTATATGAGTCTCTGGTGTGGAGAGCCACACCTTTAGCTGATGGGTGATGAGAAGATTGATTTGATTTTGTCATCTCTCCTCCTTTGCCAAAATCTCCTGGTTTCAGAAGAACATTGCGAACTCCATGGGAAACATCTCTGATGAGTAGTGTCCCCAGGTGAAATGATGTGTAACCAGTAGTCACTATTTTGAGGGTGATGGTCTGTGATCTAGAAACCAACAACACACAAAACAAGACCCCACCTCAGAGACAGACTAAAATGACAGAGAACAAAACTAAAATGTATCCTGACTCAATGGCTAAGCATTGCATTATAAGATATTACAAGTGCGATAAAAGCAGTTGTAGCAGTATATGAGTCTCTGGTGTGGAGAGCCACACCTTTAGCTGATGGGTGATGAGAAGATTGATTTGATTTTGTCATCTCTCCTCCTTTGCCAAAATCTCCTGGTTTCAGAAGAACATTGCGAACTCCATGGGAAACATCTCTGATGAGTAGTGTCCCAAGGTGAAATGACATGTAACCAGTAGTCACTATTTTGAGGGTGATGGTCTGTGATCTAGAAACCAACAACACACAAAACAAGACCCCACCTCAGAGACAGACTAAAATGACAGAGAACAAAACTAAAATGTATCCTGACTCAATGGCTAAGCATTGCATTATAAGATATTACAAGTGCGATAAAAGCAGTTGTAGCAGTATATGAGTCTCTGGTGTGGAGAGCCACACCTTTAGCTGATGGGTGATGAGAAGATTGATTTGATTTTGCCATCTCTCCTCCTTTGCCAAAATCTCCTGGTTTCAGAAGAACATTGCGAACTCCATGGGAAACATCTCTGATGAGCAGTGTCCCCAGGTGAAATGACATGTAACCACTAGTCACTATTTTGAGGGTGATGGTCTGTGATCTAGAAACCAACAACACACAAAACAAGACCCCACCTCAGAGACAGACTAAAATGACAGAGAACAAAACTAAAATGTATCCTGACTCAATGGCTAAGCATTGCATTATAAGATATTACAAGTGCGATAAAAGCAGTTGTAGCAGTATATGAGTCTCTGGTGTGGAGAGCCACACCTTTAGCTGATGGGTGATGAGAAGATTGATTTGATTTTGCCATCTCTCCTCCTTTGCCAAAATCTCCTGGTTTCAGAAGAACATTGCAAACTCCATGGGAAACATCTCTGATGAGCCATGTCCCCAGGTGAAATGACATGTAACCACTAGTCACTATTTTGAGGGTGATGGTCTGTGATCTAGAAACCAACAACACACAAAACAAGACCCCACCTCAGAGACAGACTAAAATGACAGAGAACAAAACTAAAATGTATCCTGACTCAAAGGCTAAGCATTGCATTATAAGATATTACAAGTGCGATCAAAGCAGTTGTAGCAGTATATAAGTCTCTGGTGTGGAGGGCCACACCTTTAGCTGATGGGTGATGAGAAGATTGATTTGATTTTGCCATCTCTCCTCCTTTGCCAAAATCTCCTGGTTTCAGAAGAACATTGCGAACTCCATGGGAAAAATCTCTGATGAGCAGTGTCCCCAGTTGAAATGACGTGTAACCGGTAGTCACTATTTTGAGGGTGATGGTCTGTGATCTAGAAACCAACAACACAAAAAACAAGACCCCACCTCAGAGACAGACTAAAATGACAGAGAACAAAACTAAAATGTATCCTGACTCAATGGCTAAGCATTGCAGTATAAGATATTACAAGTGCTAGAAAAGCAGTTGTAGCAGTATATGAGTCTCTGGTGTGGAGAGCCACACCTTTAGCTGATGGGTGATGAGAAGATTGATTTGATTTTGCCATCTCTCCTCCTTTGCCAAAATCTACTGCTTTCAGAAGAACATTGCCAACTCCATGGGAAACATCTCTGATGAGCCATGTCCCCAGGTGAAATGACATGTAACCACTAGTCACTATTTTGAGGGTGATGTTCTGTGATCTAGAAACCAACAACACACAAAACAAGACCCCACCTCAGAGACAGACTAAAATGACAGAGAACAAAACTAAAATGTATCCTGACTCAATGGCTAAGCATTACATTATAAGATATTACAAGTGCGATAAAAGCAGTTGTAGCAGTATATGAGTCTCTGGTGTGGAGAGCCACACCTTTAGCTGATGGGTGATGAGAAGATTGATTTGATTTTGCCATCTCTCCTCCTTTGCCAAAATCTCCTGGTTTCAGAAGAACATTGCAAACTCCATGGGAAACATATCTGATGATCAGTGTCCCCAGGTGAAATGACGTGTAACCAGTAGTCACTATTTTGAGGGTGATGGTCTGTGATCTAGAAACCAACAACACACAAAACAAGACCCCACCTCAGAGACAGACTAAAATGACAGAGAACAAAACTAAAATGTATCCTGACTCAATGGCTAAGCATTGCATTATAAGATATTACAAGTGCGATAAAAGCAGTTGTAGCAGTATATGAGTCTCTGGTGTGGAGAGCCACACCTTTAGCTGATGGGTGATGAGAAGATTGATTTGATTTTGCCATCTCTCCTCCTTTGCCAAAATCTCCTGGTTTCAGAAGAACATTGCGAACTCCATGGGAAACATCTCTGATGAGCCATGTCCCCAGGTGAAATGACATGTAACCACTAGTCACTATTTTGAGGGTGATGGTCTGTGATCTAGAAACCAACAACACACAAAACAAGACCCCACCTCAGAGACAGACTAAAATGACAGAGAACAAAACTAAAATGTATCCTGACTCAATGGCTAAGCATTGCATTATAAGATATTACAAGTGCGATAAAAGCAGTTGTAGCAGTATATGAGTCTCTGGTGTGGAGAGCCACACCTTTAGCTGATGGGTGATGAGAAGATTGATTTGATTTAGCCATCTCTCCTCCTTTGCCAAAATCTCCTGGTTTCAGAAGAACATTGCGAACCCCATGGGAAACATCTCTGATGAGCCATGTCCCCAGGTGAAATGACATGTAACCACTAGTCACTATTTTGAGGGTGATGGTCTGTGATCTAGAAACCAACAACACACAAAACAAGACCCCACCTCAGAGACAGACTAAAATGACAGAGAACAAAACTAAAATGTATCCTGACTCAATGGCTAAGCATTGCATTATAAGATATTACAAGTGCGATAAAAGCAGTTGTAGCAGTATATGAGTCTCTGGTGTGGAGAGCCACACCTTTAGCTGATGGGTGATGAGAAGATTGATTTGATTTTGTCATCTCTCCTCCTTTGCCAAAATCTCCTGGTTTCAGAAGAACATTGCGAACTCCATGGGAAACATCTCTGATGAGTAGTGTCCCAAGGTGAAATGACATGTAACCAGTAGTCACTATTTTGAGGGTGATGGTCTGTGATCTAGAAACCAACAACACACAAAACAAGACCCCACCTCAGAGACAGACTAAAATGACAGAGAACAAAACTAAAATGTATCCTGACTCAATGGCTAAGCATTGCATTATAAGATATTACAAGTGCGATAAAAGCAGTTGTAGCAGTATATGAGTCTCTGGTATGGAGAGCCACACCTTTAGCTGATGGGTGATGAGAAGATTGATTTGATTTTGCCATCTCTCCTCCTTTGCCAAAATCTCCTGGTTTCAGAAGAACATTGCGAACTCCATGGGAAACATCTCTGATGAGCAGTGTCCCCAGGTGAAATGACATGTAACCACTAGTCACTATTTTGAGGGTGATGGTCTGTGATCTAGAAACCAACAACACACAAAACAAGACCCCACCTCAGAGACAGACTAAAATGACAGAGAACAAAACTAAAATGTATCCTGACTCAATGGCTAAGCATTGCATTATAAGATATTACAAGTGCGATAAAAGCAGTTGTAGCAGTATATGAGTCTCTGGTGTGGAGAGCCACACCTTTAGCTGATGGGTGATGAGAAGATTGATTTGATTTTGCCATCTCTCCTCCTTTGCCAAAATCTCCTGGTTTCAGAAGAACATTGCAAACTCCATGGGAAACATCTCTGATGAGCCATGTCCCCAGGTGAAATGACATGTAACCACTAGTCACTATTTTGAGGGTGATGGTCTGTGATCTAGAAACCAACAACACACAAAACAAGACCCCACCTCAGAGACAGACTAAAATGACAGAGAACAAAACTAAAATGTATCCTGACTCAAAGGCTAAGCATTGCATTATAAGATATTACAAGTGCGATCAAAGCAGTTGTAGCAGTATATAAGTCTCTGGTGTGGAGGGCCACACCTTTAGCTGATGGGTGATGAGAAGATTGATTTGATTTTGCCATCTCTCCTCCTTTGCCAAAATCTCCTGGTTTCAGAAGAACATTGCGAACTCCATGGGAAAAATCTCTGATGAGCAGTGTCCCCAGTTGAAATGACGTGTAACCGGTAGTCACTATTTTGAGGGTGATGGTCTGTGATCTAGAAACCAACAACACAAAAAACAAGACCCCACCTCAGAGACAGACTAAAATGACAGAGAACAAAACTAAAATGTATCCTGACTCAATGGCTAAGCATTGCAGTATAAGATATTACAAGTGCTAGAAAAGCAGTTGTAGCAGTATATGAGTCTCTGGTGTGGAGAGCCACACCTTTAGCTGATGGGTGATGAGAAGATTGATTTGATTTTGCCATCTCTCCTCCTTTGCCAAAATCTACTGGTTTCAGAAGAACATTGCCAACTCCATGGGAAACATCTCTGATGAGCCATGTCCCCAGGTGAAATGACATGTAACCACTAGTCACTATTTTGAGGGTGATGGTCTGTGATCTAGAAACCAACAACACACAAAACAAGACCCCACCTCAGAGACAGACTAAAATGACAGAGAACAAAACTAAAATGTATCCTGACTCAATGGCTAAGCATTACATTATAAGATATTACAAGTGCGATAAAAGCAGTTGTAGCAGTATATGAGTCTCTGGTGTGGAGAGCCACACCTTTAGCTGATGGGTGATGAGAAGATTGATTTGATTTTGCCATCTCTCCTCCTTTGCCAAAATCTCCTGGTTTCAGAAGAACATTGCAAACTCCATGGGAAACATATCTGATGATCAGTGTCCCCAGGTGAAATGACGTGTAACCAGTAGTCACTATTTTGAGGGTGATGGTCTGTGATCTAGAAACCAACAACACACAAAACAAGACCCCACCTCAGAGACAGACTAAAATGACAGAGAACAAAACTAAAATGTATCCTGACTCAATGGCTAAGCATTGCATTATAAGATATTACAAGTGCGATAAAAGCAGTTGTAGCAGTATATGAGTCTCTGGTGTGGAGAGCCACACCTTTAGCTGATGGGTGATGAGAAGATTGATTTGATTTTGCCATCTCTCCTCCTTTGCCAAAATCTCCTGGTTTCAGAAGAACATTGCGAACTCCATGGGAAACATCTCTGATGAGCAGTGTCCCCAGGTGAAATGACATGTAACCACTAGTCACTATTTTGAGGGTGATGGTCTGTGATCTAGAAACCAACAACACACAAAACAAGACCCCACCTCAGAGACAGACTAAAATGACAGAGAACAAAACTAAAATGTATCCTGACTCAATGGCTAAGCATTGCATTATAAGATATTACAAGTGCGATAAAAGCAGTTGTAGCAGTATATGAGTCTCTGGTGTGGAGAGCCACACCTTTAGCTGATGGGTGATGAGAAGATTGATTTGATTTTGCCATCTCTCCTCCTTTGCCAAAATCTCCTGGTTTCAGAAGAACATTGCAAACTCCATGGGAAACATCTCTGATGAGCCATGTCCCCAGGTGAAATGACATGTAACCACTAGTCACTATTTTGAGGGTGATGGTCTGTGATCTAGAAACCAACAACACACAAAACAAGACCCCACCTCAGAGACAGACTAAAATGACAGAGAACAAAACTAAAATGTATCCTGACTCAAAGGCTAAGCATTGCATTATAAGATATTACAAGTGCGATCAAAGCAGTTGTAGCAGTATATAAGTCTCTGGTGTGGAGGGCCACACCTTTAGCTGATGGGTGATGAGAAGATTGATTTGATTTTGCCATCTCTCCTCCTTTGCCAAAATCTCCTGGTTTCAGAAGAACATTGCGAACTCCATGGGAAAAATCTCTGATGAGCAGTGTCCCCAGTTGAAATGACGTGTAACCGGTAGTCACTATTTTGAGGGTGATGGTCTGTGATCTAGAAACCAACAACACAAAAAACAAGACCCCACCTCAGAGACAGACTAAAATGACAGAGAACAAAACTAAAATGTATCCTGACTCAATGGCTAAGCATTGCAGTATAAGATATTACAAGTGCTAGAAAAGCAGTTGTAGCAGTATATGAGTCTCTGGTGTGGAGAGCCACACCTTTAGCTGATGGGTGATGAGAAGATTGATTTGATTTTGCCATCTCTCCTCCTTTGCCAAAATCTACTGCTTTCAGAAGAACATTGCCAACTCCATGGGAAACATCTCTGATGAGCCATGTCCCCAGGTGAAATGACATGTAACCACTAGTCACTATTTTGAGGGTGATGTTCTGTGATCTAGAAACCAACAACACACAAAACAAGACCCCACCTCAGAGACAGACTAAAATGACAGAGAACAAAACTAAAATGTATCCTGACTCAATGGCTAAGCATTACATTATAAGATATTACAAGTGCGATAAAAGCAGTTGTAGCAGTATATGAGTCTCTGGTGTGGAGAGCCACACCTTTAGCTGATGGGTGATGAGAAGATTGATTTGATTTTGCCATCTCTCCTCCTTTGCCAAAATCTCCTGGTTTCAGAAGAACATTGCAAACTCCATGGGAAACATATCTGATGATCAGTGTCCCCAGGTGAAATGACGTGTAACCAGTAGTCACTATTTTGAGGGTGATGGTCTGTGATCTAGAAACCAACAACACACAAAACAAGACCCCACCTCAGAGACAGACTAAAATGACAGAGAACAAAACTAAAATGTATCCTGACTCAATGGCTAAGCATTGCATTATAAGATATTACAAGTGCGATAAAAGCAGTTGTAGCAGTATATGAGTCTCTGGTGTGGAGAGCCACACCTTTAGCTGATGGGTGATGAGAAGATTGATTTGATTTTGCCATCTCTCCTCCTTTGCCAAAATCTCCTGGTTTCAGAAGAACATTGCGAACTCCATGGGAAACATCTCTGATGAGCCATGTCCCCAGGTGAAATGACATGTAACCACTAGTCACTATTTTGAGGGTGATGGTCTGTGATCTAGAAACCAACAACACACAAAACAAGACCCCACCTCAGAGACAGACTAAAATGACAGAGAACAAAACTAAAATGTATCCTGACTCAATGGCTAAGCATTGCATTATAAGATATTACAAGTGCGATAAAAGCAGTTGTAGCAGTATATGAGTCTCTGGTGTGGAGAGCCACACCTTTAGCTGATGGGTGATGAGAAGATTGATTTGATTTAGCCATCTCTCCTCCTTTGCCAAAATCTCCTGGTTTCAGAAGAACATTGCGAACCCCATGGGAAACATCTCTGATGAGCCATGTCCCCAGGTGAAATGACATGTAACCACTAGTCACTATTTTGAGGGTGATGGTCTGTGATCTAGAAACCAACAACACACAAAACAAGACCCCACCTCAGAGACAGACTAAAATGACAGAGAACAAAACTAAAATGTATCCTGACTCAATGGCTAAGCATTGCATTATAAGATATTACAAGTGCGATAAAAGCAGTTGTAGCAGTATATGAGTCTCTGGTGTGGAGAGCCACACCTTTAGCTGATGGGTGATGAGAAGATTGATTTGATTTTGTCATCTCTCCTCCTTTGCCAAAATCTCCTGGTTTCAGAAGAACATTGCGAACTCCATGGGAAACATCTCTGATGAGTAGTGTCCCAAGGTGAAATGACATGTAACCAGTAGTCACTATTTTGAGGGTGATGGTCTGTGATCTAGAAACCAACAACACACAAAACAAGACCCCACCTCAGAGACAGACTAAAATGACAGAGAACAAAACTAAAATGTATCCTGACTCAATGGCTAAGCATTGCATTATAAGATATTACAAGTGCGATAAAAGCAGTTGTAGCAGTATATGAGTCTCTGGTATGGAGAGCCACACCTTTAGCTGATGGGTGATGAGAAGATTGATTTGATTTTGCCATCTCTCCTCCTTTGCCAAAATCTCCTGGTTTCAGAAGAACATTGCGAACTCCATGGGAAACATCTCTGATGAGCAGTGTCCCCAGGTGAAATGACATGTAACCACTAGTCACTATTTTGAGGGTGATGGTCTGTGATCTAGAAACCAACAACACACAAAACAAGACCCCACCTCAGAGACAGACTAAAATGACAGAGAACAAAACTAAAATGTATCCTGACTCAATGGCTAAGCATTGCATTATAAGATATTACAAGTGCGATAAAAGCAGTTGTAGCAGTATATGAGTCTCTGGTGTGGAGAGCCACACCTTTAGCTGATGGGTGATGAGAAGATTGATTTGATTTTGCCATCTCTCCTCCTTTGCCAAAATCTCCTGGTTTCAGAAGAACATTGCAAACTCCATGGGAAACATCTCTGATGAGCCATGTCCCCAGGTGAAATGACATGTAACCACTAGTCACTATTTTGAGGGTGATGGTCTGTGATCTAGAAACCAACAACACACAAAACAAGACCCCACCTCAGAGACAGACTAAAATGACAGAGAACAAAACTAAAATGTATCCTGACTCAAAGGCTAAGCATTGCATTATAAGATATTACAAGTGCGATCAAAGCAGTTGTAGCAGTATATAAGTCTCTGGTGTGGAGGGCCACACCTTTAGCTGATGGGTGATGAGAAGATTGATTTGATTTTGCCATCTCTCCTCCTTTGCCAAAATCTCCTGGTTTCAGAAGAACATTGCGAACTCCATGGGAAAAATCTCTGATGAGCAGTGTCCCCAGTTGAAATGACGTGTAACCGGTAGTCACTATTTTGAGGGTGATGGTCTGTGATCTAGAAACCAACAACACAAAAAACAAGACCCCACCTCAGAGACAGACTAAAATGACAGAGAACAAAACTAAAATGTATCCTGACTCAATGGCTAAGCATTGCAGTATAAGATATTACAAGTGCTAGAAAAGCAGTTGTAGCAGTATATGAGTCTCTGGTGTGGAGAGCCACACCTTTAGCTGATGGGTGATGAGAAGATTGATTTGATTTTGCCATCTCTCCTCCTTTGCCAAAATCTACTGGTTTCAGAAGAACATTGCCAACTCCATGGGAAACATCTCTGATGAGCCATGTCCCCAGGTGAAATGACATGTAACCACTAGTCACTATTTTGAGGGTGATGGTCTGTGATCTAGAAACCAACAACACACAAAACAAGACCCCACCTCAGAGACAGACTAAAATGACAGAGAACAAAACTAAAATGTATCCTGACTCAATGGCTAAGCATTACATTATAAGATATTACAAGTGCGATAAAAGCAGTTGTAGCAGTATATGAGTCTCTGGTGTGGAGAGCCACACCTTTAGCTGATGGGTGATGAGAAGATTGATTTGATTTTGCCATCTCTCCTCCTTTGCCAAAATCTCCTGGTTTCAGAAGAACATTGCAAACTCCATGGGAAACATATCTGATGATCAGTGTCCCCAGGTGAAATGACGTGTAACCAGTAGTCACTATTTTGAGGGTGATGGTCTGTGATCTAGAAACCAACAACACACAAAACAAGACCCCACCTCAGAGACAGACTAAAATGACAGAGAACAAAACTAAAATGTATCCTGACTCAATGGCTAAGCATTGCATTATAAGATATTACAAGTGCGATAAAAGCAGTTGTAGCAGTATATGAGTCTCTGGTGTGGAGAGCCACACCTTTAGCTGATGGGTGATGAGAAGATTGATTTGATTTTGCCATCTCTCCTCCTTTGCCAAAATCTCCTGGTTTCAGAAGAACATTGCGAACTCCATGGGAAACATCTCTGATGAGCCATGTCCCCAGGTGAAATGACATGTAACCACTAGTCACTATTTTGAGGGTGATGGTCTGTGATCTAGAAACCAACAACACACAAAACAAGACCCCACCTCAGAGACAGACTAAAATGACAGAGAACAAAACTAAAATGTATCCTGACTCAATGGCTAAGCATTGCATTATAAGATATTACAAGTGCGATAAAAGCAGTTGTAGCAGTATATGAGTCTCTGGTGTGGAGAGCCACACCTTTAGCTGATGGGTGATGAGAAGATTGATTTGATTTAGCCATCTCTCCTCCTTTGCCAAAATCTCCTGGTTTCAGAAGAACATTGCGAACCCCATGGGAAACATCTCTGATGAGCCATGTCCCCAGGTGAAATGACATGTAACCACTAGTCACTATTTTGAGGGTGATGGTCTGTGATCTAGAAACCAACAACACACAAAACAAGACCCCACCTCAGAGACAGACTAAAATGACAAAGAACAAAACTAAAATGTATCCTGACTCAATGGCTAAGCATTGCATTATAAGATATTACAAGTGCGATAAAAGCAGTTGTAGCAGTATATGAGTCTCTGGTGTGGAGAGCCACACCTTTAGCTGATGGGTGATGAGAAGATTGATTTGATTTTGCCATCTCTCCTCCTTTGCCAAAATCTCCTGGTTTCAGAAGAACATTGCGAACTCCATGGGAAACATCTCTGATGAGCAGTGTCCCCAGGTGAAATGATGTGTAACCAGTAGTCACTATTTTGAGGGTGATGGTCTGTGATCTAGAAACCAACAACACACAAAACAAGACCCCACCTCAGAGACAGACTAAAATGACAGAGAACAAAACTAAAATGTATCCTGACTCAATGGCTAAGCATTGCATTATAAGATATTACAAGTGCGATAAAAGCAGTTGTAGCAGTATATGAGTCTCTGGTGTGGAGAGCCACACCTTTAGCTGATGGGTGATGAGAAGATTGATTTGATTTTGCCATCTCTCCTCCTTTGCCAAAATCTCCTGGTTTCAGAAGAACATTGCAAACTCCATGGGAAACATCTCTGATGAGCAGTGTCCCCAGGTGAAATGACGTGTAACCAGTAGTCACTATTTTGAGGGTGATGGTCTGTGATCTAGAAACCAACAACACACAAAACAAGACCCCACCTCAGAGACAGACTAAAATGACAGAGAACAAAACTAAAATGTATCCTGACTCAATGGCTAAGCATTGCACTATAAGATATTACAAGTGCGATAAAAGCAGTTGTAGCAGTATATGAGTCTCTGGTGTGGAGAGCCACACCTTTAGCTGATGGGTGATGAGAAGATTGATTTGATTTTGCCATCTCTCCTCCTTTGCCAAAATCTCCTGGTTTCAGAAGAACATTGCGAACCCCATGGGAAACATCTCTGATGAGCCATGTCCCCAGGTGAAATGACATGTAACCACTAGTCACTATTTTGAGGGTGATGGTCTGTGATCTAGAAACCAACAACACACAAAACAAGACCCCACCTCAGAGACAGACTAAAATGACAGAGAACAAAACTAAAATGTATCCTGACTCAAAGGCTAAGCATTGCATTATAAGATATTACAAGTGCGATCAAAGCAGTTGTAGCAGTATATAAGTCTCTGGTGTGGAGGGCCACACCTTTAGCTGATGGGTGATGAGAAGATTGATTTGATTTTGCCATCTCTCCTCCTTTGCCAAAATCTCCTGGTTTCAGAAGAACATTGCGAACTCCATGGGAAAAATCTCTGATGAGCAGTGTCCCCAGTTGAAATGACGTGTAACCGGTAGTCACTATTTTGAGGGTGATGGTCTGTGATCTAGAAACCAACAACACAAAAAACAAGACCCCACCTCAGAGACAGACTAAAATGACAGAGAACAAAACTAAAATGTATCCTGACTCAATGGCTAAGCATTGCAGTATAAGATATTACAAGTGCTAGAAAAGCAGTTGTAGCAGTATATGAGTCTCTGGTGTGGAGAGCCACACCTTTAGCTGATGGGTGATGAGAAGATTGATTTGATTTTGCCATCTCTCCTCCTTTGCCAAAATCTACTGGTTTCAGAAGAACATTGCCAACTCCATGGGAAACATCTCTGATGAGCCATGTCCCCAGGTGAAATGACATGTAACCACTAGTCACTATTTTGAGGGTGATGGTCTGTGATCTAGAAACCAACAACACACAAAACAAGACCCCACCTCAGAGACAGACTAAAATGACAGAGAACAAAACTAAAATGTATCCTGACTCAATGGCTAAGCATTACATTATAAGATATTACAAGTGCGATAAAAGCAGTTGTAGCAGTATATGAGTCTCTGGTGTGGAGAGCCACACCTTTAGCTGATGGGTGATGAGAAGATTGATTTGATTTTGCCATCTCTCCTCCTTTGCCAAAATCTCCTGGTTTCAGAAGAACATTGCAAACTCCATGGGAAACATATCTGATGATCAGTGTCCCCAGGTGAAATGACGTGTAACCAGTAGTCACTATTTTGAGGGTGATGGTCTGTGATCTAGAAACCAACAACACACAAAACAAGACCCCACCTCAGAGACAGACTAAAATGACAGAGAACAAAACTAAAATGTATCCTGACTCAATGGCTAAGCATTGCATTATAAGATATTACAAGTGCGATAAAAGCAGTTGTAGCAGTATATGAGTCTCTGGTGTGGAGAGCCACACCTTTAGCTGATGGGTGATGAGAAGATTGATTTGATTTTGCCATCTCTCCTCCTTTGCCAAAATCTCCTGGTTTCAGAAGAACATTGCGAACTCCATGGGAAACATCTCTGATGAGCCATGTCCCCAGGTGAAATGAAATGTAACCACTAGTCACTATTTTGAGGGTGATGGTCTGTGATCTAGAAACCAACAACACACAAAACAAGACCCCACCTCAGAGACAGACTAAAATGACAGAGAACAAAACTAAAATGTATCCTGACTCAATGGCTAAGCATTGCATTATAAGATATTACAAGTGCGATAAAAGCAGTTGTAGCAGTATATGAGTCTCTGGTGTGGAGAGCCACACCTTTAGCTGATGGGTGATGAGAAGATTGATTTGATTTAGCCATCTCTCCTCCTTTGCCAAAATCTCCTGGTTTCAGAAGAACATTGCGAACCCCATGGGAAACATCTCTGATGAGCCATGTCCCCAGGTGAAATGACATGTAACCACTAGTCACTATTTTGAGGGTGATGGTCTGTGATCTAGAAACCAACAACACACAAAACAAGACCCCACCTCAGAGACAGACTAAAATGACAAAGAACAAAACTAAAATGTATCCTGACTCAATGGCTAAGCATTGCATTATAAGATATTACAAGTGCGATAAAAGCAGTTGTAGCAGTATATGAGTCTCTGGTGTGGAGAGCCACACCTTTAGCTGATGGGTGATGAGAAGATTGATTTGATTTTGCCATCTCTCCTCCTTTGCCAAAATCTCCTGGTTTCAGAAGAACATTGCGAACTCCATGGGAAACATCTCTGATGAGCAGTGTCCCCAGGTGAAATGATGTGTAACCAGTAGTCACTATTTTGAGGGTGATGGTCTGTGATCTAGAAACCAACAACACACAAAACAAGACCCCACCTCAGAGACAGACTAAAATGACAGAGAACAAAACTAAAATGTATCCTGACTCAATGGCTAAGCATTGCATTATAAGATATTACAAGTGCGATAAAAGCAGTTGTAGCAGTATATGAGTCTCTGGTGTGGAGAGCCACACCTTTAGCTGATGGGTGATGAGAAGATTGATTTGATTTTGCCATCTCTCCTCCTTTGCCAAAATCTCCTGGTTTCAGAAGAACATTGCAAACTCCATGGGAAACATCTCTGATGAGCAGTGTCCCCAGGTGAAATGACGTGTAACCAGTAGTCACTATTTTGAGGGTGATGGTCTGTGATCTAGAAACCAACAACACACAAAACAAGACCCCACCTCAGAGACAGACTAAAATGACAGAGAACAAAACTAAAATGTATCCTGACTCAATGGCTAAGCATTGCACTATAAGATATTACAAGTGCGATAAAAGCAGTTGTAGCAGTATATGAGTCTCTGGTGTGGAGAGCCACACCTTTAGCTGATGGGTGATGAGAAGATTGATTTGATTTTGCCATCTCTCCTCCTTTGCCAAAATCTCCTGGTTTCAGAAGAACATTGCGAACCCCATGGGAAACATCTCTGATGAGCCATGTCCCCAGGTGAAATGACATGTAACCACTAGTCACTATTTTGAGGGTGATGGTCTGTGATCTAGAAACCAACAACACACAAAACAAGACCCCACCTCAGAGACAGACTAAAATGACAAAGAACAAACTAAAATGTATCCTGACTCAATGGCTAAGCATTGCATTATAAGATATTACAAGTGCGATAAAAGCAGTTGTAGCAGTATATGAGTCTCTGGTGTGGAGAGCCACACCTTTAGCTGATGGGTGATGAGAAGATTGATTTGATTTTGCCATCTCTCCTCCTTTGCCAAAATCTCCTGGTTTCAGAAGAACATTGCGAACTCCATGGGAAACATCTCTGATGAGCAGTGTCCCCAGGTGAAATGATGTGTAACCAGTAGTCACTATTTTGAGGGTGATGGTCTGTGATCTAGAAACCAACAACACACAAAACAAGACCCCACCTCAGAGACAGACTAAAATGACAGAGAACAAAACTAAAATGTATCCTGACTCAATGGCTAAGCATTGCATTATAAGATATTACAAGTGCGATAAAAGCAGTTGTAGCAGTATATGAGTCTCTGGTGTGGAGAGCCACACCTTTAGCTGATGGGTGATGAGAAGATTGATTTGATTTTGCCATCTCTCCTCCTTTGCCAAAATCTCCTGGTTTCAGAAGAACATTGCGAACTCCATGGGAAACATCTCTGATGAGCAGTGTCCCCAGGTGAAATGACGTGTAACCAGTAGTCACTATTTTGAGGGTGATGGTCTGTGATCTAGAAACCAACAACACACAAAACAAGACCCCACCTCAGAGACAGACTAAAATGACAAAGAACAAAACTAAAATGTATCCTGACTCAATGGCTAAGCATTGCATTATAAGATATTACAAGTGCGATAAAAGCAGTTGTAGCAGTATATGAGTCTCTGGTGTGGAGAGCCACACCTTTAGCTGATGGGTGATGAGAAGATTGATTTGATTTTGCCATCTCTCCTCCTTTGCCAAAATCTCCTGGTTTCAGAAGAACATTGCGAACTCCATGGGAAACATCTCTGATGAGCAGTGTCCCCAGGTGAAATGATGTGTAACCAGTAGTCACTATTTTGAGGGTGATGGTCTGTGATCTAGAAACCAACAACACACAAAACAAGACCCCACCTCAGAGACAGACTAAAATGACAGAGAACAAAACTAAAATGTATCCTGACTCAATGGCTAAGCATTGCATTATAAGATATTACAAGTGCGATAAAAGCAGTTGTAGCAGTATATGAGTCTCTGGTGTGGAGAGCCACACCTTTAGCTGATGGGTGATGAGAAGATTGATTTGATTTTGCCATCTCTCCTCCTTTGCCAAAATCTCCTGGTTTCAGAAGAACATTGCGAACTCCATGGGAAACATCTCTGATGAGCAGTGTCCCCAGGTGAAATGACGTGTAACCAGTAGTCACTATTTTGAGGGTGATGGTCTGTGATCTAGAAACCAACAACACACAAAACAAGACCCCACCTCAGAGACAGACTAAAATGACAGAGAACAAAACTAAAATGTATCCTGACTCAATGGCTAAGCATTGCACTATAAGATATTACAAGTGCGATAAAAGCAGTTGTAGCAGTATATGAGTCTCTGGTGTGGAGAGCCACACCTTTAGCTGATGGGTGATGAGAAGATTGATTTGATTTTGCCATCTCTCCTCCTTTGCCAAAATCTCCTGGTTTCAGAAGAACATTGCAAACTCCATGGGAAACATCTCTGATGAGTAGTGTCCCCAGGTGAAATGATGTGTAACCAGTAGTCACTATTTTGAGGGTGATGGTCTGTGATCTAGAAACCAACAACACACAAAACAAGACCCCACCTCAGAGACAGACTAAAATGACAGAGAACAAAACTAAAATGTATCCTGACTCAATGGCTAAGCATTGCGTTATAAGATATTACAAGTGCGATAAAAGCAGTTGTAGCAGTATATGAGTCTCTGGTGTGGAGAGCCACACCTTTAGCTGATGGGTGATGAGAAGATTGATTTGATTTTGCCATCTCTCCTCCTTTGCCAAAATCTCCTGGTTTCAGAAGAACATTGCAAACTCCATGGGAAACATCTCTGAAGAGCAGTGCCCCAGTTGAAATGACGTGTAACCAGTAGTCACTATTTTGAGGGTGATGGTCTGTGATCTAGAAACCAACAACACACAAAACAAGACCCCACCTCAGAGACAGACTAAAATGACAGAGAACAAAACTAAAATGTATCCTGACTCAATGGCTAAGCATTGCATTATAAGATATTACAAGTGCGATAAAAGCAGTTGTAGCAGTATATGAGTCTCTGGTGTGGAGAGCCACACCTTTAGCTTATGGGTGATGAGAAGATTGATTTGATTTTGCCATCTCTCCTCCTTTGCCAAAATCTCCTGGTTTCAGAAGAACATTGCGAACTCCATGGGAAACATCTCTGATGAGCAGTGTCCCCAGGTGAAATGACATGTAACCAGTAGTCACTATTTTGAGGGTGATGGTCTGTGATCTAGAAACCAACAACACACAAAACAAGACCCCACCTCAGAGACAGACTAAAATGACAGAGAACAAAACTAAAATGTATCCTGACTCAATGGCTAAGCATTGCACTATAAGATATTACAAGTGCGATAAAAGCAATTGTAGCAGTATATGAGTCTCTGGTGTGGAGAGCCACACCTTTAGCTGATGGGTGATGAGAAGATTGATTTGATTTTGCCATCTCTCCTCCTTTGCCAAAATCTCCTGGTTTCAGAAGAACATTGCGAACTCCATGGGAAACATCCCTGATGAGCAGTGTCCCCAGGTGAAATGACGTGTAACCAGTAGTCACTATTTTGAGGGTGATAGTCTGTGATCTAGAAACCAACAACACACAAAACAAGACCCCACCTCGGAGACAGACTAAAATGACAGAGAACAAAACTAAAATGTATCCTGACTCAATGGCTAAGCATTGCATTATAAGATATTACAAGTGCGATAAAAGCAGTTGTAGCAGTATATGAGTCTCTGGTGTGGAGAGCCACACCTTTAGCTGATGGGTGATGAGAAGATTGATTTGATTTAGTCATCTCTCCTCCTTTGCCAAAATCTCCTGGTTTCAGAAGAACATTGCAAACTCCATGGGAAACATCTCTGATGAGTAGTGTCCCCAGGTGAAATGATGTGTAACCAGTAGTCACTATTTTGAGGGTGATGGTCTGTGATCTAGAAACCAACAACACACAAAACAAGACCCCACCTCAGAGACAGACTAAAATGACAGAGAACAAAACTAAAATGTATCCTGACTCAATGGCTAAGCATTGCGTTATAAGATATTACAAGTGCGATAAAAGCAGTTGTAGCAGTATATGAGTCTCTGGTGTGGAGAGCCACACCTTTAGCTGATGGGTGATGAGAAGATTGATTTGATTTTGCCATCTCTCCTCCTTTGCCAAAATCTCCTGGTTTCAGAAGAACATTGCAAACTCCATGGGAAACATCTCTGAAGAGCAGTGCCCCAGTTGAAATGACGTGTAACCAGTAGTCACTATTTTGAGGGTGATGGTCTGTGATCTAGAAACCAACAACACACAAAACAAGACCCCACCTCAGAGACAGACTAAAATGACAGAGAACAAAACTAAAATGTATCCTGACTCAATGGCTAAGCATTGCATTATAAGATATTACAAGTGCGATAAAAGCAGTTGTAGCAGTATATGAGTCTCTGGTGTGGAGAGCCACACCTTTAGCTGATGGGTGATGAGAAGATTGATTTGATTTTGCCATCTCTCCTCCTTTGCCAAAATCTCCTGGTTTCAGAAGAACATTGCGAACTCCATGGGAAACATCTCTGATGAGTAGTGTCCCCAGGTGAAATGATGTGTAACCAGTAGTCACTATTTTGAGGGTGATGGTCTGTGATCTAGAAACCAACAACACACAAAACAAGACCCCACCTCAGAGACAGACTAAAATGACAGAGAACAAAACTAAAATGTATCCTGACTCAATGGCTAAGCATTGCATTATAAGATATTACAAGTGCGATAAAAGCAGTTGTAGCAGTATATGAGTCTCTGGTGTGGAGAGCCACACCTTTAGCTGATGGGTGATGAGAAGATTGATTTTATTTTGCCATCTCTCCTCCTTTGCCAAAATCTCCTGGTTTCAGAAGAACATTGCAAACTCCATGGGAAACATCTCTGATGAGCAGTGTCCCCAGTTGAAATGACGTGTAACCAGTAGTCACTATTTTGAGGGTGATGGTCTGTGATCTAGAAACCAACAACACACAAAACAAGACCCCACCTCAGAGACAGACTAAAATGACAGAGTACAAAACTAAAATGTATCCTGACTCAATGGCTAAGCATTGCATTATAAGATATTACAAGTGCGATAAAAGCAGTTGTAGCAGTATATGAGTCTCTGGTGTGGAGAGCCACACCTTTAGCTGATGGGTGATGAGAAGATTGATTTGATTTTGCCATCTCTCCTCCTTTGCCAAAATCTCATGGTTTCAGAAGAACATTGCGAACTCCATGGGAAACATCTCTGAAGAGCAGTGTCCCCAGTTGAAATGACGTGTAACCAGTAGTCACTATTTTGAGGGTGATGGTCTGTGATCTAGAAACCAACAACACACAAAACATGACCCCACCTCAGAGACAGACTAAAATGACAGAGAACAAAACTAAAATGTATCCTGACTCAATGGCTAAGCATTGCATTATAAGATATTACAAGTGCGATAAAAGCAGTTGTAGCAGTATATGAGTCTCTGGTGTGGAGAGCCACACCTTTAGCTGATGGGTGATGAGAAGATTGATTTGATTTTGTCATCTCTCCTCCTTTGCCAAAATCTCCTGGTTTCAGAAGAACATTGCGAACTCCATGGGAAACATCTCTGATGAGTAGTGTCCCCAGGTGAAATGATGTGTAACCAGTAGTCACTATTTTGAGGGTGATGGTCTGTGATCTAGAAACCAACAACACACAAAACAAGACCCCACCTCAGAGACAGACTAAAATGACAGAGAACAAAACTAAAATGTATCCTGACTCAATGGCTAAGCATTGCGTTATAAGATATTACAAGTGCGATAAAAGCAGTTGTAGCAGTATATGAGTCTCTGGTGTGGAGAGCCACACCTTTAGCTGATGGGTGATGAGAAGATTGATTTGATTTTGCCATCTCTCCTCCTTTGCCAAAATCTCCTGGTTTCAGAAGAACATTGCAAACTCCATGGGAAACATCTCTGAAGAGCAGTGTCCCCAGTTGAAATGACGTGTAACCAGTAGTCACTATTTTGAGGGTGATGGTCTGTGATCTAGAAACCAACAACACACAAAACAAGACCCCACCTCAGAGACAGACTAAAATGACAGAGAACAAAACTAAAATGTATCCTGACTCAATGGCTAAGCATTGCATTATAAGATATTACAAGTGCGATAAAAGCAGTTGTAGCAGTATATGAGTCTCTGGTGTGGAGAGCCACACCTTTAGCTGATGGGTGATGAGAAGATTGATTTGATTTTGCCATCTCTCCTCCTTTGTCAAAATCTCCTGGTTTCAGAAGAACATTGCGAACTCCATGGGAAACATCTCTGATGAGTAGTGTCCCCAGGTGAAATGATGTGTAACCAGTAGTCACTATTTTGAGGGTGATGGTCTGTGATCTAGAAACCAACAACACACAAAACATGACCCCACCTCAGAGACAGACTAAAATGACAGAGAACAAAACTAAAATGTATCCTGACTCAATGGCTAAGCATTGCATTATAAGATATTACAAGTGCGATAAAAGCAGTTGTAGCAGTATATGAGTCTCTGGTGTGGAGAGCCACACCTTTAGCTGATGGGTGATGAGAAGATTGATTTGATTTTGTCATCTCTCCTCCTTTGCCAAAATCTCCTGGTTTCAGAAGAACATTGCGAACTCCATGGGAAACATCTCTGATGAGTAGTGTCCCCAGGTGAAATGATGTGTAACCAGTAGTCACTATTTTGAGGGTGATGGTCTGTGATCTAGAAACCAACAACACACAAAACAAGACCCCACCTCAGAGACAGACTAAAATGACAGAGAACAAAACTAAAATGTATCCTGACTCAATGGCTAAGCATTGCGTTATAAGATATTACAAGTGCGATAAAAGCAGTTGTAGCAGTATATGAGTCTCTGGTGTGGAGAGCCACACCTTTAGCTGATGGGTGATGAGAAGATTGATTTGATTTTGCCATCTCTCCTCCTTTGCCAAAATCTCATGGTTTCAGAAGAAC
Source organism: Synaphobranchus kaupii (assembly GCA_029718625.1). Taxonomy (NCBI): domain Eukaryota; kingdom Metazoa; phylum Chordata; class Actinopteri; order Anguilliformes; family Synaphobranchidae; genus Synaphobranchus; species Synaphobranchus kaupii. The sequence continues at coordinate 56,260,374 of CM056384.1, read as the reverse complement.
ATTGCAAACTCCATGGGAAACATCTCTGAAGAGCAGTGTCCCCAGTTGAAATGACGTGTAACCAGTAGTCACTATTTTGAGGGTGATGGTCTGTGATCTAGAAACCAACAACACACAAAACAAGACCCCACCTCAGAGACAGACTAAAATGACAGAGAACAAAACTAAAATGTATCCTGACTCAATGGCTAAGCATTGCATTATAAGATATTACAAGTGCGATAAAAGCAGTTGTAGCAGTATATGAGTCTCTGGTGTGGAGAGCCACACCTTTAGCTGATGGGTGATGAGAAGATTGATTTGATTTTGCCATCTCTCCTCCTTTGTCAAAATCTCCTGGTTTCAGAAGAACATTGCGAACTCCATGGGAAACATCTCTGATGAGTAGTGTCCCCAGGTGAAATGATGTGTAACCAGTAGTCACTATTTTGAGGGTGATGGTCTGTGATCTAGAAACCAACAACACACAAAACAAGACCCCACCTCAGAGACAGACTAAAATGACAGAGAACAAAACTAAAATGTATCCTGATTCAATGGCTAAGCATTGCATTATAAGATATTACAAGTGCAATAAAAGCAGTTGTAGCAGTATATGAGTCTCTGGTGTGGAGAGCCACACCTTTAGCTGATGGGTGATGAGAAGATTTATTTGATTTTGCCATCTCTCCTCCTTTGCCAAAATCTCCTGGTTTCAGAAGAACATTGCGAACTCCATGGGAAACATCTCTGATGAGTAGTGTCCCCAGGTGAAATGATGTGTAACCAGTAGTCACTATTTTGAGGGTGATGGTCTGTGGTCTAGAAACCAACAACACACAAAACAAGACCCCACCTCAGAGACAGACTAAAATGACAGAGAACAAAACTAAAATGTATCCTGACTCAATGGCTAAGCATTGCATTATAAGATATTACAAGTGCGATCAAAGCAGTTGTAGCAGTATATGAGTCTCTGGTGTGGAGGGCCACACCTTTAGCTGATGGGTGATGAGAAGATTGATTTGATTTTGCCATCTCTCCTCCTTTGGCAAAATCTCCTGGTTTCAGAAGAACATTGCAAACTCCATGGGAAACATCTCTGATGAGCAGTGTCCCCAGTTGAAATGACGTGTAACCAGTAGTCACTATTTAGAGGGTGATGGTCTGTGATCTAGAAACCAACAACACACAAAACAAGACCCCACCTCAGAGACAGACTAAAATGACAGAGAACAAAACTAAAATGTATCCTGACTCAATGGCTAAGCATTGCAGTATAAGATATTACCAGTGCTAGAAAAGCAGTTGTAGCAGTATATGAGTCTCTGGTGTGGAGAGCCACACCTTTAGCTGATGGGTGATGAGAAGATTGATTTGATTTTGCCATCTCTCCTCCTTTGCCAAAATCTCCTGGTTTCAGAAGAACATTGCAAACTCCATGGGAAACATCTCTGATGAGCAGTGTCCCCAGTTGAAATGACGTGTAACCAGTAGTCACTATTTTGAGGGTGATGGTCTGTGATCTAGAAACCAACAACACACAAAACAAGACCCCACCTCAGAGACAGACTAAAATGACAGAGAACAAAACTAAAATGTATCCTGACTCAATGGCTAAGCATTGCAGTATAAGATATTACAAGTGCTAGAAAAGCAGTTGTAGCAGTATATGAGTCTCTGGTGTGGAGAGCCACACCTTTAGCTGATGGGTGATGAGAAGATTGATTTGATTTTGCCATCTCTCCTCCTTTGCCAAAATCTCCTGGTTTCAGAAGAACATTGCCAACTCCATGGGAAACATCTCTGATGAGCAGTGTCCAAAATTGAAATGACGTGTAACCAGTAGTCACTATTTTGAGGGTGATGGTCTGTGATCTAGAAACCAACAACACACAAAACAAGACCCCACCTCAGAGACAGACTAAAATGACAGAGAACAAAACTAAAATGTATCCTGACTCAATGGCTAAGCATTGCAGTATAAGATATTACAAGTGCTAGAAAAGCAGTTGTAGCAGTATATGAGTCTCTGGTGTGGAGAGCCACACCTTTAGCTGATGGGTGATGAGAAGATTGATTTGATTTTGCCATCTCTCCTCCTTTGCCAAAATCTCCTGGTTTCAGAAGAACATTGCCAACTCCATGGGAAACATCTCTGATGAGCAGTGTCCCCAGGTGAAATGACATGTAACCAGTAGTCACTATTTTGAGGGTGATGGTCTGTGATCTAGAAACCAACAACACACAAAACAAGACCCCACCTCAGAGACAGACTAAAATGACAGAGAACAAAACTAAAATGTATCCTGACTCAATGGCTAAGCATTGCATTATAAGATATTACAAGTGCGATCAAAGCAGTTGTAGCAGTATATGAGTCTCTGGTGTGGAGGGCCACACCTTTAGCTGATGGGTGATGAGAAGATTGATTTGATTTTGCCATCTCTCCTCCTTTGGCAAAATCTCCTGGTTTCAGAAGAACATTGCAAACTCCATGGGAAACATCTCTGATGAGCAGTGTCCCCAGTTGAAATGACGTGTAACCAGTAGTCACTATTTTGAGGGTGATGGTCTGTGATCTAGAAACCAACAACACACAAAACAAGACCCCACCTCAGAGACAGACTAAAATGACAGAGAACAAAACTAAAATGTATCCTGACTCAATGGCTAAGCATTGCAGTATAAGATATTACAAGTGCTAGAAAAGCAGTTGTAGCAGTATATGAGTCTCTGGTGTGGAGAGCCACACCTTTAGCTGATGGGTGATGAGAAGATTGATTTGATTTTGCCATCTCTCCTCCTTTGCCAAAATCTCCTGGTTTCAGAAGAACATTGCCAACTCCATGGGAAACATCTCTGATGAGCAGTGTCCAAAATTGAAATGACGTGTAACCAGTAGTCACTATTTTGAGGGTGATGGTCTGTGATCTAGAAACCAACAACACACAAAACAAGACCCCACCTCAGAGACAGACTAAAATGACAGAGAACAAAACTAAAATGTATCCTGACTCAATGGCTAAGCATTGCAGTATAAGATATTACAAGTGCTAGAAAAGCAGTTGTAGCAGTATATGAGTCTCTGGTGTGGAGAGCCACACCTTTAGCTGATGGGTGATGAGAAGATTGATTTGATTTTGCCATCTCTCCTCCTTTGCCAAAATCTCCTGGTTTCAGAAGAACATTGCCAACTCCATGGGAAACATCTCTGATGAGCAGTGTCCCCAGGTGAAATGACATGTAACCAGTAGTCACTATTTTGAGGGTGATGGTCTGTGATCTAGAAACCAACAACACACAAAACAAGACCCCACCTCAGAGACAGACTAAAATGACAGAGAACAAAACTAAAATGTATCCTGACTCAATGGCTAAGCATTGCATTATAAGATATTACAAGTGCGATAAAAGCAGTTGTAGCAGTATATGAGTCTCTGGTGTGGAGAGCCACACCTTTAGCTGATGGGTGATGAGAAGATTGATTTGATTTTGCCATCTCTCCTCCTTTGCCAAAATCTCCTGGTTTCAGAAGAACATTGCGAACTCCATGGGAAACATCTCTGATGAGCAGTGTCCCCAGGTGAAATGACGTGTAACCAGTAGTCACTATTTTGAGGGTGATGGTCTGTGATCTAGAAACCAACAACACACAAAACAAGACCCCACCTCAGAGACAGACTAAAATGACAGAGAACAAAACTAAAATGTATCCTGACTCAATGGCTAAGCATTGCATTATAAGATATTACAAGTGCGATAAAAGCAGTTGTAGCAGTATATGAGTCTCTGGTGTGGAGAGCCACACCTTTAGCTGATGGGTGATGAGAAGATTGATTTGATTTTGCCATCTCTCCTCCTTTGCCAAAATCTCCTGGTTTCAGAAGAACATTGCGAACTCCATGGGAAACATCTCTGATGAGCAGTGTCCCCAGGTGAAATGACATGTAACCAGTAGTCACTATTTTGAGGGTGATGGTCTGTGATCTAGAAACCAACAACACACAAAACAAGACCCCACCTCAGAGACAGACTAAAATGACAGAGAACAAAACTAAAATGTATCCTGACTCAATGGCTAAGCATTGCATTATAAGATATTACAAGTGCGATCAAAGCAGTTGTAGCAGTATATGAGTCTCTGGTGTGGAGAGCCACACCTTTAGCTGATGGGTGATGAGAAGATTGATTTGATTTTGCCATCTCTCCTCCTTTGCCAAAATCTCCTGGTTTCAGAAGAACATTGCCAACTCCATGGGAAACATCTCTGATGAGCAGTGTCCCCAGGTGAAATGACGTGTAACCAGTAGTCACTATTTTGAGGGTGATGGTCTGTGATCTAGAAACCAACAACACACAAAACAAGACCCCACCTCAGAGACAGACTAAAATGACAGAGAACAAAACTAAAATGTATCCTGACTCAATGGCTAAGCATTGCATTATAAGATATTACAAGCGCGATAAAAGCAGTTGTAGCAGTATATGAGTCTCTGGTGTGGAGAGCCACACCTTTAGCTGATGGGTGATGAGAAGATTGATTTGATTTTGCCATCTCTCCTCCTTTGCCAAAATCTCCTGGTTTCAGAAGAACATTGCAAACTCCATGGGAAACATCTCTGATGAGCAGTGTCCCCAGGTGAAATGACGTGTAACCAGTAGTCACTATTTTGAGGGTGATGGTCTGTGATCTAGAAACCAACAACACACAAAACAAGACCCCACCTCAGAGACAGACTAAAATGACAGAGAACAAAACTAAAATGTATCCTGACTCAATGGCTAAGCATTGCATTATAAGATATTACAAGTGCGATAAAAGCAGTTGTAGCAGTATATGAGTCTCTGGTGTGGAGAGCCACACCTTTAGCTGATGGGTGATGAGAAGATTGATTTGATTTTGCCATCTCTCCTCCTTTGCCAAAATCTCCTGGTTTCAGAAGAACATTGCGAACTCCATGGGAAACATCTCTGATGAGCAGTGTCCCCAGGTGAAATGACGTGTAACCAGTAGTCACTATTTTGAGGGTGATGGTCTGTGATCTAGAAACCAACAACACACAAAACAAGACCCCACCTCAGAGACAGACTAAAATGACAGAGAACAAAACTAAAATGTATCCTGACTCAATGGCTAAGCATTGCATTATAAGATATTACAAGTGCGATAAAAGCAGTTGTAGCAGTATATGAGTCTCTGGTGTGGAGAGCCACACCTTTAGCTGATGGGTGATGAGAAGATTGATTTGATTTTGCCATCTCTCCTCCTTTGCCAAAATCTCCTGGTTTCAGAAGAACATTGCGAACTCCATGGGAAACATCTCTGATGAGCCATGTCCCCAGGTGAAATGACATGTAACCACTAGTCACTATTTTGAGGGTGATGGTCTGTGATCTAGAAACCAACAACACACAAAACAAGACCCCACCTCAGAGACAGACTAAAATGACAGAGAACAAAACTAAAATGTATCCTGATTCAATGGCTAAGCATTGCATTATAAGATATTACAAGTGCAATAAAAGCAGTTGTAGCAGTATATGAGTCTCTGGTGTGGAGAGCCACACCTTTAGCTGATGGGTGATGAGAAGATTGATTTGATTTTGCCATCTCTCCTCCTTTGCCAAAATCTCCTGGTTTCAGAAGAACATTGCAAACTCCATGGGAAACATCTCTGATGAGCAGTGTCCCCAGTTGAAATGACGTGTAACCAGTAGTCACTATTTTGAGGGTGATGGTCTGTGATCTAGAAACCAACAACACACAAAACAAGACCCCACCTCAGAGACAGACTAAAATGACAGAGAACAAAACTAAAATGTATCCTGACTCAATGGCTAAGCATTGCAGTATAAGATATTACAAGTGCGATAAAAGCAGTTGTAGCAGTATATGAGTCTCTGGTGTGGAGAGCCACACCTTTAGCTGATGGGTGATGAGAAGATTGATTTGATTTTGCCATCTCTCCTCCTTTGCCAAAATCTCCTGGTTTCAGAAGAACATTGCGAACTCCATGGGAAACATCTCTGATGAGCAGTGTCCCCAGGTGAAATGACGTGTAACCAGTAGTCACTATTTTGAGGGTGATGGTCTGTGATCTAGAAACCAACAACACACAAAACAAGACCCCACCTCAGAGACAGACTAAAATGACAGAGAACAAAACTAAAATGTATCCTGACTCAATGGCTAAGCATTGCATTATAAGATATTACAAGTGCGATAAAAGCAGTTGTAGCAGTATGAGTCTCTGGTGTGGAGAGCCACACCTTTAGCTGATGGGTGATGAGAAGATTGATTTGATTTTGCCATCTCTCCTCCTTTGCCAAAATCTCCTGGTTTCAGAAGAACATTGCAAACTCCATGGGAAACATCTCTGATGAGCAGTGTCCCCAGTTGAAATGACGTGTAACCGGTAGTCACTATTTTGAGGGTGATGGTCTGTGATCTAGAAACCAACAACACACAAAACAAGACCCCACCTCAGAGACAGACTAAAATGACAGAGAACAAAACTAAAATGTATCCTGACTCAATGGCTAAGCATTGCAGTATAAGATATTACAAGTGCTAGAAAAGCAGTTGTAGCAGTATATGAGTCTCTGGTGTGGAGAGCCACACCTTTAGCTGATGGGTGATGAGAAGATTGATTTGATTTTGCCATCTCTCCTCCTTTGCCAAAATCTCCTGGTTTCAGAAGAACATTGCGAACTCCATGGGAAACATCTCTGATGAGCCATGTCCCCAGGTGAAATGACATGTAACCACTAGTCACTATTTTGAGGGTGATGGTCTGTGATCTAGAAACCAACAACACACAAAACAAGACCCCACCTCAGAGACAGACTAAAATGACAGAGAACAAAACTAAAATGTATCCTGATTCAATGGCTAAGCATTGCATTATAAGATATTACAAGTCCAATAAAAGCAGTTGTAGCAGTATATGAGTCTCTGGTGTGGAGAGCCACACCTTTAGCTGATGGGTGATGAGAAGATTTATTTGATTTTGCCATCTCTCCTCCTTTGCCAAAATCTCCTGGTTTCAGAAGAACATTGCGAACTCCATGGGAAACATCTCTGATGAGTAGTGTCCCCAGGTGAAATGATGTGTAACCAGTAGTCACTATTTTGAGGGTGATGGTCTGTGGTCTAGAAACCAACAACACACAAAACAAGACCCCACCTCAGAGACAGACTAAAATGACAGAGAACAAAACTAAAATGTATCCTGACTCAATGGCTAAGCATTGCATTATAAGATATTACAAGTGCGATCAAAGCAGTTGTAGCAGTATATGAGTCTCTGGTGTGGAGGGCCACACCTTTAGCTGATGGGTGATGAGAAGATTGATTTGATTTTGCCATCTCTCCTCCTTTGGCAAAATCTCCTGGTTTCAGAAGAACATTGAAAACTCCATGGGAAACATCTCTGATGAGCAGTGTCCCCAGTTGAAATGGCGTGTAACCAGTAGTCACTATTTAGAGGGTGATGGTCTGTGATCTAGAAACCAACAACACACAAAACAAGACCCCACCTCAGAGACAGACTAAAATGACAGAGAACAAAAGTAAAATGTATCCTGACTCAATGGCTAAGCATTGCAGTATAAGATATTACAAGTGCTAGAAAAGCAGTTGTAGCAGTATATGAGTCTCTGGTGTGGAGAGCCACACCTTTAGCTGATGGGTGATGAGAAGATTGATTTGATTTTGCCATCTCTCCTCCTTTGCCAAAATCTCCTGGTTTCAGAAGAACATTGCGAACTCCATGGGAAACATCTCTGATGAGCCATGTCCCCAGGTGAAATGACAAGTAACCACTAGTCACTATTTTGAGGGTGATGGTCTGTGATCTAGAAACCAACAACACACAAAACAAGACCCCACCTCAGAGACAGACTAAAATGACAGAGAACAAAACTAAAATGTATCCTGACTCAATGGCTAAGCATTGCATTATAAGATATTACAAGCGCGATAAAAGCAGTTGTAGCAGTATATGAGTCTCTGGTGTGGAGAGCCACACCTTTAGCTGATGGGTGATGAGAAGATTGATTTGATTTTGCCATCTCTCCTCCTTTGCCAAAATCTCTTGGTTTCAGAAGAACATTGCAAACTCCATGGGAAACATCTCTGATGAGCAGTGTCCCCAGGTGAAATGACGTGTAACCAGTAGTCACTATTTTGAGGGTGATGGTCTGTGATCTAGAAACCAACAACACACAAAACAAGACCCCACCTCAGAGACAGACTAAAATGACAGAGAACAAAACTAAAATGTATCCTGACTCAATGGCTAAGCATTGCATTATAAGATATTACAAGTGCGATAAAAGCAGTTGTAGCAGTATATGAGTCTCTGGTGTGGAGAGCCACACCTTTAGCTGATGGGTGATGAGAAGATTGATTTGATTTTGCCATCTCTCCTCCTTTGCCAAAATCTCCTGGTTTCAGAAGAACATTGCGAACTCTATGGGAAACATCTCTGATGAGCAGTGTCCCCAGGTGAAATGACGTGTAACCAGTAGTCACTATTTTGAGGGTGATGGTCTGTGATCTAGAAACCAACAACACACAAAACAAGACCCCACCTCAGAGACAGACTAAAATGACAGAGAACAAAACTAAAATGTATCCTGACTCAATGGCTAAGCATTGCATTATAAGATATTACAAGTGCGATAAAAGCAGTTGTAGCAGTATATGAGTCTCTGGTGTGGAGAGCCACACCTTTAGCTGATGGGTGATGAGATGATTGATTTGATTTTGCCATCTCTCCTCCTTTGCCAAAATCTCATGGTTTCAGAAGAACATTGCCAACTCCATGGGAAACATCTCCGATGAACAGTGTCCCCAGGTGAAATGACGTGTAACAAGTAGTCACTATTGTGAGGGTGATGGTCTGTGATCTAGAAACCAACAACACACAAAACAAGACCCCACCTCAGAGACAGACTAAAATGACAGAGAACAAAACTAAAATGTATCCTGACTCAATGGCTAAGCATTGCATTATAAGATATTACAAGTGCGATAAAAGCAGTTGTAGCAGTATATGAGTCTCTGGTGTGGAGAGCCACACCTTTAGCTGATGGGTGATGAGAAGATTGATTTGATTTTGCCATCTCTCCTCCTTTGCCAAAATCTCCTGGTTTCAGAAGAACATTGCGAACTCCATGGGAAACATCTCTGATGAGCAGTGTCCCCAGGTGAAATGACGTGTAACCAGTAGTCACTATTTTGAGGGTGATGGTCTGTGATCTAGAAACCAACAACACACAAAACAAGACCCCACCTCAGAGACAGACTAAAATGACAGAGAACAAAACTAAAATGTATCCTGACTCAATGGCTAAGCATTGCATTATAAGATATTACAAGTGCGATAAAAGCAGTTGTAGCAGTATATGAGTCTCTGGTGTGGAGAGCCACACCTTTAGCTGATGGGTGATGAGAAGATTGATTTGATTTTGCCATCTCTCCTCCTTTGCCAAAATCTCCTGGTTTCAGAAGAACATTGCGAACTCCATGGGAAACATCTCTGATGAGCAGTGTCCCCAGGTGAAATGACATGTAACCAGTAGTCACTATTTTGAGGGTGATGGTCTGTGATCTAGAAACCAACAACACACAAAACAAGACCCCACCTCAGAGACAGACTAAAATGACAGAGAACAAAACTAAAATGTATCCTGACTCAATGGCTAAGCATTGCATTATAAGATATTACAAGTGCGATCAAAGCAGTTGTAGCAGTATATGAGTCTCTGGTGTGGAGAGCCACACCTTTAGCTGATGGGTGATGAGAAGATTGATTTGATTTTGCCATCTCTCCTCCTTTGCCAAAATCTCCTGGTTTCAGAAGAACATTGCCAACTCCATGGGAAACATCTCTGATGAGCAGTGTCCCCAGGTGAAATGACGTGTAACCAGTAGTCACTATTTTGAGGGTGATGGTCTGTGATCTAGAAACCAACAACACACAAAACAAGACCCCACCTCAGAGACAGACTAAAATGACAGAGAACAAAACTAAAATGTATCCTGACTCAATGGCTAAGCATTGCATTATAAGATATTACAAGCGCGATAAAAGCAGTTGTAGCAGTATATGAGTCTCTGGTGTGGAGCCACACCTTTAGCTGATGGGTGATGAGAAGATTGATTTGATTTTGCCATCTCTCCTCCTTTGCCAAAATCTCCTGGTTTCAGAAGAACATTGCAAACTCCATGGGAAACATCTCTGATGAGCAGTGTCCCCAGGTGAAATGACGTGTAACCAGTAGTCACTATTTTGAGGGTGATGGTCTGTGATCTAGAAACCAACAACACACAAAACAAGACCCCACCTCAGAGACAGACTAAAATGACAGAGAACAAAACTAAAATGTATCCTGACTCAATGGCTAAGCATTGCATTATAAGATATTACAAGTGCGATAAAAGCAGTTGTAGCAGTATATGAGTCTCTGGTGTGGAGAGCCACACCTTTAGCTGATGGGTGATGAGAAGATTGATTTGATTTTGCCATCTCTCCTCCTTTGCCAAAATCTCCTGGTTTCAGAAGAACATTGCGAACTCCATGGGAAACATCTCTGATGAGCAGTGTCCCCAGGTGAAATGACGTGTAACCAGTAGTCACTATTTTGAGGGTGATGGTCTGTGATCTAGAAACCAACAACACACAAAACAAGACCCCACCTCAGAGACAGACTAAAATGACAGAGAACAAAACTAAAATGTATCCTGACTCAATGGCTAAGCATTGCATTATAAGATATTACAAGTGCGATAAAAGCAGTTGTAGCAGTATATGAGTCTCTGGTGTGGAGAGCCACACCTTTAGCTGATGGGTGATGAGAAGATTGATTTGATTTTGCCATCTCTCCTCCTTTGCCAAAATCTCCTGGTTTCAGAAGAACATTGCGAACTCCATGGGAAACATCTCTGATGAGCCATGTCCCCAGGTGAAATGACATGTAACCACTAGTCACTATTTTGAGGGTGATGGTCTGTGATCTAGAAACCAACAACACACAAAACAAGACCCCACCTCAGAGACAGACTAAAATGACAGAGAACAAAACTAAAATGTATCCTGATTCAATGGCTAAGCATTGCATTATAAGATATTACAAGTGCAATAAAAGCAGTTGTAGCAGTATATGAGTCTCTGGTGTGGAGAGCCACACCTTTAGCTGATGGGTGATGAGAAGATTGATTTGATTTTGCCATCTCTCCTCCTTTGCCAAAATCTCCTGGTTTCAGAAGAACATTGCAAACTCCATGGGAAACATCTCTGATGAGCAGTGTCCCCAGTTGAAATGACGTGTAACCAGTAGTCACTATTTTGAGGGTGATGGTCTGTGATCTAGAAACCAACAACACACAAAACAAGACCCCACCTCAGAGACAGACTAAAATGACAGAGAACAAAACTAAAATGTATCCTGACTCAATGGCTAAGCATTGCAGTATAAGATATTACAAGTGCGATAAAAGCAGTTGTAGCAGTATATGAGTCTCTGGTGTGGAGAGCCACACCTTTAGCTGATGGGTGATGAGAAGATTGATTTGATTTTGCCATCTCTCCTCCTTTGCCAAAATCTCCTGGTTTCAGAAGAACATTGCGAACTCCATGGGAAACATCTCTGATGAGCAGTGTCCCCAGGTGAAATGACGTGTAACCAGTAGTCACTATTTTGAGGGTGATGGTCTGTGATCTAGAAACCAACAACACACAAAACAAGACCCCACCTCAGAGACAGACTAAAATGACAGAGAACAAAACTAAAATGTATCCTGACTCAATGGCTAAGCATTGCATTATAAGATATTACAAGTGCGATAAAAGCAGTTGTAGCAGTATGAGTCTCTGGTGTGGAGAGCCACACCTTTAGCTGATGGGTGATGAGAAGATTGATTTGATTTTGCCATCTCTCCTCCTTTGCCAAAATCTCCTGGTTTCAGAAGAACATTGCAAACTCCATGGGAAACATCTCTGATGAGCAGTGTCCCCAGTTGAAATGACGTGTAACCGGTAGTCACTATTTTGAGGGTGATGGTCTGTGATCTAGAAACCAACAACACACAAAACAAGACCCCACCTCAGAGACAGACTAAAATGACAGAGAACAAAACTAAAATGTATCCTGACTCAATGGCTAAGCATTGCAGTATAAGATATTACAAGTGCTAGAAAAGCAGTTGTAGCAGTATATGAGTCTCTGGTGTGGAGAGCCACACCTTTAGCTGATGGGTGATGAGAAGATTGATTTGATTTTGCCATCTCTCCTCCTTTGCCAAAATCTCCTGGTTTCAGAAGAACATTGCGAACTCCATGGGAAACATCTCTGATGAGCCATGTCCCCAGGTGAAATGACATGTAACCACTAGTCACTATTTTGAGGGTGATGGTCTGTGATCTAGAAACCAACAACACACAAAACAAGACCCCACCTCAGAGACAGACTAAAATGACAGAGAACAAAACTAAAATGTATCCTGATTCAATGGCTAAGCATTGCATTATAAGATATTACAAGTGCAATAAAAGCAGTTGTAGCAGTATATGAGTCTCTGGTGTGGAGAGCCACACCTTTAGCTGATGGGTGATGAGAAGATTTATTTGATTTTGCCATCTCTCCTCCTTTGCCAAAATCTCCTGGTTTCAGAAGAACATTGCGAACTCCATGGGAAACATCTCTGATGAGTAGTGTCCCCAGGTGAAATGATGTGTAACCAGTAGTCACTATTTTGAGGGTGATGGTCTGTGGTCTAGAAACCAACAACACACAAAACAAGACCCCACCTCAGAGACAGACTAAAATGACAGAGAACAAAACTAAAATGTATCCTGACTCAATGGCTAAGCATTGCATTATAAGATATTACAAGTGCGATCAAAGCAGTTGTAGCAGTATATGAGTCTCTGGTGTGGAGGGCCACACCTTTAGCTGATGGGTGATGAGAAGATTGATTTGATTTTGCCATCTCTCCTCCTTTGGCAAAATCTCCTGGTTTCAGAAGAACATTGCAAATTCCATGGGAAACATCTCTGATGAGCAGTGTCCCCAGTTGAAATGACGTGTAACCAGTAGTCACTATTTAGAGGGTGATGGTCTGTGATCTAGAAACCAACAACACACAAAACAAGACCCCACCTCAGAGACAGACTAAAATGACAGAGAACAAAAGTAAAATGTATCCTGACTCAATGGCTAAGCATTGCAGTATAAGATATTACAAGTGCTAGAAAAGCAGTTGTAGCAGTATATGAGTCTCTGGTGTGGAGAGCCACACCTTTAGCTGATGGGTGATGAGAAGATTGATTTGATTTTGCCATCTCTCCTCCTTTGCCAAAATCTCCTGGTTTCAGAAGAACATTGCAAACTCCATGGGAAACATCTCTGATGAGCAGTGTCCCCAGTTGAAATGACGTGTAACCAGTAGTCACTATTTTGAGGGTGATGGTCTGTGATCTAGAAACCAACAACACACAAAACAAGACCCCACCTCAGAGACAGACTAAAATGACAGAGAACAAAACTAAAATGTATCCTGACTCAATGGCTAAGCATTGCAGTATAAGATATTACAAGTGCTAGAAAAGCAGTTGTAGCAGTATATGAGTCTCTGGTGTGGAGAGCCACACCTTTAGCTGATGGGTGATGAGAAGATTGATTTGATTTTGCCATCTCTCCTCCTTTGCCAAAATCTCCTGGTTTCAGAAGAACATTGCCAACTCCATGGGAAACATCTCTGATGAGCAGTGTCCAAAATTGAAATGACGTGTAACCAGTAGTCACTATTTTGAGGGTGATGGTCTGTGATCTAGAAACCAACAACACACAAAACAAGACCCCACCTCAGAGACAGACTAAAATGACAGAGAACAAAACTAAAATGTATCCTGACTCAATGGCTAAGCATTGCAGTATAAGATATTACAAGTGCTAGAAAAGCAGTTGTAGCAGTATATGAGTCTCTGGTGTGGAGAGCCACACCTTTAGCTGATGGGTGATGAGAAGATTGATTTGATTTTGCCATCTCTCCTCCTTTGCCAAAATCTCCTGGTTTCAGAAGAACATTGCCAACTCCATGGGAAACATCTCTGATGAGCAGTGTCCCCAGGTGAAATGACATGTAACCAGTAGTCACTATTTTGAGGGTGATGGTCTGTGATCTAGAAACCAACAACACACAAAACAAGACCCCACCTCAGAGACAGACTAAAATGACAGAGAACAAAACTAAAATGTATCCTGACTCAATGGCTAAGCATTGCATTATAAGATATTACAAGTGCGATCAAAGCAGTTGTAGCAGTATATGAGTCTCTGGTGTGGAGAGCCACACCTTTAGCTGATGGGTGATGAGAAGATTGATTTGATTTTGCCATCTCTCCTCCTTTGCCAAAATCTCCTGGTTTCAGAAGAACATTGCCAACTCCATGGGAAACATCTCTGATGAGCAGTGTCCCCAGGTGAAATGACGTGTAACCAGTAGTCACTATTTTGAGGGTGATGGTCTGTGATCTAGAAACCAACAACACACAAAACAAGACCCCACCTCAGAGACAGACTAAAATGACAGAGAACAAAACTAAAATGTATCCTGACTCAATGGCTAAGCATTGCATTATAAGATATTACAAGCGCGATAAAAGCAGTTGTAGCAGTATATGAGTCTCTGGTGTGGAGAGCCACACCTTTAGCTGATGGGTGATGAGAAGATTGATTTGATTTTGCCATCTCTCCTCCTTTGCCAAAATCTCCTGGTTTCAGAAGAACATTGCAAACTCCATGGGAAACATCTCTGATGAGCAGTGTCCCCAGGTGAAATGACGTGTAACCAGTAGTCACTATTTTGAGGGTGATGGTCTGTGATCTAGAAACCAACAACACACAAAACAAGACCCCACCTCAGAGACAGACTAAAATGACAGAGAACAAAACTAAAATGTATCCTGACTCAATGGCTAAGCATTGCAGTATAAGATATTACAAGTGCTAGAAAAGCAGTTGTAGCAGTATATGAGTCTCTGGTGTGGAGAGCCACACCTTTAGCTGATGGGTGATGAGAAGATTGATTTGATTTTGCCATCTCTCCTCCTTTGCCAAAATCTCCTGGTTTCAGAAGAACATTGCAAACTCCATGGGAAACATCTCTGATGAGCAGTGTCCCCAGGTGAAATGACGTGTAACCAGTAGTCACTATTTTGAGGGTGATGGTCTGTGATCTAGAAACCAACAACACACAAAACAAGACCCCACCTCAGAGACAGACTAAAATGACAGAGAACAAAACTAAAATGTATCCTGACTCAATGGCTAAGCATTGCATTATAAGATATTACAAGTGCGATAAAAGCAGATGTAGCAGTATATGAGTCTCTGGTGTGGAGAGCCACACCTTTAGCTGATGGGTGATGAGAAGATTGATTTGATTTTGCCATCTCTCCTCCTTTGCCAAAATCTCCTGGTTTCAGAAGAACATTGCAAACTCCATGGGAAACATCTCTGATGAGCAGTGTCCCCAGGTGAAATGACGTGTAACCAGTAGTCACTATTTTGAGGGTGATGGTCTGTGATCTAGAAACCAACAACACACAAAACAAGACCCCACCTCAGAGACAGACTAAAATGACAGAGAACAAAACTAAAATGTATCCTGACTCAATGGCTAAGCATTGCATTATAAGATATTACAAGCGCGATAAAAGCAGTTGTAGCAGTATATGAGTCTCTGGTGTGGAGAGCCACACCTTTAGCTGATGGGTGATGAGAAGATTGATTTGATTTTGCCATCTCTCCTCCTTTGCCAAAATCTCCTGGTTTCAGAAGAACATTGCAAACTCCATGGGAAACATCTCTGATGAGCAGTGTCCCCAGGTGAAATGACGTGTAACCAGTAGTCACTATTTTGAGGGTGATGGTCTGTGATCTAGAAACCAACAACACACAAAACAAGACCCCACCTCAGAGACAGACTAAAATGACAGAGAACAAAACTAAAATGTATCCTGACTCAATGGCTAAGCATTGCATTATAAGATATTACAAGTGCGATAAAAGCAGTTGTAGCAGTATATGAGTCTCTGGTGTGGAGAGCCACACCTTTAGCTGATGGGTGATGAGAAGTTTGATTTGATTTTGCCATCTCTCCTCCTTTGCCAAAATCTCCTCGTTTCAGAAGAACATTGCGAACTCCATGGGAAACATCTCTGATGAGCAGTGTCCCCAGGTGAAATGACGTGTAACCAGTAGTCACTATTTTGAGGGTGATGGTCTGTGATCTAGAAACCAACAACACACAAAACAAGACCCCACCTCAGAGACAGACTAAAATGACAGAGAACAAAACTAAAATGTATCCTGACTCAATGGCTAAGCATTGCATTATAAGATATTACAAGTGCGATAAAAGCCGTTGTAGCAGTATATGAGTCTCTGGTGTGGAGAGCCACACCTTTAGCTGATGGGTGATGAGAAGATTGATTTGATTTTGCCATCTCTCCTCCTTTGCCAAAATCTCCTGGTTTCAGAAGAACATTGCGAACTCCATGGGAAACATCTCTGATGAGCAGTGTCCCCAGGTGAAATGACATGTAACCAGTAGTCACTATTTTGAGGGTGATGGTCTGTGATCTAGAAACCAACAACACACAAAACAAGACCCCACCTCAGAGACAGACTAAAATGACAGAGAACAAAACTAAAATGTATCCTGACTCAATGGCTAAGCATTGCATTATAAGATATTACAAGTGCGATCAAAGCAGTTGTAGCAGTATATGAGTCTCTGGTGTGGAGAGCCACACCTTTAGCTGATGGGTGATGAGAAGATTGATTTGATTTTGCCATCTCTCCTCCTTTGCCAAAATCTCCTGGTTTCAGAAGAACATTGCCAACTCCATGGGAAACATCTCTGATGAGCAGTGTCCCCAGGTGAAATGACGTGTAACCAGTAGTCACTATTTTGAGGGTGATGGTCTGTGATCTAGAAACCAACAACACACAAAACAAGACCCCACCTCAGAGACAGACTAAAATGACAGAGAACAAAACTAAAATGTATCCTGACTCAATGGCTAAGCATTGCATTATAAGATATTACAAGCGCGATAAAAGCAGTTGTAGCAGTATATGAGTCTCTGGTGTGGAGAGCCACACCTTTAGCTTATGGGTGATGAGAAGATTGATTTGATTTTGCCATCTCTCCTCCTTTGCCAAAATCTCCTGGTTTCAGAAGAACATTGCAAACTCCATGGGAAACATCTCTGATGAGCAGTGTCCCCAGGTGAAATGACGTGTAACCAGTAGTCACTATTTTGAGGGTGATGGTCTGTGATCTAGAAACCAACAACACACAAAACAAGACCCCACCTCAGAGACAGACTAAAATGACAGAGAACAAAACTAAAATGTATCCTGACTCAATGGCTAAGCATTGCATTATAAGATATTACAAGTGCGATAAAAGCAGTTGTAGCAGTATATGAGTCTCTGGTGTGGAGAGCCACACCTTTAGCTGATGGGTGATGAGAAGATTGATTTGATTTTGCCATCTCTCCTCCTTTGCCAAAATCTCCTGGTTTCAGAAGAACATTGCGAACTCCATGGGAAACATCTCTGATGAGCAGTGTCCCCAGGTGAAATGACGTGTAACCAGTAGTCACTATTTTGAGGGTGATGGTCTGTGATCTAGAAAGCAACAACACACAAAACAAGACCCCACCTCAGAGACAGACTAAAATGACAGAGAACAAAACTAAAATGTATCCTGACTCAATGGCTAAGCATTGCATTATAAGATATTACAAGTGCGATAAAAGCAGTTGTAGCAGTATATGAGTCTCTGGTGTGGAGAGCCACACCTTTAGCTGATGGGTGATGAGAAGATTGATTTGATTTTGCCATCTCTCCTCCTTTGCCAAAATCTCCTGGTTTCAGAAGAACATTGCGAACTCCATGGGAAACATCTCTGATGAGCCATGTCCCCAGGTGAAATGACATGTAACCACTAGTCACTATTTTGAGGGTGATGGTCTGTGATCTAGAAACCAACAACACACAAAACAAGACCCCACCTCAGAGACAGACTAAAATGACAGAGAACAAAACTAAAATGTATCCTGATTCAATGGCTAAGCATTGCATTATAAGATATTACAAGTGCAATAAAAGCAGTTGTAGCAGTATATGAGTCTCTGGTGTGGAGAGCCACACCTTTAGCTGATGGGTGATGAGAAGATTTATTTGATTTTGCCATCTCTCCTCCTTTGCCAAAATCTCCTGGTTTCAGAAGAACATTGCGAACTCCATGGGAAACATCTCTGATGAGTAGTGTCCCCAGGTGAAATGATGTGTAACCAGTAGTCACTATTTTGAGGGTGATGGTCTGTGGTCTAGAAACCAACAACACACAAAACAAGACCCCACCTCAGAGACAGACTAAAATGACAGAGAACAAAACTAAAATGTATCCTGACTCAATGGCTAAGCATTGCATTATAAGATATTACAAGTGCGATCAAAGCAGTTGTAGCAGTATATGAGTCTCTGGTGTGGAGGGCCACACCTTTAGCTGATGGGTGATGAGAAGATTGATTTGATTTTGCCATCTCTCCTCCTTTGGCAAAATCTCCTGGTTTCAGAAGAACATTGCAAACTCCATGGGAAACATCTCTGATGAGCAGTGTCCCCAGTTGAAATGACGTGTAACCAGTAGTCACTATTTAGAGGGTGATGGTCTGTGATCTAGAAACCAACAACACACAAAACAAGACCCCACCTCAGAGACAGACTAAAATGACAGAGAACAAAACTAAAATTTATCCTGACTCAATGGCTAAGCATTGCAGTATAAGATATTACAAGTGCTAGAAAAGCAGTTGTAGCAGTATATGAGTCTCTGGTGTGGAGAGCCACACCTTTAGCTGATGGGTGATGAGAAGATTGATTTGATTTTGCCATCTCTCCTCCTTTGCCAAAATCTCCTGGTTTCAGAAGAACATTGCAAACTCCATGGGAAACATCTCTGATGAGCAGTGTCCCCAGTTGAAATGACGTGTAACCAGTAGTCACTATTTTGAGGGTGATGGTCTGTGATCTAGAAACCAACAACACACAAAACAAGACCCCACCTCAGAGACAGACTAAAATGACAGAGAACAAAACTAAAATGTATCCTGACTCAATGGCTAAGCATTGCAGTATAAGATATTACAAGTGCTAGAAAAGCAGTTGTAGCAGTATATGAGTCTCTGGTGTGGAGAGCCACACCTTTAGCTGATGGGTGATGAGAAGATTGATTTGATTTTGCCATCTCTCCTCCTTTGCCAAAATCTCCTGGTTTCAGAAGAACATTGCCAACTCCATGGGAAACATCTCTGATGAGCAGTGTCCAAAATTGAAATGACGTGTAACCAGTAGTCACTATTTTGAGGGTGATGGTCTTTGATCTAGAAACCAACAACACACAAAACAAGACCCCACCTCAGAGACAGACTAAAATGACAGAGAACAAAACTAAAATGTATCCTGACTCAATGGCTAAGCATTGCAGTATAAGATATTACAAGTGCTAGAAAAGCAGTTGTAGCAGTATATGAGTCTCTGGTGTGGAGAGCCACACCTTTAGCTGATGGGTGATGAGAAGATTGATTTGATTTTGCCATCTCTCCTCCTTTGCCAAAATCTCCTGGTTTCAGAAGAACATTGCCAACTCCATGGGAAACATCTCTGATGAGCAGTGTCCCCAGGTGAAATGACATGTAACCAGTAGTCACTATTTTGAGGGTGATGGTCTGTGATCTAGAAACCAACAACACACAAAACAAGACCCCACCTCAGAGACAGACTAAAATGACAGAGAACAAAACTAAAATGTATCCTGACTCAATGGCTAAGCATTGCATTATAAGATATTACAAGTGCGATCAAAGCAGTTGTAGCAGTATATGAGTCTCTGGTGTGGAGAGCCACACCTTTAGCTGATGGGTGATGAGAAGATTGATTTGATTTTGCCATCTCTCCTCCTTTGCCAAAATCTCCTGGTTTCAGAAGAACATTGCCAACTCCATGGGAAACATCTCTGATGAGCAGTGTCCCCAGGTGAAATGACGTGTAACCAGTAGTCACTATTTTGAGGGTGATGGTCTGTGATCTAGAAACCAACAACACACAAAACAAGACCCCACCTCAGAGACAGACTAAAATGACAGAGAACAAAACTAAAATGTATCCTGACTCAATGGCTAAGCATTGCATTATAAGATATTACAAGCGCGATAAAAGCAGTTGTAGCAGTATATGAGTCTCTGGTGTGGAGAGCCACACCTTTAGCTGATGGGTGATGAGAAGATTGATTTGATTTTGCCATCTCTCCTCCTTTACCAAAATCTCCTGGTTTCAGAAGAACATTGCAAACTCCATGGGAAACATCTCTGATGAGCAGTGTCCCCAGGTGAAATGACGTGTAACCAGTAGTCACTATTTTGAGGGTGATGGTCTGTGATCTAGAAACCAACAACACACAAAACAAGACCCCACCTCAGAGACAGACTAAAATGACAGAGAACAAAACTAAAATGTATCCTGACTCAATGGCTAAGCATTGCATTATAAGATATTACAAGCGCGATAAAAGCAGTTGTAGCAGTATATGAGTCTCTGGTGTGGAGAGCCACACCTTTAGCTGATGGGTGATGAGAAGATTGATTTGATTTTGCCATCTCTCCTCCTTTGCCAAAATCTCCTGGTTTCAGAAGAACATTGCAAACTCCATGGGAAACATCTCTGATGAGCAGTGTCCCCAGGTGAAATGACGTGTAACCAGTAGTCACTATTTTGAGGGTAATGGTCTGTGATCTAGAAACCAACAACACACAAAACAAGACCCCACCTCAGAGACAGACTAAAATGACAGAGAACAAAACTAAAATGTATCCTGACTCAATGGCTAAGCATTGCATTATAAGATATTACAAGTGCGATAAAAGCAGTTGTAGCAGTATATGAGTCTCTGGTGTGGAGAGCCACACCTTTAGCTGATGGGTGATGAGAAGATTGATTTGATTTTGCCATCTCTCCTCCTTTGCCAAAATCTCCTGGTTTCAGAAGAACATTGCGAACTCCATGGGAAACATCTCTGATGAGCAGTGTCCCCAGGTGAAATGACGTGTAACCAGTAGTCACTATTTTGAGGGTGATGGTCTGTGATCTAGAAACCAACAACACACAAAACAAGACCCCACCTCAGAGACAGACTAAAATGACAGAGAACAAAACTAAAATGTATCCTGACTCATGGCTAAGCATTGCATTATAAGATATTACAAGTGCGATAAAAGCAGTTGTAGCAGTATATGAGTCTCTGGTGTGGAGAGCCACACCTTTAGCTGATGGGTGATGAGAAGATTGATTTGATTTTGCCATCTCTCCTCCTTTGCCAAAATCTCCTGGTTTCAGAAGAACATTGCAAACTCCATGGGAAACATCTCTGATGAGCAGTGTCCCCAGGTGAAATGACGTGTAACCAGTAGTCACTATTTTGAGGGTGATGGTCTGTGATCTAGAAACCAACAACACACAAAACAAGACCCCACCTCAGAGACAGACTAAAATGACAGAGAACAAAACTAAAATGTATCCTGACTCAATGGCTAAGCATTGCATTATAAGATATTACAAGTGCGATAAAAGCAGTTGTAGCAGTATATGAGTCTCTGGTGTGGAGAGCCACACCTTTAGCTGATGGGTGATGAGAAGATTGATTTGATTTTGCCATCTCTCCTCCTTTGCCAAAATCTCCTGGTTTCAGAAGAACATTGCGAACTCCATGGGAAACATCTCTGATGAGCAGTGTCCCCAGGTGAAATGACGTGTAACCAGTAGTCACTATTTTGAGGGTTATGGTCTGTGATCTAGAAACCAACAACACACAAAACAAGACCCCACCTCAGAGACAGACTAAAATGACAGAGAACAAAACTAAAATGTATCCTGACTCAATGGCTAAGCATTGCATTATAAGATATTACAAGTGCGATAAAAGCAGTTGTAGCAGTATATGAGTCTCTGGTGTGGAGAGCCACACCTTTAGCTGATGGGTGATGAGAAGATTGATTTGATTTTGCCATCCCTCCTCCTTTTGCCAAAATCTCCTGGTTTCAGAAGAACATTGCAAACTCCATGGGAAACATCTCTGATGAGCAGTGTCCCCAGGTGAAATGATGTGTAACAGTAGTCACTATTTTGAGGGTGATGGTCTGTGATCTAGAAACCAACAACACACAAAACAAGACCCCACCTCAGAGACAGACTAAAATGACAGAGAACAAAACTAAAATGTATCCTGACTCAATGGCTAAGCATTGCATTATAAGATATTACAAGTGCGATCAAAGCAGTTGTAGCAGTATATGAGTCTCTGTTGTGGAGGGCCACACCTTTAGCTGATGGGTGATGAGAAGATTGATTTGATTTTGCCATCTCTCCTCCTTTGCCAAAATCTCCTGGTTTCAGAAGAACATTGCAAACTCCATGGGAAACATCTCTGATGAGCAGTGTCCCCAGTTGAAATGACGCGTAACCAGTAGTCACTATTTTGAGGGTGATGGTCTGTGATCTAGAAACCAACAACACACAAAACAAGACCCCACCTCAGAGACAGACTAAAATGACAGAGAACAAAACTAAAATGTATCCTGACTCAATGCTAAGCATTGCATTATAACGATATTACAAGTGCGATCAAAGCAGTTGTAGCAGTATATGAGTCTCTGGTGTGGAGAGCCACACCTTTAGCTGATGGGTGATGAGAAGATTGATTTGATTTTGCCATCTCTCCTCCTTTGCCAAAATCTCCTGGTTTCAGAAGAACATTGCCAACTCCATGGGAAACATCTCTGATGAGCAGTGTCCCCAGGTGAAATGACGTGTAACCAGTAGTCACTATTTTGAGGGTGATGGTCTGTGATCTAGAAACCAACAACACACAAAACAAGACCCCACCTCAGAGACAGACTAAAATGACAGAGAACAAAACTAAAATGTATCCTGACTCAATGGCTAAGCATTGCATTATAAGATATTACAAGCGCGATAAAAGCAGTTGTAGCAGTATATGAGTCTCTGGTGTGGAGAGCCACACCTTTAGCTGATGGGTGATGAGAAGATTGATTTGATTTTGCCATCTCTCCTCCTTTACCAAAATCTCCTGGTTTCAGAAGAACATTGCAAACTCCATGGGAAACATCTCTGATGAGCAGTGTCCCCAGGTGAAATGACGTGTAACCAGTAGTCACTATTTTGAGGGTGATGGTCTGTGATCTAGAAACCAACAACACACAAAACAAGACCCCACCTCAGAGACAGACTAAAATGACAGAGAACAAAACTAAAATGTATCCTGACTCAATGGCTAAGCATTGCATTATAAGATATTACAAGCGCGATAAAAGCAGTTGTAGCAGTATATGAGTCTCTGGTGTGGAGAGCCACACCTTTAGCTGATGGGTGATGAGAAGATTGATTTGATTTTGCCATCTCTCCTCCTTTGCCAAAATCTCCTGGTTTCAGAAGAACATTGCAAACTCCATGGGAAACATCTCTGATGAGCAGTGTCCCCAGGTGAAATGACGTGTAACCAGTAGTCACTATTTTGAGGGTGATGGTCTGTGATGTAGAAACCAACAACACACAAAACAAGACCCCACCTCAGAGACAGACTAAAATGACAGAGAACAAAACTAAAATGTATCCTGACTCAATGGCTAAGCATTGCATTATAAGATATTACAAGTGCGATAAAAGCAGTTGTAGCAGTATATGAGTCTCTGGTGTGGAGAGCCACACCTTTAGCTGATGGGTGATGAGAAGATTGATTTGATTTTGCCATCTCTCCTCCTTTGCCAAAATCTCCTGGTTTCAGAAGAACATTGCGAACTCCATGGGAAACATCTCTGATGAGCAGTGTCCCCAGGTGAAATGACGTGTAACCAGTAGTCACTATTTTGAGGGTGATGGTCTGTGATCTAGAAACCAACAACACACAAAACAAGACCCCACCTCAGAGACAGACTAAAATGACAGAGAACAAAACTAAAATGTATCCTGACTCAATGGCTAAGCATTGCATTATAAGATATTACAAGTGCGATAAAAGCAGTTGTAGCAGTATATGAGTCTCTGGTGTGGAGAGCCACACCTTTAGCTGATGGGTGATGAGAAGATTGATTTGATTTTGCCATCTCTCCTCCTTTGCCAAAATCTCCTGGTTTCAGAAGAACATTGCAAACTCCATGGGAAACATCTCTGATGAGCAGTGTCCCCAGGTGAAATGACGTGTAACCAGTAGTCACTATTTTGAGGGTGATGGTCTGTGATCTAGAAACCAACAACACACAAAACAAGACCCCACCTCAGAGACAGACTAAAATGACAGAGAACAAAACTAAAATGTATCCTGACTCAATGGCTAAGCATTGCATTATAAGATATTACAAGTGCGATAAAAGCAGTTGTAGCAGTATATGAGTCTCTGGTGTGGAGAGCCACACCTTTAGCTGATGGGTGATGAGAAGATTGATTTGATTTTGCCATCTCTCCTCCTTTGCCAAAATCTCCTGGTTTCAGAAGAACATTGCGAACTCCATGGGAAACATCTCTGATGAGCAGTGTCCCCAGGTGAAATGACGTGTAACCAGTAGTCACTATTTTGAGGGTTATGGTCTGTGATCTAGAAACCAACAACACACAAAACAAGACCCCACCTCAGAGACAGACTAAAATGACAGAGAACAAAACTAAAATGTATCCTGACTCAATGGCTAAGCATTGCATTATAAGATATTACAAGTGCGATAAAAGCAGTTGTAGCAGTATATGAGTCTCTGGTGTGGAGAGCCACACCTTTAGCTGATGGGTGATGAGAAGATTGATTTGATTTTGCCATCCCTCCTCCTTTGCCAAAATCTCCTGGTTTCAGAAGAACATTGCAAACTCCATGGGAAACATCTCTGATGAGCAGTGTCCCCAGGTGAAATGATGTGTAACCAGTAGTCACTATTTTGAGGGTGATGGTCTGTGATCTAGAAACCAACAACACACAAAACAAGACCCCACCTCAGAGACAGACTAAAATGACAGAGAACAAAACTAAAATGTATCCTGACTCAATGGCTAAGCATTGCATTATAAGATATTACAAGTGCGATCAAAGCAGTTGTAGCAGTATATGAGTCTCTGTTGTGGAGGGCCACACCTTTAGCTGATGGGTGATGAGAAGATTGATTTGATTTTGCCATCTCTCCTCCTTTGCCAAAATCTCCTGGTTTCAGAAGAACATTGCAAACTCCATGGGAAACATCTCTGATGAGCAGTGTCCCCAGTTGAAATGACGCGTAACCAGTAGTCACTATTTTGAGGGTGATGGTCTGTGATCTAGAAACCAACAACACACAAAACAAGACCCCACCTCAGAGACAGACTAAAATGACAGAGAACAAAACTAAAATGTATCCTGACTCAATGGCTAAGCATTGCAGTATAAGATATTACAAGTGCTAGAAAAGCAGTTGTAGCAGTATATGAGTCTCTGGTGTGGAGAGCCACACCTTTAGCTGATGGGTGATGAGAAGATTGATTTGATTTTGCCATCTCTCCTCCTTTGCCAAAATCTCCTGGTTTCAGAAGAACATTGCAAACTCCATGGGAAACATCTCTGATGAGCAGTGTCCCCAGTTGAAATGACGTGTAACCAGTAGTCACTATTTTGAGGGTGATGGTCTGTGATCTAGAAACCAACAACACACAAAACAAGACCCCACCTCAGAGACAGACTAAAATGACAGAGAACAAAACTAAAATGTATCCTGACTCAATGGCTAAGCATTGCAGTATAAGATATTACAAGTGCTAGAAAAGCAGTTGTAGCAGTATATGAGTCTCTGGTGTGGAGAGCCACACCTTTAGCTGATGGGTGATGAGAAGATTGATTTGATTTTGCCATCTCTCCTCCTTTGCCAAAATCTCCTGGTTTCAGAAGAACATTGCGAACTCTATGGGAAACATCTCTGATGAGCAGTGTCCCCAGGTGAAATGACGTGTAACCAGTAGTCACTATGTTGAGGGTGATGGTCTGTGATCTAGAAACCAACAACACACAAAACAAGACCCCACCTCAGAGACAGACTAAAATGACAGAGAACAAAACTAAAATGTATCCTGACTCAATGGCTAAGCATTGCATTATAAGATATTACAAGTGCGATAAAAGCAGTTGTAGCAGTATATGAGTCTCTGGTGTGGAGAGCCACACCTTTAGCTGATGGGTGATGAGATGATTGATTTGATTTTGCCATCTCTCCTCCTTTGCCAAAATCTCATGGTTTCAGAAGAACATTGCGAACTCCATGGGAAACATCTCCGATGAGCAGTGTCCCCAGGTGAAATGACGTGTAACAAGTAGTCACTATTGTGAGGGTGATGGTCTGTGATCTAGAAACCAACAACACACAAAACAAGACCCCACCTCAGAGACAGACTAAAATGACAGAGAACAAAACTAAAATGTATCCTGACTCAATGGCTAAGCATTGCATTATAAGATATTACAAGTGCGATAAAAGCAGTTGTAGCAGTATATGAGTCTCTGGTGTGGAGAGCCACACCTTTAGCTGATGGGTGATGAGAAGATTGATTTGATTTTGCCATCTCTCCTCCTTTGCCAAAATCTCCTGGTTTCAGAAGAACATTGCAAACTCCATGGGAAACATCTCTGATCAGCAGTGTCCCCAGGTGAAATGACGTGTAACCAGTAGTCACTATTTTGAGGGTGATGGTCTGTGATCTAGAAACCAACAACACACAAAACAAGACCCCACCTCAGAGACAGACTAAAATGACAGAGAACAAAACTAAAATGTATCCTGACTCAATGGCTAAGCATTGCATTATAAGATATTACAAGTGCGATAAAAGCAGTTGTAGCAGTATATGAGTCTCTGGTGTGGAGAGCCACACCTTTAGCTGATGGGTGATGAGAAGATTGATTTGATTTTGTCATCTCTCCTCCTTTGCCAAAATCTCCTGGTTTCAGAAGAACATTGCGAACTCCATGGGAAACATCTCTGATGAGTAGTGTCCCCAGGTGAAATGATGTGTAACCAGTAGTCACTATTTTGAGGGTGATGGTCTGTGATCTAGAAACCAACAACACACAAAACAAGACCCCACCTCAGAGACAGACTAAAATGACAGAGAACAAAACTAAAATGTATCCTGACTCAATGGCTAAGCATTGCGTTATAAGATATTACAAGTGCGATAAAAGCAGTTGTAGCAGTATATGAGTCTCTGGTGTGGAGAGCCACACCTTTAGCTGATGGGTGATGAGAAGATTGATTTGATTTTGCCATCTCTCCTCCTTTGTCAAAATCTCCTGGTTTCAGAAGAACATTGCGAACTCCATGGGAAACATCTCTGATGAGTAGTGTCCCCAGGTGAAATGATGTGTAACCAGTAGTCACTATTTTGAGGGTGATGGTCTGTGATCTAGAAACCAACAACACACAAAACAAGACCCCACCTCAGAGACAGACTAAAATGACAGAGAACAAAACTAAAATGTATCCTGACTCAATGGCTAAGCATTGCATTATAAGATATTACAAGTGCGATAAAAGCAGTTGTAGCAGTATATGAGTCTCTGGTGTGGAGAGCCACACCTTTAGCTGATGGGTGATGAGAAGATTGATTTGATTTTGCCATCTCTCCTCCTTTGCCAAAATCTCCTGGTTTCAGAAGAACATTGCGAACTCCATGGGAAACATCTCTGATGAGCCATGTCCCCAGGTGAAATGACATGTAACCACTAGTCACTATTTTGAGGGTGATGGTCTGTGATCTAGAAACCAACAACACACAAAACAAGACCCCACCTCAGAGACAGACTAAAATGACAGAGAACAAAACTAAAATGTATCCTGATTCAATGGCTAAGCATTGCATTATAAGATATTACAAGTGCAATAAAAGCAGTTGTAGCAGTATATGAGTCTCTGGTGTGGAGAGCCACACCTTTAGCTGATGGGTGATGAGATGATTGATTTGATTTTGCCATCTCTCCTCCTTTGCCAAAATCTCCTGGTTTCAGAAGAACATTGCGAACTCCATGGGAAACATCTTTGATGAGCAGTGTCCCCAGGTGAAATGACGTGTAACCAGTAGTCACTATTTTGAGGGTGATGGTCTGTGATCTAGAAACCAACAACACACAAAACAAGACCCCACCTCAGAGACAGACTAAAATGACAGAGAACAAAACTAAAATGTATCCTGACTCAATGGCTAAGCATTGCATTATAAGATATTACAAGTGCGATAAAAGCAGTTGTAGCAGTATGAGTCTCTGGTGTGGAGAGCCACACCTTTAGCTGATGGGTGATGAGAAGATTGATTTGATTTTGCCATCTCTCCTCCTTTGCCAAAATCTCCTGGTTTCAGAAGAACATTGCAAACTCCATGGGAAACATCTCTGATGAGCAGTGTTCCCAGTTGAAATGACGTGTAACCGGTAGTCACTATTTTGAGGGTGATGGTCTGTGATCTAGAAACCAACAACACACAAAACAAGACCCCACCTCAGAGACAGACTAAAATGACAGAGAACAAAACTAAAATGTATCCTGACTCAATGGCTAAGCATTGCAGTATAAGATATTACAAGTGCTAGAAAAGCAGTTGTAGCAGTATATGAGTCTCTGGTGTGGAGAGCCACACCTTTAGCTGATGGGTGATGAGAAGATTGATTTGATTTTGCCATCTCTCCTCCTTTGCCAAAATCTCCTGGTTTCAGAAGAACATTGCGAACTCTATGGGAAACATCTCTGATGAGCAGTGTCCCCAGGTGAAATGACGTGTAACCAGTAGTCACTATGTTGAGGGTGATGGTCTGTGATCTAGAAACCAACAACACACAAAACAAGACCCCACCTCAGAGACAGACTAAAATGACAGAGAACAAAACTAAAATGTATCCTGACTCAATGGCTAAGCATTGCATTATAAGATATTACAAGTGCGATAAAAGCAGTTGTAGCAGTATATGAGTCTCTGGTGTGGAGAGCCACACCTTTAGCTGATGGGTGATGAGATGATTGATTTGATTTTGCCATCTCTCCTCCTTTGCCAAAATCTCATGGTTTCAGAAGAACATTGCGAACTCCATGGGAAACATCTCCGATGAGCAGTGTCCCCAGGTGAAATGACGTGTAACAAGTAGTCACTATTGTGAGGGTGATGGTCTGTGATCTAGAAACCAACAACACACAAAACAAGACCCCACCTCAGAGACAGACTAAAATGACAGAGAACAAAACTAAAATGTATCCTGACTCAATGGCTAAGCATTGCATTATAAGATATTACAAGTGCGATAAAAGCAGTTGTAGCAGTATATGAGTCTCTGGTGTGGAGAGCCACACCTTTAGCTGATGGGTGATGAGAAGATTGATTTGATTTTGCCATCTCTCCTCCTTTGCCAAAATCTCCTGGTTTCAGAAGAACATTGCAAACTCCATGGGAAACATCTCTGATCAGCAGTGTCCCCAGGTGAAATGACGTGTAACCAGTAGTCACTATTTTGAGGGTGATGGTCTCTGATCTAGAAACCAACAACACACAAAACAAGACCCCACCTCAGAGACAGACTAAAATGACAGAGAACAAAACTAAAATGTATCCTGACTCAATGGCTAAGCATTGCATTATAAGATATTACAAGTGCAATAAAAGCAGTTGTAGCAGTATATGAGTCTCTGGTGTGGAGAGCCACACCTTTAGCTGATGGGTGATGAGAAGATTGATTTGATTTTGTCATCTCTCCTCCTTTGCCAAAATCTCCTGGTTTCAGAAGAACATTGCGAACTCCATGGGAAACATCTCTGATGAGTAGTGTCCCCAGGTGAAATGATGTGTAACCAGTAGTCACTATTTTGAGGGTGATGGTCTGTGATCTAGAAACCAACAACACACAAAACAAGACCCCACCTCAGAGACAGACTAAAATGACAGAGAACAAAACTAAAATGTATCCTGACTCAATGGCTAAGCATTGCGTTATAAGATATTACAAGTGCGATAAAAGCAGTTGTAGCAGTATATGAGTCTCTGGTGTGGAGAGCCACACCTTTAGCTGATGGGTGATGAGAAGATTGATTTGATTTTGCCATCTCTCCTCCTTTGTCAAAATCTCCTGGTTTCAGAAGAACATTGCGAACTCCATGGGAAACATCTCTGATGAGTAGTGTCCCCAGGTGAAATGATGTGTAACCAGTAGTCACTATTTTGAGGGTGATGGTCTGTGATCTAGAAACCAACAACACACAAAACAAGACCCCACCTCAGAGACAGACTAAAATGACAGAGAACAAAACTAAAATGTATCCTGACTCAATGGCTAAGCATTGCATTATAAGATATTACAAGTGCGATAAAAGCAGTTGTAGCAGTATATGAGTCTCTGGTGTGGAGAGCCACACCTTTAGCTGATGGGTGATGAGAAGATTGATTTGATTTTGCCATCTCTCCTCCTTTGCCAAAATCTCCTGGTTTCAGAAGAACATTGCGAACTCCATGGGAAACATCTCTGATGAGCCATGTCCCCAGGTGAAATGACATGTAACCACTAGTCACTATTTTGAGGGTGATGGTCTGTGATCTAGAAACCAACAACACACAAAACAAGACCCCACCTCAGAGACAGACTAAAATGACAGAGAACAAAACTAAAATGTATCCTGATTCAATGGCTAAGCATTGCATTATAAGATATTACAAGTGCAATAAAAGCAGTTGTAGCAGTATATGAGTCTCTGGTGTGGAGAGCCACACCTTTAGCTGATGGGTGATGAGATGATTGATTTGATTTTGCCATCTCTCCTCCTTTGCCAAAATCTCCTGGTTTCAGAAGAACATTGCGAACTCCATGGGAAACATCTTTGATGAGCAGTGTCCCCAGGTGAAATGACGTGTAACCAGTAGTCACTATTTTGAGGGTGATGGTCTGTGATCTAGAAACCAACAACACACAAAACAAGACCCCACCTCAGAGACAGACTAAAATGACAGAGAACAAAACTAAAATGTATCCTGACTCAATGGCTAAGCATTGCATTATAAGATATTACAAGTGCGATAAAAGCAGTTGTAGCAGTATGAGTCTCAGGTGTGGAGAGCCACACCTTTAGCTGATGGGTGATGAGAAGATTGATTTGATTTTGCCATCTCTCCTCCTTTGCCAAAATCTCCTGGTTTCAGAAGAACATTGCAAACTCCATGGGAAACATCTCTGATGAGCAGTGTCCCCAGTTGAAATGACGTGTAACCGGTAGTCACTATTTTGAGGGTGATGGTCTGTGATCTAGAAACCAACAACACACAAAACAAGACCCCACCTCAGAGACAGACTAAAATGACAGAGAACAAAACTAAAATGTATCCTGACTCAATGGCTAAGCATTGCAGTATAAGATATTACAAGTGCTAGAAAAGCAGTTGTAGCAGTATATGAGTCTCTGGTGTGGAGAGCCACACCTTTAGCTGATGGGTGATGAGAAGATTGATTTGATTTTGCCATCTCTCCTCCTTTGCCAAAATCTCCTGGTTTCAGAAGAACATTGCGAACTCCATGGGAAACATCTCTGATGAGCCATGTCCCCAGGTGAAATGACATGTAACCACTAGTCACTATTTTGAGGGTGATGGTCTGTGATCTAGAAACCAACAACACACAAAACAAGACCCCACCTCAGAGACAGACTAAAATGACAGAGAACAAAACTAAAATGTATCCTGACTCAATGGCTAAGCATTGCATTATAAGATATTACAAGTGCGATCAAAGCAGTTGTAGCAGTATATGAGTCTCTGGTGTGGAGGGCCACACCTTTAGCTGATGGGTGATGAGAAGATTGATTTGATTTTGCCATCTCTCCTCCTTTGGCAAAATCTCCTGGTTTCAGAAGAACATTGCAAACTCCATGGGAAACATCTCTGATGAGCAGTGTCCCCAGTTGAAATGACGTGTAACCAGTAGTCACTATTTAGAGGGTGATGGTCTGTGATCTAGAAACCAACAACACACAAAACAAGACCCCACCTCAGAGACAGACTAAAATGACAGAGAACAAAACTAAAATGTATCCTGACTCAATGGCTAAGCATTGCAGTATAAGATATTACAAGTGCTAGAAAAGCAGTTGTAGCAGTATATGAGTCTCTGGTGTGGAGAGCCACACCTTTAGCTGATGGGTGATGAGAAGATTGATTTGATTTTGCCATCTCTCCTCCTTTGCCAAAATCTCCTGGTTTCAGAAGAACATTGCAAACTCCATGGGAAACATCTCTGATGAGCAGTGTCCCCAGTTGAAATGACGTGTAACCAGTAGTCACTATTTTGAGGGTGATGGTCTGTGATCTAGAAACCAACAACACACAAAACAAGACCCCACCTCAGAGACAGACTAAAATGACAGAGAACAAAACTAAAATGTATCCTGACTCAATGGCTAAGCATTGCAGTATAAGATATTACAAGTGCTAGAAAAGCAGTTGTAGCAGTATATGAGTCTCTGGTGTGGAGAGCCACACCTTTAGCTGATGGGTGATGAGAAGATTGATTTGATTTTGCCATCTCTCCTCCTTTGCCAAAATCTCCTGGTTTCAGAAGAACATTGCCAACTCCATGGGAAACATCTCTGATGAGCAGTGTCCCCAGGTGAAATGACATGTAACCAGTAGTCACTATTTTGAGGGTGATGGTGTGTGATCTAGAAACCAACAACACACAAAACAAGACCCCACCTCAGAGACAGACTAAAATGACAGAGAACAAAACTAAAATGTATCCTGACTCAATGGCTAAGCATTGCATTATAAGATATTACAAGTGCGATCAAAGCAGTTGTAGCAGTATATGAGTCTCTGGTGTGGAGAGCCACACCTTTAGCTGATGGGTGATGAGAAGATTGATTTGATTTTGCCATCTCTCCTCCTTTGCCAAAATCTCCTGGTTTCAGAAGAACATTGCCAACTCCATGGGAAACATCTCTGATGAGCAGTGTCCCCAGGTGAAATGACGTGTAACCAGTAGTCACTATTTTGAGGGTGATGGTCTGTGATCTAGAAACCAACAACACACAAAACAAGACCCCACCTCAGAGACAGACTAAAATGACAGAGAACAAAACTAAAATGTATCCTGACTCAATGGCTAAGCATTGCATTATAAGATATTACAAGCGCGATAAAAGCAGTTGTAGCAGTATATGAGTCTCTGGTGTGGAGAGCCACACCTTTAGCTGATGGGTGATGAGAAGATTGATTTGATTTTGCCATCTCTCCTCCTTTGCCAAAATCTCCTGGTTTCAGAAGAACATTGCAAACTCCATGGGAAACATCTCTGATGAGCAGTGTCCCCAGGTGAAATGACGTGTAACCAGTAGTCACTATTTTGAGGGTGATGGTCTGTGATCTAGAAACCAACAACACACAAAACAAGACCCCACCTCAGAGACAGACTAAAATGACAGAGAACAAAACTAAAATGTATCCTGACTCAATGGCTAAGCATTGCATTATAAGATATTACAAGTGCGATAAAAGCAGTTGTAGCAGTATATGAGTCTCTGGTGTGGAGAGCCACACCTTTAGCTGATGGGTGATGAGAAGATTGATTTGATTTTGCCATCTCTCCTCCTTTGCCAAAATCTCCTCGTTTCAGAAGAACATTGCGAACTCCATGGGAAACATCTCTGATGAGCAGTGTCCCCAGGTGAAATGACGTGTAACCAGTAGTCACTATTTTGAGGGTGATGGTCTGTGATCTAGAAACCAACAACACACAAAACAAGACCCCACCTCAGAGACAGACTAAAATGACAGAGAACAAAACTAAAATGTATCCTGACTCAATGGCTAAGCATTGCATTATAAGATATTACAAGTGCGATAAAAGCAGTTGTAGCAGTATATGAGTCTCTGGTGTGGAGAGCCACACCTTTAGCTGATGGGTGATGAGAAGATTGATTTGATTTTGCCATCTCTCCTCCTTTGCCAAAATCTCCTGGTTTCAGAAGAACATTGCGAACTCCATGGGAAACATCTCTGATGAGCAGTGTCCCCAGGTGAAATGACGTGTAACCAGTAGTCACTATTTTGAGGGTGATGGTCTGTGATCTAGAAACCAACAACACACAAAACAAGACCCCACCTCAGAGACAGACTAAAATGACAGAGAACAAAACTAAAATGTATCCTGACTCAATGGCTAAGCATTGCATTATAAGATATTACAAGTGCGATAAAAGCAGTTGTAGCAGTATATGAGTCTCTGGTGTGGAGAGCCACACCTTTAGCTGATGGGTGATGAGAAGATTGATTTGATTTTGCCATCTCTCCTCCTTTGCCAAAATCTCCTGGTTTCAGAAGAACATTGCGAACTCAATGGGAAACATCTCTGATGAGCCATGTCCCCAGGTGAAATGACATGTAACCACTAGTCACTATTTTGAGGGTTATGGTCTGTGATCTAGAAACCAACAACACACAAAACAAGACCCCACCTCAGAGACAGACTAAAATGACAGAGAACAAAACTAAAATGTATCCTGACTCAATGGCTAAGCATTGCATTATAAGATATTACAAGTGCGATAAAAGCAGTTGTAGCAGTATATGAGTCTCTGGTGTGGAGAGCCACACCTTTAGCTGATGGGTGATGAGAAGATTGATTTGATTTTGCCATCTCTCCTCCTTTGCCAAAATCTCCTGGTTTCAGAAGAACATTGCAAACTCCATGGGAAACATCTCTGATGAGCAGTGTCCCCAGTTGAAATGACGTGTAACCGGTAGTCACTATTTTGAGGGTGATGGTCTGTGATCTAGAAACCAACAACACACAAAACAAGACCCCACCTCAGAGACAGACTAAAATGACAGAGAACAAAACTAAAATGTATCCTGACTCAATGGCTAAGCATTGCAGTATAAGATATTACAAGTGCTAGAAAAGCAGTTGTAGCAGTATATGAGTCTCTGGTGTGGAGAGCCACACCTTTAGCTGATGGGTGATGAGAAGATTGATTTGATTTTGCCATCTCTCCTCCTTTGCCAAAATCTCCTGGTTTCAGAAGAACATTGCGAACTCCATGGGAAACATCTCTGATGAGCCATGTCCCCAGGTGAAATGACATGTAACCACTAGTCACTATTTTGAGGGTGATGGTCTGTGATCTAGAAACCAACAACACACAAAACAAGACCCCACCTCAGAGACAGACTAAAATGACAGAGAACAAAACTAAAATGTATCCTGACTCAATGGCTAAGCATTGCATTATAAGATATTACAAGTGCGATCAAAGCAGTTGTAGCAGTATATGAGTCTCTGGTGTGGAGGGCCACACCTTTAGCTGATGGGTGATGAGAAGATTGATTTGATTTTGCCATCTCTCCTCCTTTGGCAAAATCTCCTGGTTTCAGAAGAACATTGCAAACTCCATGGGAAACATCTCTGATGAGCAGTGTCCCCAGTTGAAATGACGTGTAACCAGTAGTCACTATTTAGAGGGTGATGGTCTGTGATCTAGAAACCAACAACACACAAAACAAGACCCCACCTCAGAGACAGACTAAAATGACAGAGAACAAAACTAAAATGTATCCTGACTCAATGGCTAAGCATTGCAGTATAAGATATTACAAGTGCTAGAAAAGCAGTTGTAGCAGTATATGAGTCTCTGGTGTGGAGAGCCACACCTTTAGCTGATGGGTGATGAGAAGATTGATTTGATTTTGCCATCTCTCCTCCTTTGCCAAAATCTCCTGGTTTCAGAAGAACATTGCAAACTCCATGGGAAACATCTCTGATGAGCAGTGTCCCCAGTTGAAATGACGTGTAACCAGTAGTCACTATTTTGAGGGTGATGGTCTGTGATCTAGAAACCAACAACACACAAAACAAGACCCCACCTCAGAGACAGACTAAAATGACAGAGAACAAAACTAAAATGTATCCTGACTCAATGGCTAAGCATTGCAGTATAAGATATTACAAGTGCTAGAAAAGCAGTTGTAGCAGTATATGAGTCTCTGGTGTGGAGAGCCACACCTTTAGCTGATGGGTGATGAGAAGATTGATTTGATTTTGCCATCTCTCCTCCTTTGCCAAAATCTCCTGGTTTCAGAAGAACATTGCCAACTCCATGGGAAACATCTCTGATGAGCAGTGTCCCCAGGTGAAATGACATGTAACCAGTAGTCACTATTTTGAGGGTGATGGTGTGTGATCTAGAAACCAACAACACACAAAACAAGACCCCACCTCAGAGACAGACTAAAATGACAGAGAACAAAACTAAAATGTATCCTGACTCAATGGCTAAGCATTGCATTATAAGATATTACAAGTGCGATCAAAGCAGTTGTAGCAGTATATGAGTCTCTGGTGTGGAGAGCCACACCTTTAGCTGATGGGTGATGAGAAGATTGATTTGATTTTGCCATCTCTCCTCCTTTGCCAAAATCTCCTGGTTTCAGAAGAACATTGCCAACTCCATGGGAAACATCTCTGATGAGCAGTGTCCCCAGGTGAAATGACGTGTAACCAGTAGTCACTATTTTGAGGGTGATGGTCTGTGATCTAGAAACCAACAACACACAAAACAAGACCCCACCTCAGAGACAGACTAAAATGACAGAGAACAAAACTAAAATGTATCCTGACTCAATGGCTAAGCATTGCATTATAAGATATTACAAGCGCGATAAAAGCAGTTGTAGTAGTATATGAGTCTCTGGTGTGGAGAGCCACACCTTTAGCTGATGGGTGATGAGAAGATTGATTTGATTTTGCCATCTCTCCTCCTTTGCCAAAATCTCCTGGTTTCAGAAGAACATTGCAAACTCCATGGGAAACATCTCTGATGAGCAGTGTCCCCAGGTGAAATGACGTGTAACCAGTAGTCACTATTTTGAGGGTGATGGTCTGTGATCTAGAAACCAACAACACACAAAACAAGACCCCACCTCAGAGACAGACTAAAATGACAGAGAACAAAACTAAAATGTATCCTGACTCAATGGCTAAGCATTGCATTATAAGATATTACAAGTGCGATAAAAGCAGTTGTAGCAGTATATGAGTCTCTGGTGTGGAGAGCCACACCTTTAGCTGATGGGTGATGAGAAGATTGATTTGATTTTGCCATCTCTCCTCCTTTGCCAAAATCTCCTCGTTTCAGAAGAACATTGCGAACTCCATGGGAAACATCTCTGATGAGCAGTGTCCCCAGGTGAAATGACGTGTAACCAGTAGTCACTATTTTGAGGGTGATGGTCTGTGATCTAGAAACCAACAACACACAAAACAAGACCCCACCTCAGAGACAGACTAAAATGACAGAGAACAAAACTAAAATGTATCCTGACTCAATGGCTAAGCATTGCATTATAAGATATTACAAGTGCGATAAAAGCAGTTGTAGCAGTATATGAGTCTCTGGTGTGGAGAGCCACACCTTTAGCTGATGGGTGATGAGAAGATTGATTTGATTTTGCCATCTCTCCTCCTTTGCCAAAATCTCCTGGTTTCAGAAGAACATTGCGAACTCCATGGGAAACATCTCTGATGAGCAGTGTCCCCAGGTGAAATGACGTGTAACCAGTAGTCACTATTTTGAGGGTGATGGTCTGTGATCTAGAAACCAACAACACACAAAACAAGACCCCACCTCAGAGACAGACTAAAATGACAGAGAACAAAACTAAAATGTATCCTGACTCAATGGCTAAGCATTGCATTATAAGATATTACAAGTGCGATAAAAGCAGTTGTAGCAGTATATGAGTCTCTGGTGTGGAGAGCCACACCTTTAGCTGATGGGTGATGAGAAGATTGATTTGATTTTGCCATCTCTCCTCCTTTGCCAAAATCTCCTGGTTTCAGAAGAACATTGCGAACTCAATGGGAAACATCTCTGATGAGCCATGTCCCCAGGTGAAATGACATGTAACCACTAGTCACTATTTTGAGGGTTATGGTCTGTGATCTAGAAACCAACAACACACAAAACAAGACCCCACCTCAGAGACAGACTAAAATGACAGAGAACAAAACTAAAATGTATCCTGACTCAATGGCTAAGCATTGCATTATAAGATATTACAAGTGCGATAAAAGCAGTTGTAGCAGTATATGAGTCTCTGGTGTGGAGAGCCACACCTTTAGCTGATGGGTGATGAGAAGATTGATTTGATTTTGCCATCTCTCCTCCTTTGCCAAAATCTCCTGGTTTCAGAAGAACATTGCAAACTCCATGGGAAACATCTCTGATGAGCAGTGTCCCCAGGTGAAATGATGTGTAACCAGTAGTCACTATTTTGAGGGTGATGGTCTGTGATCTAGAAACCAACAACACACAAAACAAGACCCCACCTCAGAGACAGACTAAAATGACAGAGAACAAAACTAAAATGTATCCTGACTCAATGGCTACGCATTGCAGTATAAGATATTACAAGTGCTAGAAAAGCAGTTGTAGCAGTATATGAGTCTCTGGTGTGGAGAGCCACACCTTTAGCTGATGGGTGATGAGAAGATTGATTTGATTTTGCCATCTCTCCTCCTTTGCCAAAATCTCCTGGTTTCAGAAGAACATTGCAAACTCCATGGGAAACATCTCTGATGAGCAGTGTCCCCAGTTGAAATGACGTGTAACCAGTAGTCACTATTTTGAGGGTGATGGTCTGTGATCTAGAAACCAACAACACACAAAACAAGACCCCACCTCAGAGACAGACTAAAATGACAGAGAACAAAACTAAAATGTATCCTGACTCAATGGCTAAGCATTGCAGTATAAGATATTACAAGTGCTAGAAAAGCAGTTGTAGCAGTATATGAGTCTCTGGTGTGGAGAGCCACACCTTTAGCTGATGGGTGATGAGAAGATTGATTTAATTTTGCCATCTCTCCTCCTTTGCCAAAATCTCCTGGTTTCAGAAGAACATTGCGAACTCTATGGGAAACATCTCTGATGAGCAGTGTCCCCAGGTGAAATGACGTGTAACCAGTAGTCACTATTTTGAGGGTGATGGTCTGTGATCTAGAAACCAACAACACACAAAACAAGACCCCACCTCAGAGACAGACTAAAATGACAGAGAACAAAACTAAAATGTATCCTGACTCAATGGCTAAGCATTGCATTATAAGATATTACAAGTGCGATAAAAGCAGTTGTAGCAGTATATGAGTCTCTGGTGTGGAGAGCCACACCTTTAGCTGATGGGTGATGAGATGATTGATTTGATTTTGCCATCTCTCCTCCTTTGCCAAAATCTCATGGTTTCAGAAGAACATTGCGAACTCCATGGGAAACATCTCCGATGAGCAGTGTCCCCAGGTGAAATGACGTGTAACAAGTAGTCACTATTGTGAGGGTGATGGTCTGTGATCTAGAAACCAACAACACACAAAACAAGACCCCACCTCAGAGACAGACTAAAATGACAGAGAACAAAACTAAAATGTATCCTGACTCAATGGCTAAGCATTGCATTATAAGATATTACAAGTGCGATAAAAGCAGTTGTAGCAGTATATGAGTCTCTGGTGTGGAGAGCCACACCTTTAGCTGATGGGTGATGAGAAGATTGATTTGATTTTGCCATCTCTCCTCCTTTGCCAAAATCTCCTGGTTTCAGAAGAACATTGCAAACTCCATGGGAAACATCTCTGATCAGCAGTGTCCCCATGTGAAATGACGTGTAACCAGTAGTCACTATTTTGAGGGTGATGGTCTGTGATCTAGAAACCAACAACACACAAAACAAGACCCCACCTCAGAGACAGACTAAAATGACAGAGAACAAAACTAAAATGTATCCTGACTCAATGGCTAAGCATTGCAGTATAAGATATTACAAGTGCTAGAAAAGCAGTTGTAGCAGTATATGAGTCTCTGGTGTGGAGAGCCACACCTTTAGCTGATGGGTGATGAGAAGATTGATTTGATTTTGCCATCTCTCCTCCTTTGCCAAAATCTCCTGGTTTCAGAAGAACATTGCCAACTCCATGGGAAACATCTCTGATGAGCAGTGTCCCCAGGTGAAATGACATGTAACCAGTAGTCACTATTTTGAGGGTGATGGTCTGTGATCTAGAAACCAACAACACACAAAACAAGACCCCACCTCAGAGACAGACTAAAATGACAGAGAACAAAACTAAAATGTATCCTGACTCAATGGCTAAGCATTGCATTATAAGATATTACAAGTGCGATCAAAGCAGTTGTAGCAGTATATGAGTCTCTGGTGTGGAGAGCCACACCTTTAGCTGATGGGTGATGAGAAGATTGATTTGATTTTGCCATCTCTCCTCCTTTGCCAAAATCTCCTGGTTTCAGAAGAACATTGCCAACTCCATGGGAAACATCTCTGATGAGCAGTGTCCCCAGGTGAAATGACGTGTAACCAGTAGTCACTATTTTGAGGGTGATGGTCTGTGATCTAGAAACCAACAACACACAAAACAAGACCCCACCTCAGAGACAGACTAAAATGACAGAGAACAAAACTAAAATGTATCCTGACTCAATGGCTAAGCATTGCATTATAAGATATTACAAGCGCGATAAAAGCAGTTGTAGCAGTATATGAGTCTCTGGTGTGGAGAGCCACACCTTTAGCTGATGGGTGATGAGAAGATTGATTTGATTTTGCCATCTCTCCTCCTTTGCCAAAATCTCCTGGTTTCAGAAGAACATTGCAAACTCCATGGGAAACATCTCTGATGAGCAGTGTCCCCAGGTGAAATGACATGTAACCAGTAGTCACTATTTTGAGGGTGATGGTCTGTGATCTAGAAACCAACAACACACAAAACAAGACCCCACCTCAGAGACAGACTAAAATGACAGAGAACAAAACTAAAATGTATCCTGACTCAATGGCTAAGCATTGCATTATAAGATATT
Organism: Synaphobranchus kaupii; assembly: GCA_029718625.1. NCBI lineage: Eukaryota > Metazoa > Chordata > Actinopteri > Anguilliformes > Synaphobranchidae > Synaphobranchus > Synaphobranchus kaupii. The sequence continues at coordinate 56,219,341 of CM056384.1, read as the reverse complement.
ACAAGTGCGATAAAAGCAGTTGTAGCAGTATATGAGTCTCTGGTGTGGAGAGCCACACCTTTAGCTGATGGGTGATGAGATGATTGATTTGATTTTGCCATCTCTCCTCCTTTGCCAAAATCTCATGGTTTCAGAAGAACATTGCGAACTCCATGGGAAACATCTCCGATGAGCAGTGTCCCCAGGTGAAATGACGTGTAACAAGTAGTCACTATTGTGAGGGTGATGGTCTGTGATCTAGAAACCAACAACACACAAAACAAGACCCCACCTCAGAGACAGACTAAAATGACAGAGAACAAAACTAAAATGTATCCTGACTCAATGGCTAAGCATTGCATTATAAGATATTACAAGTGCGATAAAAGCAGTTGTAGCAGTATATGAGTCTCTGGTGTGGAGAGCCACACCTTTAGCTGATGGGTGATGAGAAGATTGATTTGATTTTGCCATCTCTCCTCCTTTGCCAAAATCTCCTGGTTTCAGAAGAACATTGCAAACTCCATGGGAAACATCTCTGATCAGCAGTGTCCCCAGGTGAAATGACGTGTAACCAGTAGTCACTATTTTGAGGGTGATGGTCTGTGATCTAGAAACCAACAACACACAAAACAAGACCCCACCTCAGAGACAGACTAAAATGACAGAGAACAAAACTAAAATGTATCCTGACTCAATGGCTAAGCATTGCAGTATAAGATATTACAAGTGCTAGAAAAGCAGTTGTAGCAGTATATGAGTCTCTGGTGTGGAGAGCCACACCTTTAGCTGATGGGTGATGAGAAGATTGATTTGATTTTGCCATCTCTCCTCCTTTGCCAAAATCTCCTGGTTTCAGAAGAACATTGCCAACTCCATGGGAAACATCTCTGATGAGCAGTGTCCCCAGGTGAAATGACATGTAACCAGTAGTCACTATTTTGAGGGTGATGGTCTGTGATCTAGAAACCAACAACACACAAAACAAGACCCCACCTCAGAGACAGACTAAAATGACAGAGAACAAAACTAAAATGTATCCTGACTCAATGGCTAAGCATTGCATTATAAGATATTACAAGTGCGATCAAAGCAGTTGTAGCAGTATATGAGTCTCTGGTGTGGAGAGCCACACCTTTAGCTGATGGGTGATGAGAAGATTGATTTGATTTTGCCATCTCTCCTCCTTTGCCAAAATCTCCTGGTTTCAGAAGAACATTGCCAACTCCATGGGAAACATCTCTGATGAGCAGTGTCCCCAGGTGAAATGACGTGTAACCAGTAGTCACTATTTTGAGGGTGATGGTCTGTGATCTAGAAACCAACAACACACAAAACAAGACCCCACCTCAGAGACAGACTAAAATGACAGAGAACAAAACTAAAATGTATCCTGACTCAATGGCTAAGCATTGCATTATAAGATATTACAAGCGCGATAAAAGCAGTTGTAGCAGTATATGAGTCTCTGGTGTGGAGAGCCACACCTTTAGCTGATGGGTGATGAGAAGATTGATTTGATTTTGCCATCTCTCCTCCTTTGCCAAAATCTCCTGGTTTCAGAAGAACATTGCAAACTCCATGGGAAACATCTCTGATGAGCAGTGTCCCCAGGTGAAATGACGTGTAACCAGTAGTCACTATTTTGAGGGTGATGGTCTGTGATCTAGAAACCAACAACACACAAAACAAGACCCCACCTCAGAGACAGACTAAAATGACAGAGAACAAAACTAAAATGTATCCTGACTCAATGGCTAAGCATTGCATTATAAGATATTACAAGTGCGATAAAAGCAGTTGTAGCAGTATATGAGTCTCTGGTGTGGAGAGCCACACCTTTAGCTGATGGGTGATGAGAAGATTGATTTGATTTTGCCATCTCTCCTCCTTTGCCAAAATCTCCTGGTTTCAGAAGAACATTGCGAACTCCATGGGAAACATCTCTGATGAGCAGTGTCCCCAGGTGAAATGACGTGTAACCAGTAGTCACTATTTTGAGGGTGATGGTCTGTGATCTAGAAACCAACAACACACAAAACAAGACCCCACCTCAGAGACAGACTAAAATGACAGAGAACAAAACTAAAATGTATCCTGACTCAATGGCTAAGCATTGCATTATAAGATATTACAAGTGCGATAAAAGCAGTTGTAGCAGTATATGAGTCTCTGGTGTGGAGAGCCACACCTTTAGCTGATGGGTGATGAGAAGATTGATTTGATTTTGCCATCTCTCCTCCTTTGCCAAAATCTCCTGGTTTCAGAAGAACATTGCGAACTCCATGGGAAACATCTCTGATGAGCAGTGTCCCCAGGTGAAATGACGTGTAACCAGTAGTCACTATTTTGAGGGTGATGGTCTGTGATCTAGAAACCAACAACACACAAAACAAGACCCCACCTCAGAGACAGACTAAAATGACAGAGAACAAAACTAAAATGTATCCTGACTCAATGGCTAAGCATTGCATTATAAGATATTACAAGTGCGATAAAAGCAGTTTTAGCAGTATATGAGTCTCTGGTGTGGAGAGCCACACCTTTAGCTGATGGGTGATGAGAAGATTGATTTGATTTTGCCATCTCTCCTCCTTTGCCAAAATCTCCTGGTTTCAGAAGAACATTGCGAACTCCATGGGAAACATCTCTGATGAGCCATGTCCCCAGGTGAAATGACATGTAACCACTAGTCACTATTTTGAGGGTTATGGTCTGTGATCTAGAAACCAACAACACACAAAACAAGACCCCACCTCAGAGACAGACTAAAATGACAGAGAACAAAACTAAAATGTATCCTGACTCAATGGCTAAGCATTGCATTATAAGATATTACAAGTGCGATAAAAGCAGTTGTAGCAGTATATGAGTCTCTGGTGTGGAGAGCCACACCTTTAGCTGATGGGTGATGAGAAGATTGATTTGATTTTGCCATCTCTCCTCCTTTGCCAAAATCTCCTGGTTTCAGAAGAACATTGCAAACTCCATGGGAAACATCTCTGATGAGCAGTGTCCCCAGGTGAAATGATGTGTAACCAGTAGTCACTCTTTTGAGGGTGATGGTCTGTGATCTAGAAACCAACAACACACAAAACAAGACCCCACCTCAGAGACAGACTAAAATGACAGAGAACAAAACTAAAATGTATCCTGACTCAATGGCTAAGCATTGCATTATAAGATATTACAAGTGCGATCAAAGCAGTTGTAGCAGTATATGAGTCTCTGGTGTGGAGGGCCACACCTTTAGCTGATGGGTGATGAGAAGATTGATTTGATTTTGCCATCTCTCCTCCTTTGCCAAAATCTCCTGGTTTCAGAAGAACATTGCAAACCCCATGGGAAACATCTCTGATGAGCAGTGTCCCCAGTTGAAATGACGCGTAACCAGTAGTCACTATTTTGAGGGTGATGGTCTGTGATCTAGAAACCAACAACACACAAAACAAGACCCCACCTCAGAGACAGACTAAAATGACAGAGAACAAAACTAAAATGTATCCTGACTCAATGGCTAAGCATTGCAGTATAAGATATTACAAGTGCTAGAAAAGCAGTTGTAGCAGTATATGAGTCTCTGGTGTGGAGAGCCACACCTTTAGCTGATGGGTGATGAGAAGATTGATTTGATTTTGCCATCTCTCCTCCTTTGCCAAAATCTCCTGGTTTCAGAAGAACATTGCAAACTCCATGGGAAACATCTCTGATGAGCAGTGTCCCCAGTTGAAATGACGTGTAACCAGTAGTCACTATTTTGAGGGTGATGGTCTGTGATCTAGAAACCAACAACACACAAAACAAGACCCCACCTCAGAGACAGACTAAAATGACAGAGAACAAAACTAAAATGTATCCTGACTCAATGGCTAAGCATTGCAGTATAAGATATTACAAGTGCTAGAAAAGCAGTTGTAGCAGTATATGAGTCTCTGGTGTGGAGAGCCACACCTTCAGCTGATGGGTGATGAGAAGATTGATTTGATTTTGCCATCTCTCCTCCTTTGCCAAAATCTCCTGGTTTCAGAAGAACATTGCAAACTCCATGGGAAACATCTCTGATGAGCAGTGTCCCCAGTTGAAATGACGTGTAACCAGTAGTCACTATTTTGAGGGTGATGGTCTGTGATCTAGAAACCAACAACACACAAAACAAGACCCCACCTCAGAGACAGACTAAAATGACAGAGAACAAAACTAAAATGTATCCTGACTCAATGGCTAAGCATTGCATTATAAGATATTACAAGTGCGATAAAAGCAGTTGTAGCAGTATATGAGTCTCTGGTGTGGAGAGCCACACCTTTAGCTGATGGGTGATGAGAAGATTGATTTGATTTTGCCATCTCTCCTCCTTTGCCAAAATCTCCTGGTTTCAGAAGAACATTGCAAACTCCATGGGAAACATCTCTGATCAGCAGTGTCCCCAGGTGAAATGACGTGTAACCAGTAGTCACTATTTTGAGGGTGATGGTCTGTGATCTAGAAACCAACAACACACAAAACAAGACCCCACCTCAGAGACAGACTAAAATGACAGAGAACAAAACTAAAATGTATCCTGACTCAATGGCTAAGCATTGCAGTATAAGATATTACAAGTGCTAGAAAAGCAGTTGTAGCAGTATATGAGTCTCTGGTGTGGAGAGCCACACCTTTAGCTGATGGGTGATGAGAAGATTGATTTGATTTTGCCATCTCTCCTCCTTTGCCAAAATCTCCTGGTTTCAGAAGAACATTGCCAACTCCATGGGAAACATCTCTGATGAGCCATGTCCCCAGGTGAAATGACATGTAACCACTAGTCACTATTTTGAGGGTTATGGTCTGTGATCTAGAAACCAACAACACACAAAACAAGACCCCACCTCAGAGACAGACTAAAATGACAGAGAACAAAACTAAAATGTATCCTGACTCAATGGCTAAGCATTGCATTATAAGATATTACAAGTGCGATAAAAGCAGTTGTAGCAGTATATGAGTCTCTGGTGTGGAGAGCCACACCTTTAGCTGATGGGTGATGAGAAGATTGATTTGATTTTGCCATCTCTCCTCCTTTGCCAAAATCTCCTGGTTTCAGAAGAACATTGCCAACTCCATGGGAAACATCTCTGATGAGCAGTGTCCCCAGGTGAAATGACGTGTAACCAGTAGTCACTCTTTTGAGGGTGATGGTCTGTGATCTAGAAACCAACAACACACAAAACAAGACCCCACCTCAGAGACAGACTAAAATGACAGAGAACAAAACTAAAATGTATCCTGACTCAATGGCTAAGCATTGCATTATAAGATATTACAAGCGCGATAAAAGCAGTTGTAGCAGTATATGAGTCTCTGGTGTGGAGAGCCACACCTTTAGCTGATGGGTGATGAGAAGATTGATTTGATTTTGCCATCTCTCCTCCTTTGCCAAAATCTCCTGGTTTCAGAAGAACATTGCAAACTCCATGGGAAACATCTCTGATGAGCAGTGTCCCCAGGTGAAATGACGTGTAACCAGTAGTCACTATTTTGAGGGTGATGGTCTGTGATCTAGAAACCAACAACACACAAAACAAGACCCCACCTCAGAGACAGACTAAAATGACAGAGAACAAAACTAAAATGTATCCTGACTCAATGGCTAAGCATTGCATTATAAGATATTACAAGTGCGATAAAAGCAGTTGTAGCAGTATATGAGTCTCTGGTGTGGAGAGCCACACCTTTAGCTGATGGGTGATGAGAAGATTGATTTGATTTTGCCATCTCTCCTCCTTTGCCAAAATCTCCTGGTTTCAGAAGAACATTGCGAACTCCATGGGAAACATCTCTGATGAGCAGTGTCCCCAGGTGAAATGACGTGTAACCAGTAGTCACTATTTTGAGGGTGATGGTCTGTGATCTAGAAACCAACAACACACAAAACAAGACCCCACCTCAGAGACAGACTAAAATGACAGAGAACAAAAGTAAAATGTATCCTGACTCAATGGCTAAGCATTGCATTATAAGATATTACAAGTGCGATAAAAGCAGTTGTAGCAGTATATGAGTCTCTGGTGTGGAGAGCCACACCTTTAGCTGATGGGTGATGAGAAGATTGATTTGATTTTGCCATCTCTCCTCCTTTGCCAAAATCTCCTGGTTTCAGAAGAACATTGCGAACTCCATGGGAAACATCTCTGATGAGCAGTGTCCCCAGGTGAAATGACGTGTAACCAGTAGTCACTATTTTGAGGGTGATGGTCTGTGATCTAGAAACCAACAACACACAAAACAAGACCCCACCTCAGAGACAGACTAAAATGACAGAGAACAAAACTAAAATGTATCCTGACTCAATGGCTAAGCATTGCATTATAAGATATTACAAGTGCGATAAAAGCAGTTGTAGCAGTATATGAGTCTCTGGTGTGGAGAGCCACACCTTTAGCTGATGGGTGATGAGAAGATTGATTTGATTTTGCCATCTCTCCTCCTTTGCCAAAATCTCCTGGTTTCAGAAGAACATTGCGAACTCCATGGGAAACATCTCTGATGAGCCATGTCCCCAGGTGAAATGACATGTAACCACTAGTCACTATTTTGAGGGTTATGGTCTGTGATCTAGAAACCAACAACACACAAAACAAGACCCCACCTCAGAGACAGACTAAAATGACAGAGAACAAAACTAAAATGTATCCTGACTCAATGGCTAAGCATTGCATTATAAGATATTACAAGTGCGATAAAAGCAGTTGTAGCAGTATATGAGTCTCTGGTGTGGAGAGCCACACCTTTAGCTGATGGGTGATGAGAAGATTGATTTGATTTTGCCATCTCTCCTCCTTTGCCAAAATCTCCTGGTTTCAGAAGAACATTGCAAACTCCATGGGAAACATCTCTGATGAGCAGTGTCCCCAGGTGAAATGATGTGTAACCAGTAGTCACTATTTTGAGGGTGATGGTCTGTGATCTAGAAACCAACAACACACAAAACAAGACCCCACCTCAGAGACAGACTAAAATGACAGAGAACAAAACTAAAATGTATCCTGACTCAATGGCTAAGCATTGCATTATAAGATATTACAAGTGCGATCAAAGCAGTTGTAGCAGTATATGAGTCTCTGGTGTGGAGGGCCACACCTTTAGCTGATGGGTGATGAGAAGATTGATTTGATTTTGCCATCTCTCCTCCTTTGCCAAAATCTCCTGGTTTCAGAAGAACATTGCCAACTCCATGGGAAACATCTCTGATGAGCAGTGTCCCCAGTTGAAATGACGCGTAACCAGTAGTCACTATTTTGAGGGTGATGGTCTGTGATCTAGAAACCAACAACACACAAAACAAGACCCCACCTCAGAGACAGACTAAAATGACAGAGAACAAAACTAAAATGTATCCTGACTCAATGGCTAAGCATTGCAGTATAAGATATTACAAGTGCTAGAAAAGCAGTTGTAGCAGTATATGAGTCTCTGGTGTGGAGAGCCACACCTTTAGCTGATGGGTGATGAGAAGATTGATTTGATTTTGCCATCTCTCCTCCTTTGCCAAAATCTCCTGGTTTCAGAAGAACATTGCAAACTCCATGGGAAACATCTCTGATGAGCAGTGTCCCCAGTTGAAATGACGTGTAACCAGTAGTCACTATTTTGAGGGTGATGGTCTGTGATCTAGAAACCAACAACACACAAAACAAGACCCCACCTCAGAGACAGACTAAAATGACAGAGAACAAAACTAAAATGTATCCTGACTCAATGGCTAAGCATTGCAGTATAAGATATTACAAGTGCTAGAAAAGCAGTTGTAGCAGTATATGAGTCTCTGGTGTGGAGAGCCACACCTTTAGCTGATGGGTGATGAGAAGATTGATTTGATTTTGCCATCTCTCCTCCTTTGCCAAAATCTCCTGGTTTCAGAAGAACATTGCAAACTCCATGGGAAACATCTCTGATGAGCAGTGTCCCCAGTTGAAATGACGTGTAACCAGTAGTCACTATTTTGAGGGTGATGGTCTGTGATCTAGAAACCAACAACACACAAAACAAGACCCCACCTCAGAGACAGACTAAAATGACAGAGAACAAAACTAAAATGTATCCTGACTCAATGGCTAAGCATTGCATTATAAGATATTACAAGTGCGATAAAAGCAGTTGTAGCAGTATATGAGTCTCTGGTGTGGAGAGCCACACCTTTAGCTGATGGGTGATGAGATGATTGATTTGATTTTGCCATCTCTCCTCCTTTGCCAAAATCTCATGGTTTCAGAAGAACATTGCGAACTCCATGGGAAACATCTCCGATGAGCAGTGTCCCCAGGTGAAATGACGTGTAACAAGTAGTCACTATTGTGAGGGTGATGGTCTGTGATCTAGAAACCAACAACACACAAAACAAGACCCCACCTCAGAGACAGACTAAAATGACAGAGAACAAAACTAAAATGTATCCTGACTCAATGGCTAAGCATTGCATTATAAGATATTACAAGTGCGATAAAAGCAGTTGTAGCAGTATATGAGTCTCTGGTGTGGAGAGCCACACCTTTAGCTGATGGGTGATGAGAAGATTGATTTGATTTTGCCATCTCTCCTCCTTTGCCAAAATCTCCTGGTTTCAGAAGAACATTGCAAACTCCATGGGAAACATCTCTGATCAGCAGTGTCCCCAGGTGAAATGACGTGTAACCAGTAGTCACTATTTTGAGGGTGATGGTCTGTGATCTAGAAACCAACAACACACAAAACAAGACCCCACCTCAGAGACAGACTAAAATGACAGAGAACAAAACTAAAATGTATCCTGACTCAATGGCTAAGCATTGCATTATAAGATATTACAAGTGCGATAAAAGCAGTTGTAGCAGTATATGAGTCTCTGGTGTGGAGAGCCACACCTTTAGCTGATGGGTGATGAGAAGATTGATTTGATTTTGACATCTCTCCTCCTTTGCCAAAATCTCCTGGTTTCAGAAGAACATTGCGAACTCCATGGGAAACATCTCTGATGAGCAGTGTCCCCAGGTGAAATGACGTGTAACCAGTAGTCACTATTTTGAGGGTGATGGTCTGTGATCTAGAAACCAACAACACACAAAACAAGACCCCACCTCAGAGACAGACTAAAATGACAGAGAACAAAACTAAAATGTATCCTGACTCAATGGCTAAGCATTGCATTATAAGATATTACAAGTGCGATAAAAGCAGTTGTAGCAGTATATGAGTCTCTGGTGTGGAGAGCCACACCTTTAGCTGATGGGTGATGAGAAGATTGATTTGATTTTGCCATCTCTCCTCCTTTGCCAAAATCTCCTGGTTTCAGAAGAACATTGCGAACTCCATGGGAAACATCTCTGATGAGCAGTGTCCCCAGGTGAAATGACGTGTAACCAGTAGTCACTATTTTGAGGGTGATGGTCTGTGATCTAGAAACCAACAACACACAAAACAAGACCCCACCTCAGAGACAGACTAAAATGACAGAGAACAAAACTAAAATGTATCCTGACTCAATGGCTAAGCATTGCATTATAAGATATTACAAGTGCGATAAAAGCAGTTGTAGCAGTATATGAGTCTCTGGTGTGGAGAGCCACACCTTTAGCTGATGGGTGATGAGAAGATTGATTTTATTTTGCCATCTCTCCTCCTTTGCCAAAATCTCCTGGTTTCAGAAGAACATTGCGAACTCCATGGGAAACATCTCTGATGAGCCATGTCCCCAGGTGAAATGACATGTAACCACTAGTCACTATTTTGAGGGTTATGGTCTGTGATCTAGAAACCAACAACACACAAAACAAGACCCCACCTCAGAGACAGACTAAAATGACAGAGAACAAAACTAAAATGTATCCTGACTCAATGGCTAAGCATTGCATTATAAGATATTACAAGTGCGATAAAAGCAGTTGTAGCAGTATATGAGTCTCTGGTGTGGAGAGCCACACCTTTAGCTGATGGGTGATGAGAAGATTGATTTGATTTTGCCATCTCTCCTCCTTTGCCAAAATCTCCTGGTTTCAGAAGAACATTGCAAACTCCATGGGAAACATCTCTGATGAGCAGTGTCCCCAGGTGAAATGATGTGTAACCAGTAGTCACTATTTTGAGGGTGATGGTCTGTGATCTAGAAACCAACAACGCACAAAACAAGACCCCACCTCAGAGACAGACTAAAATGACAGAGTACAAAACTAAAATGTATCCTGACTCAATGGCTAAGCATTGCATTATAAGATATTACAAGTGCGATCAAAGCAGTTGTAGCAGTATATGAGTCTCTGGTGTGGAGGGCCACACCTTTAGCTGATGGGTGATGAGAAGATTGATTTGATTTTGCCATCTCTCCTCCTTTGCCAAAATCTCCTGGTTTCAGAAGAACATTGCCAACTCCATGGGAAACATCTCTGATGAGCAGTGTCCCCAGTTGAAATGACGCGTAACCAGTAGTCACTATTTTGAGGGTGATGGTCTGTGATCTAGAAACCAACAACACACAAAACAAGACCCCACCTCAGAGACAGACTAAAATGACAGAGAACAAAACTAAAATGTATCCTGACTCAATGGCTAAGCATTGCAGTATAAGATATTACAAGTGCTAGAAAAGCAGTTGTAGCAGTATATGAGTCTCTGGTGTGGAGAGCCACACCTTTAGCTGATGGGTGATGAGAAGATTGATTTGATTTTGCCATCTCTCCTCCTTTGCCAAAATCTCCTGGTTTCAGAAGAACATTGCAAACTCCATGGGAAACATCTCTGATGAGCAGTGTCCCCAGTTGAAATGACGTGTAACCAGTAGTCACTATTTTGAGGGTGATGGTCTGTGATCTAGAAACCAACAACACACAAAACAAGACCCCACCTCAGAGACAGACTAAAATGACAGAGAACAAAACTAAAATGTATCCTGACTCAATGGCTAAGCATTGCAGTATAAGATATTACAAGTGCTAGAAAAGCAGTTGTAGCAGTATATGAGTCTCTGGTGTGGAGAGCCACACCTTTAGCTGATGGGTGATGAGAAGATTGATTTGATTTTGCCATCTCTCCTCCTTTGCCAAAATCTCCTGGTTTCAGAAGAACATTGCAAACTCCATGGGAAACATCTCTGATGAGCAGTGTCCCCAGTTGAAATGACGTGTAACCAGTAGTCACTATTTTGAGGGTGATGGTCTGTGATCTAGAAACCAACAACACACAAAACAAGACCCCACCTCAGAGACAGACTAAAATGACAGAGAACAAAACTAAAATGTATCCTGACTCAATGGCTAAGCATTGCAGTATAAGATATTACAAGTGCTAGAAAAGCAGTTGTAGCAGTATATGAGTCTCTGGTGTGGAGAGCCACACCTTTAGCTGATGGGTGATGAGAAGATTGATTTGATTTTGCCATCTCTCCTCCTTTGCCAAAATCTCCTGGTTTCAGAAGAACATTGCGAACTCTATGGGAAACATCTCTGATGAGCAGTGTCCCCAGGTGAAATGACGTGTAACCAGTAGTCACTATTTTGAAGGTGATGGTCTGTGATCTAGAAACCAACAACACACAAAACAAGACCCCACCTCAGAGACAGACTAAAATGACAGAGAACAAAACTAAAATGTATCCTGACTCAATGGCTAAGCATTGCATTATAAGATATTACAAGTGCGATAAAAGCAGTTGTAGCAGTATATGAGTCTCTGGTGTGGAGAGCCACACCTTTAGCTGATGGGTGATGAGATGATTGATTTGATTTTGCCATCTCTCCTCCTTTGCCAAAATCTCATGGTTTCAGAAGAACATTGCGAACTCCATGGGAAACATCTCTGATGAGCCATGTCCCCAGGTGAAATGACATGTAACCACTAGTCACTATTTTGAGGGTTATGGTCTGTGATCTAGAAACCAACAACACACAAAACAAGACCCCACCTCAGAGACAGACTAAAATGACAGAGAACAAAACTAAAATGTATCCTGACTCAATGGCTAAGCATTGCATTATAAGATATTACAAGTGCGATAAAAGCAGTTGTAGCAGTATATGAGTCTCTGGTGTGGAGAGCCACACCTTTAGCTGATGGGTGATGAGAAGATTGATTTGATTTTGCCATCTCTCCTCCTTTGCCAAAATCTCCTGGTTTCAGAAGAACATTGCAAACTCCATGGGAAACATCTCTGATGAGCAGTGTCCCCAGGTGAAATGATGTGTAACCAGTAGTCACTATTTTGAGGGTGATGGTCTGTGATCTAGAAACCAACAACACACAAAACAAGACCCCACCTCAGAGACAGACTAAAATGACAGAGTACAAAACTAAAATGTATCCTGACTCAATGGCTAAGCATTGCATTATAAGATATTACAAGTGCGATCAAAGCAGTTGTAGCAGTATATGAGTCTCTGGTGTGGAGGGCCACACCTTTAGCTGATGGGTGATGAGAAGATTGATTTGATTTTGCCATCTCTCCTCCTTTGCCAAAATCTCCTGGTTTCAGAAGAACATTGCCAACTCCATGGGAAACATCTCTGATGAGCAGTGTCCCCAGTTGAAATGACGCGTAACCAGTAGTCACTATTTTGAGGGTGATGGTCTGTGATCTAGAAACCAACAACACAAAAAACAAGACCCCACCTCAGAGACAGACTAAAATGACAGAGAACAAAACTAAAATGTATCCTGACTCAATGGCTAAGCATTGCAGTATAAGATATTACAAGTGCTAGAAAAGCAGTTGTAGCAGTATATGAGTCTCTGGTGTGGAGAGCCACACCTTTAGCTGATGGGTGATGAGAAGATTGATTTGATTTTGCCATCTCTCCTCCTTTGCCAAAATCTCCTGGTTTCAGAAGAACATTGCAAACTCCATGGGAAACATCTCTGATGAGCAGTGTCCCCAGTTGAAATGACGTGTAACCAGTAGTCACTATTTTGAGGGTGATGGTCTGTGATCTAGAAACCAACAACACACAAAACAAGACCCCACCTCAGAGACAGACTAAAATGACAGAGAACAAAACTAAAATGTATCCTGACTCAATGGCTAAGCATTGCAGTATAAGATATTACAAGTGCTAGAAAAGCAGTTGTAGCAGTATATGAGTCTCTGGTGTGGAGAGCCACACCTTTAGCTGATGGGTGATGAGAAGATTGATTTGATTTTGCCATCTCTCCTCCTTTGCCAAAATCTCCTGGTTTCAGAAGAACATTGCAAACTCCATGGGAAACATCTCTGATGAGCAGTGTCCCCAGTTGAAATGACGTGTAACCAGTAGTCACTATTTTGAGGGTGATGGTCTGTGATCTAGAAACCAACAACACACAAAACAAGACCCCACCTCAGAGACAGACTAAAATGACAGAGAACAAAACTAAAATGTATCCTGACTCAATGGCTAAGCATTGCAGTATAAGATATTACAAGTGCTAGAAAAGCAGTTGTAGCAGTATGAGTCTCTGGTGTGGAGAGCCACACCTTTAGCTGATGGGTGATGAGAAGATTGATTTGATTTTGCCATCTCTCCTCCTTTGCCAAAATCTCCTGGTTTCAGAAGAACATTGCAAACTCCATGGGAAACATCTCTGATGAGCAGTGTCCCCAGTTGAAATGACGCGTAACCAGTAGTCACTATTTTGAGGGTGATGGTCTGTGATCTAGAAACCAACAACACACAAAACAAGACCCCACCTCAGAGACAGACTAAAATGACAGAGAACAAAACTAAAATGTATCCTGACTCAATGGCTAAGCATTGCAGTATAAGATATTACAAGTGCTAGAAAAGCAGTTGTAGCAGTATATGAGTCTCTGGTGTGGAGAGCCACACCTTTAGCTGATGGGTGATGAGAAGATTGATTTGATTTTGCCATCTCTCCTCCTTTGCCAAAATCTCCTGGTTTCAGAAGAACATTGCAAACTCCATGGGAAACATCTCTGATGAGCAGTGTCCCCAGTTGAAATGACGTGTAACCAGTAGTCACTATTTTGAGGGTGATGGTCTGTGATCTAGAAACCAACAACACACAAAACAAGACCCCACCTCAGAGACAGACTAAAATGACAGAGAACAAAACTAAAATGTATCCTGACTCAATGGCTAAGCATTGCAGTATAAGATATTACAAGTGCTAGAAAAGCAGTTGTAGCAGTATATGAGTCTCTGGTGTGGAGAGCCACACCTTTAGCTGATGGGTGATGAGAAGATTGATTTGATTTTGCCATCTCTCCTCCTTTGCCAAAATCTCCTGGTTTCAGAAGAACATTGCAAACTCCATGGGAAACATCTCTGATGAGCAGTGTCCCCAGTTGAAATGACGTGTAACCAGTAGTCACTATTTTGAGGGTGATGGTCTGTGATCTAGAAACCAACAACACACAAAACAAGACCCCACCTCAGAGACAGACTAAAATGACAGAGAACAAAACTAAAATGTATCCTGACTCAATGGCTAAGCATTGCATTATAAGATATTACAAGTGCGATAAAAGCAGTTGTAGCAGTATATGAGTCTCTGGTGTGGAGAGCCACACCTTTAGCTGATGGGTGATGAGAAGATTGATTTGATTTTGCCATCTCTCCTCCTTTGCCAAAATCTCCTGGTTTCAGAAGAACATTGCAAACTCCATGGGAAACATCTCTGATCAGCAGTGTCCCCAGGTGAAATGACGTGTAACCAGTAGTCACTATTTTGAGGGTGATGGTCTGTGATCTAGAAACCAACAACACACAAAACAAGACCCCACCTCAGAAACAGACTAAAATGACAGAGAACAAAACTAAAATGTATCCTGACTCAATGGCTAAGCATTGCAGTATAAGATATTACAAGTGCTAGAAAAGCAGTTGTAGCAGTATATGAGTCTCTGGTGTGGAGAGCCACACCTTTAGCTGATGGGTGATGAGAAGATTGATTTGATTTTGCCATCTCTCCTCCTTTGCCAAAATCTCCTGGTTTCAGAAGAACATTGCCAACTCCATGGGAAACATCTCTGATGAGCAGTGTCCCCAGGTGAAATGACATGTAACCCGTAGTCACTATTTTGAGGGTGATGGTCTGTGATCTAGAAACCAACAACACACAAAACAAGACCCCACCTCAGACACAGACTAAAATGACAGAGAACAAAACTAAAATGTATCCTGACTCAATGGCTAAGCATTGCATTATAAGATATTACAAGTGCGATCAAAGCAGTTGTAGCAGTATATGAGTCTCTGGTGTGGAGAGCCACACCTTTAGCTGATGGGTGATGAGAAGATTGATTTGATTTTGCCATCTCTCCTCCTTTGCCAAAATCTCCTGGTTTCAGAAGAACATTGCCAACTCCATGGGAAACATCTCTGATGAGCAGTGTCCCCAGGTGAAATGACGTGTAACCAGTAGTCACTATTTTGAGGGTGATGGTCTGTGATCTAGAAACCAACAACACACAAAACAAGACCCCACCTCAGAGACAGACTAAAATGACAGAGAACAAAACTAAAATGTATCCTGACTCAATGGCTAAGCATTGCAGTATAAGATATTACAAGCGCGATAAAAGCAGTTGTAGCAGTATATGAGTCTCTGGTGTGGAGAGCCACACCTTTAGCTGATGGGTGATGAGAAGATTGATTTGATTTTGCCATCTCTCCTCCTTTGCCAAAATCTCCTGGTTTCAGAAGAACATTGCAAACTCCATGGGAAACATCTCTGATGAGCAGTGTCCCCAGTTGAAATGACGTGTAACCAGTAGTCACTATTTTGAGGGTGATGGTCTGTGATCTAGAAACCAACAACACACAAAACAAGACCCCACCTCAGAGACAGACTAAAATGACAGAGAACAAAACTAAAATGTATCCTGACTCAATGGCTAAGCATTGCAGTATAAGATATTACAAGTGCTAGAAAAGCAGTTGTAGCAGTATATGAGTCTCTGGTGTGGAGAGCCACACCTTTAGCTGATGGGTGATGAGAAGATTGATTTGATTTTGCCATCTCTCCTCCTTTGCCAAAATCTCCTGGTTTCAGAAGAACATTGCAAACTCCATGGGAAACATCTCTGATGAGCAGTGTCCCCAGTTGAAATGACGTGTAACCAGTAGTCACAATTTTGAGGGTGATGGTCTGTGATCTAGAAACCAACAACACACAAAACAAGACCCCACCTCAGAGACAGACTAAAATGACAGAGAACAAAACTAAAATGTATCCTGACTCAATGGCTAAGCATTGCATTATAAGATATTACAAGTGCGATAAAAGCAGTTGTAGCAGTATATGAGTCTCTGGTGTGGAGAGCCACACCTTTAGCTGATGGGTGATGAGAAGATTGATTTGATTTTGCCATCTCTCCTCCTTTGCCAAAATCTCCTGGTTTCAGAAGAACATTGCAAACTCCATGGGAAACATCTCTGATCAGCAGTGTCCCCAGGTGAAATGACGTGTAACCAGTAGTCACTATTTTGAGGGTGATGGTCTGTGATCTAGAAACCAACAACACACAAAACAAGACCCCACCTCAGAAACAGACTAAAATGACAGAGAACAAAACTAAAATGTATCCTGACTCAATGGCTAAGCATTGCAGTATAAGATATTACAAGTGCTAGAAAAGCAGTTGTAGCAGTATATGAGTCTCTGGTGTGGAGAGCCACACCTTTAGCTGATGGGTGATGAGAAGATTGATTTGATTTTGCCATCTCTCCTCCTTTGCCAAAATCTCCTGGTTTCAGAAGAACATTGCCAACTCCATGGGAAACATCTCTGATGAGCAGTGTCCCCAGGTGAAATGACATGTAACCAGTAGTCACTATTTTGAGGGTGATGGTCTGTGATCTAGAAACCAACAACACACAAAACAAGACCCCACCTCAGACACAGACTAAAATGACAGAGAACAAAACTAAAATGTATCCTGACTCAATGGCTAAGCATTGCATTATAAGATATTACAAGTGCGATCAAAGCAGTTGTAGCAGTATATGAGTCTCTGGTGTGGAGAGCCACACCTTTAGCTGATGGGTGATGAGAAGATTGATTTGATTTTGCCATCTCTCCTCCTTTGCCAAAATCTCCTGGTTTCAGAAGAACATTGCCAACTCCATGGGAAACATCTCTGATGAGCAGTGTCCCCAGGTGAAATGACGTGTAACCAGTAGTCACTATTTTGAGGGTGATGGTCTGTGATCTAGAAACCAACAACACACAAAACAAGACCCCACCTCAGAGACAGACTAAAATGACAGAGAACAAAACTAAAATGTATCCTGACTCAATGGCTAAGCATTGCATTATAAGATATTACAAGCGCGATAAAAGCAGTTGTAGCAGTATATGAGTCTCTGGTGTGGAGAGCCACACCTTTAGCTGATGGGTGATGAGAAGATTGATTTGATTTTGCCATCTCTCCTCCTTTGCCAAAATCTCCTGGTTTCAGAAGAACATTGCAAACTCCATGGGAAACATCTCTGATGAGCAGTGTCCCCAGGTGAAATGACGTGTAACCAGTAGTCACTATTTTGAGGGTGATGGTCTGTGATCTAGAAACCAACAACACACAAAACAAGACCCCACCTCAGAGACAGACTAAAATGACAGAGAACAAAACTAAAATGTATCCTGACTCAATGGCTAAGCATTGCATTATAAGATATTACAAGTGCGATAAAAGCAGTTGTAGCAGTATATGAGTCTCTGGTGTGGAGAGCCACACCTTTAGCTGATGGGTGATGAGAAGATTGATTTGATTTTGCCATCTCTCCTCCTTTGCCAAAATCTCCTGGTTTCAGAAGAACATTGCGAACTCCATGGGAAACATCTCTGATGAGCAGTGTCCCCAGGTGAAATGACGTGTAACCAGTAGTCACTATTTTGAGGGTGATGGTCTGTGATCTAGAAACCAACAACACACAAAACAAGACCCCACCTCAGAGACAGACTAAAATGACAGAGAACAAAAGTAAAATGTATCCTGACTCAATGGCTAAGCATTGCATTATAAGATATTACAAGTGCGATAAAAGCAGTTGTAGCAGTATATGAGTCTCTGGTGTGGAGAGCCACACCTTTAGCTGATGGGTGATGAGAAGATTGATTTGATTTTGCCATCTCTCCTCCTTTGCCAAAATCTCCTGGTTTCAGAAGAACATTGCGAACTCCATGGGAAACATCTCTGATGAGCAGTGTCCCCAGGTGAAATGACGTGTAACCAGTAGTCACTATTTTGAGGGTGATGGTCTGTGATCTAGAAACCAACAACACACAAAACAAGACCCCACCTCAGAGACAGACTAAAATGACAGAGAACAAAACTAAAATGTATCCTGACTCAATGGCTAAGCATTGCATTATAAGATATTACAAGTGCGATAAAAGCAGTTGTAGCAGTATATGAGTCTCTGGTGTGGAGAGCCACACCTTTAGCTGATGGGTGATGAGAAGATTGATTTGATTTTGCCATCTCTCCTCCTTTGCCAAAATCTCCTGGTTTCAGAAGAACATTGCGAACTCCATGGGAAACATCTCTGATGAGCCATGTCCCCAGGTGAAATGACATGTAACCACTAGTCACTATTTTGAGGGTTATGGTCTGTGATCTAGAAACCAACAACACACAAAACAAGACCCCACCTCAGAGACAGACTAAAATGACAGAGAACAAAACTAAAATGTATCCTGACTCAATGGCTAAGCATTGCATTATAAGATATTACAAGTGCGATAAAAGCAGTTGTAGCAGTATATGAGTCTCTGGTGTGGAGAGCCACACCTTTAGCTGATGGGTGATGAGAAGATTGATTTGATTTTGCCATCTCTCCTCCTTTGCCAAAATCTCCTGGTTTCAGAAGAACATTGCAAACTCCATGGGAAACATCTCTGATGAGCAGTGTCCCCAGGTGAAATGATGTGTAACCAGTAGTCACTATTTTGAGGGTGATGGTCTGTGATCTAGAAACCAACAACACACAAAACAAGACCCCACCTCAGAGACAGACTAAAATGACAGAGAACAAAACTAAAATGTATCCTGACTCAATGGCTAAGCATTGCATTATAAGATATTACAAGTGCGATCAAAGCAGTTGTAGCAGTATATGAGTCTCTGGTGTGGAGGGCCACACCTTTAGCTGATGGGTGATGAGAAGATTGATTTGATTTTGCCATCTCTCCTCCTTTGCCAAAATCTCCTGGTTTCAGAAGAACATTGCCAACTCCATGGGAAACATCTCTGATGAGCAGTGTCCCCAGTTGAAATGACGCGTAACCAGTAGTCACTATTTTGAGGGTGATGGTCTGTGATCTAGAAACCAACAACACACAAAACAAGACCCCACCTCAGAGACAGACTAAAATGACAGAGAACAAAACTAAAATGTATCCTGACTCAATGGCTAAGCATTGCAGTATAAGATATTACAAGTGCTAGAAAAGCAGTTGTAGCAGTATATGAGTCTCTGGTGTGGAGAGCCACACCTTTAGCTGATGGGTGATGAGAAGATTGATTTGATTTTGCCATCTCTCCTCCTTTGCCAAAATCTCCTGGTTTCAGAAGAACATTGCAAACTCCATGGGAAACATCTCTGATGAGCAGTGTCCCCAGTTGAAATGACGTGTAACCAGTAGTCACTATTTTGAGGGTGATGGTCTGTGATCTAGAAACCAACAACACACAAAACAAGACCCCACCTCAGAGACAGACTAAAATGACAGAGAACAAAACTAAAATGTATCCTGACTCAATGGCTAAGCATTGCAGTATAAGATATTACAAGTGCTAGAAAAGCAGTTGTAGCAGTATATGAGTCTCTGGTGTGGAGAGCCACACCTTTAGCTGATGGGTGATGAGAAGATTGATTTGATTTTGCCATCTCTCCTCCTTTGCCAAAATCTCCTGGTTTCAGAAGAACATTGCAAACTCCATGGGAAACATCTCTGATGAGCAGTGTCCCCAGTTGAAATGACGTGTAACCAGTAGTCACTATTTTGAGGGTGATGGTCTGTGATCTAGAAACCAACAACACACAAAACAAGACCCCACCTCAGAGACAGACTAAAATGACAGAGAACAAAACTAAAATGTATCCTGACTCAATGGCTAAGCATTGCAGTATAAGATATTACAAGTGCTAGAAAAGCAGTTGTAGCAGTATATGAGTCTCTGGTGTGGAGAGCCACACCTTTAGCTGATGGGTGATGAGAAGATTGATTTGATTTTGCCATCTCTCCTCCTTTGCCAAAATCTCCTGGTTTCAGAAGAACATTGCGAACTCTATGGGAAACATCTCTGATGAGCAGTGTCCCCAGGTGAAATGACGTGTAACCAGTAGTCACTATTTTGAGGGTGATGGTCTGTGATCTAGAAACCAACAACACACAAAACAAGACCCCACCTCAGAGACAGACTAAAATGACAGAGAACAAAACTAAAATGTATCCTGACTCAATGGCTAAGCATTGCATTATAAGATATTACAAGTGCGATAAAAGCAGTTGTAGCAGTATATGAGTCTCTGGTGTGGAGAGCCACACCTTTAGCTGATGGGTGATGAGATGATTGATTTGATTTTGCCATCTCTCCTCCTTTGCCAAAATCTCATGGTTTCAGAAGAACATTGCGAACTCCATGGGAAACATCTCCGATGAGCAGTGTCCCCAGGTGAAATGACGTGTAACAAGTAGTCACTATTGTGAGGGTGATGGTCTGTGATCTAGAAACCAACAACACACAAAACAAGACCCCACCTCAGAGACAGACTAAAATGACAGAGAACAAAACTAAAATGTATCCTGACTCAATGGCTAAGCATTGCATTATAAGATATTACAAGTGCGATAAAAGCAGTTGTAGCAGTATATGAGTCTCTGGTGTGGAGAGCCACACCTTTAGCTGATGGGTGATGAGAAGATTGATTTGATTTTGCCATCTCTCCTCCTTTGCCAAAATCTCCTGGTTTCAGAAGAACATTGCAAACTCCATGGGAAACATCTCTGATGAGCAGTGTCCCCAGTTGAAATGACGTGTAACCAGTAGTCACTATTTTGAGGGTGATGGTCTGTGATCTAGAAACCAACAACACACAAAACAAGACCCCACCTCAGAGACAGACTAAAATGACAGAGAACAAAACTAAAATGTATCCTGACTCAATGGCTAAGCATTGCAGTATAAGATATTACAAGTGCTAGAAAAGCAGTTGTAGCAGTATATGAGTCTCTGGTGTGGAGAGCCACACCTTTAGCTGATGGGTGATGAGAAGATTGATTTGATTTTGCCATCTCTCCTCCTTTGCCAAAATCTCCTGGTTTCAGAAGAACATTGCAAACTCCATGGGAAACATCTCTGATGAGCAGTGTCCCCAGTTGAAATGACGTGTAACCAGTAGTCACTATTTTGAGGGTGATGGTCTGTGATCTAGAAACCAACAACACACAAAACAAGACCCCACCTCAGAGACAGACTAAAATGACAGAGAACAAAACTAAAATGTATCCTGACTCAATGGCTAAGCATTGCAGTATAAGATATTACAAGTGCTAGAAAAGCAGTTGTAGCAGTATATGAGTCTCTGGTGTGGAGAGCCACACCTTTAGCTGATGGGTGATGAGAAGATTGATTTGATTTTGCCATCTCTCCTCCTTTGCCAAAATCTCCTGGTTTCAGAAGAACATTGCGAACTCTATGGGAAACATCTCTGATGAGCAGTGTCCCCAGGTGAAATGACGTGTAACCAGTAGTCACTATTTTGAGGGTGATGGTCTGTGATCTAGAAACCAACAACACACAAAACAAGACCCCACCTCAGAGACAGACTAAAATGACAGAGAACAAAACTAAAATGTATCCTGACTCAATGGCTAAGCATTGCATTATAAGATATTACAAGTGCGATAAAAGCAGTTGTAGCAGTATATGAGTCTCTGGTGTGGAGAGCCACACCTTTAGCTGATGGGTGATGAGATGATTGATTTGATTTTGCCATCTCTCCTCCTTTGCCAAAATCTCATGGTTTCAGAAGAACATTGCGAACTCCATGGGAAACATCTCCGATGAGCAGTGTCCCCAGGTGAAATGACGTGTAACAAGTAGTCACTATTGTGAGGGTGATGGTCTGTGATCTAGAAACCAACAACACACAAAACAAGACCCCACCTCAGAGACAGACTAAAATGACAGAGAACAAAACTAAAATGTATCCTGACTCAATGGCTAAGCATTGCATTATAAGATATTACAAGTGCGATAAAAGCAGTTGTAGCAGTATATGAGTCTCTGGTGTGGAGAGCCACACCTTTAGCTGATGGGTGATGAGAAGATTGATTTGATTTTGCCATCTCTCCTCCTTTGCCAAAATCTCCTGGTTTCAGAAGAACATTGCAAACTCCATGGGAAACATCTCTGATCAGCAGTGTCCCCAGGTGAAATGACGTGTAACCAGTAGTCACTATTTTGAGGGTGATGGTCTGTGATCTAGAAACCAACAACACACAAAACAAGACCCCACCTCAGAGACAGACTAAAATGACAGAGAACAAAACTAAAATGTATCCTGACTCAATGGCTAAGCATTGCATTATAAGATATTACAAGTGCGATAAAAGCAGTTGTAGCAGTATATGAGTCTCTGGTGTGGAGAGCCACACCTTTAGCTGATGGGTGATGAGAAGATTGATTTGATTTTGACATCTCTCCTCCTTTGCCAAAATCTCCTGGTTTCAGAAGAACATTGCGAACTCCATGGGAAACATCTCTGATGAGCAGTGTCCCCAGGTGAAATGACGTGTAACCAGTAGTCACTATTTTGAGGGTGATGGTCTGTGATCTAGAAACCAACAACACACAAAACAAGACCCCACCTCAGAGACAGACTAAAATGACAGAGAACAAAACTAAAATGTATCCTGACTCAATGGCTAAGCATTGCATTATAAGATATTACAAGTGCGATAAAAGCAGTTGTAGCAGTATATGAGTCTCTGGTGTGGAGAGCCACACCTTTAGCTGATGGGTGATGAGAAGATTGATTTGATTTTGCCATCTCTCCTCCTTTGCCAAAATCTCCTGGTTTCAGAAGAACATTGCGAACTCCATGGGAAACATCTCTGATGAGCAGTGTCCCCAGGTGAAATGACGTGTAACCAGTAGTCACTATTTTGAGGGTGATGGTCTGTGATCTAGAAACCAACAACACACAAAACAAGACCCCACCTCAGAGACAGACTAAAATGACAGAGAACAAAACTAAAATGTATCCTGACTCAATGGCTAAGCATTGCATTATAAGATATTACAAGTGCGATAAAAGCAGTTGTAGCAGTATATGAGTCTCTGGTGTGGAGAGCCACACCTTTAGCTGATGGGTGATGAGAAGATTGATTTTATTTTGCCATCTCTCCTCCTTTGCCAAAATCTCCTGGTTTCAGAAGAACATTGCGAACTCCATGGGAAACATCTCTGATGAGCCATGTCCCCAGGTGAAATGACATGTAACCACTAGTCACTATTTTGAGGGTTATGGTCTGTGATCTAGAAACCAACAACACACAAAACAAGACCCCACCTCAGAGACAGACTAAAATGACAGAGAACAAAACTAAAATGTATCCTGACTCAATGGCTAAGCATTGCATTATAAGATATTACAAGTGCGATAAAAGCAGTTGTAGCAGTATATGAGTCTCTGGTGTGGAGAGCCACACCTTTAGCTGATGGGTGATGAGAAGATTGATTTGATTTTGCCATCTCTCCTCCTTTGCCAAAATCTCCTGGTTTCAGAAGAACATTGCAAACTCCATGGGAAACATCTCTGATGAGCAGTGTCCCCAGGTGAAATGACGTGTAACCAGTAGTCACTATTTTGAGGGTGATGGTCTGTGATCTAGAAACCAACAACACACAAAACAAGACCCCACCTCAGAGACAGACTAAAATGACAGAGAACAAAACTAAAATGTATCCTGACTCAATGGCTAAGCATTGCATTATAAGATATTACAAGTGCGATAAAAGCAGTTGTAGCAGTATATGAGTCTCTGGTGTGGAGAGCCACACCTTTAGCTGATGGGTGATGAGAAGATTGATTTGATTTTGCCATCTCTCCTCCTTTGCCAAAATCTCCTGGTTTCAGAAGAACATTGCGAACTCCATGGGAAACATCTCTGATGAGCAGTGTCCCCAGGTGAAATGACGTGTAACCAGTAGTCACTATTTTGAGGGTGATGGTCTGTGATCTAGAAACCAACAACACACAAAACAAGACCCCACCTCAGAGACAGACTAAAATGACAGAGAACAAAAGTAAAATGTATCCTGACTCAATGGCTAAGCATTGCATTATAAGATATTACAAGTGCGATAAAAGCAGTTGTAGCAGTATATGAGTCTCTGGTGTGGAGAGCCACACCTTTAGCTGATGGGTGATGAGAAGATTGATTTGATTTTGCCATCTCTCCTCCTTTGCCAAAATCTCCTGGTTTCAGAAGAACATTGCGAACTCCATGGGAAACATCTCTGATGAGCAGTGTCCCCAGGTGAAATGACGTGTAACCAGTAGTCACTATTTTGAGGGTGATGGTCTGTGATCTAGAAACCAACAACACACAAAACAAGACCCCACCTCAGAGACAGACTAAAATGACAGAGAACAAAACTAAAATGTATCCTGACTCAATGGCTAAGCATTGCATTATAAGATATTACAAGTGCGATAAAAGCAGTTGTAGCAGTATATGAGTCTCTGGTGTGGAGAGCCACACCTTTAGCTGATGGGTGATGAGAAGATTGATTTGATTTTGCCATCTCTCCTCCTTTGCCAAAATCTCCTGGTTTCAGAAGAACATTGCGAACTCCATGGGAAACATCTCTGATGAGCCATGTCCCCAGGTGAAATGACATGTAACCACTAGTCACTATTTTGAGGGTTATGGTCTGTGATCTAGAAACCAACAACACACAAAACAAGACCCCACCTCAGAGACAGACTAAAATGACAGAGAACAAAACTAAAATGTATCCTGACTCAATGGCTAAGCATTGCATTATAAGATATTACAAGTGCGATAAAAGCAGTTGTAGCAGTATATGAGTCTCTGGTGTGGAGAGCCACACCTTTAGCTGATGGGTGATGAGAAGATTGATTTGATTTTGCCATCTCTCCTCCTTTGCCAAAATCTCCTGGTTTCAGAAGAACATTGCAAACTCCATGGGAAACATCTCTGATGAGCAGTGTCCCCAGGTGAAATGATGTGTAACCAGTAGTCACTATTTTGAGGGTGATGGTCTGTGATCTAGAAACCAACAACACACAAAACAAGACCCCACCTCAGAGACAGACTAAAATGACAGAGAACAAAACTAAAATGTATCCTGACTCAATGGCTAAGCATTGCATTATAAGATATTACAAGTGCGATCAAAGCAGTTGTAGCAGTATATGAGTCTCTGGTGTGGAGGGCCACACCTTTAGCTGATGGGTGATGAGAAGATTGATTTGATTTTGCCATCTCTCCTCCTTTGCCAAAATCTCCTGGTTTCAGAAGAACATTGCCAACTCCATGGGAAACATCTCTGATGAGCAGTGTCCCCAGTTGAAATGACGCGTAACCAGTAGTCACTATTTTGAGGGTGATGGTCTGTGATCTAGAAACCAACAACACACAAAACAAGACCCCACCTCAGAGACAGACTAAAATGACAGAGAACAAAACTAAAATGTATCCTGACTCAATGGCTAAGCATTGCAGTATAAGATATTACAAGTGCTAGAAAAGCAGTTGTAGCAGTATATGAGTCTCTGGTGTGGAGAGCCACACCTTTAGCTGATGGGTGATGAGAAGATTGATTTGATTTTGCCATCTCTCCTCCTTTGCCAAAATCTCCTGGTTTCAGAAGAACATTGCAAACTCCATGGGAAACATCTCTGATGAGCAGTGTCCCCAGTTGAAATGACGTGTAACCAGTAGTCACTATTTTGAGGGTGATGGTCTGTGATCTAGAAACCAACAACACACAAAACAAGACCCCACCTCAGAGACAGACTAAAATGACAGAGAACAAAACTAAAATGTATCCTGACTCAATGGCTAAGCATTGCAGTATAAGATATTACAAGTGCTAGAAAAGCAGTTGTAGCAGTATATGAGTCTCTGGTGTGGAGAGCCACACCTTTAGCTGATGGGTGATGAGAAGATTGATTTGATTTTGCCATCTCTCCTCCTTTGCCAAAATCTCCTGGTTTCAGAAGAACATTGCAAACTCCATGGGAAACATCTCTGATGAGCAGTGTCCCCAGTTGAAATGACGTGTAACCAGTAGTCACTATTTTGAGGGTGATGGTCTGTGATCTAGAAACCAACAACACACAAAACAAGACCCCACCTCAGAGACAGACTAAAATGACAGAGAACAAAACTAAAATGTATCCTGACTCAATGGCTAAGCATTGCAGTATAAGATATTACAAGTGCTAGAAAAGCAGTTGTAGCAGTATATGAGTCTCTGGTGTGGAGAGCCACACCTTTAGCTGATGGGTGATGAGAAGATTGATTTGATTTTGCCATCTCTCCTCCTTTGCCAAAATCTCCTGGTTTCAGAAGAACATTGCGAACTCTATGGGAAACATCTCTGATGAGCAGTGTCCCCAGGTGAAATGACGTGTAACCAGTAGTCACTATTTTGAGGGTGATGGTCTGTGATCTAGAAACCAACAACACACAAAACAAGACCCCACCTCAGAGACAGACTAAAATGACAGAGAACAAAACTAAAATGTATCCTGACTCAATGGCTAAGCATTGCATTATAAGATATTACAAGTGCGATAAAAGCAGTTGTAGCAGTATATGAGTCTCTGGTGTGGAGAGCCACACCTTTAGCTGATGGGTGATGAGATGATTGATTTGATTTTGCCATCTCTCCTCCTTTGCCAAAATCTCATGGTTTCAGAAGAACATTGCGAACTCCATGGGAAACATCTCCGATGAGCAGTGTCCCCAGGTGAAATGACGTGTAACAAGTAGTCACTATTGTGAGGGTGATGGTCTGTGATCTAGAAACCAACAACACACAAAACAAGACCCCACCTCAGAGACAGACTAAAATGACAGAGAACAAAACTAAAATGTATCCTGACTCAATGGCTAAGCATTGCATTATAAGATATTACAAGTGCGATAAAAGCAGTTGTAGCAGTATATGAGTCTCTGGTGTGGAGAGCCACACCTTTAGCTGATGGGTGATGAGAAGATTGATTTGATTTTGCCATCTCTCCTCCTTTGCCAAAATCTCCTGGTTTCAGAAGAACATTGCAAACTCCATGGGAAACATCTCTGATGAGCAGTGTCCCCAGTTGAAATGACGTGTAACCAGTAGTCACTATTTTGAGGGTGATGGTCTGTGATCTAGAAACCAACAACACACAAAACAAGACCCCACCTCAGAGACAGACTAAAATGACAGAGAACAAAACTAAAATGTATCCTGACTCAATGGCTAAGCATTGCAGTATAAGATATTACAAGTGCTAGAAAAGCAGTTGTAGCAGTATATGAGTCTCTGGTGTGGAGAGCCACACCTTTAGCTGATGGGTGATGAGAAGATTGATTTGATTTTGCCATCTCTCCTCCTTTGCCAAAATCTCCTGGTTTCAGAAGAACATTGCAAACTCCATGGGAAACATCTCTGATGAGCAGTGTCCCCAGTTGAAATGACGTGTAACCAGTAGTCACTATTTTGAGGGTGATGGTCTGTGATCTAGAAACCAACAACACACAAAACAAGACCCCACCTCAGAGACAGACTAAAATGACAGAGAACAAAACTAAAATGTATCCTGACTCAATGGCTAAGCATTGCAGTATAAGATATTACAAGTGCTAGAAAAGCAGTTGTAGCAGTATATGAGTCTCTGGTGTGGAGAGCCACACCTTTAGCTGATGGGTGATGAGAAGATTGATTTGATTTTGCCATCTCTCCTCCTTTGCCAAAATCTCCTGGTTTCAGAAGAACATTGCGAACTCTATGGGAAACATCTCTGATGAGCAGTGTCCCCAGGTGAAATGACGTGTAACCAGTAGTCACTATTTTGAGGGTGATGGTCTGTGATCTAGAAACCAACAACACACAAAACAAGACCCCACCTCAGAGACAGACTAAAATGACAGAGAACAAAACTAAAATGTATCCTGACTCAATGGCTAAGCATTGCATTATAAGATATTACAAGTGCGATAAAAGCAGTTGTAGCAGTATATGAGTCTCTGGTGTGGAGAGCCACACCTTTAGCTGATGGGTGATGAGATGATTGATTTGATTTTGCCATCTCTCCTCCTTTGCCAAAATCTCATGGTTTCAGAAGAACATTGCGAACTCCATGGGAAACATCTCCGATGAGCAGTGTCCCCAGGTGAAATGACGTGTAACAAGTAGTCACTATTGTGAGGGTGATGGTCTGTGATCTAGAAACCAACAACACACAAAACAAGACCCCACCTCAGAGACAGACTAAAATGACAGAGAACAAAACTAAAATGTATCCTGACTCAATGGCTAAGCATTGCATTATAAGATATTACAAGTGCGATAAAAGCAGTTGTAGCAGTATATGAGTCTCTGGTGTGGAGAGCCACACCTTTAGCTGATGGGTGATGAGAAGATTGATTTGATTTTGCCATCTCTCCTCCTTTGCCAAAATCTCCTGGTTTCAGAAGAACATTGCAAACTCCATGGGAAACATCTCTGATCAGCAGTGTCCCCAGGTGAAATGACGTGTAACCAGTAGTCACTATTTTGAGGGTGATGGTCTGTGATCTAGAAACCAACAACACACAAAACAAGACCCCACCTCAGAGACAGACTAAAATGACAGAGAACAAAACTAAAATGTATCCTGACTCAATGGCTAAGCATTGCATTATAAGATATTACAAGTGCGATAAAAGCAGTTGTAGCAGTATATGAGTCTCTGGTGTGGAGAGCCACACCTTTAGCTGATGGGTGATGAGAAGATTGATTTGATTTTGACATCTCTCCTCCTTTGCCAAAATCTCCTGGTTTCAGAAGAACATTGCGAACTCCATGGGAAACATCTCTGATGAGCAGTGTCCCCAGGTGAAATGACGTGTAACCAGTAGTCACTATTTTGAGGGTGATGGTCTGTGATCTAGAAACCAACAACACACAAAACAAGACCCCACCTCAGAGACAGACTAAAATGACAGAGAACAAAACTAAAATGTATCCTGACTCAATGGCTAAGCATTGCATTATAAGATATTACAAGTGCGATAAAAGCAGTTGTAGCAGTATATGAGTCTCTGGTGTGGAGAGCCACACCTTTAGCTGATGGGTGATGAGAAGATTGATTTGATTTTGCCATCTCTCCTCCTTTGCCAAAATCTCCTGGTTTCAGAAGAACATTGCGAACTCCATGGGAAACATCTCTGATGAGCAGTGTCCCCAGGTGAAATGACGTGTAACCAGTAGTCACTATTTTGAGGGTGATGGTCTGTGATCTAGAAACCAACAACACACAAAACAAGACCCCACCTCAGAGACAGACTAAAATGACAGAGAACAAAACTAAAATGTATCCTGACTCAATGGCTAAGCATTGCATTATAAGATATTACAAGTGCGATAAAAGCAGTTGTAGCAGTATATGAGTCTCTGGTGTGGAGAGCCACACCTTTAGCTGATGGGTGATGAGAAGATTGATTTTATTTTGCCATCTCTCCTCCTTTGCCAAAATCTCCTGGTTTCAGAAGAACATTGCGAACTCCATGGGAAACATCTCTGATGAGCCATGTCCCCAGGTGAAATGACATGTAACCACTAGTCACTATTTTGAGGGTTATGGTCTGTGATCTAGAAACCAACAACACACAAAACAAGACCCCACCTCAGAGACAGACTAAAATGACAGAGAACAAAACTAAAATGTATCCTGACTCAATGGCTAAGCATTGCATTATAAGATATTACAAGTGCGATAAAAGCAGTTGTAGCAGTATATGAGTCTCTGGTGTGGAGAGCCACACCTTTAGCTGATGGGTGATGAGAAGATTGATTTGATTTTGCCATCTCTCCTCCTTTGCCAAAATCTCCTGGTTTCAGAAGAACATTGCAAACTCCATGGGAAACATCTCTGATGAGCAGTGTCCCCAGGTGAAATGATGTGTAACCAGTAGTCACTATTTTGAGGGTGATGGTCTGTGATCTAGAAACCAACAACACACAAAACAAGACCCCACCTCAGAGACAGACTAAAATGACAGAGTACAAAACTAAAATGTATCCTGACTCAATGGCTAAGCATTGCATTATAAGATATTACAAGTGCGATCAAAGCAGTTGTAGCAGTATATGAGTCTCTGGTGTGGAGGGCCACACCTTTAGCTGATGGGTGATGAGAAGATTGATTTGATTTTGCCATCTCTCCTCCTTTGCCAAAATCTCCTGGTTTCAGAAGAACATTGCCAACTCCATGGGAAACATCTCTGATGAGCAGTGTCCCCAGTTGAAATGACGCGTAACCAGTAGTCACTATTTTGAGGGTGATGGTCTGTGATCTAGAAACCAACAACACACAAAACAAGACCCCACCTCAGAGACAGACTAAAATGACAGAGAACAAAACTAAAATGTATCCTGACTCAATGGCTAAGCATTGCAGTATAAGATATTACAAGTGCTAGAAAAGCAGTTGTAGCAGTATATGAGTCTCTGGTGTGGAGAGCCACACCTTTAGCTGATGGGTGATGAGAAGATTGATTTGATTTTGCCATCTCTCCTCCTTTGCCAAAATCTCCTGGTTTCAGAAGAACATTGCAAACTCCATGGGAAACATCTCTGATGAGCAGTGTCCCCAGTTGAAATGACGTGTAACCAGTAGTCACTATTTTGAGGGTGATGGTCTGTGATCTAGAAACCAACAACACACAAAACAAGACCCCACCTCAGAGACAGACTAAAATGACAGAGAACAAAACTAAAATGTATCCTGACTCAATGGCTAAGCATTGCAGTATAAGATATTACAAGTGCTAGAAAAGCAGTTGTAGCAGTATATGAGTCTCTGGTGTGGAGAGCCACACCTTTAGCTGATGGGTGATGAGAAGATTGATTTGATTTTGCCATCTCTCCTCCTTTGCCAAAATCTCCTGGTTTCAGAAGAACATTGCGAACTCCATGGGAAACATCTCTGATGAGCAGTGTCCCCAGGTGAAATGACGTGTAACCAGTAGTCACTATTTTGAGGGTGATGGTCTGTGATCTAGAAACCAACAACACACAAAACAAGACCCCACCTCAGAGACAGACTAAAATGACAGAGAACAAAACTAAAATGTATCCTGACTCAATGGCTAAGCATTGCATTATAAGATATTACAAGTGCGATAAAAGCAGTTGTAGCAGTATATGAGTCTCTGGTGTGGAGAGCCACACCTTTAGCTGATGGGTGATGAGAAGATTGATTTTATTTTGCCATCTCTCCTCCTTTGCCAAAATCTCCTGGTTTCAGAAGAACATTGCGAACTCCATGGGAAACATCTCTGATGAGCCATGTCCCCAGGTGAAATGACATGTAACCACTAGTCACTCTTTTGAGGGTTATGGTCTGTGATCTAGAAACCAACAACACACAAAACAAGACCCCACCTCAGAGACAGACTAAAATGACAGAGAACAAAACTAAAATGTATCCTGACTCAATGGCTAAGCATTGCATTATAAGATATTACAAGTGCGATAAAAGCAGTTGTAGCAGTATATGAGTCTCTGGTGTGGAGAGCCACACCTTTAGCTGATGGGTGATGAGAAGATTGATTTGATTTTGCCATCTCTCCTCCTTTGCCAAAATCTCCTGGTTTCAGAAGAACATTGCAAACTCCATGGGAAACATCTCTGATGAGCAGTGTCCCCAGGTGAAATGATGTGTAACCAGTAGTCACTATTTTGAGGGTGATGGTCTGTGATCTAGAAACCAACAACACACAAAACAAGACCCCACCTCAGAGACAGACTAAAATGACAGAGTACAAAACTAAAATGTATCCTGACTCAATGGCTAAGCATTGCATTATAAGATATTACAAGTGCGATCAAAGCAGTTGTAGCAGTATATGAGTCTCTGGTGTGGAGGGCCACACCTTTAGCTGATGGGTGATGAGAAGATTGATTTGATTTTGCCATCTCTCCTCCTTTGCCAAAATCTCCTGGTTTCAGAAGAACATTGCCAACTCCATGGGAAACATCTCTGATGAGCAGTGTCCCCAGTTGAAATGACGCGTAACCAGTAGTCACTATTTTGAGGGTGATGGTCTGTGATCTAGAAACCAACAACACACAAAACAAGACCCCACCTCAGAGACAGACTAAAATGACAGAGAACAAAACTAAAATGTATCCTGACTCAATGGCTAAGCATTGCAGTATAAGATATTACAAGTGCTAGAAAAGCAGTTGTAGCAGTATATGAGTCTCTGGTGTGGAGAGCCACACCTTTAGCTGATGGGTGATGAGAAGATTGATTTGATTTTGCCATCTCTCCTCCTTTGCCAAAATCTCCTGGTTTCAGAAGAACATTGCAAACTCCATGGGAAACATCTCTGATGAGCAGTGTCCCCAGTTGAAATGACGTGTAACCAGTAGTCACTATTTTGAGGGTGATGGTCTGTGATCTAGAAACCAACAACACACAAAACAAGACCCCACCTCAGAGACAGACTAAAATGACAGAGAACAAAACTAAAATGTATCCTGACTCAATGGCTAAGCATTGCAGTATAAGATATTACAAGTGCTAGAAAAGCAGTTGTAGCAGTATATGAGTCTCTGGTGTGGAGAGCCACACCTTTAGCTGATGGGTGATGAGAAGATTGATTTGATTTTGCCATCTCTCCTCCTTTGCCAAAATCTCCTGGTTTCAGAAGAACATTGCGAACTCTATGGGAAACATCTCTGATGAGCAGTGTCCCCAGGTGAAATGACGTGTAACCAGTAGTCACTATTTTGAGGGTGATGGTCTGTGATCTAGAAACCAACAACACACAAAACAAGACCCCACCTCAGAGACAGACTAAAATGACAGAGAACAAAACTAAAATGTATCCTGACTCAATGGCTAAGCATTGCATTATAAGATATTACAAGTGCGATAAAAGCAGTTGTAGCAGTATATGAGTCTCTGGTGTGGAGAGCCACACCTTTAGCTGATGGGTGATGAGATGATTGATTTGATTTTGCCATCTCTCCTCCTTTGCCAAAATCTCATGGTTTCAGAAGAACATTGCGAACTCCATGGGAAACATCTCTGATGAGCCATGTCCCCAGGTGAAATGACATGTAACCACTAGTCACTATTTTGAGGGTTATGGTCTGTGATCTAGAAACCAACAACACACAAAACAAGACCCCACCTCAGAGACAGACTAAAATGACAGAGAACAAAACTAAAATGTATCCTGACTCAATGGCTAAGCATTGCATTATAAGATATTACAAGTGCGATAAAAGCAGTTGTAGCAGTATATGAGTCTCTGGTGTGGAGAGCCACACCTTTAGCTGATGGGTGATGAGAAGATTGATTTGATTTTGCCATCTCTCCTCCTTTGCCAAAATCTCCTGGTTTCAGAAGAACATTGCAAACTCCATGGGAAACATCTCTGATGAGCAGTGTCCCCAGGTGAAATGATGTGTAACCAGTAGTCACTATTTTGAGGGTGATGGTCTGTGATCTAGAAACCAACAACACACAAAACAAGACCCCACCTCAGAGACAGACTAAAATGACAGAGTACAAAACTAAAATGTATCCTGACTCAATGGCTAAGCATTGCATTATAAGATATTACAAGTGCGATCAAAGCAGTTGTAGCAGTATATGAGTCTCTGGTGTGGAGGGCCACACCTTTAGCTGATGGGTGATGAGAAGATTGATTTGATTTTGCCATCTCTCCTCCTTTGCCAAAATCTCCTGGTTTCAGAAGAACATTGCCAACTCCATGGGAAACATCTCTGATGAGCAGTGTCCCCAGTTGAAATGACGCGTAACCAGTAGTCACTATTTTGAGGGTGATGGTCTGTGATCTAGAAACCAACAACACACAAAACAAGACCCCACCTCAGAGACAGACTAAAATGACAGAGAACAAAACTAAAATGTATCCTGACTCAATGGCTAAGCATTGCAGTATAAGATATTACAAGTGCTAGAAAAGCAGTTGTAGCAGTATATGAGTCTCTGGTGTGGAGAGCCACACCTTTAGCTGATGGGTGATGAGAAGATTGATTTGATTTTGCCATCTCTCCTCCTTTGCCAAAATCTCCTGGTTTCAGAAGAACATTGCAAACTCCATGGGAAACATCTCTGATGAGCAGTGTCCCCAGTTGAAATGACGTGTAACCAGTAGTCACTATTTTGAGGGT
This sequence comes from Synaphobranchus kaupii, assembly GCA_029718625.1. Lineage (NCBI taxonomy): Eukaryota > Metazoa > Chordata > Actinopteri > Anguilliformes > Synaphobranchidae > Synaphobranchus > Synaphobranchus kaupii. Next base: position 56,184,975 of record CM056384.1, on the reverse strand, counting down.
GATGGTCTGTGATCTAGAAACCAACAACACACAAAACAAGACCCCACCTCAGAGACAGACTAAAATGACAGAGAACAAAACTAAAATGTATCCTGACTCAATGGCTAAGCATTGCAGTATAAGATATTACAAGTGCTAGAAAAGCAGTTGTAGCAGTATATGAGTCTCTGGTGTGGAGAGCCACACCTTTAGCTGATGGGTGATGAGAAGATTGATTTGATTTTGCCATCTCTCCTCCTTTGCCAAAATCTCCTGGTTTCAGAAGAACATTGCAAACTCCATGGGAAACATCTCTGATGAGCAGTGTCCCCAGTTGAAATGACGTGTAACCAGTAGTCACTATTTTGAGGGTGATGGTCTGTGATCTAGAAACCAACAACACACAAAACAAGACCCCACCTCAGAGACAGACTAAAATGACAGAGAACAAAACTAAAATGTATCCTGACTCAATGGCTAAGCATTGCAGTATAAGATATTACAAGTGCTAGAAAAGCAGTTGTAGCAGTATATGAGTCTCTGGTGTGGAGAGCCACACCTTTAGCTGATGGGTGATGAGAAGATTGATTTGATTTTGCCATCTCTCCTCCTTTGCCAAAATCTCCTGGTTTCAGAAGAACATTGCGAACTCTATGGGAAACATCTCTGATGAGCAGTGTCCCCAGGTGAAATGACGTGTAACCAGTAGTCACTATTTTGAGGGTGATGGTCTGTGATCTAGAAACCAACAACACACAAAACAAGACCCCACCTCAGAGACAGACTAAAATGACAGAGAACAAAACTAAAATGTATCCTGACTCAATGGCTAAGCATTGCATTATAAGATATTACAAGTGCGATAAAAGCAGTTGTAGCAGTATATGAGTCTCTGGTGTGGAGAGCCACACCTTTAGCTGATGGGTGATGAGATGATTGATTTGATTTTGCCATCTCTCCTCCTTTGCCAAAATCTCATGGTTTCAGAAGAACATTGCGAACTCCATGGGAAACATCTCCGATGAGCAGTGTCCCCAGGTGAAATGACGTGTAACAAGTAGTCACTATTGTGAGGGTGATGGTCTGTGATCTAGAAACCAACAACACACAAAACAAGACCCCACCTCAGAGACAGACTAAAATGACAGAGAACAAAACTAAAATGTATCCTGACTCAATGGCTAAGCATTGCATTATAAGATATTACAAGTGCGATAAAAGCAGTTGTAGCAGTATATGAGTCTCTGGTGTGGAGAGCCACACCTTTAGCTGATGGGTGATGAGAAGATTGATTTGATTTTGCCATCTCTCCTCCTTTGCCAAAATCTCCTGGTTTCAGAAGAACATTGCAAACTCCATGGGAAACATCTCTGATCAGCAGTGTCCCCAGGTGAAATGACGTGTAACCAGTAGTCACTATTTTGAGGGTGATGGTCTGTGATCTAGAAACCAACAACACACAAAACAAGACCCCACCTCAGAGACAGACTAAAATGACAGAGAACAAAACTAAAATGTATCCTGACTCAATGGCTAAGCATTGCATTATAAGATATTACAAGTGCGATAAAAGCAGTTGTAGCAGTATATGAGTCTCTGGTGTGGAGAGCCACACCTTTAGCTGATGGGTGATGAGAAGATTGATTTGATTTTGACATCTCTCCTCCTTTGCCAAAATCTCCTGGTTTCAGAAGAACATTGCGAACTCCATGGGAAACATCTCTGATGAGCAGTGTCCCCAGGTGAAATGACGTGTAACCAGTAGTCACTATTTTGAGGGTGATGGTCTGTGATCTAGAAACCAACAACACACAAAACAAGACCCCACCTCAGAGACAGACTAAAATGACAGAGAACAAAACTAAAATGTATCCTGACTCAATGGCTAAGCATTGCATTATAAGATATTACAAGTGCGATAAAAGCAGTTGTAGCAGTATATGAGTCTCTGGTGTGGAGAGCCACACCTTTAGCTGATGGGTGATGAGAAGATTGATTTTATTTTGCCATCTCTCCTCCTTTGCCAAAATCTCCTGGTTTCAGAAGAACATTGCGAACTCCATGGGAAACATCTCTGATGAGCCATGTCCCCAGGTGAAATGACATGTAACCACTAGTCACTATTTTGAGGGTTATGGTCTGTGATCTAGAAACCAACAACACACAAAACAAGACCCCACCTCAGAGACAGACTAAAATGACAGAGAACAAAACTAAAATGTATCCTGACTCAATGGCTAAGCATTGCATTATAAGATATTACAAGTGCGATAAAAGCAGTTGTAGCAGTATATGAGTCTCTGGTGTGGAGAGCCACACCTTTAGCTGATGGGTGATGAGAAGATTGATTTGATTTTGCCATCTCTCCTCCTTTGCCAAAATCTCCTGGTTTCAGAAGAACATTGCAAACTCCATGGGAAACATCTCTGATGAGCAGTGTCCCCAGGTGAAATGATGTGTAACCAGTAGTCACTATTTTGAGGGTGATGGTCTGTGATCTAGAAACCAACAACACACAAAACAAGACCCCACCTCAGAGACAGACTAAAATGACAGAGAACAAAACTAAAATGTATCCTGACTCAATGGCTAAGCATTGCATTATAAGATATTACAAGTGCGATCAAAGCAGTTGTAGCAGTATATGAGTCTCTGGTGTGGAGGGCCACACCTTTAGCTGATGGGTGATGAGAAGATTGATTTGATTTTGCCATCTCTCCTCCTTTGCCAAAATCTCCTGGTTTCAGAAGAACATTGCAAACTCCATGGGAAACATCTCTGATGAGCAGTGTCCCCAGTTGAAATGACGCGTAACCAGTAGTCACTATTTTGAGGGTGATGGTCTGTGATCTAGAAACCAACAACACACAAAACAAGACCCCACCTCAGAGACAGACTAAAATGACAGAGAACAAAACTAAAATGTATCCTGACTCAATGGCTAAGCATTGCAGTATAAGATATTACAAGTGCTAGAAAAGCAGTTGTAGCAGTATATGAGTCTCTGGTGTGGAGAGCCACACCTTTAGCTGATGGGTGATGAGAAGATTGATTTGATTTTGCCATCTCTCCTCCTTTGCCAAAATCTCCTGGTTTCAGAAGAACATTGCAAACTCCATGGGAAACATCTCTGATGAGCAGTGTCCCCAGTTGAAATGAAGTGTAACCAGTAGTCACTATTTTGAGGGTGATGGTCTGTGATCTAGAAACCAACAACACACAAAACAAGACCCCACCTCAGAGACAGACTAAAATGACAGAGAACAAAACTAAAATGTATCCTGACTCAATGGCTAAGCATTGCAGTATAAGATATTACAAGTGCTAGAAAAGCAGTTGTAGCAGTATATGAGTCTCTGGTGTGGAGAGCCACACCTTTAGCTGATGGGTGATGAGAAGATTGATTTGATTTTGCCATCTCTCCTCCTTTGCCAAAATCTCCTGGTTTCAGAAGAACATTGCGAACTCCATGGGAAACATCTCTGATGAGCAGTGTCCCCAGGTGAAATGACGTGTAACCAGTAGTCACTATTTTGAGGGTGATGGTCTGTGATCTAGAAACCAACAACACACAAAACAAGACCCCACCTCAGAGACAGACTAAAATGACAGAGAACAAAACTAAAATGTATCCTGACTCAATGGCTAAGCATTGCATTATAAGATATTACAAGTGCGATAAAAGCAGTTGTAGCAGTATATGAGTCTCTGGTGTGGAGAGCCACACCTTTAGCTGATGGGTGATGAGATGATTGATTTGATTTTGCCATCTCTCCTCCTTTGCCAAAATCTCATGGTTTCAGAAGAACATTGCGAACTCCATGGGAAACATCTCCGATGAGCAGTGTCCCCAGGTGAAATGACGTGTAACAAGTAGTCACTATTGTGAGGGTGATGGTCTGTGATCTAGAAACCAACAACACACAAAACAAGACCCCACCTCAGAGACAGACTAAAATGACAGAGAACAAAACTAAAATGTATCCTGACTCAATGGCTAAGCATTGCATTATAAGATATTACAAGTGCGATAAAAGCAGTTGTAGCAGTATATGAGTCTCTGGTGTGGAGAGCCACACCTTTAGCTGATGGGTGATGAGAAGATTGATTTGATTTTGCCATCTCTCCTCCTTTGCCAAAATCTCCTGGTTTCAGAAGAACATTGCAAACTCCATGGGAAACATCTCTGATCAGCAGTGTCCCCAGGTGAAATGACGTGTAACCAGTAGTCACTATTTTGAGGGTGATGGTCTGTGATCTAGAAACCAACAACACACAAAACAAGACCCCACCTCAGAGACAGACTAAAATGACAGAGAACAAAACTAAAATGTATCCTGACTCAATGGCTAAGCATTGCATTATAAGATATTACAAGTGCGATAAAAGCAGTTGTAGCAGTATATGAGTCTCTGGTGTGGAGAGCCACACCTTTAGCTGATGGGTGATGAGAAGATTGATTTGATTTTGCCATCTCTCCTCCTTTGCCAAAATCTCCTGGTTTCAGAAGAACATTGCGAACTCCATGGGAAACATCTCCGATGAGCAGTGTCCCCAGGTGAAATGACGTGTAACAAGTAGTCACTATTGTGAGGGTGATGGTCTGTGATCTAGAAACCAACAACACACAAAACAAGACCCCACCTCAGAGACGGACTAAAATGACAGAGAACAAAACTAAAATGTATCCTGACTCAATGGCTAAGCATTGCAGTATAAGATATTACAAGTGCGATAAAAGCAGTTGTAGCAGTATATGAGTCTCTGGTGTGGAGAGCCACACCTTTAGCTGATGGGTGATGAGAAGATTGATTTGATTTTGCCATCTCTCCTCCTTTGCCAAAATCTCCTGGTTTCAGAAGAACATTGCAAACTCCATGGGAAACATCTCTGATGAGCAGTGTCCCCAGGTGAAATGACATGTAACCACTAGTCACTATTTTGAGGGTGATGGTCTGTGATCTAGAAACCAACAACACACAAAACAAGACCCCACCTCAGAGACAGACTAAAATGACAGAGAACAAAACTAAAATGTATCCTGACTCAATGGCTAAGCATTGCATTATAAGATATTACAAGTGCGATAAAAGCAGTTGTAGCAGTATATGAGTGTATGGTGTGGAGAGCCACACCTTTAGCTGATGGGTGATGAGAAGATTGATTTGATTGTGCCATCGCTCCTCCTTTGCCAAAATCTCCTGGTTTCAGAAGAACATTGCAAACTCCATGGGAAACATCTCTGATGAGCAGTGTCCCCAGGTGAAATGACATGTAACCACTAGTCACTATTTTGAGGGTGATGGTCTGTGATCTAGAAACCAACAACACACAAAACAAGACCCCACCTCAGAGACAGACTAAAATGATAGAGAACAAAACTAAAATGTATCCTGACTCAATGGCTAAGCATTGCATTATAAGATATTACAAGTGCGATAAAAGCAGTTGTAGCAGTATATGAGTCTCTGGTGTGGAGAGCCACACCTTTAGCTGATGGGTGATGAGAAGATTGATTTGATTTGGCCATCTCTCCTCCTTTGCCAAAATCTCCTGGTTTCAGAAGAACATTGCAAACTCCATGGGAAACATCTCTGATCAGCAGTGTCCCCAGGTGAAATGACGTGTAACCAGTAGTCACTATTTTGAGGGTGATGGTCTGTGATCTAGAAACCAACAACACACAAAACAAGACCCCACCTCAGAGACAGACTAAAATGACAGAGAACAAAACTAAAATGTATCCTGACTCAATGGCTAAGCATTGCAGTATAAGATATTACAAGTGCTAGAAAAGCAGTTGTAGCAGTATATGAGTCTCTGGTGTGGAGAGCCACACCTTTAGCTGATGGGTGATGAGAAGATTGATTTGATTTTGCCATCTCTCCTCCTTTGCCAAAATCTCCTGGTTTCAGAAGAACATTGCGAACTCCATGGGAAACATCTCCGATGAGCAGTGTCCCCAGGTGAAATGACGTGTAACAAGTAGTCACTATTGTGAGGGTGATGGTCTGTGATCTAGAAACCAACAACACACAAAACAAGACCCCACCTCAGAGACGGACTAAAATGACAGAGAACAAAACTAAAATGTATCCTGACTCAATGGCTAAGCATTGCAGTATAAGATATTACAAGTGCGATAAAAGCAGTTGTAGCAGTATATGAGTCTCTGGTGTGGAGAGCCACACCTTTAGCTGATGGGTGATGAGAAGATTGATTTGATTTTGCCATCTCTCCTCCTTTGCCAAAATCTCCTGGTTTCAGAAGAACATTGCAAACTCCATGGGAAACATCTCTGATGAGCAGTGTCCCCAGGTGAAATGACATGTAACCACTAGTCACTATTTTGAGGGTGATGGTCTGTGATCTAGAAACCAACAACACACAAAACAAGACCCCACCTCAGAGACAGACTAAAATGATAGAGAACAAAACTAAAATGTATCCTGACTCAATGGCTAAGCATTGCATTATAAGATATTACAAGTGCGATAAAAGCAGTTGTAGCAGTATATGAGTCTCTGGTGTGGAGAGCCACACCTTTAGCTGATGGGTGATGAGAAGATTGATTTGATTTGGCCATCTCTCCTCCTTTGCCAAAATCTCCTGGTTTCAGAAGAACATTGCAAACTCCATGGGAAACATCTCTGATGAGCAGTGTCCCCAGGTGAAATGACATGTAACCACTAGTCACTATTTTGAGGGTGATGGTCTGTGATCTAGAAACCAACAACACACAAAACAAGACCCCACCTCAGAGACAGACTAAAATGACAGAGAACAAAACTAAAATGTATCCTGACTCAATGGCTAAGCATTGCATTATAAGATATTACAAGTGCGATAAAAGCAGTTGTAGCAGTATATGAGTCTCTGGTGTGGAGAGCCACACCTTTAGCTGATGGGTGATGAGATGATTGATTTGATTTTGCCATCTCTCCTCCTTTGCCAAAATCTCATGGTTTCAGAAGAACATTGCGAACTCCAAGGGAAACATCTCCGATGAGCAGTGTCCCCAGGTGAAATGACGTGTAACAAGTAGTCACTATTGTGAGGGTGATGGTCTGTGATCTAGAAACCAACAACACACAAAACAAGACCCCACCTCAGAGACGGACTAAAATGACAGAGAACAAAACTAAAATGTATCCTGACTCAATGGCTAAGCATTGCAGTATAAGATATTACAAGTGCGATAAAAGCAGTTGTAGCAGTATATGAGTCTCTGGTGTGGAGAGCCACACCTTTAGCTGATGGGTGATGAGAAGATTGATTTGATTTTGCCATCTCTCCTCCTTTGCCAAAATCTCCTGGTTTCAGAAGAACATTGCGAACTCCATGGGAAACATCTCCGATGAGCAGTGGCCCCAGGTGAAATGACGTTTAACCAGTAGTCACTATTTTGAGGGTGATGGTCTGTGATCTAGAAAGCAACAACACACAAAACAAGACCCCACCTCAGAGACAGACTAAAATGACAGAGAACAAAACTAAAATGTATCCTGACTCAATGGCTAAGCATTGCATTATAAGATATTACAAGTGCGATAAAAGCAGTTGTAACAGTATATGAGTCTCTGGTGTGGAGAGCCACACCTTTAGCTGATGGGTGATGAGAAGATTGATTTGATTTTGCCATCTCTCCTCCTTTGCCAAAATCTCCTGGTTTCAGAAGAACATTGCGAACTCCATGGGAAACATCTCTGATGAGTAGTGTCCCCAGGTGAAATGATGTGTAACCAGTAGTCACTATTTTGAGGGTGATGGTCTGTGATCTAGAAACCAACAACACACAAAACAAGACCCCACCTCAGAGACAGACTAAAATGACAGAGAACAAAACTAAAATGTATCCTGACTCAATGGCTAAGCATTGCATTATAAGATATTACAAGTGCGATAAAAGCAGTTGTAGCAGTATATGAGTGTATGGTGTGGAGAGCCACACCTTTAGCTGATGGGTGATGAGAAGATTGATTTGATTTTGCCATCGCTCCTCCTTTGCCAAAATCTCCTGGTTTCAGAAGAACATTGCGAACTCCATGGGAAACATCTCTGATGAGCAGTGTCCCCAGGTGAAATGACATGTAACCACTAGTCGCTATTTTGAGGGTGATGGTCTGTGATCTAGAAACCAACAACACACAAAACAAGACCCCACCTCAGAGACAGACTAAAATGATAGAGAACAAAACTAAAATGTATCCTGACTCAATGGCTAAGCATTGCATTATAAGATATTACAAGTGCGATAAAAGCAGTTGTAGCAGTATATGAGTCTCTGGTGTGGAGAGCCACACCTTTAGCTGATGGGTGATGAGATGATTGATTTGATTTTGCCATCTCTCCTCCTTTTCCAAAATCTCATGGTTTCAGAAGAACATTGCGAACTCCATGGGAAACATCTCCGATGAGCAGTGTCCCCAGGTGAAATGACGTGTAACAAGTAGTCACTATTGTGAGGGTGATGGTCTGTGATCTAGAAACCAACAACACACAAAACAAGACCCCACCTCAGAGACAGACTAAAATGACAGAGAACAAAACTAAAATGTATCCTGACTCAATGGCTGAGCATTGCAGTATAAGATATTACAAGTGCGATAAAAGCAGTTGTAGCAGTATATGAGTCTCTGGTGTGGAGAGCCACACCTTTAGCTGATGGGTGATGAGAAGATTGATTTGATTTTGCCATCTCTCCTCCTTTGCCAAAATCTCCTGGTTTCAGAAGAACATTGCGAACTCCATGGAAAACATCTCTGATGAGCAGTGTCCCCGGATGAAATGACGTGGAACCAGTGGTCACTATTTTGTGGGTGATTGCCTGTCACCTAGAAACCAACAAGAGGGAACAGACCCACCTCTGAGACAGACTGAAATGACAGAGAACAAAACTAAAATGTATCCTGACTCAATGGCTAAGCATTGCATTATAAGATATTACAAGTGCGATAAAAGCAGTTGTAGCAGTATATGAGTGTATGTTGTGGAGAGCCACACCTTTAGCTGATGGGTGATGAGAAGATTGATTTGATTGTGCCATCGCTCCTCCTTTGCCAAAATCTCCTGGTTTCAGAAGAACATTGCAAACTCCATGGGAAACATCTCTGATGAGCAGTGTCCCCAGGTGAAATGACATGTAACCACTAGTCACTATTTTGAGGGTGATGGTCTGTGATCTAGAAACCAACAACACACAAAACAAGACCCCACCTCAGAGACAGACTAAAATGATAGAGAACAAAACTAAAATGTATCCTGACTCAATGGCTAAGCATTGCATTATAAGATATTACAAGTGCGATAAAAGCAGTTGTAGCAGTATATGAGTCTCTGGTGTGGAGAGCCACACCTTTAGCTGATGGGTGATGAGAAGATTGATTTGATTTGGCCATCTCTCCTCCTTTGCCAAAATCTCCTGGTTTCAGAAGAACATTGCAAACTCCATGGGAAACATCTCTGATGAGCAGTGTCCCCAGGTGAAATGACATGTAACCACTAGTCACTATTTTGAGGGTGATGGTCTGTGATCTAGAAACCAACAACACACAAAACAAGACCCCACCTCAGAGACAGACTAAAATGACAGAGAACAAAACTAAAATGTATCCTGACTCAATGGCTAAGCATTGCATTATAAGATATTACAAGTGCGATAAAAGCAGTTGTAGCAGTATATGAGTCTCTGGTGTGGAGAGCCACACCTTTAGCTGATGGGTGATGAGATGATTGATTTGATTTTGCCATCTCTCCTCCTTTGCCAAAATCTCATGGTTTCAGAAGAACATTGCGAACTCCAAGGGAAACATCTCCGATGAGCAGTGTCCCCAGGTGAAATGACGTGTAACAAGTAGTCACTATTGTGAGGGTGATGGTCTGTGATCTAGAAACCAACAACACACAAAACAAGACCCCACCTCAGAGACGGACTAAAATGACAGAGAACAAAACTAAAATGTATCCTGACTCAATGGCTAAGCATTGCAGTATAAGATATTACAAGTGCGATAAAAGCAGTTGTAGCAGTATATGAGTCTCTGGTGTGGAGAGCCACACCTTTAGCTGATGGGTGATGAGAAGATTGATTTGATTTTGCCATCTCTCCTCCTTTGCCAAAATCTCCTGGTTTCAGAAGAACATTGCAAACTCCATGGGAAACATCTCCGATAAGCAGTGGCCCCAGGTGAAATGACGTTTAACCAGTAGTCACTATTTTGAGGGTGATGGTCTGTGATCTAGAAACCAACAACACACAAAACAAGACCCCACCTCAGAGACAGACTAAAATGACAGAGAACAAAACTAAAATGTATCCTGACTCAATGGCTAAGCATTGCATTATAAGATATTACAAGTGCGATAAAAGCAGTTGTAGCAGTATATGAGTCTCTGGTGTGGAGAGCCACACCTTTAGCTGATGGGTGATGAGAAGATTGATTTGATTTTGCCATCTCTCCTCCTTTGCCAAAATCTCCTGGTTTCAGAAGAACATTGCAAACTCCATGGGAAACATCTCCGATAAGCAGTGGCCCCAGGTGAAATGACGTTTAACCAGTAGTCACTATTTTGAGGGTGATGGTCTGTGATCTAGAAACCAACAACACACAAAACAAGACCCCACCTCAGAGACAGACTAAAATGACAGAGAACAAAACTAAAATGTATCCTGACTCAATGGCTAAGCATTGCATTATAAGATATTACAAGTGCGATAAAAGCAGTTGTAGCAGTATATGAGTCTCTGGTGTGGAGAGCCACACCTTTAGCTGATGGGTGATGAGAAGATTGATTTGATTTTGCCATCTCTCCTCCTTTGCCAAAATCTCCTGGTTTCAGAAGAACATTGCAAACTCCATGGGAAACATCTCTGATGAGCAGTGTCCCCAGGTGAAATGACATGTAACCACTAGTCACTATTTTGAGGGTGATGGTCTGTGATCTAGAAACCAACAACACACAAAACAAGACCCCACCTCAGAGACAGACTAAAATGACAGAGAACAAAACTAAAATGTATCCTGACTCAATGGCTAAGCATTGCATTATAAGATATTACAAGTGCGATAAAAGCAGTTGTAGCAGTATATGAGTCTCTGGTGTGGAGAGCCACACCTTTAGCTGATGGGTGATGAGATGATTGATTTGATTTTGCCATCTCTCCTCCTTTTCCAAAATCTCATGGTTTCAGAAGAACATTGCGAACTCCATGGGAAACATCTCCGATGAGCAGTGTCCCCAGGTGAAATGACGTGTAACAAGTAGTCACTATTGTGAGGGTGATGGTCTGTGATCTAGAAACCAACAACACACAAAACAAGACCCCACCTCAGAGACAGACTAAAATGACAGAGAACAAAACTAAAATGTATCCTGACTCAATGGCTAAGCATTGCATCATAAGATATTACAAGTGCGATAAAAGCAGTTGTAGCAGTATATGAGTCTCTGGTGTGGAGAGCCACACCTTTAGCTGATGGGTGATGAGATGATTGATTTGATTTTGCCATCTCTCCTCCTTTGCCAAAATCTCATGGTTTCAGAAGAACATTGCGAACTCCATGGGAAACATCTCCGATGAGCAGTGTCCCCAGGTGAAATGACGTGTAACAAGTAGTCACTATTGTGAGGGTGATGGTCTGTGATCTAGAAACCAACAACACACAAAACAAGACCCCACCTCAGAGACAGACTAAAATGACAGAGAACAAAACTAAAATGTATCCTGACTCAATGGCTAAGCATTGCATTATAAGATATTACAAGTGCTATAAAAGCAGTTGTAGCAGTATATGAGTCTCTGGTGTGGAGAGCCACACCTTTAGCTGATGGGTGATGAGAAGATTGATTTGATTTTGCCATCTCTCCTCCTTTGCCAAAATCTCCTGGTTTCAGAAGAACATTGCGAACTCCATGGGAAACATCTCCGATGAGCAGTGGCCCCAGGTGAAATGACGTTTAACCAGTAGTCACTATTTTGAGGGTGATGGTCTGTGATCTAGAAACCAACAACACACAAAACAAGACCCCACCTCAGAGACAGACTAAAATGACAGAGAACAAAACTAAAATGTATCCTGACTCAATGGCTAAGCATTGCAGTATAAGATATTACAAGTGCGATAAAAGCAGTTGTAGCAGTATATGAGTCTCTGGTGTGGAGAGCCACACCTTTAGCTGATGGGTGATGAGAAGATTGATTTGATTTGGCCATCTCTCCTCCTTTGCCAAAATCTCCTGGTTTCAGAAGAACATTGCAAACTCCATGGGAAACATCTCTGATGAGCAGTGTCCCCAGGTGAAATGACATGTAACCACTAGTCACTATTTTGAGGGTGATGGTCTGTGATCTAGAAACCAACAACACACAAAACAAGACCCCACCTCAGAGACAGACTAAAATGACAGAGAACAAAACTAAAATGTATCCTGACTCAATGGCTAAGCATTGCATTATAAGATATTACAAGTGCGATAAAAGCAGTTGTAGCAGTATATGAGTCTCTGGTGTGGAGAGCCACACCTTTAGCTGATGGGTGATGAGATGATTGATTTGATTTTGCCATCTCTCCTCCTTTGCCAAAATCTCATGGTTTCAGAAGAACATTGCGAACTCCAAGGGAAACATCTCCGATGAGCAGTGTCCCCAGGTGAAATGACGTGTAACAAGTAGTCACTATTGTGAGGGTGATGGTCTGTGATCTAGAAACCAACAACACACAAAACAAGACCCCACCTCAGAGACGGACTAAAATGACAGAGAACAAAACTAAAATGTATCCTGACTCAATGGCTAAGCATTGCAGTATAAGATATTACAAGTGCGATAAAAGCAGTTGTAGCAGTATATGAGTCTCTGGTGTGGAGAGCCACACCTTTAGCTGATGGGTGATGAGAAGATTGATTTGATTTTGCCATCTCTCCTCCTTTGCCAAAATCTCCTGGTTTCAGAAGAACATTGCGAACTCCATGGGAAACATCTCCGATGAGCAGTGGCCCCAGGTGAAATGACGTTTAACCAGTAGTCACTATTTTGAGGGTGATGGTCTGTGATCTAGAAAGCAACAACACACAAAACAAGACCCCACCTCAGAGACAGACTAAAATGACAGAGAACAAAACTAAAATGTATCCTGACTCAATGGCTAAGCATTGCATTATAAGATATTACAAGTGCGATAAAAGCAGTTGTAACAGTATATGAGTCTCTGGTGTGGAGAGCCACACCTTTAGCTGATGGGTGATGAGAAGATTGATTTGATTTTGCCATCTCTCCTCCTTTGCCAAAATCTCCTGGTTTCAGAAGAACATTGCGAACTCCATGGGAAACATCTCTGATGAGTAGTGTCCCCAGGTGAAATGATGTGTAACCAGTAGTCACTATTTTGAGGGTGATGGTCTGTGATCTAGAAACCAACAACACACAAAACAAGACCCCACCTCAGAGACAGACTAAAATGACAGAGAACAAAACTAAAATGTATCCTGACTCAATGGCTAAGCATTGCATTATAAGATATTACAAGTGCGATAAAAGCAGTTGTAGCAGTATATGAGTGTATGGTGTGGAGAGCCACACCTTTAGCTGATGGGTGATGAGAAGATTGATTTGATTTTGCCATCGCTCCTCCTTTGCCAAAATCTCCTGGTTTCAGAAGAACATTGCGAACTCCATGGGAAACATCTCCGATGAGCAGTGGCCCCAGGTGAAATGACGTTTAACCAGTAGTCACTATTTTGAGGGTGATGGTCTGTGATCTAGAAAGCAACAACACACAAAACAAGACCCCACCTCAGAGACAGACTAAAATGACAGAGAACAAAACTAAAATGTATCCTGACTCAATGGCTAAGCATTGCATTATAAGATATTACAAGTGCGATAAAAGCAGTTGTAACAGTATATGAGTCTCTGGTGTGGAGAGCCACACCTTTAGCTGATGGGTGATGAGAAGATTGATTTGATTTTGCCATCTCTCCTCCTTTGCCAAAATCTCCTGGTTTCAGAAGAACATTGCGAACTCCATGGGAAACATCTCTGATGAGTAGTGTCCCCAGGTGAAATGATGTGTAACCAGTAGTCACTATTTTGAGGGTGATGGTCTGTGATCTAGAAACCAACAACACACAAAACAAGACCCCACCTCAGAGACAGACTAAAATGACAGAGAACAAAACTAAAATGTATCCTGACTCAATGGCTAAGCATTGCATTATAAGATATTACAAGTGCGATAAAAGCAGTTGTAGCAGTATATGAGTGTATGGTGTGGAGAGCCACACCTTTAGCTGATGGGTGATGAGAAGATTGATTTGATTTTGCCATCGCTCCTCCTTTGCCAAAATCTCCTGGTTTCAGAAGAACATTGCGAACTCCATGGGAAACATCTCTGATGAGCAGTGTCCCCAGGTGAAATGACATGTAACCACTAGTCGCTATTTTGTGGGTGATGGTCTGTGATCTAGAAACCAACAACACACAAAACAAGACCCCACCTCAGAGACAGACTAAAATGATAGAGAACAAAACTAAAATGTATCCTGACTCAATGGCTAAGCATTGCATTATAAGATATTACAAGTGCGATAAAAGCAGTTGTAGCAGTATATGAGTCTCTGGTGTGGAGAGCCACACCTTTAGCTGATGGGTGATGAGATGATTGATTTGATTTTGCCATCTCTCCTCCTTTGCCAAAATCTCATGGTTTCAGAAGAACATTGCGAACTCCATGGGAAACATCTCCGATGAGCAGTGTCCCCAGGTGAAATGACGTGTAACAAGTAGTCACTATTGTGAGGGTGATGGTCTGTGATCTAGAAACCAACAACACACAAAACAAGACCCCACCTCAGAGACAGACTAAAATGACAGAGAACAAAACTAAAATGTATCCTGACTCAATGGCTGAGCATTGCAGTATAAGATATTACAAGTGCGATAAAAGCAGTTGTAGCAGTATATGAGTCTCTGGTGTGGAGAGCCACACCTTTAGCTGATGGGTGATGAGAAGATTGATTTGATTTTGCCATCTCTCCTCCTTTGCCAAAATCTCCTGGTTTCAGAAGAACATTGCGAACTCCATGGAAAACATCTCTGATGAGCAGTGTCCCCGGATGAAATGACGTGGAACCAGTGGTCACTATTTTGTGGGTGATTGCCTGTCACCTAGAAACCAACAAGAGGGAACAGACCCACCTCTGAGACAGACTGAAATGACAGAGAACAAAACTAAAATGTATCCTGACTCAATGACTAAGCATTGTATTATAAGATATTATGAGTGCTATTAAAGACATATTTGTAGCAGTATATGAGTCTCTGGTGTGGATGGAAAACATCTCTGATGAGCAGTGACCCCAGATGAAATACGTGTAACTAGTACTGACGTGTAACCAGTGGTCAGTATTTTGTGGTTAGTTACCTTGTTCCCTAGAAAGCAACAAGAGAGAAAACACGACCCCACCAGAGACACAAAAAATGGACTTCCAACACGTATCCTGGTGTTTAGCTCAATGGGTAAGCATTGCATTCGTAGATATTTGGTTTAGATGTTGTCAGAATAACAACTCCTTGGAAAACATCTCTCATGGGCTGCGTCATTCTCAGTGGTCACTGTTTTGAGGGTGATAACGCATACCCCTCCTCTGCATTGACAGAATAAAACTTACCTGAGAACTTACCTGATTTAAAAAAGCGAAATCTCCTTGATCTTAACGTGGTTGATATTCTTTGGGATCATGTGCTTCTTTCCCTTTTCTCCATCTCATCCATCTTCCTAACCTCACGTCTTCATGCTGTTTCTCTTTTGTCCCATTCCATTTCTACAACGGAAGGTGCAGACCATCCCCGATTACACCCCCCCCCCCCCCCCCCCACCCCGCAAACCTTTGATACCCTAAACTTCTGCTGTTCCTTCAAACCACAAGCCAGCCAGAGGCGAAAATGGAAGTTAAAATGAATTCCAGGATACTAACCAAATAATGAATGGAAGTTTTTAAATCCCCATTTTCTGCTAAGAGGAAGCACAGGTAACATAATATTTTAGGGGACCGAAAGTAACTGGACAAATTAACATAGACTGAAGTCATCATATTTAATATGTGGTTGCATATCCTCTGCATGCCTTGACTTCCTGATGTCTGTGACCCAACATAAAAAGATATCTTATTTTCTGGTACTCCTGCAAGCGATAGTATAACCTCTCTGCATTTGAATGGATCTCTATGGGAATTGGGTGGGTTGGACTAGATTAAGCTGTAAATTACACAGGAATAATATGGCACACATGGTTGGCTAACTGGCATCAAGGGTCTGAGGTATCAAACAAGCCTCAAACCATCACTCTGCTGCCAGATATGCAGTAGATATGGATGGATCACTTTAAGGGTTGTTTCTCCTGACTTATTTTTCCATCGAGTTCAATAGGAAAATGAGTCCGGAGAAACAACTGTCCAAATACTTACGGACTGCACTGTTGTTTTCTACATGTACTTATTAAATGCTTAATTTTCACAAAGTTCTATTCTTATTTCTTCATGTCACAATATCTGAATAAGAGTATAGTTGAGTAGAATAGGGTTAACTATATGGAAAGTTGTGCAAACAGTAGCAATATACATAAATTGATGGCACAATTTGTATACGCATTAAAAAATGTAAAGAATTATACTTTGTTTGGATAAATCTTCATCATATTAGACTATGTTGATATTATACCATGCAACACAATCAGTTCTACATAAGTCCTGAACAAGTCTTATTAATAAGACCACCCTATATTAAAATATTTTACAATATACTGGGAAAATGCAACTGACGGCCAGTTAATATGCAAATTAGGAGACTAATTAGCATATTAACGACACAATTTGCATAATATGTTAATAACTAGTGCAGTGCCCGTTCAAAACGTGCCCGTGCCGATTTCTTGGCCCCCAGTATTGCTGTTTGCAGCTTTCTGGAGAACCGCTCATCCAATCAACTTCACACTATACACTGCACTTCCTTGGGTCCTGAGCAATACACCTAGCAAATTTCAACTTCATACAGTGCCCGGTTATTCGAAATACAGACACAGAGACACACAGCAGACACACAAACAGGATTTCTGCCTTTATAAGATTAGACAAACCAATGTATTGCATTTGAACATGCTCCCTGTAATGCACCATCCCTGAAAATGTTGTTGCAATATGACTACCCTATCAAAAGATATGGTCTAAAGCTGATGATACACGGGCAATATTTTCAGGCAATATTGCCGGCAATATTGCCAGGCAATGATTGCTGGAAATTTTCCTATTGACAAATCAATATCTGAACAAGTTTGATCGAGGCAAGCAATATTTTGCTACCATCCAATCACAGATGAGATTTTGGGTCACATGACACCTGAGTCTTCCAAAAATAAATTTCAACAATGGCTGCCAAGTGGTGCGAGGAAACTGAAGGGATGCTGATCTCTTATAACTTTATTTATTTATTACTCAGGTAAGTTATATTGATGTATTAGTGTAATATTGAAATAAAGACCAACTTTTCATAAGTTATGGTATTCTTGACTTTTGATTGTAAATAATTGGTATTATTACTCACTCACCGCCGTACTGACGAACCGAGTGACTTTTAACTAGCTAGCTAGCTAGCTAACTTTACTCAGCAGACGTAATCAGACCACCTGCTTTACTGGTGAATACATCCATTAATGCTTCCGTAAAATTTAGAGATACGGTCGATTAAATTACATTGGCGGAAAGCTGTGGTTCTTGCCGTTCCGGGCACATATATACCTTTGTGGTGAGATGACGGTAAAGGTTTGAAACAGAGGTTAAAAACAGGATCCGCAAAAAATCTTTTTTCAGTTATTGCCCCATTGCCCATTGCTACAGTGGCCCATACCTATTGCCCATTGCTGGCAATATTGTACAATATTGCTGGCAATATTGCCTGAAAATATTGCCCGTGTATCATCAGCTTTAAGATGTCAAAATATTTTCAAGTTTTTCAAAAATTTTGGTCGTTTTGGTGCCATTTGTGATAAAAAAGGTTGACTTAATGCAATTAATCCTCTTTCCAAGAACTAAAAATGTGATATCTCAGCAATGGTAAGCCATATCCTCATGAATAACCTGTTTTGGAATCATTGAAATCTGCTTTATTGTATGTAATATCAAGTGTAATCCTAGAACCTCTGCCTCTTTGTGACCCCTAACACCCTACTTTAAGTATATGTTAAAATATGTACTAGGCATACTTTACTTTACTAATCATGTAACTACTAATTTTGTGTTAAATTGGCTGCACATGCACTAAAGTTGTACTTTTATGCATTTTTTAGCATGCCTAAGTATACTAAATTGAGACTTCTTACCAACTAAAGTATATTTAAGTATACTAACTGAAAAGGTGATTTGTATTAGATATAAACTTTTAGTACAATTTTAAATGATCACTACTGTGTTTATACTTTAAATTGCATTAGGAAGTATGCTATCCAGGGATGAGAATTTTTAAAAAGCATACTTTTTATAAGTACACTAAAACGGCATTTAGTATACTTATTTGAAGTACACAAAAATACAACTTGAACCAAAGTAAAGTACAAAAAGAGACTTGAAACATATTTTGTATACTTAAATTATATTTTTAATACACTTAAGACCATTTATTTCACTCGGCAGAACATTAGACGCAAGTAAAAATGCAACTTTTTATTTTCTAAATCTTCACTAGCTTTATGAACATTAAATTTTGTTAAGTTTCCATCAGCTGTTATGATTTTAGGCCATGCTCCACAATAACCTCCAAAAATTAACTTATTAACAATCATAATATAGCTTATCCAGCTATACAGCGGGGGCTATTTGTAATCATGAAGTTTGGCTGTAGGCTATTACACTTTAATTCACTTAATTAGTTTGATTAATGCAATGATTATATTGAATGTCTTTGTTTGATACGTTTGTGTGTAGTGGGTCTGTCCCACTGTCTATGTCTTTTTTGTTGTTGCTGGATACAAGTTCTCTAGCGGGAAAATAAAAGTTATTCTATTCTTATCCTGATAAATAAGTTGTGACCACTGACCTATAAATGACACGATGACAGCAATATAAAAAGTTAAATACGATCATTTTCCTCCATTAGAATAGCCCACAACACTGTCCCACATTATCAGACACATGCTGTCCCACATTTCCTGACGGTGTTTTGAGTAGGCTACCATATATGATAGGGGACTATTTAATTTTAGTCTGAAATGTAGCCTATATGCTAGTTCTACATTACCACGTTTATATACGTTTTATACGGCATTATGTGATTTTGATAGTATTTTTTACAGATCTTTTACATATGGGACACTTCACTAACCTGGCTGAAGTTTCAGCTGCCGACCTCCTCGGTGATTTCCTGCCGACTTGGTTCTTATCATATTAATACAACGAATCGACCTGGGTTAATATAAAAAAAGAAACTAATGACTAATACGAATACGTTGTCTGTACTACATACTATAACCGTTTTTGTGGCAAACAACAAATCATACCGCGTTTTATATATTTTGAAAAATTCCGTGGTGTTCACTGACGTCACAAAGGAACCATAGTATGTGTTATGTTTGCATCCTTGGTGATCGTTAAAACGTTCGATTACTGTTTTTCTGAGATCCGGAATGTGGACGCTCTCTATGGACTTTCTAGCCAAGATAACCTTACGACCAAATACCGAAAAGATCGTGATGTGAAAGTGACAACAACGTCAAAACCAATTATAGGTTACAAAGTAGTTAAGCACTCACACCACACCATTTTAATTGTTTCATGGAACTATGGGTGTGTCCCAATACTCGAAAAACGCACCCTCCTTTCCTCCACAACCACCTCCTTTCCCCCGTGCCCCGGAAACAGATATTTGTGTTTTCATCTAATGTTGTTGATTAAATACGTATTAATCTTAAATACGTATTAATGGTTACATATGAATTAATGTCTCGACACAATCCGCAATGTCAGGTAGGCCTACATTGTATACTGCACATGCAAATACTTCCAACAGAAAACGTGTAGGCAGTTTTGCATACTTCCGGGTAGGAGAGGAGTGGTAGTGGGGATGGAGGAAAGGAGGTGGGAAGTGAAGAACGCAGCCAATGAGTTTGTGATTGGGACGCATCCCGGGTCATATGTAGAGAATCGTAGTTCTCACAATATTTGTTGAACTCACGTTTGTCTCGGTTCACACAACTTTCTGGCGTGTGCTGGTAGAACTGGGAAATGGTATTTTTTTGGTTATTAACAAATGGTTTTAATTTAATTAGGTTATTCCTGTTTAAGTGTTTTAGCGATATAATTATGTAGTTAGGTGTTAATCGAATATTAAGAGTTTCCCGAAAGTTGTCCATGCTATTCTTCTTTTTTACAATCTATGGCACAGATGGGATTCAATTGTTTGGTCTGCATATATGCTCGCTCTAGTGTAGGCTGTTATCTTGCATACATTGACGTTGCAGCCGGTGCAATTTGTAGCTCTACTAATGGGTTTACAGATAGCCGGACTGTCGTTACCTCAAGTAAACAAGTAGCGTCGTAATTGTGCCCCACTGTTCAATTTTGTTTATTTGTGTGCACTGTGCAGGCCACTTGTTGAACGGGAAACACCATGCCTTACTCTTTCTGTACTGTTTAATACGAATTGCTACTGGACTGTGCAACAATTATAGCTAGCGTTAGTGCTGCTATTGGTTTCTTGTCTTATTAAACTATTTATTAACTGGGCTAACATGCTATATGAATTGCTGCTTATTAACCGAGCTGTGCAATGTGTAGGTAGTGCTGCTATTAGTTTGATGAAACTAACTGGGCTGTGCAATTCATATGCTACTAACCTACCATAGGAATCACTGCTGATTACCCGGGTTGTGCAATAATCATAGGTAGTGCTGCTATGTGGTGTATCATTTGAGCTAAAGTGTGTTAACCGAGTAGTGCAATAACTGGAATGCTGTTTTGATGCATTATTTTGTAATGGGGTTGTGCAATACTTGCGAGTAACTATTTAAGGTCACGGGTCACCTGTATTGGGTTTATTGGCTGTGAAGGGTAGCGTGCTGTGATGACCTATGTTGGGGCTCTGACCCCTCTTGTCCCATTAAAAAAAAAAAAAAATTTGTATTTGTGCTCTCGCTTAAGCTAGTAGTAGCCTGGCGTGCCTCAGGGTACTCTCCTCCACAATCATCAAGTATCATCAAGCCCTGGTAATTCCTACAACATCTTCCCTAGGGTCCCTGTGACATAGGCTGGGGCCTACAACACCAGTAGCAGCAACTTCTCCTAAGTGGCTTCTATTAAGGTCATGATACACAGGCAACTTTTTGAGGCAGTGATAATGGGCAATTGTGCCCACAAATGTCATGAGACCAATAGTATGTTTTCACCATACTTTATTTTATTAGAGCCCACCATTGTTTCCCTCAGTGATTTTGGTCCCATTTGCTTATCTCCATCCTTATGGCAGGCAATATTGCCCATTTACATTGCCTAAAAATATTGCCTATGTATCATGTCCTTTGCCCTGCATGGTGCAAGCTCATATCCGTATTGGTTGTTTTGTTTTGGTATTCTGATGGACTGGACTGCATTGTATTTATACCCCAATAGCAAGTAGTGTCTTAAACAGTGGATAATGGTGAGCCTGCCCATTTCCTACTATTCCATGAATTTAAGGTAGGCTACTATAAACGTTTGTATTGTATTTCTTAATAAATCCGATTATATTTGTACCCCTTGGCCTCCGTTCCACTTGCTGACTGATCTGATTGGGGGAAACCAAGGGCAGTGTGGGTGGTGTAGAGGTAAACCTGCTACCAGTTACATTAAGTAGGTGTTGACCTCCTGTGCTATTTTAATCAGTTTGTTTTAAACAATGTTTCCATTTAATCTCTAGGGGGTCCAAGCAGAGCACTGACTGTATGTACCTAGTTTGGCTTGTTACCAATTGTTTTTTCTTCATTTTAGCTTCAGCCAGTTGTCCATGGTTTAAGCATTTTGGAATTCAGCAATTTCAGCTGTAGGTCCCTCAATTAAGTAATACAAACATCGTTTAAAAAGAACCATCACAGAAAGTGAAGGCATTCGTTGTCTGAGAACCAATCTGATTAAAATGGTATATTAATTATATAGGTTATGGACAATGTGACATTAAACCACCCCTCATTCCAAGATTAAAAAATTCAAATTAAAAACAAGTAACAGCTTTTTATACTTAATGAATTACATTTTAGGCAGAGAATAATTACACTAGGCTTCTCCAGCAGGGATGGCTATACAGTAAACCCCTCCCCTCAAAATGGGACATATTTCTGTCTGCCAATTTTTTGTTGTTGAAGTTCAAATCCCGGCCAAGGACCTTTCTGGGTGGTGTTTGCATGTTCTCCCTGTATCCATGTGGGTTTCCTCCCACAATCCAAAGGCATACAGGTTGGGTTAATTGGAGAGTCTAAATTGTCCTTGGAGTGAATGTGTGAGTGAATTGATACACTCTTTTTGATATATTCTTTAATTTGACCAGTTAAATCATTTTGTTAACCCTTTATGTAATTGTTTGTTTGCAATATAGCTCAATAGGCAAAATATAAACATGGATTTTTTCTATTCTTCATGGCATGGCTATTGCTGACATAACATGGTTTTAGACGGTAACTAATCCCTCTAAACATGCAAAGCACCTACTTAATAAAAAATTAACATCATGTTAAAATTCTGGGATTGCAGTTGTGGGTGGTTGGAACAAAAACCAGCATACACATAGGTGTCCCAGGACCGAGTTTGAGAACCAGTGAGTTAAGTGAAACGAAGAGAAGCTGCTATTAATTTGCCTACGACCTTAAAAATTCACTCCAAGTGCTGTGCTCTGATGAAGATATCTGCATTCTTCAGCTAAATCCCTGAGAAGAAATTGGCACAATTGTTGCCTTGGTGATTATTTCTAAGACTGCTGGTTTTGTCATCAAACAGTATTTGGGGCTTTGGAATCTACCTTCAGCCCTGGTATTAACAAAGCACAAACACTGGAATGAGTATTTGGTTTTTGTAAAGGAGTTGCCTAAAGTCCAGAATATTCTCCTACATTCCCGCCTATTTTAGCTGAATTTGCATGTCAGCAGACTCAGCACCATGGTGAAATCTCCAGTTTCACCCCTGGCACTTATTCAATTAAATTTTTAGGATTTCTGCTTGTTAAAAGAAGTGGGTGTAGACTAGCATTTTGCAAGGACACCTTTTTTAAAAATATGTATTTATTTATTTGTAATTTTCAATTGATTGTTCTACTACTTGGGCCTTAAGGAGGTTGGAGGGAAAACCAGTAGTCAAAAACATACGAAGAAGGCAGGTGTTTGTGAGTAAAGGTGCTGAAATGGGAGTTATTTATAGTAAAAAGGAAAACAAAAATGCAAAGTGGTAGGCCTGCCTATATATAAAAATGAAACTGTAAATGTTAACAGTGACACCAAAAGCCCTCTATAAACTGACAATGTTCACTTTACTGAGACTTGAAATTACTTTCAAGACTCCAGAAAATTAGCAGATTGGCTTATATAAGTAACTTTGCAAGTAGATCTCCTTGTGGTGTTCACTTACCACTTATCATGACTAAACTGTAATTGTTGCAAGGAGGGGAAACCACTTGATCCCACAGAGACGGAGACAGAGATAGGGTAACAAATTACAATGTAGAAATACAAACTATATAAGCACAATGCTCTCTAAACAAACATAACAAAAGTTATTACATCCACAATCCCACATTTACTGTAGTGGTTCCCTGACAGGAATTGCACAAACCCCATATTTGTTGAGTGCATGGGTGTCCCACAACTTTTCACCACACTCTCAAAACAGATGTTTTAAAAACGAAACATTTTTTTTAACACACCTCTGTGCGTAGTTCAGGTAGCACATTTTGTGTTACTTTTCAACACAGACTGTTAAAAATGGCGACCTTTTAACACAAAGTGTGTAATTTAACAAAATGTGTGTTGTAAGTAATATAGTAACTTTGACAGAAAATGTATTTTAAAAAAATAAAATAAAATAGTTACACTAAAAATGTGTTGGATATCAACATGTCTTTTTTGAGAGTGCAGCAGCATTGATGAATTACAAAATCCAAGTTGGAATGATGATGGCAGTTTAAAAAAAAAAAAAAAAAAACTGGAATAAACACGCAAGCTAACACAATGTAAAGGGGCGCGTACTTTTCCATTTACGTTCATGGAAGCCGGTAAATAAAAACCAGAACAGAAAATGTAAAGATTTCCCCGCTCCCTTGACACAGTGGAGCCAGAGCTGCTGCCACTCTAACCAGGTGGTATAGGCTATAGGGCTACATGACATCATGGATGGAAGTAATCATTATGCTCGGTGTTAACTTTATTTAAGAAGGGTAATCCACTGTGTGAAGCATGTGCTCCATGCTCTGCGGAGACAACGCATCGTCACAAAGTCAGTGTTAAATTTCTGTAATATGCTGTAAGATAAATGAGAGGCTTTTTTATTTATGAAATTATACACTGAAAAGCAATCCGAAAGGTTGCGCTTCAATCATTATCCATGACAAATGGAAATGCCAGCTGTGTAGTGTCCAGAATAGCTGAGATCAATAGTTCATAAAAGCACTGGACATGAACACAATGGAACCTGAACCTAGTTCACTCTAATTTTTCATATTATTTATGTTCCAGTGTGCATTAAAAGTGTCCCTGAAGATGGTCAGAGGAAACATCTGTGATTGTGATTTATCTGCACTGTTTGCACACCTTTTTAATCTCCTCTGCAACAGGAGAATCCACCTGTTCCTCACCACCTACTCCACCCAATCGATATTCCAGTCAAATTGTATCCATATAGGGCATGCACGGGATATCCTGCCCTAAAACCCCCACAAAGCACGCCAGGTGACATTGGCAAGGAAAAACTCCCTGGATTGAACCAAAGCCCATAGAGAGAAAGCCTTGCCACTGCAATGGAACAAACAAACAAAAGTGCAATGTCATTCTTTGAGCATCAGGGGGCAGTGCTGAGGCACCGCTAAACATGGAATGGAGGGAATGGAGCTAAATGCTATAAAATTATCACAGTCCATTCAAATATTTTCGCGTAACTTGTCATGCTGTCATTGTTACACGGCCTAATGCTTCTAATGAACACATAATTATAAGCCGACATGCAATCGATGGTTGTATTATGATCTCAATTTCAAAACATTTCCACTAGCATTGATGCTACGGAATGTTGCTGAGCTCGCCGGTTCATGAATATCCATTACCGGCTCGTCAGGTGACCCCCATTCATTCTTCTCTGTTTAGCCCAGTTTTGGTGCTCATAGTCGCCCCCTGGAGGTGAAACCTGATATTCATGCGGTTGGCATATCTCTTTACTATAAAATGTGCCTCAGGCCTCAGCAACACCACACCACATTATCCCTCCTCTTCCTCGAGCCTTAACTTCCTGCTTCTGTTCTGGTCCCTCAGCGGCAGAATAAGCTTCCCGATTTAGACTGCAGCTCAAATTATATTAACGTTTAACCAGCCTGTCTATTAAATATGTACTAGGTAATTATCAGCCCTTTTTACAGTAGCGTACATTATTACTCTTATCCCATTTAACATAATGTTGTGAATTAACAGCAAAAAGCATGTCCTAGGCAACTTCATTAGCTGCTCTGTTCCGCTGAAGGAAAACAATTTCAGAAAAATTATCTCCACACCTCAGGTTTTAGTAAAGAGTTTATTATAATTAACAATTTAAAAAAAAGAAAAGTGCAGCAATAAATGGTCTTTCTCAAAGGAGCTTACACAAAGGCTTTATAGGTTCCTGTGCCATTTCATAAGTACATATATGCCCTTTGGCAAGAGTTTTATTGATTACATTAAATCAGCAGCTTCTAGTACTGTCATAATTTATATACACAGGTTAGATGAAGACAAAACTTGCTCTGGGCGTGCAGCCAGTTTCTGCTCGTTTCCGTCAACCTAGGTCTTGTTATCGTGTTGTGCAGGTTTGAGTCTACATGTACTGGGACACTGATATTAGCATGCTGCTCTATGTTCTGTGTAAAGTGCAATACAGTTCACAGTGCACTCTGCGGTGTTCTGTGGAAGTTCGACGCAGTCTGCGATTCACTTGGCACTATTCTGCTGAAGTTTACTGCATAGGTGCAGTACACTGTACGAAACACTAGGGGAGCCCTGGAGCACATTTCGACAGTACTGCACTGTACACGAGGCAGTAGGCGCTACATTGCACAACCCCACTCCCCTCTCTAAGGACCGCTCGAGATCTATTTTATACCAAAAGTTAGGAACGTTTTTATAAGACTTAAAAACAAAAAAATCAAACACTGATCTTTTGATTCTGGGGACTTAACGCCTCAAACATTTAGGGCAGATTTACACTCCACAGCTTGATGCATATTCCTCCAGGTTTCTGAATTGGGATGGCTCAGACTACTAAAATATAACTGCGTTCACGGTGATCCATCCTCCCATTTGACTGATCCTGCGTGTTCCATCCGCGCAGAACAAGATGCACTGAGTGAACATCTGCAATTGTAGGGGTGTTGCGTAGATGGATATAGATTGGAAAACATATTCTCTTTTTTAAGACATTTCACTGACAGGCGAATCTATTATCCATATGCTCTTGAATTAGTAGAAAAGCAGACAGGAGGGGAAAAAAATAAAAATAAGAAAAAAAATCAGACAGGAGGTGACGGATAAAGTGCTATTCCCAGTGATGGGCACCTGGGGGTGCTCACAATTCATGAGAAGAAACAATGAAAATCTGCCTAAACAAAATGGAAGTGGCCAAAATCTACATCTAGAGAGTAGATGCCATCTTTCTTTGACCATTTCCAATGCTGGCGAGTACTCCCAAGTTCTTCATAACATTGTGAAAAATGGACTGTGAATCATATTGTGCTATACCACCCCCTCCTCCTCCTCCCAATTATACCACAATAATGGAAAATGGTGACTGAGAAATACACATACATAATGCTGACAGGTAACTGTGTTGCATCTAATAATACCAAAACTTGTCAAGAAGAGATTCTATGTGAGAGTTAAGTGGCTTCACTGTGACGGCCTTGATCAGAAGTGGGAGGGTCTCCCAGAGCGTTCCTGATCGTTCCCAGAGCGTTCCTGATCGTTCCCAAAGGAAATGCCTGAGCTGCCTAGGATGTTTCAAAAGAAAAGGCTTGTGGATTTGGCAGCTGAAGAGAACGCTCAATCAACCAGTAAAGCCACAAAACAAATAAACACATAAGAAATGGGAAAGACTTTATTTTGCTAAGCTGTGCACCGTCATTTACACGTGCACTATTTACCATTCCCTTCTTTTATCAGCACCCTCATGCTTTATTTTGTTAAGCTTAAGCCCTTGGTTTAAACACGGGCTTTACCGTATGTCCCGTTATAATCTCAGAGCCCAGCATAAAGGCATGTACCTCATGCTTAACGTCCACCACCCAGTGTCATCCTTGACTTTAGAATAGAATATAATTATTTTCCCGCTAGGGAACTTCAGTTGTAGCCCCAGCAACAACAAAAAAGACATAGACAGTGGGGCAGACCCACAACACACAAACTTATCAAGCAAAGACATTCAACATAATCATTGCATTGATCAAACTAATTGAGTGAATTAAAGTGGAATACAGCCATGATTAAAAATAGCCCCGCTGTCCTGAGATGTCCAGTGTAATTGTTAAGCAGTCCAACACACAAACTCCGCCTCCATGACTTTCCTCCATACATGCAGTGTTGCAGTCTCTACACTGTTGAAACGGAGCACCGAACTGCGTCAGCCTTCCCAGTCGTCGCCTCACTTCTCCCCCGTATTATCTTCTCCTTTCTCTTCCTTGGTGGCCTTTTGAAGATTGCCTGCAGTCCTAGATCAGTCCCGACATCTTCAACTCCGGTGAAGAACGATGGTAAACTTTGTGGCTCCAGATTCAACGGACATTCGCAAGCATATGTTGTGAATGCGTCTCCATGGTGACGACAACAAACAAAATTATCCCGAATATACAATCCGGCAATATTATAAAAACGAGCAGCAGGAGTGCCCCGACAAATCTCCAGCCCGCCTCCCCGTCCCACAATAGACACACAGCGCATGAAAAAAACAAAAGACAAAAGCCAGACACAACAAAATACATTCAAATTAACAAACAAACACGAGACAGCTGGACAACATGTCGCCATTACAGTGCCACGTGACGTTTCTGAAACTATTAAAACACCCATTGAGCATTCTTAGAATTTATAGAACAGACATAGCCCAGGGACCAAAATTCTGTCTGAATCAAAGATACTGACAGAATTTTGAACTTTGTTATGGAAATGAGCATTGTTGCATGTGTGGGACAGTGCATCAGAATAGGAAAGCTGATACCATGGCGATAGGCATTATTCGATTAAGCATTCCAAATTGAACATTCCAAATGATACCGCAAATATGGCCGCCAGTCTAACTGACTTACATCCCCCTTGATGTGCAACAGGTCCAAGAAGGGATTCAAGGAGTTCTTTGTAAACACCACCCCCAGACATTCCTGGGCCATTTTTAAGGTGGCACGCCTTGAAAAGAGGTTCCAGAAATACTGTCCTTTCACATGGCTTACATTTTTGCGGGGTGTGTTGAGGTGTCCATCTCTGTGAGTAGATTTTCCAACTTGGTAGGGTAGAGAAACCACTATAGAACAAGTCCGGTAGCACCAAGATAGACATTCACACAATAGGAAGCCATGCGGTGACAGCAGGGGAAATGCAGAAGGAATAATTGGTGGTTTAACATGGCATTATTAAAACTGAGTACTTCATGGCGTGTAAAACTGAAAGCTCTAGCAATGGAAATGACATGAGTGGAATGAACTACTCCATAATGTGAAAAAGTGGGGAAAAGTGATTTGATATATTAATGCTAGCTTATAAACATTTTCTGTATTAGTAGTTGGAGGGGATGCAATATTTTAAGCAAACACACACACACACACACACACACACACACACACACACACACACACACACACACACACACACACACACACACACACACACACACACACACACACACACACACACACACACACACACACACACACACACACACACACACACACACACACACACACACACACACACACACACACACACACACACACACACCCTCACTCAGGGATGCTAGGAAACTCGGGTACAGTCTTGAGCACTGGCAGCAGCAGATGCCGAGTCGTCTATCTCCCTAGACTTTTGGTGTGTAAAGTTTGACGAGTGCACAGACTGATTAGTAAGCAGGAGAGGAGGGAAGGGTGGAGGGAAGGGGGTTTGTACGTGGAGTAGCTTTCAGCTGTCTCCCAGAAATGCACGGGACAAGTTTTAAAACGACAGTCCCTGTGCATCTTGCCTGCAGCGCTGAATGCATCCTTTAGGTGGCAGTGTTGTATTATAAAATAGGATGCGAGAGAGGCACTTGAAACAAAGCTAATCAAGTGTGTTGTGTGAGGATGAGGTTGACCTATTCCTCAAATGTAATATTGTATGCATGGTATGTATGGTATTCATGCATAAATTCATTTATATTTGCATGGCTGACTATACTATTCCGAATTGTTACAAAGGCATCTGCAAGTCAAATTTTGAATGGCTGATGTTTCATCCAGGTCAAATGGAGGTTAAAAAACAATTCTACCATACGAGTCAAATTTTCCATGGTATAGTAACAACAGATGTGCCAAAGGCAACACATTTCACAATAGCCTGTGGCACTTGAGGCTTTTCTGAACAAAGTGCTTCATTTTTTGAGGGAAAAACGCCTGAATGGTTCTCAGTGAAGGGTATCCGTGTCTCCTCCATTAACAATATATCCAGGCAATCCTGTAATCAGATTAGCTTCATAAACCTACATTGTTCACCTGCGTTGTCTTGCTGAGCTAGGAGAGGCGGTGATTAGTTGGTCATATGAAATCAGGCAACACTAAGCCAAGGCGATTGGCCGGGGCATCCCTCGTGCTGCGCTAAGTGGATGCAATCCATGCATTATTCTGTGACTCCACGTGTCCAGTTGTCTGCTTTAATTTGTTTCACCTCCGCTCAAGAGATTACTTGGATGTGACTCCAGTAATGGTTTTTGCTGCCATGTGCTTCAATGCATGAGAGTTCTGTTTACAGTTAATGGAGGCATAATCATTTGGATGATAAGCGCTCTGTACACCCCCTTTCTATAGTTTATATATATATATATATATATATATATATACATGTAGTCAAAAGGTTTCTGATCATACAGTCATCTACTGTAAATCAGGCAATGTTTTGTGTTAATGTTTACACCAGCAGGTCCACATGACCATACTACCATACTGACGTGTGAGTTTGGATATCGTTTGGATGCAACACACAGCATTGAACAGTAATTGATTCTTAAGATTAACTCTCTCGTAAGACTGACGTAACATCGTCGGCATGTGCGTGGATGCTGTAAAAGAAGGGTAAAAGAACAGCGGGGGTAAAAACCTTGCGAATGTTCCCAAGGTGCAGCCTGGTCATCACACCTGTGTTCCTGGAGAGTAATCAGATGATACAAGGAAACGTTGTCCGATCAGAACATTTTTTTAACCAAAGAAAAGACCAAACCGAGGGGGGTCCAGGTACGTATATGGCATGAGCAGATGGACCCTGGACATCCACTGAAGGCCCCTGAGGGAAAGCGGTCCAGCTGGACCCAGGCCAGAAGTTGACCTCCTAACGGTTGCGTCAGGCTGGATCCCTTTGTGGGTTTGCTCTGAATTAGAATCATTTGATTTAAAAAGGGTGCCCCGCTGTGTCCGCGCATGTAACACCAGTGAAAATGTGTGACACCACTTGCAGGCGGAGACCCCCACAGAGACACAGAACAAGAGCGCCATCACTACCCACAGCCAGGGACCTTGGGTATTTAGCCCAGCGAGCCCGTTTCGCCTTGTGGACGTTCAAAACCCACGCCTTATCGCACTCTCTTGATAGATATACCACTTATTCCCTTTTTTCTCGCTCATTAATTAATGTAATTTTCCATCCCTGTCCAAACCACATTGCAAACCGTTGCATCACCGGACAGTTCTCTAATCAGGCTGAAATTGAACAAAAGAAAGGGAAGGAAAGCTAGCCCTGTTGAAAGTCGGCTGTGATCGCTGCTGATCTGGAGGAGGCATTGTTACAGAAAAGGGCTCTCAAGCGGTTAGCTGTGCCGAGGACGCAGCGGAAGCAAAGGTGGCCGAAAGGCTTTTTGAAAAGGAAATTGTGCGAGGTGCAAAATGTCATCCAAAGCCCTTTTTTTAAGTATTGTAGAAGGTAAAGGAACGTTCCAGATAAGATTAAGTGCACTAATGTAAAAAGAGAGCTTTGCCGACATCTTAAATGGTCATTAAGTTAAAGGCTTCACAGAGGGAGAAATTAAAAATATGTCTACAACCGCGTCCAACATCCAGGACTCTTTTAGAGAGTATTGCGATAAATGATAAAGCAGAACAGGGGTGTCAAGCTCCAGTCCTGGAGGGCCGCAGTCTGGAGGTAATTGTGACTTCCATTCAATCAGCAGCCAATTAAGGCCTTGAGAACAAGTTGTGTGGACTCTTTCAGCCAGCTTGAATGAATCACTGACGCTGAAACACCCTGGAAACCAGAAGACACTGTGGCCCTCCATTACTGGATTCTGACACTTCAACAGGGGGGTATAAGTGGAAGTGAAACGTAAGGTCAACGGCAAAACGTTTCTTTATTTATCAGTGGAGCAGGTTACCAGGTCACCAGGTCATGTTGTTGAAGCGGAGATCATTGGGTTGATCACGGTCAGGCTTGATGCAATGCTAGATACTAGAGAATAGGCAAAACTATAACCTTGTAATGACTCAATAACCCATCCTTATCAAACACTATTCAGTTAATATGTTTCTGTTAGTCAAGACCTGAAACCCATGGATGTCCACTGGACAATATAGGAAGCTTAGTAAACAAGAGGGGGCATCGCTGCATAGGTTTTCTGCAGGTGTTTGCAAATTTCTAGTTGACACTTGCATTTCATGCAAAGAAGCAAGGTGCTGGCACGTCGATCTGTATTTAAAATGCTATTAATGACTTATTAATCATTGAAATGTAGCCTTGTAGATCATCTGCAGATGGCCGATTGTTTAACTAGATGGATTCCCATGTTGGTTTGCAACCCGCAGCACAAATCGCTGTGTCTGAAACATTTTGATACTCCCTCAAAGCCCCGCCCGCCACCATTTCCAACATGTGCAAATAAAGAAACAGTCAACAGCGTGAAATGAGCTACGGTGCCATTCAAACGCAAATGGAAAGATCGGAACAACGATCGCGTGCCGAAATCGCATGCTTCCTTCCTCGCGCTCCACAGAAGTTAAAATGCACCGGTGACTGATGAATTCCTTAATTCCCAGTATTAATTATGGATCACATCAGGCCCAAAACGCTCAGAGGTACGCTCATAATCTCGTTAGCTCTAATTAACAGCTGAATCATGGGACACATTGATAGAAGAGACACTAATCTCACCGGAACCTTTTTTTTTTTTTTTTTTGCTTCTCTCTGGTTCTCCCTCATTCAATGTTAAATTCAAGGTTTTTATAGGTCTATGAATGTGTTGTGGGGTGTTTTGTGGCTGTGCTTATGCATGCGTTTTTCAGCCATGCAGCACGGTCACAGTTTGGGAAGGCCATGGAGACGGGGAGCAGTTTTTAATTTACTTTAGGAAGAGAAGAACATCATCTCTTACACTGACAGAAAGCACTGCTGGTAGTTATTAAAGGCTGCCTACAGCGTTGTAAAAAAAAAATCTCCTGTGTTTCCTACATTCACTGCGTGAAGCAGCACCCCCCACCAACCCCACCACCACCCACCACCCCAAACCTGGTCCTAGGGGACCCATTAAGTGTGCTGGCTTTCCGTTCCAGCTGAGCTCTCTGTTAAGCTAACTGGCCTGGTGTAACGCAGTGCCTAGCGCACACATAATGGAGCTGTGGAAGGCCCAAACTGTCGAAGGGTTAAACACGGTGAAGGGTCTGAGGAACAGCTGGTAAGATGTGATCCGAGCAGGAAGAAACAGCTAAGAAAGGACAAGGGTGAGCGAGCCACAGAGACGCCGCTGACACATGAGCGCTGTGTTTCACGCTAGGCCAAGCGCCATCGACCCCCACGTTGGGATAAAACGCCGCCAAGGCCCTGGGTCCTTACTCTGCATGACAGTTAGCGAGGTTTCAAACCAACGCGAGTTAAAGTGTGCATTGGTCCGGTGCAACTGCGCAGAACGCTAGGGAGAATGCTTCATTACACCAGACAATTGGAAGTATAAAGTAGAGAAGTAGGGGCTCACAAGCTCAGCGTGGGCGCTGCTCATAAGGTCGTGACCCCAAAGACCAGCGAGAGCACACCTCTGCCACACATCCAATTTCACAGCGCATTTCCAATCTCAGGAGAAAAAGTCGCCACGCTGCACATTTTCCAGGCAAAGGTATAGATAACATGTACATTGTGACAGATCAGAGGGATGCCTGGTACATTCAGGCACTTTAGAATGTGACGAGCCCTTTGCTCTCCAAACTGCTCGCTACTTTTAAAAATTCTGGGCGCTTTTGACGTGGAGGCACGCTGGGAGTGTTTACAGTCAATTTAAAGGCTGATCGCCCCAGGTCACACACCCCATCACCCACCCCACCGACGACAGGGCCAGCTGACAAAGGGAAAAAAAGGCTCTAGGCAGGGGTAAGGATTTTGGCAACAAAAAGTACAGTTGGCATAGACAACTGTGACGGTCTCATACAGATTGAACTAAAAGCTTATGAACTTATCAACTAAAAAATTGGCAAATTTAGCTCCAATATATTTGAAGACCAAGCTTGGAATTGTAGTAAATTTAAAAAATCAGTTTTCGATCTTGTGCATAAGTAGTTCTCTTATTGTCTAGTGTCTAACTGAGCTTCTCATTTAAATGTATTTCTTGCTCTCAGCACATACTGAAGGTTTGACAGAATTCTAACATCAACATTTTTATGGTGTTAGGGCTTCACAAACCATTTCAGTATAGAAAGCATCCCAGAGGTTTCCAAGCAACCTACGTATAAACACAAACAACCTAATTTGATGGAAGGGGGTTCAAGAACCCTGGTAGATGATTGGTCCAGAAAATGAGCCGAAGAAACCAACACAGGAGCTGTCATAACTCTGCAAGCCTCCCTGGTTTGGATGCATTACAACAAACATGGTCTGTGAATCTTGCTGACAGTAGAATTCAGGAAAGACGTGCATATTTTTGGGCATATGTTGCCTACACATCATGCATTGAGATCAACTTGTCTTCCTCTGCATTCAGACACACCCTTTATCATGGAGACTGAATATTGAAGTTGACTTTACTAAAATGATTTGTGTACAGCAAAAACTGTTTCCACTTGGGTGGTGTGTTTTTCCACCTCTCCAAACTAATCTAAATTATGCCACTTTCTTTCTATAGTAAGTGAATTTGCATGCAATTGTCTTTTGTAGGAATTAAATATTACAAAAACAAATTATATATATATATATATATATATATATATATAATTCGTTTAATATATATATATAATATATATATATATATATATATATATATATATATATATATATATATATATATATATATATATATATATAATTAGTTTTTGTAATATTTAATTCCTACAAAAGACAATTGCATGCAAATTCACTTACTATAGAAAGAAAGTGGCATAATTTAGATTAGTTTGGAGAGGTGGAAATATATATATATATACATACAGTTCCAGCATAATGTACAGCTAAATCTAGTCCCACCCCTCAATTCCCAAAGAAATCCATTCAAATGCAGAGGCGTTATAGTATTGCCTGTAAGAGTACCAGAAAATAAGATACCGTATCAAGAGTCTTTTGATGTTGTTGGGTCACAGACATCAGGAAGTCATGGCATGCAAAGCCAAAGGATATGCGACCAAATATTAATAAACTTTAAAGGCACAGTCAACTTAGTGTATGTAAACTTCTGACCCACTGGAATTGTGATATAGTGAATTAAAAGTGAAATAATCTGTCTGTAAACAAAAATTACTTGTGAAATCTGTGGAGTGGTTAAAAATGAGTTTTAATGACTTCAACCTAAGTGTATGTAAACAGCCGACTTCAACTATATATATATATATATATATATATATACATATAAGTTTAAATGTAGGCAGAAGGTAGTGGTGTACTTGCTATTTCAACCTCAAGCCATTAATGGCTCTATTGTGCAGCAAACAGGGGGCTTAAATACAGAAAGTCATTAATCATGTGACAAACAATGATTGTTACAAGTGACATTCAGTTGCATACCAGGTGTAAGCACAATTGCCATTAATTACACAGTCATATGCAATTAGACTGATCCATTAAAATGTATTCAGATACAATTCAAAGAGAAAACTAGAGATAGTACAACATTGTGAACGCTTTAACATGGATCAATATAATTGTTTCTTGAACATCTTTGATTAATTAACTGCTTACAGTTTATTTGCAATGTGCAAGTGGTACTAAACATTCAATCTAATTAATTTATAAGCGCGACTAATTAGTCCAATGAAATTTCAGTTATAAATTGGGTTCCATTAGATAACTGGCATATACAAATTGGCAGGAAATGTCAATTATTAGATACAAATGTATCAGTTTCCCAATGCACTATATTTATTATTGTTCCATTCATTCAAAGGTAGATTGCACAATCCACTCTAAAAAAGTAAATAATTTTAGACACACTGATGCATGTTTAGCAAAGACAATAGCAGACCACAACACCATTCAGTTTCCTTGTGACGTCCCTAGAGTGTCATGTGTGAATTTAATTATTTGACTTTTCCTGTTAAATTCGTGTACAGCTAAACTGCCAATAAATGTGTTTACAACCACGTTTGTACATAATTTCAAAGCAACCAAACAATGCTCTGCTCTGTTGAAATATATAATCTGTAAAAAGTGGCACCGTTTTAAACCACTTTATTGAGAACAGATACCCGTAAAGCTTCTGAGGAATTGCTTTGAGTGTACCCAGTGATACATCGGACAATGCAAAGGCTCAGGCCTCATATCAAATTCATTTCATTTGTTTATTGAAATATATTTACCCTGAAAGATCGAGTGAGATCAATTACACTTTTATGGTGGCTATCTGCGTAGACAAATATGCAAAGGTATTGTGCTACTGTCTCACAGATGAAAACCTAAGATTTTAGCCTCTCTACTAAAGCAGCAAGGTACCCCAGAGGTCTGACTACTTTGAAATGAAACCTATGATGACACATTCCTATCCTGATGGAATGTGGTCTCTTCCAGGATGAAAACCCCATCCACAGGGCACAAGGGGTCACTGAACGGTTGATGAGTATGAAAATGATGTGAATCATATGCTATGGCCTTCGCAGTCACCAGATCTCAACCCAATTGAACACCTATGGGAGATCTTGGACCGACGTGTTAGACAGCGTTCTCCACCACCATCATCAAAACACCAAATGAGGGAATAACTTTTAGAAGAATGGTGTTCCATCCCACCAGCAGAGGTCCAGAGACTAGAATATATGCTAGACTAGAGGTAGAATCTATGGCAAGGCGCATTGAAGCTGTTCTGGCGGCTCATGGTGGCCCAACACCTTATTAAGAAGACACTTCATGTTGATTTTTCTTAAACTTTTTTACCCGTCTGTGTGTGTGTATATATATATGCTGTATATACACTGCCTGGCCAAAAAAAAAAAGTCGCCGTTGCACCCGTCATGCATAGTTCCCACTGTACAAGCCTCTGGAGGTAGTGTTATGATCTGGGGTTGCTTCCATTGGTCAGGTCTAGGCTCCGCAATGTTATGCAGCAATAAAATGAAGTCAGCTGAGTACCTGAATGTACTGAATGACCAGGTTATCCTATCAATGGGCATATTCCAGGACGACAATGCCAAGATTCATCGGGCTCAAATTGTGAAAGAGTGGTTCAGGGAGCATGAGGAATCATTTTCACACATGAATTGGCCACCAGAGTCCTGACCTTAACCCCATTGAAAGTCTTTGGGATGTGCTGGAGAAGTCTTTACGGAGTGGTTCGACTCTCTCGTCATCAATACAAGATCTCTGCCAAAAATGAATGCAACTCTGGACGGAAATGTCAGGGGTGTGGAAGGGACGTGAAAATAAACCGTTTAAAAATGTATTTTGGGTCGAAACCCAGGGATGAGGTGAAGACATAGTCAGTAGACAGGCAGAGATCAAAACCAGGAAGACACGGCAAAAGTACCAAAACACAATCCAGGCGAAGTCAACAATCAGGCAGAGGTCAAAAGCCAGGAAGTCATGGCAAAAGTACAAAAAGTCAAGAAACAGAAATAAAAAAGTCAGGAAAACAGAAATGAGGCACATTAGGAAACACGGGTCAGAAAAGGCTTGTAGCGAAAGAAGGCAACTGTGGCGAACTCGCACTGAATACAAGACAGAGTGGAACATAAATACACAGGACTAACGAGCAAATGAGAAACAGGTGAACAGCGGGGCAGGTGAAACACATTAGTAATCAGGAGCTGAGACGAGAGGCGGGGCTGACACAATGAGGAAGTGAAAACACAAGCACATGGATGGGAGGCGGAGAATGAAAACAAAAAACACACGAACAACACCGAACATGACCGGAAATGAATTAACAGAAGATACAACACAGGTTCAAATACTGACAGGAAATAAATGTTGTGACGTTGCATAAGGTTGTCGAAACAATGCCACGACGGATGCGTGCCGTAATCAAAGCTAAAGGTGATATCAATATCAAAATATTAGAGTGTGCGACTTTTTCTTTTGGCCAGGCGGTGTACATACACAATAAAACACAAGACATTAAGTGGTCAGTAATGCATGGGCATGGCTTTTAAAATGTCAATGAGAAAGATCAGTCAACGATACTACTGTTGCTGAATTCCTACAACTGAATTCAAGTTGCATTTGATTAAAAAAAATTCAATCTATGGTTCAGTTCACGCTCTGTGTGCCACAAGGTTATTCCTCCTAAAGGTGTTTCTAAATCGTTTGTTTTCTCTTTTGATTCTGTTTTAATACCCCTCCCCCTGGAAACAGAAGCGCATTAAAATGAAGACTCATTTGGAGAGCTGAAATCCGATTACTGGCCATTGTTCTCTACCATTGTCAGCTTGTGCTTTGTCACACAAACCAACATAATCTCATGCCACTCCCAGTTGTCTTTAATGAAACAAAATCAATGAAAGCTTCTCCAGGAGAGATGGAGATGGGGGAGGGGGACCAATGCTTGTGTTCCACAGTAAAAACATGACTGAAAAAAAAACATTACCATTTATTCTATTTTGGAAATTGAAAAGTTTGCTTCCTGTTTACATCCCCGCTTTTAAGTAACACCGCCGGTCCTTTAAAATCAGTTTGATGCTCTTATATCAAATGTTTGTCCTCAGAAAGACATGCTGCATAAATATTAAGCTTGGCTTTGACTTGATATTTTTAAAGGAATGAACAATTGAATTATTCCCACAGCACCATCATTCAGTGATTTGAATGAGAAGTTCAATCTGCATTTGTATGGTCGTGTGCACCAGTGTAGACTGCATTTGAACAAAGAAAAACTACACTTCAATTTTGTACACATTCGGATACATTTTTTTCACCACTGTACAAAATGGACAAGAACACATTAACATACTGATTGAATGACACTTCATGCAGC
Source organism: Synaphobranchus kaupii (assembly GCA_029718625.1). NCBI lineage: Eukaryota > Metazoa > Chordata > Actinopteri > Anguilliformes > Synaphobranchidae > Synaphobranchus > Synaphobranchus kaupii. The sequence continues at coordinate 56,146,167 of CM056384.1, read as the reverse complement.
TCAATGTAGGGGAAAGCACAAATGGGCTGAGAAATTGTCAAATTATTCCTGACGTAGTCAGTGCCTGATGTTAACACAGAGAGGCAAAAATAAAACAGTACAGCAGTTAGATATTTATTTGTAGTTTTCTTTTTGGGATCTGGGTGCCCCTGAGTTCTGCAAAGGACATAAGGAATGACCAGATTTGATGCCATACAGGCTTTGCGATCTCACCTAATGCCGTACTAACAGTCGCGAGTCTTTTAAAAAAAAAAATTATCCAATGTCCAATCCCACCCGAATTTGGAATATCCAATTTGTGAATTATGTACAGGCGTGCTCATACACGGCCCCTGCTTCCGGTTCTCTGGGTTCTCCTCCGAAACACGCGGTGTCAGCCAGCTGCTTCTTTTCACACCGCAACCGCAAGCCGCGCACGCAAAAAGCGGGCGTGGAGGAGACCCAATCATACGCGTGCGCAGAGAGCAAGCCATGGGCGCCCGGACAGCCAACAGGAGTCTGTATTTCATTCCAGCACTGTATAGCAGGGGGTATAATTGCATTTTTTTATTTATCACTCTTAATACCATTGTTTATCATTAATTCTAATTACAAATCTCTCAACGAATAAATCCATTACCTTGTAAAGCTTTGCTGGATTGTTTGCCTGTGTACGCAGGCAACAAGTGAAACTAATTGCCGGATTTGCTTTGCAAGTCAATTTCAAATTAAATAACTGCTTTGATGTTTGCTTGCCTGTGGGGAAAGGAGCTTGATTTTCAGGTGAAAGCAATACATGTTTAATTTCTGTTTGATGCCAAGAATGTTACTGGCTCATCTGATTACAAAGAAGACATGACACATTAGTAGGCATACAGTTATCATCTTGGAAACTGATTTATATTTCTTGACAAATTGTTATTTTACCAGGATAATTGGTGATGTATCACAATGACCAACATTGCTACGTGGCAGTCAAGGGCACCCCCGACTGAGCAAAAAAGAAATGTGTATGTGCCCGCCATTACTGTGTTAAATCTCTCTCCGCACGCGCCTGTGCATCTGAGCCTGAGATGGCAGCTATGCACATAGTTGCCACTGTCTGTGTGTAGTGCAGATGAAACGAGCCTGCCGTGTGATGCGATGTCAGTCCCATGATTCACTGGCTACAGTCGGCGCCACTATTTCAGAGTTGGCTCTCAGCCACCTCACCTTATTAAGGAAGGGATGAAGCATCCTTTAACATTGGGGGAGTATCAGTTGCTGGACAAAAACAAGGGATCAAGGCCCAACTCCCCAGCACAATTAAACGGGACACCTTTGGGTCCCTATAGACTTGTGTCTGCAAGGCACAAAACTGAAAATAATTATTCCCTAGCAAGCTATAAAAGCTATGGATATTTTGTCTTTAGCCACACTGTGAATATATGCATATTCAAAATGGGAAATCATAAATGTCTTTGCTATTGAAGCTAACGTATAATTTTTGATGCAGAGCACACTGCATGCGTCCTCTAGTAAAATATCTGTGGTATATCAAGTGGAATATATAAATAGCAATTTAGCCTCTTCCACATTCCGGCATGCTTCCAATTCCAATTGTTTAACATATTGGGAGCTCTACCAATTCAGCCGTCCCAAATACACATAGACCCCTTCATCATAATTGTTTCAAATGTGGCTTAAACTTGGATCTGCGTGGGTAGGTTGCCTCGGTAATTCAATCAATCATGTCCTTAAACTTGACTCATAATTAAATGCTAGTGTTTGCCTTTTTTTATTACAAATATAGCTTGCCGAATTCAAGAGCGTGACAGAAAAAGTGTGTGTTTAATTGCGAGTCAAAGTTAACATGTTGAATTAATCCGGGTGTAAATAAATTCTCTTTTCACTGCCGGGGCAAAGCGGCTCTGAGGACGGGCCGGGATAAATCATTAATGAGCAGCTGCTATTGCGTGGGTTCTGTCCCACAGCATTGCCTTGCTGAGAAGGGCTGTCTCTTGGAGGAGTGCGTGGATTCATAGAACAACGTGGCCAGTGGGTATAAAACAATAATCCACCAACATTTCAAAATTACTCTTATGTTTGGACAGTAGCTGCATGTTTTTCCGCGCCCAAAACATAGGGTATAATTTGTCAATGTCCCATGCCTGTACATACAGATAACATATTGCCTAATAGCTGCGAGCTCTAGACATCTAGAAGCCCTCTGTAAATCTGATATCACATTTGATATCATGTTTTATTGAAATCCTTTTAATTGTGCATAGAGCCAATAAGTCCCAAAGCAAGTGATCGCAGATTTCACAAGGCTGTTTGCCTTCCGCATTGAAAAGGCCAGTTTCCTTTTCAAACTTTCTTTTTTTTTAACATGTGAGCCGTATTATCATGTTACTTCTTCAGCTCGTTATTTTTATTCAGTTGTTTCTCTGGGAATTGCAGGGAGAACAACGGCGCTACAAATGAGACCGAATCCAAAAGAAAAAAAGGAGAAGAATCGGCTTAAATTAATGTCTCGCGGCACAGAAGGAAACATTGACACAGCGAAGTGAGGGGTGGCTTCTTTTCTGATTCGGGGACCCTGTTTTACTGCTTTTAGACCTTTTGTGATTAGGGGACCCCATTTTACTCCCCCCCCCCCACCCCCCACACCACCACAGTGTAGTCATGTGTTAACAAAGGCATATTGGCCACAGCTCCAGTCGGCGTTTTCTTCTACACCCCAGGCATTTTTCTGCATGTTCTTCTCCTGATCTATATCTATCTTCGTGGCCCTATATCCCGTGCATCAGAAACCTGCTGAGGGAGCCACATGGATGTATCTAAGGGCTGTGACTGAGCAAGTGTTTTTAGCTTAAAAAAAAACAAAAAATAAACGATAAAGGTGGGAAAGGAGTTTGGGATAAAGTCTAAAGCTGTGATCAGTGGGATCTGCTGACAGTGTGACTAGGGCTCTACAACCTACAAAAAAATGTGGTTGTTGGAAAAAAACTCGTTTAACCCTGACCTGAACTTTTCCCCTTCTCTTCTTTTTGGATTGTAATTTATAATACATGCATATTGTTTTATGAATATGGGGAAGCAAGCAACAATAATTCTAAATATCAAAAAAATATGATCCACATTGAAACAGAAGTTCAGTACTCTGGGGTTTCAGAACCTCAAAGGAGACACAATACTACTTATACTTGCCAAGTGGGCGGTCATGCAATCGGGATTGCATGAAATATATATGGTGACGTCGCATCCAAGCATGAAATATATATGGTGACGTCGCATGCGAGATGCCTGAAGATGTAAAGGCACCAATTTAGAATTTCACCCCAGAATTCCCTTGTTCTCTGTGGAAAATGGCAGTATCATAAATTGAATCATTAATTATACAATTGTGCAAAAATACAAATGATGCCCTGAAGTTAGGACCAGCTGAATGCAATAGACGGATTCCCTGTTAATTACGGGGAACTAGAGCTATCATTAACCACACCTAAAAGTGAACGTGCAATGGAGCCGTCTTATTATTCGGCTGTAATGAGTAGAGAACTTTGACATGGCCAGGAATCATGGAGGGAGAGAGGGAGAGAGGGAGAGAGAGGGAATTCATGCTGAGAAAACTGAGGGAGCGCCAAGGAGCCAAATAAATGAGTTTGATTCTGATCTCTGGCAGACAGAGGTAAAGGACCGTGATTATCTGAGGTACACCTTGGCTAACTCTACTGAGTAAGACTGATATTATCAAAACTTTGTTGCCGAAAAGTCGCTCCCAAATGGTTAAAACCCCCTGTGATAAATACTGTACGAGGGAGGATTTCTGCATTGCATTTAGCATTTTGTCAAAGGAATACTATCGATCTGTAAATGACTAAAGGGGATAGAAGAGTGAGTTGCGAAATGTGATTTTGAAAGTCTACCACAATGATATAAACCTTCACTGTTTTTTGCTTGGGGTTGCATCTGTGAATGATCCACTTACTGCGGTGGGTGATTAAACCACAGCTAAACCGTTCTTAGAAGAAAACCAGACCGTACTCAGACCACAAACAATCCCCAGAGCAGTGCCTCCTCCCAGGCATTCCGATGGCCTTGGTGCTTCTGAAACATGGAAATATGGAGAATCAATACATGTTACTTACCAAGCAAATAATTGCTCTTGCCTTGACCTCCACATTAACCCTAGTTCATTTAAATTCTGTAAGCTAGAGAAGACTTCTGAACACGCAGCATACTATTGGCTTGAGTTGAAGCAGAAATGTCTCAAGGAAATACGATATATGCTTAAGGGGGGTGATGGAAAATGAAAGAATAATTGTGTATATTTTACTTGCAATTTACTAGTAGAGTGTAGTTTGTGCATCTGTAACTGGATGGTCATGCCTTGGCAGTGGGGGTCTGCAAGTGTAAAATGGTATGGTAGGATTGTACTTGTCACTGATGACACACACACAATGGTACCCTTGTCCCTTGTTGTAATTATTGTTTTCTCTCTCTTTTTTTTTTTTTTTAAATTTATTTTTTATAAAAATCTTTTTACAATTTTTTTGTTACAGACTGGACTCCCTGAACAAATTACCATCCTTCCACTTCTGGTAATTTCACAGAGCACACATTTCCAGCACTTGTCTTTCTATGGCCATATCAAAGTTTGAGTAGAGTCAAACAGTCATACATGTTTTAAACTCTTGTTCCCAAGGGAAGGCTATATTTGCACAATACTGCATGTCATAGTTTTTGCTATATTAAAGAGCCCCTTGTAAAGCTATACATTAAAGGGTGGATCCCTTTTAGAAAATTAATATAAAAGATGAGCAAGTCTTCCTTTTTCATAAGTCTTATGTCGGATTAAATTAATTGGCATGGCAATAATGTTAGGTAGTGAGTGGTTAAGGGCCTAGACCCATAACCAGAAGGTCACATCCAGTTGTGCACAAGAATGATCAGTTGTGCAGCTCTATTGGATGCTCCTAAACAAATAATTTCTATCATATATAATTTTATCTCAACTTTTCTCCATTACATTTTGATCCCCCGAAGAGCATGTAATGGTGTTGAGTTGTCAAATTAAACTTGAAAATATCATTGATGCAAATACATTATACTGACTAAAAAAAACATTTAAAAAAACACACTTTCCTTTATACCGGGGACATATTCTGAGCTGTCCCATCATGCAACAGGGTAGGGTAGGAGTCTGAGCAAGCTGTGAAGACCTCTGAAATGGCAAACCCACAGCAAATTATAAGCAACACAAATGTCAATTAATAAACAATTGAAAATGATTCAAACCTCAGCGTTCTGGACAAATAAACAGTTAAACAAACAGGAGGAATGACATCAGAGGAAACATAAACAATAACAACACATCAATATTAAGCTCCTATCACTTCAGGAAAAGGTGAGCATGAATTAAACCCATATGAGTCACACATTCCATTGATTAATTAAAAGAACTCGAAGTGCAACCAGCATTCGTCAATGGGGCATGTCTTTGAACTATTTCTATGGAACACAATGGAGGAAAATCATCAGTGTTTGTAACTGAAGGGAAATAAATGAAGACAAAATAAAGAAAGAAAATAGTTCATAAAGGTGTGAGTTTAGCTAAGAAGGAGATAAGTCATTCTGGAAAGTTGATGTAGGAAATAAAATGGACATTCTAATGAGATCCTGTTTGCCATTGGTTTGACTATTTGCTCATTTAAACTTGAAAAATGTACAAAAGCTTAGTGTACTGTAGCTACAAAATGGAGTAGCCTATTTTTAAAAGGCTACACTAGTGGCTGCTGGGTGGCTCATCCTGTTAATGCATTGCTCTAGTGCATAGATGGGCCCCATGGTCTGGTCTAAAATCTGGACTGTACAACTTATTATTGTAGCTGACGGCCCGAAAGGCAATGCATAACAGTGTTGAAAAGGGGGCTGAGAGCAGAGGGGGTTAATTTCAGGTGGCCAGCCCTGGAGGGGTCGACCGAACCCCTGAGTGTTTGTGGAAATTATTCTAACGCTCTGTGTGCAATTCTGATTCGCACCTCGTGCCAATGTTGCGGTCGTGACGTGTCTTGGTCAGTCACCCTAATACTCACCATGACCACTGCTCATCCTTTACTGGGTACAGAAAGAGAGAGAGCAAGAAAGAGGTAGAGCAGGATAGAGAAAGAGTGAATATGCTGAGAGAAAGAGATCATAAGCACAAGTGGTAAAGGTTCTTTTCTTAACTTTTTTTTTTTTTCTCAGAATATGCCTTGGAAATCATAGAGAACAATGTTCAAACCAACCAGCATATGCTTAAGCAACACAAGCAGAAAGACATTAATTGGAATGATTGAATTTGAGAGAGAGGCGCAGGAGAGAGAAAGAGAGAGAGAATAAAAGAGAGCAAGAGCGAGAATGGCATTCACCACAGAGTATGCAAAATGCTCTCTGTAAACAAGGGCAAAATTGCCGAGGAGCACAGGCAGTGCGGTGTTGCTTTTCTACATTTACCTTGAATTCATTTCACCTTCCATCCATCAGGAAAACTGTCCTGTCAGAGCCTAGCACACACATTACCACAACTCACCCACCTCAGAGCTCTATTGGGTGTTTAATGGTCCGAACGTCCCCGCAAACAGAGGCGGACCCTCAAAAACACAGTGGTGAACCCATTACCCTCGAGCTCTGGGGCCATTGGGTGGGGGTGGGGGTGGGGGGGGGGGGTATACCAGCCTGCTATAATCCCATAACAAGACATTATGTGCAATCGCAGACATTAGGAGGTTCTTTAGTACCTTGGATTTAAGCAAAAAGACATTTCACACTCAACCACTGTGACCACAGGTCTTTGCAGGGTGAACACCACTGATATTTGAAGACAGAGGAGTGTGTAATCCCTCGACCAAAGTTGCACTGTAAAACAAAACAAAACAAAAAAAAAAAAAACGGTATTTTTGCAGAGGAAAAATGTTTGTAAAAATGTACAGGATTTCACTGCTTTTTCAAAAAGACTGTCAAAGTCATGTAGAATAATGGCAATAATTCATTATTTAATGGCAATCCCATAAAAGAACAGGATGTATACAGTTTTTATCCCTTCATTAAATGGGTTTTCACTGGCAACATTGCTGCCAGTCTTTTCACCATTTTTTATGGGATATTTTTTTTTGCAGAGTGAGTTTATAGGATATTTAAACCACAGTTCACATAAGGATCTATTCAAACAGCAATGCTACTGTATCATACAATGCAATAAGAAGCTGGTAGACAATCTGGCATCTTCACTACAGTAACTTTGGCATCTGTTACTGTGATGTAGGGAAAAATACATTTCCTGCTTCAATGTTCTTGGATGGTCACCTAACACAATCAGCCTTACTCAATGATCAAGGGGGGGTTAGAAACAAAGCCTGGTGACGACGGCAGCGCTAGGGTGTGAGACGGGAGTTAGCCAGCATACCTAGGTGACAATAACCATTTGCTTCCCTCCCACACCACATACATTTGTTTGCCTGTCATCCAATCAGGGACAGGAACCTGCATTCTATGTCAGCATTTTATTTCAGGTTTGGGGTATAAAGCTTGTACCACACACAACACTATTTTGTGATTGAACTGCCTTACTATTACCCGGTATTTTGTATACTCAAGACTATTTTGCATTATAATTAAATTGCTATTGACCTAAACTGTAACTCCGAGTTTTACTTTACAAAGGACAGAATTCCTACATTGGTATGCTATAACATCCTTAACATATGCTATGCACATGCAATGGTTCAGTTTAGTGGAATACCCAGCCTGGAGCAACTTGAAAATTGCCCATCCATCTATCAGCATGGGTGCTCTCTTCACCTAAATGTAAGGACTTCATGTTGACAATATATATTTTATGCATATTCCATAATTTGGATATAAAAGCAGGGAGATCTTATTTCACAGAAGCCACAGGAATGAAGCAATTGCCAGTCGCAGTCAGTCTGAGAAATTAGTGGTACTACTTGCCTGAGACTAAGAAAGTGGATCCTGGAAATTTGCCATATAAACAGAGCTGTAGGCAACATTTACATATAAAACCAACAGAAAATGCTGAAACGTATTCACAAGCAAGTCGACAAAGATGCTTCATGCATAGATATACGGAAGTTACAGTTTCAAATACAAAAATGGCACTGTTTAAAAAGAAACACACAATTCGGACAGGAAGTGTGACTCTCGGGCCATTACGCCAGACACGCACGGGTTCGGCTCTTTCTCAGCTGTGGTTCCTTCTATGGCTGTTAGTTACCCTCACTGCCTTCTACCTGTCTGGGCGGGGCAAGGGGCATGAGAGGAGGATGTACTGTCTCGCTCTCCTGTTAAAAAAAGCCAAGACAAAGAAATGCATAATTAATTAGGGAAACGAGTGAGAAATGAAGGGAAATCAGTTTATTTCACTTCCAGGGTCGCAAACTGGGCAGAAGGTCAACACAGTCCCACCAAGCCCATGAAAAGAGGACATGGAAAGGCAGCAGCAAACGGAAAGGTCAGTGGACGGTCACAATCCTGCATTTGCAGCCATCTGCCCTTAAAGGATCTCCCCGCCCTAACAAAGCCAACAATCATCACAGGCGCCAATGCTCTTTCTGAAAGTTTCATAATGGAGCGTGCGATCACTTTGAGATAATATGCACTGGAAAATGCCCCAAGGTCACCAGTCTAGAGTGACTTTGATCGAGGAAGAGCAAAGAAACGGAGAAAAAATATTAAACCGGCAAGCTCCAAACCGCGGGACTGAATATTGATGTTCCCGCATTCTGTTGATAAAAAAAAAAAAATAGAAAAAAAAAAACCTCTGAACTGAAAGTGTTATCGAATAATTGCCTGTGATGTCCTTGCTTTTTAAGACCTGCAGTACAGTCACTTTTTATATGAAAACAAATGAATGTGCCCGAGCATTAGAGGCTGCATTAAACTCCTCACTCCTGCGAGTATAAACTATTGATGGGTTTGTGATATCTGAAAATGGATAAAATGAAAACAAATCAGGATTTGTCATGGGCAAACAGTCCTTCCCCCGCTGAAGTCTGTAGTGGCCATCTAATATATACTGTATTTTTTGATCCCGTTATCTTGAGATAAGTTATTTATTTTGTGATCACAACTTATCGGTTGATCTCAACACAACAAAAGTAGTTTTCTGATGATCGCTACATGAGTCAATCCCTGGTCAAATTAAAATTGAATTTGCTCATCCATCATGGAGTAATGTAGAAAATGCTATCCCCAGATTGTCACACACAATCACTGTGCATTCGGATGTTGATCACAGGAAGACAACTTCAGTTGTGTCAGGACATGATGAGATAGATAAGATATGAGCACTAGAAACAACTTTTTGTTATGTCAAGATTATATATACAGATGGGTATATATACAGACGGGTGAAAAATTAAAGGAAACGCATAAGAAAAAACATAAAGTGTCTTTGTAAGGTGTTGGGCCACCACAAGCCGCTAGAACGGCTTCAATGCGCCTTGGCATAGTCTCTGGAACACCATTCTCCCAAAAGATATTCCCTCATTTGGTGTTTTGATGATGGTGGTGAAGAGGGCTGTCTAAAATGTCATTCCAAAATCTCACATACAGTAGGTGTTCTATTGGGTTGAGATCTGGTGACTGCGAAGGCCATAGCATATGATTCACATAATTTTCATACTCATGAAACCATTCAGTGACCCCACGTTCCCTGTGGATGGGGGCATTGTCATCCTGGAAGAGACCACTCCCATTAAGATAGAAATGTTTCATGATAGGTTTCAACCTCTCTGCATTTGAATGGATCTCTATGGGAATTGGGGGGTGAGACTGGATTCAGCTGTAAATTACACTGGTACAGTATGGAACACATGACTGGCGAAATGGCTGAGTTATCAAGGGTCTGAGCTATCGAACGAGCCCAAAACCATCACTCTGTTGCCAGATATGGAGAAGATGTGGATGGATCACTGCAAGGGTTATTTCTACTGACTCATTTTCCTATAGAACTCTATGGGGAAAAAAGTCAGGAGAAGAAACCCTCTAAGTGATCCATCCACATCTGCTCCATATCTGGATGTAGAGTGATGGTTTGGGGCTTGTTTGATACCTTAGACACTTGATGACTTACAGCCATTTTACCAGTCATGTGTTCCATACTGTACCAGTGTAATTTACAGCTGAATCTAGTCCCACCCCCCAATTCCCATAGAGATCCATTCAAATGCAGATAGGTTATAGTATTGCTTGTAACCAGTACTCAAGTTGTAAAAAAAAAATCAGGGGGGATGGTGGATTTTATCATATGGGGACATAATTTGTGCTGATAACGGCGCAGAGGGTGGGAGACCAACTCTGTACCCTTTTGATTATTGTTAAAGCATAAAGATAATAATTATACTCCTAAAACAACATAAATGTTATGGATGTTAGCTGTCAGATACTCCTGTCATTGCTCTTGACCAAGGCACCTCAGAATTGGAGTCGGTCCCCGGGCTGCCATGGCACCACTTACATTTGACTTAGGGTCAAATGCAGAGGACAATTAGTGCAAAATCATTTTTTCACTTTAATTTAAAGGGGGGGAGGGGGTCAAAAAATGTGGTTATAATGGAAGTCTATGGTACAAATCTTGTAGGTTAACAGTCCCAACGTACCTTTTTGTTCAATCTGACATTATACAAAAAGTAAAAATGCACCAAAATCAATCTTCTCATTTATTATTCAGATGGATCAGCTGATGATTCTAATAATAAAGTCAAATTTGTTTTTAGAATATTGAATTATAGTGTATTTTTCAAAAAAGCAGTTACTGGTATATGATCAAAACTGGTATCTAAAGGGTAAATTTTTAATCGTGATTAATTAATCATTATGTAAATTAAACAAGAACCCCTTCATGAAAAAATGGAGGAAAACAATTAGAAAAATATTGATCTATCATCATTTTATTGCAGTTCAAATACAAATCTTTTATGTTAACATTCCCAATGTTACTTTTTTTAACAGGGCATTAAGTGCAAATTGAAACTGTTTACAAAATATGAAAATATATTAAAAATTATACAGATAATACAAAATAGGACCAATTTTGTCAATGGCTGCCTACTCCACTCTCCCCGAACATGATTAGCTGATGTTAATGCTAGCCTAGTTAATGAAGTTCAAGTCCTCATCTTTTAGCTAGCTAGCTAGCATTAGTTAGCTAGCTAGCTAACAAGAGAGAAAAACGTAGCTAAGCTCCAAACTAACGTTGTTATTGCTTATGTCCAGAGATTCCACCTTTGGTGACTAAAGTAATGAGTAATGACTAAGATTACTGACTCTTGACTTACCTGTAATGTTATTTTTTGTCTTTTTAAATATGAAGTCCCTCAGAGAGCGCTGTCCTCCCGGTCGCTTGGCCATTGTGATGACCGTTACCTGTGTTCGTGCTGCTATGCAGCTTCTAGCATCAATCAAACAAGCGCATCACGGCGCTCTGGTGCCTCTAGGGCACTCGCATAGCATAGCGTCAGTGACTTGGTAAAAATGTCATTGCATGTGTGCGTGCTCCCTCGCCCACAGTATTTTACTCAATATGCGCAAAATGAATGTTGAAATAGCAGTAATACCACGTTCATTGATAAAATGACATAAGGGATGGAAAGGGGGGATGGCCGTTTTAGAAGGGGGATGATTTTGACCGTTTTTATTTCAGGGGGGATGCCATCCCCCCTCATCCCCCCTCAACTCGAGTGCTGCTTGTAACAGTACCTGAAAATAAGATATTGAAAGTTTTTTGATGTTGATGGGTCACAGACTTGAAGTAACAGCATGCAAAGGATATGTGACTAAATATGAAATATGATACTTTAAAAATACATTAAAGCAAAGGGTATTAATACTTATGCACATGAGAGATTTCAGTTTTTGATTTTTAAGACATTAAGACAAAAATTTCTAAAAACATTTTTTCACTTTGTCATTATGGGTTATTGAGTGTAGATTGATGGGCAAAAATGGCAATTTTATCCATTTAAAATTAAATCTACAGCACAATAAAGTGTGCAAAAAGTGAAGGGGGTTGAATAATTTTGAGTGCAACTGTGTATATATATAAAAATATAAATACTGTTTATACAACAATCAGATCCGAACAAGTAACATGATTGGCCGAGACGCATTCCACCAGTGGTTATATTTAGCATAACCGCACTCTCAGTGCGCTATACAGCGTAGCCTAGGAAGCAAAAACAACAACAATAGCAACAGCAACAAGGTGCTTGCAAGTTGGCGGACCCAAAATAAAGAATGAGTTATATATGTATATTTTTTCAATACTTACTAAATTATATGTATATTTTTTCATTACTTACTAAATGTTTATGGTAACATTGTTGTATAAAAGCAATAGGTCACTCGACGTTTGTGCGTTATTGGATATAAGCACTGCTGTGACGTTGCAGCAACGAGACCGCAATAACACACTCCCTCTCATGATCTATTGCTTAAATATACAGTAAATACAGTATATTGCATGGGCTGCGTAATCCCCTGCACCTAACTCTGCTCTCAGAAAATTAAACTGGTTCGGCTGGACACCTTTATCGCACGTCTAATTATGATGTCAAATTAATTTACAAATCTGCCATTGAGTATAGTGGCATTGCTTGGTATGTTCAATGAAATATTTCCCCCCTAAGTTAATTTGTACATACTGAGGTACATCAAAAAAACAAAAACAAATGAAGGTTAATTTGACGCTCACATCAGAAGTTGTTAAATTATGATCATAAATTAACCTACTGATTAGTTATTTATTTTTATTTTTTTTCCCAAGAGCTTGAGTCTGAGGTGCCCTTCACAAGTGCAGTTGTTGCTGCAGTATGGGACAATCTATTTAGATAATAGCATTCATTGACACTGATGCCAGAGCAGGGGCTGTAGAACAGGGGCTGCATTTGCATCCAATTTAACGCACTCCCTTCCCTTGCTCACTTCCCTCGAGGGAGCGATCTTGTGACGCAATTTGCTACGTGCAGCAAGCAAACTTAAAAGGTGCTCTGCAAGGGAGGATTGACGAGAAACAAACAAAAACAGAACCGGACCGCCCTCGCAACATTTCAAAAGCGCAACACCATAGAGTTGAAATGTGACCGCCACATAGTTCTGTGATGACCACTCACTTTTTCCATGTGGAGCATTGCATTGTGGGATTCCCTTCTCGCTGGAAGCTTGCATTTTATACCCTTGGTGGAAGGGAGGATAAACAAGGGAGCGAGGGAATATAATTGCTCCCTCCCCTTTATATTTCCTTTATTTCAACAGGGAGACACACTGAGACCAATGGCTCATTCGCAGATGTGCCCTGCATTACATTAAAACATATATAATGAAATACAAAACAAGGACATTTAACAATTACATACATCAACAAATATACCTAGGTCCAAGATTAGGGACTTAAAGATACCCATAGGAATGAGAAATTCAAGTTTAAGGATGTCTTGATGCCTGTTCCAGGACCAAGGGGCAAAGTATCTAAAAGTTGTTTTACCAAATTCAGTGGTTACCTGAGGTGTATTTAAAACTATGCAATTTTGTGATATGCTGGGATAATTGGAAGTTTTAAAGGTAAGTAATGATGTAAGATAAGGAGGTAGCTTCTGTAGGATAGCTTTATAGATAAACAGAAGGGAGTGCTGCTCTCTCCTTGTAGTGAGGGATGACCAACCCACTCTTTGATAAAGAATACAGTGATGTGTGCGGAATTTATCACCTGTGATAAAACGGAGGGCACTGTGATAAATAGAATCAAGAGGTTTTAAAGCACTGGCAGAAGCATGCATGAATAAAGTATCACCATAATCAAGAACTGGTAGCAATGTGGCCTGAACTATCTGCTTCCTTCTCTCGTAAGACAAACATGATTTCTTAAATTGGATCCGAATCGCGCTTGGTGTGGCTGCCATATTTCATCCTGGCATTTTGGGGATTCCCCCCTTGAAGCAAGGGAAGGGAATGACAAGAAGAAAGGATAGATTTTGGATCCGAACACAGCCAGAGTTAGGAAACCCCTGGTCCTGGTGCACCAGCCGTTTCTGGCTTTTGGTCTATCCAAATGCCTGATTACATTATTGGAATAAATTGATTAGGCTTGATGAACACAGGTGACCATGTGCACGAGGTACTCAGTTTCATCTGTCTGATACTAAATATTCAAGTTCAGATTATTAATCAGGCTGCATGATCAATGGCACAAAAAGCAAAAGCACCTCTGGCATTCCTGGACCCCAACTTTCATTTCCTGCAGGAGACACTGGCTTCTGGATGAGATGTAAAACAGAAGACCTGACTTTGTAGTCATTAAAGTCCAATGGCACTTACCACAAAACATCGCTGATTCCCCACTCTCCTGGCCAAATCTTCTATATCAGTGGTGCCCAACTCTGTTCCTGGAGATCTACCGACCTGTAGGTTTTCACTCCAACCATAACAAAGCACACCTCATTCAACAGCTGGAGATCTTGTTGAGCTGCTAATTATTAGAATCAGGTATGCCAAATTAGGGCTGAAATGAAAACCTACAGGTCGGTAGAGCTCCAGGAACAGGGCTGGGGACCACTGCTCTATATGGTTCACTCAGTTCTGTCTATCTTCCCAGTTTAATTGACAAGATAAATCTCTCTCTCAACCTAAGATGATATATGGCAAGCTTTTGGGAACTAAATGGTTACCATACATCACCCATGCATAGGGCCACAAGTTTATTTCCACCACGGGACCTGCAGGGATTTAAACTTGTATTTCAAAGGTTATCCTCCAGGGGTCCCCACAGGCACAGTCAAGTGACTAATCATACAATTTAGTTTTGAATTGAGACATTTATAAAAAAGCAATTCGTTGAACTTATATGAGGAGAGTCAGAAGAGCTGAGGAGAGAGAGAGAGAGAGAGAGAGAGTGAGAGGAGAGAGAGAGAGAGAGAGAGAGAGAGAGAGAGAGAGAGAGAGAGAGAGAGAAATCCCCCCTACTCTACTCTCTGTCCTCCTGTGTTCACACATCCACGGAAAGAGAAGACCAATCAGATTTATAGTAAACACCCTCTGTGTCAGATATCAAGGAGTGCTATTTCCTTCCTTGGGCACGCTGCCCAGTTAATCGACACTGTGTCTGGCAGTGGCGAGACAGCATTGGCAGTGCCTTCACGTTTGCCCTACCCTGCTGTCGCCCTCCACTGTTTAATAACTGCTCGGGTATTCCTTTTACATAAACAGACCTGAAATGTCAGTCCTCAAGTTGCACAAAATGGATCTCAATCAACAGGAGTAATATGTTTGAAATATACGTGAACTTCCTGCATTCCAGTTCATCATACGCAGACCTTCTGGCAGCTAGAATCAATATTTGTCAATGATTGCTCATGAAATAGTTAGTAATGACAATCCAAATTAAAGTTCTCAGAGTCGCACAAGGCAATGTGTAATGCATGTGTGCTAAACATTGGTGAGTACAGTAAAAGACACAGTGAAATCGCATGGATAAGTGTCATCTTATATATCTGATCCTCCATTTCCTCCATTCCATTTTCCTTTATTTCTTATATCACTGTTTGATTAAATATATGCATTGGTCTTGCAAAAGTCTGTATGCTTCTAATATTATTATATCATGTTTTTTGGGGTTATTGTATTTCAGACATAAAAAATGGCAGTCAACCATGTTGCCACCCAGAGAGAGAGAGAGAGAGAGAGAGGGGGGGGGGGGGGGGGTGATGCCTGTGGGAACTCTAGCGAAGGATGGGGTCTGCTGATGATTCACCCCTAACAACAGTCCGTGCCACGGCTCGGCGACCATGCCAAATCAAAGGTTCAGGGAGAGGAACTCGGGCGCTTTGCGCCGGGGTCACTCTCTGCCACCGACGAGGGTGACAGACGGCTCGCGATGACATTTAATCTGCCCACGGTAATGAAAGAACCGCTAGTGTTTGAATGGTGCCAGTGGGCTTAGCCCCAGAGCAGTCAAACAGACCCGGGGAGCAGCACTCTGCTAAAATAATCCACAGCTTGAGCTTCTGGGTTGCTGCTACTACAACGCATTTACTTAGTGCTTTACTTATCCAGAAACGTTATTCACTGGCCATCCCGCTAGATATTTACAGAAGCATTCTGCAGTGCCCCAACTAGGATTTGTGTGTGTGTGTGCGAGAGTGCGTGTGTGTGGGAAATAATCTCATAAACACACCTTTTCTGGTTACCAGGCTGGTTGCCAGGAGGACGGTGGCCGTGATTCTGCTCAGTGTCCAGGTTATTTTATTGTTCCTGTGATGACGAAGGATCTCCCGCTGCTCAGTTTGACTGCTACTGGAGGGATGGTGCCATTAAAGTGCAAAGTCGCTTGGCCTTACTTAATACTTAATACTCTTGCTTAGAAATAATCACGGAAGGCGTCACGTTGGCACTTCACGTTCTAAGCCCAGTTCCCACAGCTTTTATAATACACATTCCTTTTGTTGGAAAATCACATTCTAAAGTCATAAAAAACACATTTGAAGACCCTGGTGCTAGAAATGTACTGAAGTCACATTTTTAGACAATTCAAGTCGAGCATAGGAACATGTTGTATTTGTTTAGCTAAGTCCACCCTGTAAATATTGTTAACTGAAAAGGTGCCTAAGCAATGCATAAAAACAGCACATTTTTTAATGGCTGATTTTATGGATCAGTGATATTTTCGGATTTGATTTTCTCAAAATGGACATTTTGTGACTTCAGTACTTTTAGCATCAGGGTCTTCATTTGGTGATAGGGACAGACTCTGCCATTATTTTAGAGCTGGACTCTAGACTACGTACTCATCCAAACTGCCTTTAGTGCAGCCTACACATAGGCGCCGAGCCGACTAGGCGTCGACATTAGGAAGGGGAGGGGGGTACAAAAATAAAATGTGCTGTTTGGAACAACAAAGCATTTGTTACTGTTACATGCTTTTCGATAATGACGTAGGTCACAGACAACATTTGCACACTCTTGGAATAGCTGGATGTGAGCAATACTCTTGGAATAGATATAAGCACAGCGAGAGAGAGAACCACTTATGACAGCAGACTCGCTGACTTGCTTACCAACTAGCTATAGGTGAGCTAGGTGGCAAACAAACTTAAAACACCAGCCAAACGTATTTTCTAACCCTGGCCAAACATGCCATGAACCCATAAGAGAAATGTGAGACGTCCGGGACCGGACCCAAGCTCAAGTTTCGCTGCCCTCTGCATTAACTGCAAGATAAATAGTTACAGCAGCTAACATTTGCACTTTTGAACACAGTCAGTAAAGCAGCACGGGAGAGCAGACTGAATTGCTTTGCGCTGACCATGTGCTAAAAGTAATTAGGCAGCTAGCAGCAACAACTCAAGAAGTTAATAAAAAAAAAAAGTGCTTAACAACCATAAAAATGGGTGAAAGTCTGTTTTCCCAGTTTACTTGAGTTGGGGAATTTATGTATCCTTCCAAATTTACATTTAGCCAACCAGAATTAATCACTGTTGCCAGACACAGGTAGCCTAGCTATGATTAGTCATTTTCAAAAATGCACTTAACTGAATAATATTTATGTGCAGAGAACCCCCCCCCCCCCACCCCCCCAAATGCAATTATTGAGCAGCCATCCAACCCTTTTCCCTCATGTTCTGTGCCATTGAGCTAGGTGGCACCTGCATCAGAAAGCTGGCAGGTCATTACGGATGGCATGCATTCCAAGGCTGAGGTCACTTCATGAAATTCATCCGACAATTCAAGGTCAAATATTAAGAAGTTTATTAATACCAATTTGAATGCTGAACAATTCTTGCAATTCCAATTCATGAACTGGAATTAAATTTCTTTTGAATGGGAAATGTCAGTATTAATCTGGAATTGAATTTGGAATTTTCAATTCCTCACTCTTAAGACTTGGAATTGACTTGGACTTTCTCAGTTCAGCAAGAGTTTTCACGGTAGATAACACAAGGTCTGACGGGATACACATACATTATAATCTCTTGGCTCTCTCTTGGTTGTTCTACATCAGGGCTGTGTTCTAATCCATTTTAATTCAGGCTATACAATTTTAAATAATGTATTTGAAAATATCCATAATGTCCTTAGAGGATCTTTCAATTAATATGCAATTGGAATTTACCCCAGCTCTGGTGTGACTTGCATTAATGGAATTGATTTGAGTAGATTTAACGGGAGAATTGAACTAATTGGATTTGTGTGGGAGGAGTAATGCATTGGAATTGAGTTTGCTGAATTGATATGAATTTGGAAGTGAGAGTAATTAAACTGAGAGATGTTAGAATGTAAAGGGATGGGAAACTGATTGGAATTGGAAATGAATGATTGGAATTGGCCCCATCCCTCATGCATACAGCTGCAAGTCTAAATGTATGAAAGTAACAATGTCATTATTATTCAATATTATGCTATGGTGTTTCAGAGAAAGCCTCAAAAATAGTTGTAGTTTACTGGAGGTTTACAATTTTGCAACTAAATATTTACTCCAGTAGTTTACTATTTACTCCAGTAGTTTTCTCCTTGCATGGCAAATGGAAAAATGGTAACATGCAAAAGGGCTCTTTTAGTAATTTCATTCATTCAGCAAAAAGCATGCTCTGTATCCCTGGAAACCACCTGCCTCTGCATGAGAAAAGAAGACTGCAGGCTGGTGCAGCCGTTCATTAAATTAGTAAAACATTAATTTTGTGAGAAACCCCACAGGAATCCAGCGATTTACAGAATCACAGTTATGCAGTTGCTCGGATATGTTCATGAGAGCGTGCTTTCACACGCTTTCCCTGATTGTAAAGAACGATGCATTTCAACCGCCGTTTTTCTGTACCCCCCCCCCCCCCCCCCCTTGGTGGAGAAAATGGCAGGTGGGGGTGGGATGTTCTCCTGTCATCAGCGGCTCTTGAAACTGTATGTAAATGCTGCTGAGGAGGAGAGTTTGCAGTAGACAAATGTTAATGATGTGCTGGGGAACATATTGCGTGGGCAGCTGGGGACCCCGAACACGCTGAGCTTGTCTCCCTCCGCTGCGCGTTCCGTAAGAGGCAGCCGCTGGCCAACAGCAGACCAGGTGGGTCGGCGAGGCTTTGTGTATTCAAGTCTGGCTCCACATCCTTGTCCTGCACTCAACTGAAGTCCATCGGTTTTTGAGTCACCTGACATTTGCGGTCTGAACCCATTTTTGTTGAAAATAACATTAATCGTTTATACGTTTCAATGTTTCACACGCGTTTGCTTCCAAAATACCAAGTATGTTCTTCTTTTAAAATATGTATTTTAGTGTTATAGCTTGTCACATGTCACTGCTAGCTAAGTAGATTGGAAACTACCATTTACTACCCATCAATGAGAAAATCATCTCCAAAAATGCATTTGATTCCGGCACACTAAGAACAGGGAAAAATCAGGAGCAGGTTCTTCAAGCGCTCTGCCAACTGTCTGTAAAACACCCCTTTACATTTTGCTGGTGGTTTTGGTTGAATAATTTATTTTATTTTCCATTAGTTCCTGGATCCCACAGAACACTCCATAGAGCTTCCCCATGTTGATCATTTCTGTTTCAGGGTGATCTGTCCAAATCTGTGTGAAAAAGGTTCTTGAAGAGGCGAATAGGCCCTTTGCCGAACTTATTCATGTGCTTGGATACCAAATAGCAGCACCATGCTAACTTGCAAGCCAATCATCTTGGTTTTTTGATGGTAGTCAATGTTAAGTTCTACATTTCGCCATAGTCTCTCGAAGAAGCTAGCGACTAAGGGCTTGATTTACTAAGACCTTTAGCGTGTGCAAAACCTTTTAGCACAAGCACAACCGATAACATGACCAAGCAGATGGCAACAACGCGTGTTTCTGAGGTGAACTGTGGATGTTTACATTCTTCTGAATCAGCAGTGGGGTTCATGCATGAACACATGCACTGCAGTCTATAGAGTGCAGCCAATTGGCGATTCCAAATTAGGGTGGGAATTGGACATGTTCAGCCCCACGTTGGGCACCAACTACTATTTTATTTTTTTAAAGATTGTCGTTTTATTTCAACAGACAATTTATTTTTTACTAACAGCATTGTTTTCCTGATGCCAAACAGTATGCAAACAGTACGTAAACCAAGAATCAGGATGTGAGAACGGTGCCAATGCTTACCATTTTTTTTTTTGTAGAGCCTGCTTATCTACACAGTATAGAAATGACTGAATTGCTGAAGTTGAGCTTCTTTGAGAGACTACAAATAAATGTGGAATTGTTGACTACTGTCGAAAAAATAAGACTCTTCAGACTCTTTATTGAAAAGGCTTTAAATGGACACACTTGACCTCGCTGTTAACAATTACTGTCACATAAGTTGTAGGCTTGCCAGTCAGCATTGCTAGTGTATGTGATGAAGTCCTTCAAAGGCCCTATTGGTTTTAGTTCATCATCACATTTCCGGGGGGAAATTAATCCATTTGTCAATGTCTGTAATGACTGAGTAATATGACTTCCTGCCTACTTTCACCTCTTTAACTGGAAACATCTTGTTTATCAGCTCTGGTCTTGAATCCA
Source organism: Synaphobranchus kaupii (assembly GCA_029718625.1). Classification (NCBI taxonomy): domain Eukaryota; kingdom Metazoa; phylum Chordata; class Actinopteri; order Anguilliformes; family Synaphobranchidae; genus Synaphobranchus; species Synaphobranchus kaupii. Next base: position 56,125,629 of record CM056384.1, on the reverse strand, counting down.
AAAAAAGTTTTGCCGTTTGTTCAGTGCAGAATATTAATTAGTCTTGCTCATTTCTTCATAAAAATTACAGATGCAGACTTTTCATACTGCCAAATTCATCACAAGTAGGTCAAAGACAATAAGCCCTGTAGCACCCGATAATGTAATAATTTCCTGAAAATGTAATAACGCCTGAAAATGTAATAAAATTTGCACTTAACTTGATCGAAAATGTAATAAAACCCAATAATGTAATAAAATGTCCTGACTGATATTGTAATAACATTTTTACCGATAATGTAATACCTTATTAGGTAGCTATATATTCAGGTGGGTAATATTTTTTCAAAACTGATAATGTAAAACTTTTGACGGATAATGTAATACCATTTTCAGTCCAGAGTTCTACATTTTGTGTTTTAAGAATTTAAGAATGTTATATACACTGGATTTTAAATGAAAGAATAACTATTAGGTTAAAGTGCAGACTTTGAGCACCATACAGCCATATGCACATGGGCAGCAACTTAGGGACATGCAACTACATCCTGATCTTATTGAGTGGGTGATGGACTACGTCCTTGGGAGACCACCATATGTAAGGATCCAGAATTCCAGGTCAGATAAGCTTCTGAGCAGCACTGGAGACCCCAGGTAACTGTTCCCTAAACCTTCCTCTTCACTCTCTATACCACAGATTTCCAACAAAACACTGCCTCATGAAAACAACCACAATCCAACAAAACAACTTTCGGTAACACTTCATTTGAAGGGGGTATACATAATCATTCGTAACATGACACCTGACATAAACATACATAACCAGTCATAAATTTTTGTTCCACCTGGTCATAAAGGGTTATTATGTCACTTTCAATGTCAACTTGACATCATCCTCTATGTCAAGCGACATAGTGGTCAGTTTACATATATACTGTCATACTGATATGTTATGACACTTTCAGCATCAAAATTACATAGTACTTTATGACAATTGACATTTGTCGTTCTGCGTGTTCCTCTTCTAACTATAAAGGCAGGAATTTCACGCAAAGCGAAGATGCAAATTTGCTTCGCCACCGGAAGCAAATGTTTTATTCGCCCCTTCGCTCGCATAGAATGGAAGTGAATGGGAGGCGAATATTCGCCAATGTTAATTTTGCGCATGTGTGACCGTGCCCGCACGAGATGCGCGCCTACCTCGGGATTGAGCAAGCCACAGCCGTGTGCAAGACGAAGAGACGCACGTTTTGAACGGGCACTGCACTAGTTAAGTCAAAATAATATAACCAACAGCCAATCATTTTGGCCACTAGGTGGAGCTCTAGCTGGGTACCAGCATGGGTATGGCGAGTTAATTTCCCATTGATAGGGATTTTAGTTTAATGCATCTTTGCCTGATAACAACGTACCACTTGCCATCTATTGTAAATTTCAAATTCTACATAAAGCCTAGAATTTACATTTCCAAACATGAAATCAGTGTCAAAGGTTAGTGCTTTCAGTAGGCTAACATGACACTAACAGTATTATAAATTTTGTATACTTGCACACTTTACATTTCTGAGAAAAAAAGCATACTTTTTTACATTATTACATTATCCGTCAAAAGTAATACATTATCTTCAGTTTTGAAAAAAATTACCCACCTGAAAATGTAATAAATTCCCAATAATGTAATAAGGTATTACATTATCGATAAAAATGTTATTACAATATCAGTCAGGACATTTTATTACATTATTGGTCAAGTTATTACATTTTCAGGCGTTATTACATTTTCAGGAAATTATGACATTATCGGGTGCTACAAGCCCGTTTTGGAGAAAAAAACACAAGTACACGTAGGTGCAATGTCCGTTTGCTCCTCTTCAGTAAAAATCTTAATCCAATAGGACAAGACTCCCCAAGTGACTTGAAATAGGAAGCAATCGCTGGCAGGTGATCGACAGCACGATGAAGAAAAGGCGAAATCTCTATCAGTTCAATTGTAACAGAAGAAAATCTACAGTCCTTCTCATTGAGAAGCAAACACCAAAACGTAGATGTATATTTTCAAAGCAATAGGTTCAATGTCACCAAACAACTGATAGCTGTGATATATTAGCTTGGCAATTTGCTTTAAAGTGCAACTGGAAAAACCAATGATGTTTCCTATAATTAACATCTGCAGAGCATTCGGGAACGCTGTGTTCAGTTGGTGTCTTAGGAGGCAGTTCATAATTGATTGATGAATACCATTTGCCGACTCACCTTAAAAGGCAAGAAGTTAGGAAAAGAGCATCAGCATGTGGTGAAATGTCTAAATGACACACAAGGGGAAAAAAATGGTTTTACCTTTCTTTGAAACACCAGTGACTACTCAGAAGTAAAAGGCCTTGTCTTGGGTTCCTGAGTGACAGGGCCTTCAATATATTGCTCACTGACTTTGGACTTTGGACTTTGGCGCTAGGATGTTCATTGCTATGAGCTCTGCTTTTTTAACACAGCTCATTTCTCTTGCAGTTTTGGAGTCAGGGTATATTTAGGCATTTCGCTTATTGCCACACTCCATGTTATAGCTAAGGCATGTTTAATTGGGTGCAAAACACATGATATCTCAGAAGCAGCAATGCAATCACTTTTGGTAGTTAGAGAGGCACATAATTTAGCCATGCTAGTCACGCCTTTTAGAGAGTGTTGATTTCTTGTGCATCTCGGCTGCTTCCAGCTGCTTAAGGTCATTCTGGCTGCCATGGAAATGCTGGACTCCCTACTGACTATTGTAACTACAGTCTCTTTTTTTTTTTTTGCCTTGCTTGTCTTCGCTCTCTGGCTTGCTCATGATTTTTAGCAGCCAGGGGGCCATCTCTTGGTGACAGCAGTAGCGCCCATGTGCCTGGGTGCTGGTACAATTGCTAATTTTGTACCAGCTAATGGTGTTGTCAAGATAGGCTGCGGACAACAATTTCTTTATTTATTTTCTATATTTTTTTACAGTTTTTTATAACTGTTAATATAAAATTAAATAATGAATTTATTGGTATGCAGTAAACCTGTTTGCGTCAACATGGGTTGGGAGGTGCAATGGGGGGTGTCAACAAAAACATTTGGCTCTGTGCAAGTTTGGTGTTGAATGATGCGTTTGCATTGCAGCGTGAATGACGCGTTTGCATTGTACTATTTTAGTGTATTTTGGAATTCAATGTACACATATGAAAGTTGAATATATGGGACAGATAATTGATCACACAAATATTCTTGATCTGTTGAGCAAGATCATCTGAACACTTGTCAAATTGTGTTATATTTGTATTTGTCATAAACACAGTGGCCACTTTATTATGTACAATACTGGTCAAAGGTTTTAGTATCCACAATTTCAAGCAATTAAAAGTTAAAAATATGAATAAACACCTTTTATGTTTACAAAAACTATAATCTGAATATTAGATTAATCAGAATAGGCACCTTTTGCAGTAACAACCGCTGATCATATTCATGCTATTTTTTCTTCAAGGGCAGTCATATGATTCTGGCCAAGTTCACACCAACACTGTAGAAGTTCCCAGAGACGTGCTGAACTTGTGGGTTGCTTCTCCTTGACCTTTCTGTCCAGTTTGTCCCTAGCTACCTTGATTTTACTTCTCTTGTTGGAAAATGGCAAGAATTTGTTCACCTGTTTATTTAGCAAAATATGGCTTTTTTATGAACTCCAAAATTGAGGTCACTATCCTGTGAAGTAAAATATTATTTTTAACTTCTGACTATTCACTTATTGACTTGTGCCATGTAAGGTTATTTACAAAGGTTATTCTGCTTAAATTACACAAAAAACTGAGTACTAAAACACAAATAAAGTGTACTAAAACTTTTGACCGGTAGTGTATGCCTACTCGTTATTGCAAATAGCCTGCTCCCTAAACAGTGAATATCATGGCTGCAACTGAATATATAAAGCATAGGCTACAGACATGTTGGAGAGGTTTAGTTGTTGTTTGATCAAACATTAGAATGGGCAAGACACAAGATCTATGCGGCTTTGACTGTGGTGTGATTGTCTGCGCCAGAAGTGGTGGTTCCAGCGTCGCAGAGACAACTGCCCTCCTGGGATTGTCATGCACTGCAGTCTATAGAGTTTACAGAGAATGGTGCGATAAACAAAAAAAAACACAGTTCTGTGGGTGAAAACACCTTTTAGTTTTTCATAATTCCAATATTAATGCTTTACTTGATATGATGTTTAACTCTTTCCAGGATTATGTTTTAGTAATATTGAGAATACAGTGGTAACATATAAACAGCATTAGTTAGCTATCTGCTCTATGCATTGTGGGTGGCATAGGTATTTTGTATGACATTTCTTAAGTGAAATTGGAAGTCAAACGGACCTTTATGCTGCACTAGTAGTGAATGGCTGTGTATGTGTGAGCTGCATCTCTGATAAACCTGATTTCATATTGCAACAATTTTGTATTCCTTAGAATAATACCGATGTTCTCTAACAATACTTTTGTAAGTCGTTCTCGACAAGAATGTCTGCTGATTGTAAAAACATCTGTGATTGTAAGGTAATGGGGGCTGAGAGTCCCCTACCACTTGGAATGTCAAATTCAGAGTCTGTCGGAATATTAATGGCATCCCGCAAATTTTCCTCCCATTGTGGAGAGGCGCTCTCATAATGAGAGCATTGTTTTAGGAAAGCAGTGACCCCCAAAATTATCTCGTCAGTGGGGCCACAGTGCAGAAGCGGATGAGACTGAGAATGAAATCTGTCGTCCATGTGGACTGGCAGCGGTTCTAGCTGTTCAGCTGCATGGCCAGATTTTGCTTGCCTCTTTCTGTCTTTTCCAAATAATGGAGACGTGCCTGCCTGATCAAAATGAAATAGCCACACAGCTGTTCCTGGTTCTGAGCCTGCCAAAAACCAACCGACTCTCTCTCCTCGCAGTAATTATTGATGCTTAGAAATGAAGACGGAAACAGTTTCATTTGCCTATCAGCAGGTACCGAAAACCTAGAGGAATAGAGATTGATTGTTTCTCAATACAACAAAACTGTATCATTTAAAATTGTAATTCACTTGCACACCTATGGTGATGCTGTAGAGCAGTCATCTGCATTCCTGGTGCTGGAGGCCCGCAGGCTCTGCTGGTTTTTGTTGTTACTCGGCTCTTGATCAGTTAAAGCAATCGATTATACAGCTCACTCACCTCACCTGGGAGCTAGGTATATAAGAATGCCATCAGCATACAACAGAATTTCATGGATGAAGGCAATATACTGAAATGTTTAAATATTTTATATTCGTCTTAACTAAGAATTTTGAGTGCAGAACTATACTGAATGTTCAACTTGTATTATCATCTCTCTGACCAGCATGAGGTTGAGGTTTTTCATGCAATTATTTGGGTCTTTTTAAAATTGACCAAAAAATGACACGTGAAGTGTTATCTTCCAGCCAAGTTTAGTTCCCCAACCATTATTTTACACTGCTGCCTCTCTTAATTGTTCACCCCTTAACTAGAAAGTTTTTTATTTGCATTCATTGCGTTTTTTTTATGGTGAAATTTTCGATCAATCTGCTAAATAAAAATTGCATTCATATGAACTTACATTTGCAAATCTCAATTTACGATTTTGATTTTAGATTTGCAATTTGAGTTACATTTGCAAATCTCAATTTGCGTTTACAAAACGTTTCGGCAGCTATCTAACTCCATATCCTACTACTTTGTTTCAGTAATACTTTGAGAAATTCTGACTCTTGGAGGTAACCATTTTATTTTCGGGCTTGTATTCAAAAAAGGTGGTGCTCGAGAAGGGGTTAATTGATAATTTATTGAATTTTTCACTTACTTTGTGTCCTTGTGTACATTTTAATTTGTGATCGTATATTGGCAGTTTTAGTGTTATTTGTCACTTTATTGTGTATCTGAGCTGATAGTTTTGTATTGTACATTTGGTCATGCCTTTTGCACTCACAGAGTGGCTTAGTCAGTAGATGTTTGCTATGAATTGGCTACAGGCTGGGTCCCGAGACATAACAATATCACTGTTTGGGGCCTTGGCTATGTCATTAACCCATTCAAAGTCACTCACATCAGGTGTGACGTCATTTTTTCCCTCCCACCAGGGGTAGTGTCAGTTTAAATCAGCTAAGCTTCGTCAGTACTGTTGCGATGGTTCCTCCAAATAATATTTTAGGCACCCACAGGCTATCACTTGTAATATAAATTTGGCCTGAGCTCCACTAGCACTCTAATTGTGATGTGTAGCATCCAACGTGCAAAACGTACGCACGCACTTCTGCTGAAGAGCCTCTTGTGCCGGCTGAGAGTGGCAGTTCTGCTCATTTGTGAAGCCGCCATTGAGTCCAAATTGGGGAGGGAAAAATTGTAAGAAATTGCTAATGGAAAAAAATGCATGCGGATGGACACATTTAATATATGCGGCAGTGGCATTATGAACGCGCCAGCACCAAGACAAACAAAGACAAACAAACCGCTGCAGAGGTGTCATAATGGGGTCCTTCACAGGCACGGTCATGAGGACACCGTAAGCAGCGCCTGAAAAAAATAATAAAAATACGCACGTGTCAGAAAATGGCAACATCGATTGAGGTGGAGAGAGAGGGGGGAACGGTTATATATCCAGCTTTTCAGAAAGACAGATTGCAGCTCGAGCTCAGTCCATTATGCTGCCGTCAGCATGTGGCAGTTTTATTCAGCTATGAGACTGCTCCGGCGCTAACCTTGTAGATCTCCGCATTTTCAGGCAAGCCCTCTGAGTAATAAACTTTACAAACATTCACAATTTTCACCGTCTGTAGCAACTGAATTTTTTTATCTTTATTTTTTTTTTTACCCCATGTCCTGAACCGACACCCAACACGAGACCCCCTCCCCGGCAGACATCAACAAGTCATACAGCCAGACATCGACAAGTCATCGCCATTTCGTTTTTTTGGTGATCCCACGACGTTTGCTCCACCAAATGGCACCCGAATGGAAGGGATTTAATTTAGTGCTGCCATCCCGTTCCCCGAAGCTGACATTTCAGCCAAAGCGACAAGACTGGTTGAATGTTTGGAATAGGTAGACATCGTTTCGGGTGATTTAATGTCAACATCACCTGCATCACAGGGGTAAATTTACGGGATTCATAAGCAAGCTGAGATTGGGCCGTCATTTATGGTATGAGGCATGTTTTAGGCCACGAGGATGAGCGACCGTGTCTGTGAGATGCTCGATCACTGTGGATTTATGGGGCTGTAAAATAAGCACGGATCAGAGTCAAGCGGAAATTATAGACAGGACAAAAAGGGAAAGGATTTTCTTTTTCTCGCACTGAGAAACATGCAGAAACTCACACGCGCGCCCACACACTGGAGTAAACCGAGCTGTCTGTTCTGCAGGAATGCGGTTGAGAACCTGGTCAGAAGGTTAACTTGGCCTCGTCCGCCATTCCGAGACGCTGTCAGAGAACGTCTCAGTGAGGACGAAATTAGATTTATTCGCCCGTGAAAACGTTTTTAGGGGGAGCTCAAATTGGTGTGAAAGCAGACCGCCAACCTTACTGAGGTCAAGGGTCAGCTCCAAGAATTCTGCCCATAATGCAGTCCTCTGTCTGTGTACAGGATGTATGTGTCAATAGGTATAGTAATAGTAATAGTATCGTGCAAGTTGGTTAAAAACCTTAAGCACCTTATTGTTCACTGTCTTGGAGAGTAGTGACTCTACTCTTTGCCATGAACAACTCCTGCAAAAACTATACTGTCAGGTCCATACGTATTTGGACAGTGACACAATTTTTGTTGTTTTTGCTCTGTACTCCAGCACATAGGATTTGAAATGGAACAGTGACTATGAGGTTAAAGTGAATGCAGACTTTCAGATTTAATTTGAGGGTTTTTACATCGGGTGAAAGGTGTAGCAATTGTAGCCATTTTTATATGTAGTCCCCCCCATTTTAGGGGACCAAAAGTAATTGGACAAATGAACATAAACTTTAATAAAGTTATCATGTTTCATATTTGGTTGCATATCCTTTGCATGTCATGACTTCCTGGTGTCTGTGACCCAACAACATCAAAAGACTCATATCTTATTTTCAGGTACTCTTACAGGCGATACTATAATCTCTGCATTTGAATTGATCTATATGGGAATTGGGGGGGTGGGACTAGATTAAGCTGTAAATTACATGGGAATAGTATGGAACACATGGTTGGTTAAATGACTATAAGTCATCAAGGGTCTGAGGTATCAAACAAGCCTCAAACCATCACTCTGCTGCCAGATAGGCAGTAAGTAAGTAAGTAAGTAAGTAAAATGTTATTTATATAGCACCCTTCCCAGCACGAGTGCACAGAGTGCTTTACAACAATAATAAAATCAGAACATCAATAAAAAAATGTAAAAGCATCCATAAAAGACAGGAAAAATCACAAGAAACAAACATTAAATACAGAAAAACAGTGGTTGGCTAGGGATGGCCAAATGCCTGCCTGAACAAATGGGTCTTTAGCTGACTTTTGAAAGTACTCTCCGAGGGTGCAGCTCTCAGGTCCAGGGGGAGGGCATTCCAGAGCCTTGGGGCCGCCGCCCCGAAGGCTCGGTCCCCTTTGGTTTTTAGTCTGGTCCTGGGCACCACCAGGAGCCCCTGGTCGGACGACCTCAGTGGTATGGATGAGTATGGGTGGATGAGGATGGATCACTTGTCTCTCCTGACTCATTTTTCCTTAGAGTTCAATAGGAAAATAAGTCAGGAGAAACAACCCCTAAAGTGATCCATCCATATCTACCAGGGTATGTGAGTAACGGAAGCGGAGCTGCGTGATTTTGCCTGGATCGAGGAGTGGCTTTTTAGAAAGTTGGAGTGTCGGCTTTCTCTCTCGCTCCAAGATCGCTCCGATACCGCTCCATCCCACGAGCAAACATGTTAAACGCAGCATTCACCACATTGTCATACACTCTGTTAAGGCTAGCTACAGTCTGCAGTCAGACATGGAATTTGCCCAATATTATTGGAAAGAAAAGGACAAAAATAGCCTACAAATGTTTCGTAAAAATAAATGACACAGGGTAGAGGGTGAACGGATAGGAGATTACTACAACCAGGGATTTGTTGTGGAATTTAAAAAGACTGATGATGGAGTTTTCCATACACAGGGAAAAAATCTGGGTGGGTAAGTGAGTAAGTCGGTAATAATGTCCCAGTGAGAAAAAGCCAGAATGTAGATGTATAGAGGGGTGGAAATCTTGAAAGACGTTTTTACATGGACGGACTAGGTTAACGTTAGCACAGGTTTTACCCAGATATAACGTACATCCTAGTTTGCTATAGAAAACTTACACAAAACTTTTCAACCAAATGTAGCTGGTTTTTCCAGCTGAACGCTATAAGCGTTTCATCGACTTTTCAGCCCAAAAATGTTTGGTGCGGTTTGTGTCTCTCCTCTCCCAGATGAGTAGCCTAGGCTAGCTATTAAAAATGTAAAATCATCATACTAATTAATGCATCCTGCGCAACCCTTGCAATTGTATGGAAATTGCGCGAACATGATTTCCCATAGTAAATTTAATTTAACAAATGACCAAAAACCACCGACATCACCAGCTAGGCTATAGCCTACGTTGAAAAATAGCTTATATTGAGAAACCTAATAGCCTACGGGATTTGTTTTAATTAATAGAACTATAGGCTTACCAATGTTCAAATTTTAGTTTGTCTTTTTGGTAACACTTTATTTGACAGTGGTCGTCATGACATGGAAATGACAGTGTCCTTACCATGACATAACACCTGTCATGAAGTGTCATGTCCATTCAAAACTATGACATAGTGTTGTTATTACATAACCTGCAATTTGTGTTATGACACAACTGACATAACAACCTGCATCGAAGGCTGACTATATGACAGGGGTGTCATAACACTGATTCCCCATGACATTTGAAAATGACTATGTCCATTATTGGTTGAAAGCATAGTGACACCTCATACTAAAACACATTGTCATGAGTTTATATTATTTTGGTTGGGATGAGTTCATCATCATAGATAGATACCAATGTTAATTTGCTGTGAAATCTACCTTAACCTCTGGAAGAACCACACCTTCTGAAATTCATCCCTGCAACAACTCCTTTAAAATACAGGTGGATATGTTCCCATCAATACAGCTCCATGTCACTGTGCTAATCTTGTTATTTTTTTATTTTATTTGCATTGTCCTTATACCCATTCTAGGAAATTAACTCATTTTATGTTTTGGTTGTGAGGTACATGCCAGTGTCATGACATTGTTTAGACCATGTCAAATAAAGTGAGAGCATTTTAACTTGTCATTAGTAGCCTATGTCATTAGAAGCTATGCTAGTGAAACTCAAGATTAGGTTGTCTGCTGCTATGAACATAAGAACTGCATGACAGTGTCATAACATTATTTAGACCATGTCAAATAAAATGGCAGCATTTTAACTTGTCATTAGTATGTCATTAGGAGCTATGCTAGTGAAACTCAAGATTAGGTTGTCTGCTGGTATGAACATAAGAACTGCATGACAGTGTCATAACATTATTTAGACCATGTCAAATAAAGTGATAGCATTTTAACTTGTCATTAGGTGATATGATAGTGATGTTGAGACCACACATTTGGTCCCCTAAAATGGGGGGGGGGGGGGGGGGGGGGGGGGGGGGGGGCTATGTATAAAAATGGCTACAATTGCTACAATTGTTCACCCGATATTGATGTAAAAGCCCTCAAATTAAAGCTGAAAGTCTGCACTTTAACCTCATAATCACTGTTCCATTTCAAATCCAATGTGCTGGAGTACAGAGCCAAAACAACAAAAATTGTGTCACAGTCCAAATACTTATGGACCTGACTGTATATTATTTCCTCATTCTACCATGATGTATAGAATAGAATGGAATAGCTTTTATTTTCCTGTTAGGGAACTTAATTTGTAGTCACCAGCAGCAACAACAAAAAAGACATAGACAGTGGGGCAGACCCATAGCACACAAACAAACATATCAAACAAAGACATTCGATAGAATCATTGAATCAATCAAATTAATATTAAGTGCGAGCAATCGAGCATCAAAAGCAAGAACAGCTCCTCTTCTGCAGTCTTGAGATGTCCAGTGTCACCAAGCAGTCCGACAGCCGCAGGGACAAAGCTGCCCCGAATCGACCAGAGCAATGCGGATCTCCCGGATCACAGCTGCTCCACTCCAAGCCCCGCCGACACACATAAACTCCGCCTCCGCGACTCTCCTCCGAGCACGGTCTCCGTCCAGTCGAAACAGGGCACCGAATCCACTCAGCCTCCCCAGTCATCGCCTCGCTCCTTCCTCTTTTCCCGGATGGCCTTTCCAGGATTGCCCGCAGTCCCCGATCAGTCCCGATACCGATCCACTCAAACTCTGGTGTAAAAAAAACCAAAAAGAACACTACTTCTCCCAAATGTCCCTGCAGATCCAACGGACATTTTTATTTATTTATTTTTGATTTTTTATTTGAAAGGGACAGGCACAAAGAAACATTGATGGTTGCCGGGGCAGCGTCCGATGCATTGCACATATGTCTTTAGCTAAAGCTAATTTCCAACATCAGTCCCTTGATGGGCATTGATAGTACATGTTATGAATGCGTCTCCACGGTGACGACCATAAACAAAATCAGCCCGACTAGACAATTTGGTAATAATTATAAAAAAGAGCAGCAGGAGTGCCCCGGAAAATGCTCAGCTTGCCACCCTGTCCCACAACAGACAGACCAGTTCATGAAAAAACAAAAGACAAAAACTCAGCACAAGAAAACACATTCAAATTAACAAACGCGAACACGAGAGACAGCTGGACTGCATGTCGCCATTTCAGCGCCACGTGACTTGGAACTTTTTTCCTCATAAGAACAGGTTATGTAACTGCTATTCTTTGAAAAGTTTGCCTTTGTTCAGACAATCTTCGATAAAATCTTTGGAAAAGAATTGGTCACAAGGTTTCTTTTGCCTTACAAGGAAGTAGTAATAAATGTAATCATACAGTCTGTCAATTTGAAATAAGAATAGTTATGCAGGTGGGAAAAGCCTCACAGACAAAGATGAGTATTCTGTGCTTCGATTGACATTTATGTCAATTACCCAGGCCCTGATTGTATTCTGTATGGACCACTGCAACTCTTTCTTCGGTAGTTTCCCTGCTTCTGACATTAGGCCTCTGCAGCTCATCCAGAACACTACTTCTCCCAAGTCAGCCATGTCAGCTTACATTATTCACCACCTTGACGCTAGCCACTAGCATTGCGTCTTCTAAAGATCATCAGACCATACACACCAGGCAGACCTCTCTGCAGCCTGCGTGTCTGTCCGTCCATCCGTCTGTCCACTGAAGGTTGGGCTTGGTCCACTGGATATAACTAACCAAGTGAATATGACCTCTGGTGATGTGGTAAGCTTTGTAAAAGTAAATAAACCATTTCTTCAAGCCTGGCTGGTTGTGAAATGCTCTTGTTATGTACAAAATAAATGTGTGGACTTGTGTTCGTTTGGTCTCCAGATTTTTTCTCCAGCGTTAAAATAAGTAGAAAAATGCCAGTAAAGCACTGCGGAAAAAGCTCAGGGGTAACATGCAAATTGAAAACCTGTATAATTTACATACCGTTAATTGCTGGTCTGAGATTAGAATAAAGGGCTGAATGTGTTTTTGTGAATCCGAGCAGGGAACATTTTTACCTTGCATTTTACAATCATTGGGGCTTGTATACACTCCTCCGCATGGCTCTGTTTTTAAAAATGTTTCTGTGTGGGCCATGACCAGCACTTTCACGCTGCCTCGTGAACTCACAGCTTCGGCCTATACCTGTGGTGCAAAGAGCCCTGATCTTCACGTACACTCCCTGGACTCCACTTCATCATGTAGCCGTTACCCACGATCCATCTCTTTAATGCAGGGTGGCAAGCAGGAGGAGGCCATTAAGTACCATCTTTAGTGTTTGGTATGATTTAGCGGGGAACTCGATCCCCATTCTTCCACGATCGGGACAGAGGCTCCAGCCAAAAAGGAAACTTCATCAATAACTAAATTGCCACCTGACGGTTGTACAGTCTGACCAATGGGAAACAGAATTAAGGAGCGGCACAGACCGCGCGGGGATTCACGGAGGGCTGGGATTTTGAGCGAGGCGGATCTTCGCTCCTAATACGCGCACGGGAGGTGGTTGTCATCACCCTGCCGGGACAGAGCTGTGTGGCAAAGCGACAATCGTTAAATAAAAAACTTCTATTGTGCTGTCTGGATCTCGGCACATCCTGAAGGTGAAGCCTTGTCTCAGAAGGATAGCTGATTGGCATGGTATGGCATTGGCGTGGTATCAGAGTGGACAGACCCCTTCCAAGCATTTGTGAAAGGAGGTAAATTGCTTTGGCTCGATTAGTCTCATTTGCAATCATTTCAGCTTTCATTATCAGTTTGGTTGCTGATCAGCGTTGCGGTTATTATGCCAGACTACTTCACAGAGTCTAAAATGACTGACGTTGGCATGTCTGTGGATAACAGTCTTTGGCTTACGGTATTGGAGGAGAGAACACTCATAACTATAGCAGTCTCTGTGCGGGCGTGGGAGTTCAGCGGTTATGTGAATGGCGTAAAATTGTCAATTCCAAAATAAAATTGGTTGGGGGAAAAAATAATAAAATGCCACTCGGACCATCGCCTCAGATACTCGCCACGCTCGCATTTCACTGAGGCCTGCTGTACAGTAAGCAAAGCCAGAGGTGAAATTCAATAGCCCTGCTATGGGTGGGTGTCTATCGACCTGTTGATTTCCTCTAAGCTCTAATTACGAGAAAATTACCTTATGCAAGCTTCCCAGAATGACCTCCCTGTAACAGCAGCCACTGATACATCAATGTTGTTCCCTCAAAACTCTTCTCTCTGTTTCTGAGTCTTTCTTGGAGAAGACTGAGCTGCACTCCCTAAACCTTGGACCGGCAAATATACCACTGTAGCTGCCTCCGGATGATATTGAATGCATGTGGAGGTTAAAGTTTAGTCAAGGAGCAGCCGAGGGGTGACAAATGAGAATTAAATTAAATGAGGCGTTGCCACTGGCATGGCTTTTATGACTTAAAATAACACATCAACCTTCAGCCCTAAAAAAGGCACCAGGTCGAGGGAGGGACATGGTCTCCCTAGAGACAGCTCCACTCTCCCACACACAGCCAACCCAACCCAACCCAACCCAACCCAACCAAATCTATCACGCTCGCTAATGTCACCCTCGGTTTATCACATTAAGCTCTTGCTGCCAAACGCCCCCTAGCAGTAACGTGGGCATGACAGAAATTATTAAATTATACATTTCATTAATTTAATAATATATAATAAACTGTTCGCCTCAATATTTTGATTAAATATCCTTAAGATATATACATTCCTTCTGGGAAAGTGGTTTTTAAGCCCAAAACGTTGAGATAAAACTTTGTAAATAACGTTGGAAACTCTGACCTAATTCTCAAACATGTATTGCAGCTTGATGTCACACCATAAACAATGTGCTGGTAAACTGTTCTGCTTAATTGTATTTCACAAAACTTTGGTTTGAAAAATCATTATACCTTTACTTTAAAACGTTCATACGGCTGTACATGATTTTTTTCCTATTTTAAACCGACTTGTGCTTTTCTGTACTTGATTACGAATAGTTCGGCTGTCTTCAGTTTGGCGTTGTGAAACTCAGGCAGTTTCTGGAGTGCCAATCCTGTGGCTTAGTAAATTTTAGCCAAAGTGGTTTTGTACTTGATTGCAGAGATTTATGCAAAACCGTCGTCAATTGGGTGTATTTCTTTGACTGATAGCACAATAGGCCTATCTGAAGTGGGAAAAACTCTCATCGACCCGCCTCCACTCCGAGTATTATTTGCTTTCCATTGGGTTTTAAAACTGTCTGTCAAATATTCCAGCCAATAGCCAAGACTCTTATCTTTCAGACAAGCCCTCATTCAACACAAAGCCGTCGTAAATCAAAGAAATGCAGCCCTGCGTAAGAGCAAGAGGCAACCAAGCCAGAGACCCTCCCCCAGGGGGAGACAACAATCATTGGTCTAAAACCAAGGGGCCAAGACTGGGCTTTCATTCTGAAGCTCACTTCCTGGTGCTGTTGCTCACTAGCGCCACTGCGGTTGGCTCCAGTATAGGTCTTTCCCCATGTAAGTCAATGGCAGCAATGTGGTCAAAATACTCAGTCAATAAATTTTTTACACAAAAAAATGTAATTGCAATAGGTGCCTTTCCTTCATCTAATACCTGTGCATGTGCTGATTTTTTAAAATATTGTCTCGTTTGGACAGGGTATTAACATTTGTTCAGGTCCAATCAGAGGGACAGGTTGAGTCCTGGGATCACTGGCATAGATAGGTTATATATGGTTCTCACTGCCAGGACCAATCAGAGGGACATGTTGAGTCCTCTTCGGCTCCACGGAGCAGGCGCAGTTTGTACAAACGGGCGGCGAAAAAGACTTCCGAGCTTCAATTAAGTTTTTACGAGGCCGTAGAAAGGCAATGGGTGACGTCACAGTGGCTTTGTCCATATTTTAATACAGTCTATGTCTAAAACGCGTAACGCCTGGGGTCTCGACAGAGACCACAGGCTGTTTCGGACTGTATTTTTTGAGTGGAAGTCAATGGAGAAGATCCCTTAGCACCCTAAACAAGCTTCTGTTTTGTGGACACTGTTCGTGACATAATAAATTGACTGCCTTGTCGCTCATCTTCAACATGTTTGTAATCACATACTCATTTTGGAGCGAGCTATGATGTGTCTACTACGAAAAAAATACTGTTTTGTGAGATGATAGACAGTGGGGAATGTTGCAGCAGTTAGAATTAATTTACGACACTACAGGCCCAGCGTCTCCGAGCTAGCACCCAAACTGTGGGATAAGTATCTCAAATCGATTGCCCCATGCCTGTATACCATTGTTTAATAATAAAATATAAATCGGTGTTAGGTTGTGTGTCTGTTTGTTAGCGAGTCAGTTTTTGAACGGATGTTTAACGGTAACTTATACCATCGCTAGCTGTGGCGGTATCTGCCACCACAAAAGAGTCACAATATAGGTGATAGATTTGCGCTGTGACTGTGTCCTTAGAAAATCCAGTCCTTAATGTTTTAACTAATCAACTTTATTGTTTTTTGTAAATATCCGCTCATTATAAATTTGATGCCTGCAACACATCCCAAAAAAGTTGGGACAGGGGCATGTTTACCACTGTGTCCTTTCACCATCACCTTTCCTTTTAACAACACAACAGTAATCTTTTGGGAACTGAGGACACTAATTGTTATAGTTTTGAAAGCTGGATTTTTTCCCATTCTTGCTTGATATAATACTTCAGCTGCTGAGCAGTTTGGGGTCTCCATTGTCGTATTTTGTGCTTCATAATGTGCCACACATTTTCAATGGGTGACAGGTCTGGACTACAGGCAGGCCAGTCTAGAACCCGCACTTTCTGACAATGAAGCCACACTGTTGTAACACATGCAGAATGTGGCTTGGCATTGTCTTGCTGAAATAAGCAGGGACGTCTCTGAAAAACACGTTGTCTAGATGGCAGCATATGTTGCTACAAAATACATAATGTACCCTTCAGCGTTAATGGTGCCTTCACAGATGTGCAAGTTACCCATGCCATGCGCACTCACACACACCCATGTCATGGCAGACGCTGGCTTTTGAACCTTGCGTTGGTAACGCGCCTGGTGGAGAAACCCCTTCTACTCACACCCAGACACGAGGGCAATTGGTCCGCAAGAGCACACAGCCGTACACACAGACATAAAAAAGACCCGGGTTGTAGTGTCGGCCCTGGCCACTTTCCCCGTCTACATCCGAAATAAAAATAACTCGGGTCCGCTCTCCACAATGTCCAAAAACACTCTGGCCATGCTCCAAACAATATACTGGAGGAGGGAAGCACACCGCTGTCAGCCCGCCATCACCCCGTCATCAGACACCCGCACCCATGGCAACCCAGGCCGGCTCACGTCCCTTACATGCAGGGAACTTCCCTGAAAGAGCAATCAGGATTCCGGTCCAGGTTTTCCCTTTCACTGCACTTCACCACTCAGTGAATACAGTGCTGATTAGAACTGAATATGTGGTGCAAGATAATCAATTATTATCAATTATAAAATGCAAGAAACTTTGTGGGAAATAATTTGAGTGTTTCTGGCCTACCTACAGAAAATTACAGAATAGAAGGGGCTTGTGTTTATCTTTAATTTGCAGATTAAGTCCCATATGGCGAACATTGCGGCTCAGGAAACCCTTCAAATATTTGACAATGGAAGTTGCCATTTCTGTAATTCTCCATGTTGTCAAACATTTTTGTGTAAACTCCTGCTGTTCATCTGTTCAAAGACATTCAAGTTTACCTCATTACCCACTAATGTGATGAAGTGGAGCCCAGGAAATGAGTGCTTCCATAACACATGCAATACAGTTGTCTAATAGTTGGCAGAAGCTGCGAGGTGTTTCATGAATTCAACATTACGCAGTCATTGTTATGCTCTTGTAAATTTGGTAATTAACGTGTCCCTAGGAGGATGTTTTCCAGGTTTCCCAGTGCTCCTAGCCTCTTTTCCTCATCTTTGATTATGAGGAATGGTATCACCTGAGTGCAAACTCCAAAACAAATAAAGGCAATAACTTGGCACCTACTACTGACCTCTCTTCTTGCCATGTGTGGAGGCTTAACGTTTGTATTTTTTTTTTAGGGTGGCAAGCAGTGTTTCTGCTGGTATGCTATTGTTTTTACAAGTGTTCCATCATCTTGCCAAAACTGCCTTCCCATGAACGAAAATGCATGAAAATTGTGCATAGACTAGTCTGGTCCCAAACGACATATACTCTAATATAGAGACAATTGGCCAAATGGTGATGATACAGGAGCACTTCAAATCTTAAAAAATCAACTGTCTGTGCTATAGGTCTGAAAATATGTTTTTTGTTTTTTTTAAACTGTGTAACTAATTAATTACTGAGAGCATTTGAAAGCCTTATAGGCATGCAGCTGGCCGCATGTTGAAGGCTGTGGAAGTGACAACATGAGAACAGCATCTCTGACCATGACATCATTTTGCTGTCTCCAGTTGAGGGTTGTGGTGTGACTGAACTTGACACAAATTCCTGAGTGCAAGCTGTAAAACTGACTTCTTTTTCTTCTACTTCACACCCCCTGTCCGTATTCTTCCCACAGGAGTTTTAAAAATCCTCTGAGCTGAGAGTTGCCATCTTGGTTCGATTGTGATCTCAAGATCACATGGTTTTTCTGCTCTGAAGCTGTGTCCATTTTTTTTTTTTGACCTGCATTCCCTGGCTGTGTCCTTGTGCCAGTTATCCATACTAAATTACCCAGGGGGATATACCATGAAGGAAGCTTAACATACCCAGGGTTTCTTTGCATTAGCTAGCTTGGCAAAACCTAACAACTGCAATTGGGCTTAACTGGTATCATAAACATGGTTATCAACTTTTTAAATGAACACAAGCTCTGTGCGTGTATCCCTGAAAGGGGCGATGTCTTACTGCTTACCGCTTACAGCATGAAGCGTACTCGCAGCATTTTTCTCTTCTGAAGAAAAAAAGACAGGATGGATATAATGGACAGATGTGAAAAACATAAAACAATCATAATGACCAAAAGCAGCAATGTTGCCACCAACAAAGCCAGGGAGGACCGTTGCCAAAAAATTGCTAATTGTGTGCATTTGTTAGTTAAAATCTAATTTACCTTGCCACTCATAACGAATACATCTACACTCCCACTAACTGTATGACAGGTTATTCCTAATGTTACAACTGCGCATTCTAGAACTCATGAACTTTAAACTTTAAACTCGATACAGAATATTTAAAATCTTGCCTGAAGCTATTTTTTTTATTCATGAACTCAAGAATTGTGGGATAGGGATAGGCCTATCACTGTCCCATAATTAAGGGATAAGTTGGTATGGACACGTCGGGCTCAAGAAGCTTGCTTATGTACTGTATACCCTCTGTATCTTTCGTATAGCATATCCCCGGAGAAAGCCAGCGGATTTAGTAGGTCTGTAAATAAGCTCCGCCCTGCGAAGAGACCTCCTAGCTCTACGAGATCCTCCAGGAATGGAGACACTAGTGGAGACAACTAACCCCAAATCTCCCCAGAGGAGATGATTTTAGCCAT
Source organism: Synaphobranchus kaupii (assembly GCA_029718625.1). Classification (NCBI taxonomy): domain Eukaryota; kingdom Metazoa; phylum Chordata; class Actinopteri; order Anguilliformes; family Synaphobranchidae; genus Synaphobranchus; species Synaphobranchus kaupii. Next base: position 56,106,424 of record CM056384.1, on the reverse strand, counting down.
GCTGATGACATGTCCAAACCACAGAAGATAGACCTTAGAAGATGCCCCCACCCCCCCCTGAATACTGAATGGAGTGGTATTAGCTTAGCGCTGGTGAATGCTGATTCAGTCTGATTGCATTGCGGCATGAGTACTGAATGGAGTGGTATTAGCTTAGCGCTGGTGAATGCTGATTCAGTCTGATTGCATTGCGGCATGAGTACTGAATGGAGTGGTATTAGCTTAGCGCTGGTGAATGCTGATTCAGTCTGACTGCATTGCGGCATGAGTACTGAATGGAGTGGTATTAGCTTAGCGCTGGTGAATGCTGATTCAGTCTGATTGCATTGCGGCATGAGTACTGAATGGAGTGGTATTAGCTTAGCGCTGGTGAATGCTGATTCAGTCTGACTGCATTGCGGCATGAGTACTGAATGGAGTGGTATTAGCTTAGCGCTGGTGAATGCTGATTCAGTCTGACTGCATTGCGGCATGAGTACTGAATGGAGTGGTATTAGCTTAGCGCTGGTGAATGCTGATTCAGTCTGATTACATTGCGGCATGAGTACTGAATTGAGTGGTATTAGCTTAGCGCTGGTGAATGCTGATTCAGTCTGATTGCATTGCGGCATGAGTACTGAATGGAGTGGTATTAGCTTAGCGCTGGTGAATGCTGATTCAGTCTGATTGCATTGCGGCATGAGTACTGAATGGAGTGGTATTAGCTTAGCGCTGGTGAATGCTGATTCAGTCTGACTGCATTGCGGCATGAGTACTGAATGGAGTGGTATTAGCTTAGCGCTGGTGAATGCTGATTCAGTCTGACTGCATTGCGGCATGAGTACTGAATGGAGTGGTATTAGCTTAGCGCTGGTGAATGCTGATTCAGTCTGATTGCATTGCGGCATGAGTACTGAATGGAGTGGTATTAGCTTAGCGCTGGTGAATGCTGATTCAGTCTGATTGCATTGCGGCATGAGTACTGAATGGAGTGGTATTAGCTTAGCGCTGGTGAATGCTGATTTTCTCCAAGCAGGAAAACAAGGAGCCTAATCATGCAAAACGATGATACACGGCGCTGGCTTCCAATCGCATAATGCGTTACATCATTCCTGCAACTGTAAAGAAATCGCTCCTCCGCCTCCTTTAGATTAACGATATCAATTATCCTCTTCATGAGCGGCTAATCGCCCTGTCTCTTGCGTTTTCTGCACGTGCCAGTTCACGGTACACTGTGCATTAATGGGGAGATAGAGTAGTTGTGCGGGCACATTCATTTCGATGGGAAACTTTACAAATATGTAATAATAATTTTTTAAAAACCCACTTCCTGTGTAATCACCTGGAGCAGTTTGTAAGCATAGTGATGACCCCTCCCACACGTCTGTTTTTCCTGCACTATTGTGCAGTGTTCTTCAGCTCATGGGTAGCCTACGTTCGGCTAAAGCGGTTTTGCCAGAGCGCGGTTGTGAATTGCGATTAGCATGGACGCAAACACAATTAAGGAGCCCGAAAGCGTGGCTGAGCCGTCAGCACGGCCATTGAACGCCTAAGAGGCTGGGTCAGAGGATGCGGGCCTAATTGTGTGCTGCAGACTTCCTAATTGAGCGGGCAGCTGGCTGAATTGAGCTCCAGCTCTCTTGCACGGCACGACTGCCCCTCTAATTGGATGCCGACTGCTTTCCATTGTTATGAACCATAAATATGCATATGCTGCAAAACGGGATCATCCATCTGTTTTTTGGGAAAATAGTCTTTTGCTAATTTACCAAATTGAGGACTTCTATTCCCTTCTTGTGGAATTTTGAAATGAATATACAGCGAACCGCCTCTGTAATGTCCGCTCTTCAGAATAATATCGGGCATTATGTCTGTCGTCGCTGCACCTCAGAGCCGGATTAAGGTTGCATGGGGCCCCCGGCTGGAATTCAAACAGGGGCCCTTCCATCAAAATGATTACTAGTGTAAGTAAACAAGAAATTCTATTGAATTGAATTGTAATTATATTGAATTTCATCCACATACTTATTATTATTACATCGTACGTTTACAAACCTTTCTCATGGCGAAGTCATCAATCAAGTCAGTGAAGCCCTGTGAGCTTACAATTTAATTTTCAATACTCAGCAGAGTCTCTGTTGTCCCAGAACTTCTAACTTAGACACAATAGATAAGATATATACATTACAATACATCAATGTCTACAGATATATAGACCGTTTAACGTTGTGAGGCAAAATTCTATTAATTATGCAACATTATGCTCTTGACGCATGGTTTATTTTCATGGATTTTAAACTTAAAGAATTATTGATTGACTCGTCACTAACATGACATTTTGGCTGACAGTACATTTGTTGAAAGGAATGAGCATAAAAAGAACAAGACATAGATAAGACCGCTAAAGCACACTTTTTCGTCAGGTGCTTCTTTCGTCCCGATTCAGTGTATCTTTCGTCCCGCACGGCAGGGACGAAAGATACATTGCACTCATCCGGTTTGCGGCCAATTTATATCCGACTCGTTTATGCCGGAAACAAAATTCCAGTTGCTATTAGTGAGGGACACAGACACGTTGTTTGTCAGAAAATATGGCCTCTCTATCGCTACTGACTTTCGAGTAAACCAGATGAATGTAAAAAGTGCTCCTTTCATCCCGGTTCTCACTACACGTTGATTTTCAGGCATTCAGGCAAACTTTTGCACACTGTAGCATCAAATAAGATCTCAGTACAAGGTCTAGTTATCCCACACAGACCGCATTGCTGACAATCGCCATCCCTCCCTCCTCATCTGGTCTGTCATGTAATCTAGGTATGAAATTTATTTTACACACAAACAATTGTTTTTTCTGTTAACTAATTTTGGGGGCCCCTGGCTTCAGCCCAGTCAGCCCCCCCCCCCCCCCCCCCTTAATCCAACACTGCTGCACCTAATGCTATTTTCAGCATCCCACGGAAAAAAAAAAAAAAAAAACTTAACATTCAAATGGAAGTATTGTACTTGTGTACTCAACTGCTCTAGCCAGAGGATAGAATGCTTCAAACTGTGAAGCAATCAAGGGGAATTGTCACTCCTGCTGCAATTTAAATGTGTAACTGAACAATGTACCACAATGGGGAATGTGGGAAAAATGTACCTGCATATCTGATAACTAAGCTGAGGGACCACATTGCCTGTCAAAGATAGTAACTATTGAGGTTTTGATTTGTTCGGTTGAATTTCAAATGTAAATTTAAATTTAAACTTCAAAGATTCTGATAATGCCAAAAGAATCACGTGACACGTGTTGACTACTGTTATCTGTCAGGAGGACTTATGGTAGTAAACTGGTTTACAACTTTGAAGCTTACTTTCACTTTATTATCTTTTACTATCACTTCAGACTACAGTATACCATTCTTCAATTGAGCTATGAGTCTTTTTATTAAAATTTTTTGGCCCAGATTTACTAAGCATTTCCGGAGGTATTTTTTGCAGGCACCCACAAAGAGGATTAGGAGGCGGCTTAGCTTCTGCAACATCATGAACATTAATAAACTTCTTTCTGCTGTCTAATGGAATTAAGTTCTTTTAGAGCAGGCACGCATTCTTGCACAAAATTTTTATCTATTTCATTCGATTTAAAAATCACAAAAAAATACTAAAATGTAGAAAGAACTTTGATATTTGGACTGATTCAGTGTAAATATATAAGACTTTGATATACCTTAATATTTAAATCAAATCGTATGGCATTTTTCTTGGTGAGAAATGTTCCTGTTCACATTACTGATGGTCTTTGGGTTTTCTTCCATTTAAAAAAAATAAAATAATAGCTCAATAATCATTCAAATACCTCTTTTCAGGCAGTTCTGGTGATAGTGGATCACTATTTTTTGTGGCTATAATAAGTAATTGAATTGTGCTGCCAGGAAATATCTCAGCATGGTATTATGGGGGGCAGATGAGGGGAACGGTCATGCCACGTGAATCTAATTATGATGGCAGTTAAACAGACAAAGCGAGAGAAAAATAAATTATCTAAATCTGCTTTTGCTATTGAAAGGCTAATGAAAGTAATCAGCTTTTGGCACCTTTAAACCTAGCTGGGTTTTAATTTGTCACACAAGTGGTCACAGCCGCTTGAGCGCCTGTCCTTTTATCCGTTGTGTGGTTACGTTGCTCCCACAAGGCAACTGGGCGTCAACAGCAGTTGTGCCCCCTAGCCAGGACAAAGATGGCTCTGGTGTTAATCCTATGGAAACTGAACCAGATGACTGATTAGAGGGAAATATCCAAACTTGCTGTCTGTTTTGACCGTGCCAGTGGAATCAATTCTGTGCATTCTGTAGGACCTCAGAGACAAGCAGAACTGAAATTGATGCCCTCAGCAATCTTTGGAATAAGTAATTCACCTATTCTGCCCTCAGAGACCTTGATTGCTTATAGTGGATTACGCCTCAGGTTTTGTCTTTATTATTATTATTTTTTTTATAACTGATTTTCTCTATATTTGCAATGGCCAATCATATTCTTGGGGCCCTGCCATCACTGCACCGTCCAAAGCATCAGTTTTGTGAGGATAGAGACAAACACATGCCCTGCTCCCGCGCACATCCTGCCAGCTGCCTCCGTCTTTCTCTCTGCTGCCCCGCAGCCCGAGCTGCGCGGTCATCACATCGCAGTGCGTCCCGCAGCCGCACGCGGCTGCCGCTGACCGCAGGGCATCCGACTGACCAGAGGAGCAGTTAACAAGGAAGGCCGTGCCAAGTAAAACTCACCTCCTGCATGGTGATGCATTGTCCAGTATTACCAAGCCTTAGTAAGGCTTAGCAAGCCAATTTTCCTGTTTTCGTTTTAATGATAAATTTCTTTTTTTATTTATTTATTTTTTATTTGGATGTAGCCCGATGTAGCCCATTCCTCCGATAAAAAAAAACAACCTGTGCTGCGGTTCATGTTTATTATAATAAGGTCATTTTAAGGATCATATATTTTCTCATTTATTTCATTTGATTTCACACTGAATAATGGTCACTGTGTTGTTGAACTTGCGTCTGCTGAGAATTGCTCTCGGGTCCGGACTTCATATAGGTAAGAGAGAGATGAATGTGGTACAATGGCTCAAGGACCCAGGGGCCAAATTAATGGCTGACTATAAAGTTTGCCGACTGGGTCAATAACCCCTGCTTGCTTTAATGGACAGCCCATGATCAATTGAAATGTGCTCTAATTGCCTATATCGTGTAGTCTATTCTGATGTCAGTATGCAGTGTGTATTTACAGTAGACTTTATTACATTATCTTTTACAAAAGATCAAACTGTCAAAAATGTTTATCGGTGTATTCATGTATTTTCTGTACTAATGAATCAGGAATGGTTTCTATTGGGTAGATTGTACAGTATACCATTGATCGTACATATATTAAAGAGAATAATATGCGTTCCTTAATAGTTACAAATATAGCCCGTGTATTACTGGGCATATATTAAAAAGACGTATTGTAGACATTTGGGGAAAACAAAGTGCAAAAGCAATGGGATCAATCAATGGGCCCAGCGTGTATGCTGCTTTTCATTCCGACCACAAATGCAATCCCGCAATTTTAACAAGCTGTTATTTTTTCCTAATTAGGTGTTTTCCATGTTTATGATTATTTACCCTATTAAGCCACGTTTTGTTAGCAATAGCTATGCATGCCACGAGGAATAAAAGTCCAATATTCACATTGCAAACAATTGCAAAAAGAGAGCTAAAAATATTTTACCCGACCAAATTAAAGGGTGAAGTGAATCAATAGGCTCCATATTGGTGAAATTGGACACGTGGCCACTAAAACTAACCGTGTGGTAAATACTAAATAATGAAGAATTCAAAGGCAAAGCAAATGATATCGATGCACAATAAGCACAATGTGAATATGGGAATTTTATTCATCGTGGCTTGCATAGCTATTTCTGACATAATGTGGCTTAAGAGGGTAAATAATCCCTCTAAACATGAAAAGCACCTAATTAAGAAAAATGAAAAGCTTGCACATGCGCAGCATACACAGACGGCCGGCCAGGACAGAGTTTGAGAATCACTGCTGCTAATGGTGTTGAAGAGTAGCTGTAATCCCTTCAGGTTTTCTTTATCCTTTTTTTTCTTTCTTTTTTGTCAAAACGTGCATCATCTTTGGGGGAATGAAGACAGAAATCATGTTCTAACCGTTATTACCTACCTGAGGCGGGATGATTTTAATGTCTGTGTCTTAACCTTGAGTGATTGTATTAATTCAGAAAAGAAAATCTTTTTTTCAGTTGATGCTGTGCTGTAGACTCCACCCTCTTTTGGAGTACAACGCTCACGGTTTTCCTGACCCTTCTTGGAAGAACATGCTATCTTAAGACTTACTATAATATATTATTGGCACTAACTACAGCTTTAGATGCGTATGAGCACTTTCTGGAATATGTGAAAGCACACAAAAAAGGCAAAGAATGTGTTCATATGTCTTATGAATTGATTAAATGAAGGATATAATTAATTCCTTTCAACTGTTACTGAAGGGACACATATTTCAGTTTGAACCTGAGATCAGGGGCAAAAACACTCACTGTAGTCCTGCTGTTGCTTAGACACTGTTGCTTAGACACTGGTCAGTGCAGGTGAGTGACAGCTTTTGTAATCACTAATGGAGGCTGGTCTCCAGAGGTTGCATTTCAATTACAGACAGCGGTTCAGGAGAACTGTGGTCCTGATACCTGGGTCTAATTGAATCACTTTCTTTCCTGTTGCATTTACCAGTGGCGGCAGTGTAGTATAATGGCCTTGTAACTGCAAGGTTGCAGGTTCGATTCCCAGGTAGGACACTGCCGTTGTACCCTTGAGCAAGGTACCAACCTGAATCGCTTCAGTATATATCCAGCTGTATAAATGGATAATATGTAAAAAATGCTAAAAAGTTGTGTAAGTCGCTCTGGATAAGAGCGTCTGCTAAATGCCTATAATGTAATGTAATAATAATGAGGTGGAAGTCCGGCCCTGAGCACCGTACTGCTTGTCCATTCTGGGAAATTTACTATTGCAGCTTAGCGAGTGAACTAAGAATCCATTTTATTCCATGAAAATCTATTATTACACTGTTCTGGGTTTAAAAATCAACAGTAATTCATCATTCTGAAACTAGCGGCTGCCAACAGTTGCTTTAACATTTTTCTGTTTAATAAAATAAAATAACAATGAATGAATGCCCCGTCATATGTCTAGACGTATCCATCACTGCTGCAGCATCCCTCAAGGACTGGGGGGGGATGTAGACTAGCACAAGTGCTTTTCACACCACAGTCCCCCAGGTGGGCTGCTCAGGAGAACTCGACTCTTAAATGATGAATAAAGGAAATCCCCTGCCTCCCAGGTTGGTGCTATAGGGCTAATCACGGGGCTCTCTGTGGGGCTGCGAGCTCGAGTCAGCACGCATCACTTAGCTGAAAATAAGAATCTAGACCCGGTTTGCTCAATGCCACACACCCCCCACCCCTCAACCCTGACCAAAAAGGCTTTGTGGTTCAGAGCCATGAACACCAGTCCTGAACGGCAAACTCCCATAGGAATGTTACACGGTATATCAATTCCTACTGATAACAATAGGTGCGAAAATTTACTCTTATAATCCTCTTTGTTTTAAAAAATTTTATGAAAATGTTGGCCCTTGTTCTCTGATAGGTTTTCTATTTCATTTTTTTTAATTTAGGAAATAATATTGCGATCAGCGTTGTCGCAAACATAATGGCTCAACTCCATCTCTCTAAATAAAAAAATAAAAAGAATTATGGTTAAAAATGTGTACTTTCACTTGCATTACGAGACATGAGAAAAATAAAATGGGTGCTTGCTACGGCTATGCTGTGAAATGAGAAAATTTTGTCAACTTCAATTTACAATTACTCTTTTTTGAAGGGTTTTTTCCACATTGTTTCTAACATATACTAAGAATTTAACTTTGCATAACACACTTATATCCTAGTGTAGGGTTAACAGGCCCAGTGAATATTTGAATGGTTACTGTGAGTAGTATTTAATTTACATGATACATTACCTTAAAGCTAAGCATTACAGTTTAATACATTTTTCTCTCTCTCTCACTTGTCCTTCATGGAAATTACTTATTGAGATTGAAATCCCTCTGATGGTCCCAACAGCATTGATATAAACTCTCCATAATTCAGGATAAGACATGAAATGATTGAACAGCTTTATAACAGCGGTTGCTCAAAAGGAGAGATGGGATGAATAAAAAATAGATTTTATTTTCTTACATTTCAGCCATGCGTCTGCCTGTACACAGACACAAACCATAGCATGTGAAGTAATGCATCACAAAAGAGAAATACCACTCGCATTGACCATTATATACTCTACACACACACACACACACACACACACACACACACACACACACACACACACACACACACACACACACACACACACACACACACACACACACACACACACACACACACACACACACACACACACACACACACACACACACACACATCACTGCTGCTTAGATTAATAACCTATTCCGCTTGTCCGGTGATATGGAATACATCTGAGACACAAACATTCAACATTTTTTTGGGAGTGATGTGCAGGCAACTACTAAATAAGTTAGCATTCTGGCAAGGCGGAGGAAAAGAAATATGGCTTTCATGGTTTACTCTACCACATTACTCTGCCACTCTGCTGTGCCAGCAGAAAGATTAATCAGTAAAGGCAGGATTAATCGTTCACAGGCAAGCCTACTGGCTAGCCGCTTTTAATAGATGCTTGGGGTTCTGAATCGTTTTTATATATTTTATTCATTTAAGATCAACACTTTTATCACTGTCTTCCGAAAAACCAACCATACACCACAGACAACACCATTTTCCAAACCAAGATGCCATTTAAGGTGTCCTTAAATGTACACAGATCCTGTTGCTTTCCTTCCATGGCATATTGGTCACATCCTTAAAATGGCTGCCTAAGATAAAGCAATTTTATCAAGAGGACTTCTGCTAATTTAAGTTACAGATTGTTGTTGTGCTGTGGCTGTTGGATGGCTCTTTTGTGAAAAGCACCACACTGTGGTGCGTGGATGAGCCTCACCGCCTTGGATCGAATCCGGACCGTGCCAGTGCCGATTGTGGCTGGTAGCTCCACAGGGCGACGCGCATTTTGGCGCCCAGGGTATGAGAGGGTTCAGTCGGACAGGGTTACGCATTTCATTGCTCTTGGGCGACCCCCGTTGGCCAATAAGGACGCTCGTGAGACTGTATGTCAAAGCCACAGTCCCTTCCCCGACACCGGGGCAAGCTTAGCTGCGGTCTGCGATGCGAAATGAGCGGCTGTAGGATGGTACATGTTTCGAGGGAGAACCGCGGCTGTCCCATTTCCCCCGAACTGGCAGGGCGGTTCGCGCATGGAACGCGTCTACAGTTGCAGACAGTAGGACATCCCACATCGGGGAGGGAACTGGATATATGCAGCCCTGGGATGGGTGGCAAATTAAAAACAAATCTAATAAAAATTTCATGTTTTTTTTAAGTTAGTTGTGTTGTGATGACAGTGAATGAATGTTCACAGAGTGTCAGCAGACATGGGCTGCAGAATATTGGGATGAACCAAGGGGCCAAGACTGGGCTTTTGTTTTGAAGCTCACTTCCTGGTTGGGCTGGGAGCGGCAATTGTGCCGTTGCTCACTAGTGCCACTGCGATTGGCTCCAGTATAGGTCTTTCACCATGTAAGTCAATGGCAGCAATGTGGTAATACTAGAGTAAAATAAATTTTTCCCACAAAAAAATGTAATTGCAGTAGGTGCCTTTCCTTCATCTAATGCAGGGGTGTCAAGATCCGGTCCTGGAGGGCCGCAGTGTCTGCTGGTTTTTGGTGCGTTTAAGCACAAGTGATTAATTTAAGTCACTAATTGGCTAAGAAGTCCACACACCTTGTTCTCAATGCTTTAACTGGGTGCTGATTGAAAGGAAACCACAAATACCTGTAGACACTGCGGCCCTCCAGGACTGGAGTTTGACACCCCTGATCTAATGCCTCTGCATGTGCTGATTTTTAAAAAAATATTGTGTCGTTTGGACAGGGTATTAACATTTGTTCAGGACGAATCAGAGGGACAGGTTGAGTCCTCTTCGGTTCCACGGAGCAGGCGCAGTTTGTACAAACGGGCGGCGAAAAAAACATCCAGAGCTTCAATTCAGTTTTTACGAGGCTGTGGAAAGGCAATGGGTGATGTCACAGTGGCTTTGTCCATATTTTTATACAGTCTATGGGGTGAACGGGAGGGAAAGTGAGGTCTGGGTTTTTAAGCATTATTATTTTATTATAAGATACATGGTGGCACCATGTATCTTATTATAAAATAATAATGTTTAAAAATTTACCCAAGTGATTTCTACACGGAAATTCTCTTTTGCCAATTCCTCTTATGACATGCACCATGATGGTAAATTTTTAAGCGGTGCAGCCGCTTCTATACGTGGCATGTGTGTCCATCCGTCCGTCCGTTCGTAGCATGAGATTTAAACCAATCAGGAGTCGCCTATGCGTCACATGCCCAGCAATACAATAGTAGCTTGAGAAAAGCATGCCCAGCTTTAGACAGCTCTATTTCAAAAAATATGCATGTCACAACTTAGATATTCACACCGTAGGAATCCTGGGAACCAGATGCACATCTGTATATAATATGTCTAGTGTAGCTTAAAAACTGTAGTCATGGTCACAAGTTAGAAAATGGGTTTGAAATTGAAATTACCAGCTGCCGCTAGAGTGGAGTTTTGAACATTCCACCCTTTGTGTGAATGGGGAGCATGGTTTTCAAACAACACTGAATATTTTACAAACTAGAAATGTCACAGCTTAGATATTTATACCGTAGGAATCCTGGGAACCACATTAACATTTTGATACATATTATGTCTGTGTACCTTAAAAACTGTAGTCGTCGTCACAAGTTAGAAAATGGGTTTGAAATTGAAATTACCAACTGCGGCGTGGTTTTGACCATTCCACCTGTTAGCAAGGTGAGTCGCCGTAGCAACCCCCCGAAGCAAAATCAATACAAAATCTACCACCAGTGTTCTGCTGGACCCAGTCAGTTATGGAACGGCCCAACAAACCATGCACCCTCTTGTTGAGTTTGGAATTCCATTGTTATTGTTCAAGTAATAACTGTAATCTTTCCTGTTTATCACAGTATATTGCGTATGTAAATAAATATCACCAAACCAGAGGCCATTGTTTTTGTACATGTAAACAACACGCACATTTTCTATTGCATTTTTTAATATGATTGCTCATAAACCTGCACCGCTTACTTCACCACCTGGGTGTGATTTTTTTTCTTACCATATTATAAATAAAACTTGTAAATGAAACAGGTCCACAAAGACAAATGACACGCTTGTTATCATGTGATGTCACCAAGTGTGAGTGGCAGAGCCAAGTTCAATTCAGAGTGGGGAGGTCACGTGAAGAAATCAGGGTGATTCACCAATTGCTTTGTGGTTTGCAACAGTGATCCCAACAGTGTAAACTGACTCAAAATTATTGTAATAGAAACATTTTGACACTTTGTGCGTTGCCTTCTTAATGTGTCCCGTAATATTAGAAATCTGTGATAAGCTTCACATTTTAGTGCTGGAGGTAAGTGAAG
>CM056384.1:55637259-56089759 GCA_029718625.1 Synaphobranchus kaupii | reverse complement strand
GCGGACTGGCTGGGTAATGAGCCAGGGGTCGGGTTTGCAGTTCTGAGAACTCAGGAGAGATTACTGGTCACTGCTCCCCATGGACAAGGACAGGCACTCAAGTAAGGGCTTAAAGCACTTTCTTTTTTTTTTCTGTACGTCTGTTTAAAGCACATCTCGTTTCCCGTGTGCGTGTGTTGTGTGTGTGTGTGTGTGTGTGTGTGTGTGTGTGTGCGCGTGCATGCATGTGTGCTGTAATCTGTGCTCTCCTGTAAGGGTGAAGCTCAATACTGACAGCTATACAATGTGTGTATCATTGTATTTTTGTCCGTGCTCTTACCAACATTTACCTCATGCACTGCAAGTCATCCTGAAGGATGGGAACGCATCAAGTTATCATCATCAATCAGTCCGTTGACCACCATTCACCTGTCCCGTTCCCCTCACAGCCCGATATGGCCAGCTTTCTCAAAAGCCCTTAATTACAGTATATGCAAATTAACCCAAAAATAATATATATATATTTTTTAAAAAGTAGTTGTGACTGATGTGGAAAAATAACAGTGTATACGTGATGTATCTTGGTTACGTAAAGGGTTTTATGATACATTCTGAGACAATGCTTTCCTTTGATGCTCATCATCATTCTGTACCCCCATTTATTATATAGGCTGCATAATGACTCTAAACTGAGTTGCCCGTTAATAAAGTCACAGTGATCAATGCAGAATAAACGATTCTGTGTGATTGCAGATGGGTCCCAGCTTTCCTTGTCTGAATAGAAAGCACTAAATGACATTTAGAGTCATTCTGGGTGCTAGTCATTCTTTGGTTCACACTGAAGAAAGCATAATGCCGAAATGTCTGTGACAAGTCCTCAAGTGAAAAGTCACAATTAATTGACAATGACTCATTGCTAATGCGGCATCTTTTGGTGTGCGGAGACAGTTTTCCTTCATTCTGGGTAGAACAAAAAATATTTTATTCACTTATTTTATCTTCGGTCCAAGATCATTCAATACATTGTCATACTGTGGTGTATGGATATGTTTGGTGAATAAACTGATTTACATGTACTTAAACTTCATGCTTTCCAGATTTGTGGTTCACGCTCTTCAGTGTTTGCATCAAGCGCAATTTTGCATTCACAAGTAATTTTTTCATAGAAATACATATTTTATTTATTGTATTGTTGTAAGTATGATTATGGATAACTACATGGTTTACAGTTCTATTATCCTATTTTGGATCTGAAAAGTGTGGTTGTTGTTTTTTTTGTTTTTTTTTGCTCTTTGCACATAAACCAATAAGAAATTTGTAGAACATATCCCCACTCAACAATAAGGGTCTAAATACATTAATTATTTATGTTGGATTCCATCTGATAAAAATGTATGTGGCAGATGCCATGTACAAACCCCAATTCCAAAAAAGTTGGGACAGTGCAAAAAAAAAATGCAAATAAAAGCAGAAAGCAGTGATTTGTAAATTCTCTTTTACATATATTTAATTGAAAACAGTACAAAGAAAAGATATTTAAAGTTTTACCTTATGAACTTTATATATTTTGATGAGTGCAACACGTTCCAAAAAAAGTTGGGACACGGGTAACATAAGACTGGGAAGATTGTGGAATGTTCAAAAAACACCTGTATGGAACATTCCACAGGTAAACAGGTGAATAATAATAATAATAATAATAATAATAATAAACTTTATTTGTATAGCACCTTTCATACATAAAATGCAGCCCAAAGTGCTTCACAACAATAAAAACAAAACACAGAACAAAAGCAATAGAAGAAAAATAGACATAAAAGACAATAGAACATTTACAAGACAATAAAAGGAAATAAGATAAAAACACTGGTGTGTCTGTACACTAATATATCTCTGTACACCGGTGTCTCTCTGTACACTGGTGTCTCCCCAACAAACACTCCTACCACAAACAGCCTACTACCTGCCATCTGCTACGCACCGTATAGCCTCTCTCTCTGGGTGATAATATACCTGCCAGCACCGCTGCAGGTGCCTGCCAGCTCCACTGCAGGACTTTTGTCCCTCCTTCGAGGTATATTTGCCCATGGGTGGGAGCAGCATACAGCCTCCACAGTTTGAATCACTCCGCAGAGTGACGAACCCGTCGGTCCCTAGTCCTATTTGTTTATTTTTTTTATATTCCATATGTAAATGTAATGGTTACACAGGGACATTTTGGGATTCTGGCTTTCTGATCATGAGAATAGGTAACAGGTGATTCTATCCTGACTGGGTATAAAAAGAGCATCTACGAAGGTTCAGGCGTTTACGTGCAAGGATGGTTTGCCACTTTGCAAAAAACTGTGAGAGCGAATAGTGGAAACAGTGGAACAACTTCTTCACTGTGAAAGTAAGGCTTAAGTAATCTTGGCTCCACACAAGAAAGACCTGTTAAGCCTCTCCATGTTAGAAAATGTTATCTGAATGTTTATCTGTGCCTAATTCGTGCATCAAAGAACCAGCAGAGCAGGTAGTGCCAGCTTGGAGATAATTTATTTCCCGTACCAGAAAAAGTCATCTGTGCATTCTTTTTGAACTCAATTATCTGCTGCCACTGTGTTCTCCTTTGTCACCAATTAATGTATTTTTTCATAATTAATGTGCGGCAAGAGCTGCACCAAGCAAAACACTGCCATCAGTGCTAAAATGGTAGTTTAATTGCAGTATGAATGTCCTTGCCAGGAACAAGATTATCTGACACTTTTTATCTTTGATGGCTGCAAAAGCACTAGAGCTTTATTACACCATAATATTTAGAAAGTACTGCAATACCTTTTTTAAAGCATTTCTGTGGAAAAGCAAATGGTTTGCACAAGCCAGTGATTGACAGCACACGGTAGCTCCGCAGGGATTCATGCAGCCTCTTCAGTCTGCAATACAAAGCATGTGCACTATGTGTTGTGGAAAGATCTGGAAGTGTCAGTGGTAGTGTGGTGGTAATTCAGAATTTAATCTTTAACCTCTGGTTAACCCCCAAGTGTCTGCCCACACCAACCTCACAAGGACACTTCAGTACAAGCGCCCGTGCATATATTCATATTATTTATTTATTTTTTCTTCTTCGACAGGCTTGGTTTCAGAAGTCCTGTGTTGTGCAATAAATCTACGGGACTGAAACAATACCTCATTGTGGTGGCTTGTTTGACAGCACCCATCTCCATGGCAGCGAAACACATGCATGATGGATAATGGTACAGCTGAAACTGAAGAACTCAGGGCTGGCCGTTAACGCTTGGGGTGGGGACAGGACTCCTAAAGACCCAGCGCAATCTCCAAAGGTAAGGGGGCTTGTCAAATGAATAATGTAAAACATGTCCATACAGACATGGTGAATGTCGGGGGAGGTTGGTTTGAATCCGGGATCATCTGTCAATATTCCATGGTGAGGCTGTGAGGGTTATCTAAAATAAAGTGTCTATCTGCAAAACGGAGTCTGCCATCGTTGCCCTCCATGATCTGAGCACTTCATCCAAGGTAGTTTTTTTTTTAAAGGTGTATTTCTGGCATGCAGTCATCTACTCATTAACTTTTTGACCTTTCCACCTTCAAAGTGTGTATCATATTCATATTAATCACTGATTAATAATGTACAGTAGTGTTCTTTAAATTATAAATTAAGTTTATGAGCAGGCAGAACATCTAAAGCAAACGGAGAACACACTAATGGCATCGTTATGGTGCATTTAAAGTGAAATATAATTAGTGAAATGTAATTAATGGGGACTTATTTAATAGTTTCGCAATTAAAACAACCTTGCACTTATTCGAAGACTGAGCTGCAGGCATTTTTGTTTTGGAAGTCTACGGCAGTCTACGATGGCGGCCCGAAAGGTGTCAATTAACCATGTTTAAAAAGCAATCATTTTAGATTACTGCATTAATGACGGTAATCAAGACGGCATGAATGATGGATGAATCCGTTCCAGAGTAGATCGCTGTGTCTAATGCAGTCATCAAAATATTGTAAAACTTTGGAAGAGGTAGCTGAAGCGTGGTTCAGACCAAATATGTTAATCTTGATTAAACTCAGGAATCGGGCGTTTAGAGTCACAGAGGGTGCACTTCAGTCCGCTGACATTCTTTGATGAATCATATCTGTTTAATAAGTGGAGAGATATTTAAGCAATTTTTTGTTTTAACTCAAATGGCTAAGAATAATCACATGCCTTGCGCCGTCTTGGAAATGTCTGAAATCAATCTGTGTAGCAATCGTGAGATCAATCATGTGTGTAACAATTTGCCCCCGTGCTTTAGCATGGAACGCCGGTGGCTCTGTGGGAAAATAGAGCCCAGAGAAAGTGTTTGGTTGAACATACTGCTCTAGAACCAGAGGCCCGGTTCCCAAATCTTTGTTCCTCACTCCCTTCACTTTGGGGTAATCCCCTGTAAGACCTGGGCGTGTTGTTTAATTTATAAAGGTATCACTCCCCCATCTAATTTCACTCCATTTCACGTTCTAAACATGTGTCACTCTGAGTGTCACTCATATCATGTCAAGCTCAGATCGCAGAGGGTTGCAGTGCTGGGCTTCTGTGGAGTCCTTTCGATCAACAGCCATTTTAGGCCGATGAGACACAGTGTCTGTACTCTCCAGCCAATCACAGACTTAAATTGCTCATGTAAGTGCTAAAAAGCATGAAAAAACCAGCAGACACTGTGGCCCACCAGGAATTGAATCTGCCACTCCTCGGACACTCCTAGGAGGGGAGAGAGCCATTGTTTAAATGGACTATTCAAATACCGAATAATTCTGCCTATTGCATCCTGTGAATCAGCCATACCAGATTATCCAGCTTTTCGCATGTCTCACATGCCACTGGTCCCAGCTGAATCCTTTAAAAGTCAATCTTAAACTTATTCAGAAATACAGCTTTGCTGAAATCCTTCGACCTTATCTGTTCAAAAGCGAGTTTAGCCTTATCGCACAAACATGGTATTGCATGTTCTTTCTTAAATTGTTGATCTTAACCGTACCTTTGAAAATTCCCTGGCAAAAAAAAAGCATAGAACTATAAACCGCAACACTCTTTCCAATAGTTCAATCTAAATTGCCTGCCTTTTTTCACAAGAAGGACTCCAGCACCATTTGTTAAGACATCCATTTTGAAAAAAAACAAGTTTACTTCACTATAACACAAGAACAGTGCTCCAGCAATGAAACAGTTTATTCCAGCAGCGGGGGAATATAAGAAATACTAGAATGAGGCAGAAAGTCAGGCTTAATACTATTTTAGCCAATCAAAGTGGGTGAAATCAAAAGGAATGCTATTGGTCAACAGCAACAGTTGCTGGTGGGAGGAAACCATGTCGTGCTGCACTTACTGTGGAATTTGTATCACATTCAGCTAGTGCAACATGTCCTTTGCAACAGCGCTCAGCTTGATCCTGTACTGAGTACCACAACCAGTTTGTCCACCCTGGAGTCCCATGCAATGCAGCTCCTTTTCTTTTTCAAGAAGTTCCAATTATAAATCCAAGTGAAAAGATAATTGAGTTAAACTACAGATAATTTTTCAAAGAGCAGCTGCAGGTGCTCTAAACTCTAGATTGAACTGTAATAGTATAACATTAAGTGCATCCTCAATCAAAGAAGGCATTTAATCCTGTAATGGCCTCCGTGCGTATAAACATTTTGTTTGCAAAGCAAATAAGTCATTTTGAAGCACCTCTTTAAGCACCCCATGATTCCACGGGGAAAGCTTATTAATGCTATTCTAATACCACAATTGCAATCATAATTCATTATCTTTTATCTCCTTTCTGTGAGCTTTATATATAAAACTACATTATATACGAGAATAATATCCTTGAATAAATTGATATAAAGTAGCAGCCTATAACAAGAAATAATAATAAAACATAGGAGGTGGGTGAGTGTGAGTGTCTATATCTAAAGGGCAAAATGTCAAAGCGCGCACTTATTAATTAACTTTTTAAACTGGTTTCCATCATCAGGGGAAGCTTCAGCTTTACAAACCATGTACTTCCACTTATTTTTTTTTAGTAGAGCTAATGCTCTTGCCAACTCTTTTCTTCACCCGTTTTATGGCCATGGAAATTGTGATATTTTCCATTTTTGAAACCCCAGAGTGGCGGTCTGATGAAAGGACAGCTGCTCCTCTTTCATAATACATTCCCATTAGATTCTGGGATAACTCCCCTTCTGTTGGGGGGCGAGAAGCGCGCAGGAAGCGTGCAGGAAGTCGGGGAGGACAAATCAGGCACGTGCCACGGCAGAAGAGCGCGGGCTTTTGCTGATAGCCGAGGCGGAATTACGATGCCGGCGACGGGGCTCAAATCAATCAGAGGCGGATCTTTCAGCAGGTAATTTCTTCAGAGTTTTTTTAATTTATTTTTTCCTTCCTGAATGTGTGGCGGTATTTCATTCCCCCTCCCCCTTGCCCCTAGCTCAGTGGCCTAGCCTCCCGCTTTACAGCAGCGCAAATCTGTACCAACGCATCTCCTGTTTTTTTATTTTTTTTTGCAATTATCGAGATAAAAAGAGAGATGTGCCTTTTTTTCCTTCATCAATGTGCCTCTGTGCCTACTGCATGCTGGGAAAATGGATGGAGGGGTGGAGTGGGTTGAGGGGAGGGGAGGGGGGTTGTGAGAGAGGAATTTAAGATGGAGGTGGAGGTATGTAATCTCTCTCAGTAATCAATTTCAGCTTAAATTCCTGCATCTACAAAGACTGTGTGGAAACGTTAGCTGCCGGGATGGGGCGGGGCCGGGATGGGGCGGGGGCATTGAATTGTCGGGCTCCACAGACACCTCCACATATATCCAGGCCGCATGAGCAGGTTCATTTTTTCACAACCGTGTCGGGCGAGCAGGGAAGGGCATTCAGCAGCCTGCGCTCTGACACAACTCTTCTTCAGCCTGCAGATATAGCGGGCTTTTGCTTATGGATGTCAGCCGGGGCGATCCGTCTTCCCCCGACGACGGCCGGCAGGCGTTTGGTTGGGCGCAGTGCGGCCGGGTGCCTGACAGGGGCTTTGACTGAGAGGGGATCCCGCGTACCCCGTTCATTACTCCAGCCGCGTTTGCCGCACTTTCGGCGCAGTTGCAACGCTCCGCGATTAACTGCAATCTCCGTGCTGTGTCCGAGCCGCACTCTGCTCTGTCTCCGGGGGGAAGATGAGACCCCCGTACCTCTCCTATTTTCTCGCATCACTGCTAACGCTGCCCGCATGCAGATTGCACTGCTGCTATGATGCGCATGGTCTCCATTCATGCCCTCGTCTGCAAGGAAGCCATTCATTTGCAACACTTTGAGCCACACGGAGCACTACAGGAGAGCTATCACTTGATCAGAGCGCAGAAACATCTGATAGCAACTGGCAACATGTAGGATTCTGCTAAGCAGTCAGGGGCACTAATTCAGTGGTAACCCAAGGGACCTTTGGTGACTTAAGTCCAACAAATCCAAATGTTTCCTGACTTCCAGTCACAGCTAGTTTAGCCCTGACTCAAACTAGCAATGTCCAGGATCCAGTGATTAGTTTAGTGGTGGCGCCCTCTACAGACTGAGCCCCTAGGGAGGATTTTATATACACGCCTTGCGTGTTCATGGGTATTTTTCTTCTTTAATCCTCTTTGTTGTCGAACATTCAGCCTAAGTCATAGGAGTCATCTAAAATGTGACATCTAAAAGCTCTGTCCCTTACAAATGAGAAGGCAATGGCCAGCTAAAATGGGGGCTGTGCTTAGACACTAGAGTGTGTGGCTTTTCCTTTGAGTTTATATTTTACTAGTTGCCAGTTCCAGTTAGTACTCCCTCTCACAGGTTCATGTCGACAACTGAACTCATTAAATATATAGAATGATACCAATTGACTGGACTTTTTTGGGTATACTAATCATGCAATTATACAGCTGAAAACATCTATATATTTTTCTTTATAGTTTTTTATTTATTCCATATTTCTTTTATTTTCTCAAAATCTAGAATTAACTATCTTATTAGTAAGCCCCACCACGCTGCTGTGTCCATTGGGAAAAGCAAAAGGCACGCTTTCACATCCAAAGGATTCTTCTTCTTTTCTCCCAGCTGAAGCGTGCAGTCGTTGGGTTGAGTGCAGTCCATGCACGGTTGGTGCAGATTGATTCTAGGTTCAAAGGAGTTGCTCTCACGCAGTGAGAAAGGGACAACCCAGTCAGATGAAACCCTTTATGAGTAATGCTATGGCCAATTTTGCACTGCCCCGCAGGTCCGTCGCCCCATGCCAGCATTGGGACAATTGGGGTTTTCGGACCTGACCACGGGGGACCTCATTACACAGAAGACCAGCATGTTAGCCGGACAAGCCACCCAACAGTCCCCAGAAGAAAAAAAAAATGTTCCAAATGTACAAGCAAGGCCAATCGAAGAAGACGGTAGATACGGATTACTCTGCCAGTGCCAATTTACTATCTGTAGCAAAAGGAAAAGGAAAATATATATTCTCTTTTCTCTCAGGAATACATGTCAGAAATGTGTGATTACTTTGTTTATAGTGAAGAATGTTTTTGCTGGCGATGGCAATTGCACTGCCTTGTGTACAGAAAAAGACAGTACTTCAAAATCAGCAGATGGTGCCGATTCAGTATGCTGTGGAAAATGACTTCTTTCATTACTTGAGGTCACTATTTCTGCTTTTTGTGCTTCCGGGTTATGCGAGTCCTCAAGATTTGGCCTTTAATTGGGTTCAGCAAACAGTTCCTGGGGCTTCTTAAAGGATTAGATAGAACATTTGAACACATGTTCAAGCAACCGTTGGACAGTGGAATGACCCCCCCCAAAACATACACACACACACACGCACACACACTTGGTTTGTGTGCAGCCATACTCTAAGAAGGCAAAGGCCAATATCTGTTGTAACTAAATGGTACTGAGTGATCACCTCTCCATATAACATTAAAACATCTTCTTACTTCTTACAGAGAGCACTATCTTTCAAGAGGAGAGTGCCCCATTCACAGATCATAAGAAGTCACTCAGTAGGTACCAGGACACTAATGTGCCACATTCACGTCAACAAAATCTGAACCCAATCAATCATGCATGGAATATTCTGGAATGACGACTGAGACAGAATTTTCCTATAAGTGACTTCATTTCACGTCGATTTTTCCATGTTTTTAGTGTGCTACCTGTGTCTGATACTCCGGTTTTAACCGTTTGTCTGACCTCACAAATGGCAGCAGGAACCAGGGGAACTTATGCAAATGAAACCCTTCCAAGCCGTGCTTAGGGCGATACGGAAATCCGTCTGGACAAGCGTGACCATGCACTCCGATATGTATGTGACTGGCCACATGAAAATGTTGCTGGCATAAAGAATTGTGCCTTTGGGCTGTGATTTGGGGAGAAGTGGCCTAATAGATGCACTGAATGAAGGCTTACAGAAGGAATTGCCCTCTTTATTTAATATTCAAGGTTAAGAGGAAGTGGCACAGAGCGGCACTCCGCAATGACGCAAAGTTAAACGGCGGGTTTCAGTTTTGGGAACTGGAAAGGGGAACAGGTCATCATAGAAATAGAATTTTCAAGCACAGCATAAAAAAAGTATAATTATAATTATTTTCCAACACAGCTTTATTTGCATAGGAATTCATTTAAGTAATTATTCAGCTGATCCATTTACACAAGTACTACACACCAAAAATGAATGTGGGAGGTCTCAAGGCCGGCCTCGGTTTTGGCCTCGGCCTCCAAAAGCAAGGACTCGGACTCGGACTCGGACTCGACCCTTCCAGACTCCGACCCTTCGCGGGCTCACGAAAACGTGTCGTAAGTGTTTTTTTTTGGGGGAAATTATTGATTTCAATTCAATTGATTATTACACTGAGCCTCTTTTAACATTATAAAATTTGAATTTTCTCCTATACCCTTCGTGGGTGACTTGAGAAATAAAATATCATTGTCATTGTCAATTCGTCATTGCCATGAACTTGCGGAAAACACGGCTTTGCAAAGTTCATCCAGTTCTCAAAAACATACCCATTCTGTAATGTACGAGTCAATAAAATAGACATACTAAATATACTTTCATTTCTGATACATGGCATCTACTGAATGGTACAACAAGCTAGCTATGAAGAGAACCATCAAGTGGATTATAGTGCATACATACTAGGCATCATTTGCATTTAAAAATAAGTCAATCTCGCATTGTGGAGCACCGACGTACGCGGGTTTTCGAGTGACGCGACTTCCCAGATATTCAATGTTGACTGTATGATGTTGGTATACGGGCACGAAATTAGGAAAGTGCTACATTATACACCGATCAGCCACAACATTAAAACCACTGACAGGTTAAGTGAATAACATTGATTATCTCGTTGTTATTTTGGTTCTGTACTCTAGCACTTTGAGTTGAAAGGATACAATGACAATGAGGTTGAAGTGCAGACTGAGTGCAGTATTTTCATCCATATCGGATGAACCGTTTAGAAATTATAGAACCTTTTGTACATAGTCCCCCCCATTTTTTGGCATCAAAAAATATTGGACAGTTTAACATAATGTAGAATATAAATATTTGGTCACATATCCTTTGCATGCCATGACTTCCTGATGTCTGTGACCCAACAATATTAAAAGATATCTTTCTGGTACTCTTACAAGCAATACTATAACGTCTCTGCATTTGAATGGATCTCTATGGGTATTGGGGAGCCTCAAGCCATCACTCTGCTGCCTGATATGCAGTAGATATGGATAGATCACTTTAAGGGCAGATATGCAGTAGATATGGATGGATCACTTTAAGGGCAGATATGCAGTAGATATGGATGGATCACTTTAAGGGCAGATATGCAGTAGATATGGATAGATCACTTTAAGGGCAGATATGCAGTAGATATGGATGGATCACTTTAAGGGCAGATATGCAGTAGATATGGATAGATCACTTTAAGGGCAGATATGCAGTAGATATGGATGGATCACTTTAAGGGCAGATATGCAGTAGATATGGATGGATCACTTTAAGGGCAGATATGCAGTAGATATGGATGGATCACTTTAAGGGCAGATATGCAGTAGATATGGATGGATCACTTTAAGGGCAGATATGCAGTAGATATGGATAGATCACTTTAAGGGCAGATATGCAGTAGATATGGATGGATCACTTTAAGGGCTGATATGCAGTAGATATGGATAGATCACTTTAAGGGCAGATATTCAGTAGATATGGATAGATCACTTTAAGGGCAGATATGCAGTAGATATGGATAGATCACTTTAAGGGCAGATATGCAGTAGATATGGATAGATCACTTTAAGGGCAGATATGCAGTAGATATGGATAGATCACTTTAAGGGCAGATATGCAGTAGATATGGATGGATCACTTTAAGGGCAGATATGCAGTAGATATGGATAGATCACTTTAAGGGCAGATATGCAGTAGATATGGATAGATCACTTTAAGGGCAGATATGCAGTAGATATGGATGGATCACTTTAAGGGCAGATATGCAGTAGATATGGATAGATCACTTTAAGGGCAGATATGCAGTAGATATGGATGGATCAATTTAAGGGCAGATATGCAGTAGATATGGATAGATCACTTTAAGGGCAGATATGCAGTAGATATGGATAGATCACTTTAAGGGCAGATATGCAGTAGATATGGATAGATCACTTTAAGGGCAGATATGCAGTAGATATGGATAGATCACTTTAAGGGCAGATATGCAGTAGATATGGATGGATCACTTTAAGGGCAGATATGCAGTAGATATGGATCGATCACTTTAAGGGCAGATATGCAGTAGATATGGATAGATCACTTTAAGGGCAGATATGCAGTAGATATGGATGGATCACTTTAAGGGCAGATATGCAGTAGATATGGATGGATCACTTTAAGGGCAGATATGCAGTAGATATGGATAGATCACTTTAAGGGCAGATATGCAGTAGATATGGATAGATCACTTTAAGGGCAGATCTGCAGTAGATATGGATAGATCACTTTAAGGGCAGATATGCAGTAGATATGGATAGATCACTTTAAGGGCAGATATGCAGTAGATATGGATAGATCACTTTAAGGGCAGATATGCAGTAGATATGGATAGATCACTTTAAGGGCAGATATGCAGTAGATATGGATAGATCACTTTAAGGGCAGATATGCAGTAGATATGGATAGATCACTTTAAGGGCAGATATGCAGTAGATATGGATAGATCACTTTAAGGACAGATATGCAGTAGATATGGATAGATCACTTTAAGGGCAGATATGCAGTAGATATGGATAGATCACTTTAAGGGCAGATATGCAGTAGATATGGATGGATCACTTTAAGGGCAGATATGCAGTAGATATGGATCGATCACTTTAAGGGCAGATATGCAGTAGATATGGATAGATCACTTTAAGGGCAGATATGCAGTAGATATGGATGGATCACTTTAAGGGCAGATATGCAGTAGATATGGATGGATCACTTTAAGGGCAGATATGCAGTAGATATGGATAGATCACTTTAAGGGCAGATATGCAGTAGATATGGATAGATCACTTTAAGGGCAGATCTGCAGTAGATATGGATAGATCACTTTAAGGGCAGATATGCAGTAGATATGGATAGATCACTTTAAGGGCAGATATGCAGTAGATATGGATAGATCACTTTAAGGGCAGATATGCAGTAGATATGGATAGATCACTTTAAGGGCAGATATGCAGTAGATATGGATAGATCACTTTAAGGGCAGATATGCAGTAGATATGGATAGATCACTTTAAGGGCAGATATGCAGTAGATATGGATAGATCACTTTAAGGGCAGATATGCAGTAGATATGGATAGATCACTTTAAGGGCAGATATGCAGTAGATATGGATAGATCACTTTAAGGGCAGATATGCAGTAGATATGGATAGATCACTTTAAGGGCAGATATGCAGTAGATATGGATAGATCACTTTAAGGGCAGATATGCAGTAGATATGGATAGATCACTTTAAGGGCTGATATGCAGTAGATATGGATAGATCACTTTAAGGGCAGATATGCAGTAGATATGGATGGATCACTTTAAGGGCTGATATGCAGTAGATATGGATGGATCACTTTAAAGGTTGTTTCTCCTGACAAATTTTCCTATTGAACTCTGGAAAAATAAGTCAGGAGAAGAAACCCTTCAAGTTATCCATCCATATCTACTGTATTTCTGGCAGCAGAGTGATGGTTTAATGCTTGTTTGATACGTCAGACCCTTGATGACTTAGAGCTATTTAGCCAACCATGTGTTCCACACTGTTCCAGTGTAATTTACAGCTAAATCTAGTCCCACCCCCCAATTCCCAATAGAGATCCATTCAAATGCAGAGACGTTATAGTATCGCTTGTAAGAGTACCAGAAAATAAGATATCATGAGTCTTTTGATATTGTTGGGTCACAGACATCAGTAAGTCATGGCATGCAAAGGATATGCGGCCAAATATAAAAAAATATTACTTTATTCTACATTATGTTAAACTGTCCAATATTTTTTGATGCCCAAAAATGGGGGGGGACTATGTACGAAAGGTTCTATAATTTCTAAACGGTTCATCCGATATGGAATACCCTCAAAAGCTGCTCAGTGTCATTGTATCCTTTCAAACTCAAAGTGCTAGAGTACAGAACCAAAATAACAATGAGATAATCAATGTTATTCACTTCACCTGTCAGTGGTTTTAATGTTGTATCGGTGTATGTGTTCACCTGTTCATATACAAACAGCATACATACATGTACGTATAAATTGCACTCAACTCAACTTACATCATTTTGGCACAAATACAAATTTTCCCTGTCTGGAACTTATATACATACATGTATCTAGGACTTAAAAAAAAGGATTAAATATAATTTAAGTTGGGAAATATACATGGTAGAATTCTTAGCGCTGGACTCGGACTGGGACTCGGACTCGGATGGTGTGGACTCGGACTCGAATGGTGTGGACTCGGACTCGGACTTGGACTTGGATGGTGTGGACTCGGACTCGGACTCGGATGGTGTGGACTCGGACTTGGACTCGGACTCGGACTCGGAAGTTGTGGACTCGACTACAACACTCCAAAAAATATAAAGGTATGTATGACACCAAAGATATACAGTGCCCTCCACAATTATTGGCAAGATGAGTAAAAAGGGTTTAAAAAAATTAACCGTTTGGTGAATTAGCTTAATCTCACACTGAGAAAATTAGAAAAATCCAACCTTTAATTGAAATTAATTTATTCTGAGAAAAAAAAATCTCTCATCAAGAAATAATTATTTTTAACAAAACCATGTGTGCCACAATTATTGGCACCCCTGCATTTAATACTACACAACCTCCCTTTGCCAATAAAACAGCACTGAAACACTAAAACAGTCTTCACCCGTAACATCTAATAAGGTTGGAGAATACAGAGCAAGGAATCTGAGACCATTCCTCTTTACAGAATCTCTCCAGATCATCCAGAGTCCAAGGGCCTCTCTTATGCACTCTCCTCTTCAGCTCAGCCCACAGGTTTTCAATGGGGTTTAGGTCAGGGGACTGAGATTGCCATGGCAGAAGCTTGATTTTGTGTTCAGTTAAACATTTTTGTGCTGATTTGGACGTATGTTTAGGACCATTGGAAGATCCAACGACTACCCGGTTTTAGTTTCCTGGCAGAGGCAGCCAGATTCAGATTGAAAATTTCCTGCTATTTCATGGAGTTCATGATGCCATGTACCCTAACAAGGTTCCCAGGGCCTTTGGAGGAAAAACGGCCCCACAACATCACGGAACCTCCACCATACTTAACAGTGGGGATCAGATTATTTTTGGTATAGCCATCCTTCTTTTTACGCCAAACCCACCTTGAGTGTTGGTTGCCGAAAACCTCAATTATCGTTTTATCTGACCATAGAACACGGTTCCAGTGAAAGTACTAGTAGCATTTAGCAAACTCCAGGCATTTACGTTTGTGGTGAAATGACAGGAAAGGCTTTTTTCTGGCATGCCTTCCAAATAATTTGTTGGCATGGAGGTGACGTCTAATGGTAGTTTTGGAGACTTGATGACCCCAGGATGCTACTTTCCTCTGTAATTCTCCAACAGTGATCCTTGGGGATTGTTTTGCCTCTCTTACCATCCCCCTCACTGTGCATGGGGGCAAAATAAATAAACTTGGGTCCTCTTCCAGGCTAGTTTGTAACAGTTCCAGTTGCTTTCAACATTTTAAGTATTGCCTTAATGGTAGATATTTTCAGGTGAGTAGCTATTTTTTTATAGCCATTCCCTGATTTATGAAGCTCAAAAGACTTTTCGCTCATTTGATTTATTTGTGTGTTCTCTTATCTTTCCCATGTTGATGTATGAATAAGGGAATATGGCCTCTGTGTCACCTCATATTCATACCCCAGTGGAACAGGAAGTCATGGATTACTACTTGAAAGTTCCTAAACACTGATCAACTTTAAAAAGTAAAATATAAATGGAAAAAATGCTTCAGTTACATTTTGTTCATAAGAATTTCTGCCAATAATTGTGGCACACATGGTTTTGTTAAAAATAATTATTTCTTGATGAGGGTTGTTTTTTTCTCAGAATAAATTCACTTCAATTAAAGGTTGGATTTTTCTCATTTCTTCAGTGTGAGATTAAGCTAATTCACCAAAAGGTTACATTTTTTATAACCCTTTTCACTCATCTTTACCAGGGGTGCCAATAATTGTGGAGGGCACTGTATGCAAATCTGGGATTACCAATGGCAAATAGTTTAATCAGAACTCCATATAGCATAGCTGTATGATGAAACAGGAGTTTGAATCCACAAGCAACATAACTGAAAGTTTAAAACATTTTGGGACATTTTGGATGAACAGCGACCTTTCCCTTTTGCTTAGACACTAATTCTCAGCCGTGCATGCGTTCCTTATCGCAAATCGTCGTACTGTTTCATTAGGAGCAGCCATCCAAATGAACAGAGATCAATTGGCCTTTTGTTTGTTTTTCTTCACATTGTAAAGTTTTACAGCCAAATTATGCAGCATGCTGACACACCTCCTTGTTCAAGGTTCACTCCCGCTTCAGTGCTATAGTATCACTTCCCTCTGCCTGCTTCTTTCATTTCTTCTCTTCTTCATTTGAAGGTGAATGTATATCTTTTGCTTTCACTGCCTAACAGCACTCAAGTATGTTTACCATAACCTGTTTCCAACAAGTTCCAACTGGTTTTATTCAACAGCAAATTGTTTAAAAGAATGTGCCCTAAGCTCCTATAGAGTGGTAAGTAACTTCTGCAGTGCTTTTACAGCTCACGTTTGTTTTATTTATTTGGCGGGTATTTGAAAAGTATGACTTCGATATAAAAGGAAGAGTCCACAACTTGTTTTCTGTAAGATGGAGAAAAGCATGAGCAGAAGCTAAAGCCAACTGGAATTGGTTTTGGTGTAGGCATGGCTAAACAAAGCAGGTTCTGTCAACATAGTGCACATTCTCTATAGGCAGGCACAGCAAAAGGGAGGATTTATAAAAGGAGGCGTTGGAGGCCTATCTTATTTTGGGAATTTGTGCATGCTCCTCTTCTCAGATTACTATATTTATGAAAAGTAAAGTATTCACTAAAAGTACAATAATTATGAAAAATAGTGCGGTCACAGACTATCAGTTTAAATATAAATACAGGCAGCTAACAGCCTGTTCTGTGTTGAGGCCAGGTTATGAAGAGTTGTCGGGTCACCACAAGGGATATTCAGCATGAGGCTTGCACAATTACCTTTATAAAAAATGTTATATTATAAAGGGATGATTCAAACAAAGCTCGCTTTAAAACGTAATCACACATTTGTTGCATGGCTGTTCTGACTGCTCAATGTTTGTCATCGGATTCTTACCCGATAGCCAGCTTTATCCATCCAAGGCCTCGTTTATCAAACAGTTGTACTGAATTTGATTGAAAGTGTGGTCGTGCATATTTTCTGGGAAAGTGTCTGATTTGCAAGGTAACTTACTTCAGATCTAATACTTTTGACAGTTCTAGGCCTGGCATACACACATTTTCTGGCGGCATAAAGCTGCATCAGAGGACATTTTGTATTTTCACAGTCTGAGGGGGGAAAAAGTGGAACAGCAAAAGGTAGCAGCCTATAATATTTTCAAACTTTTGTTTATATACTGTATTTTCAATTGCATGCCTTTGTTTATTCGGCCGCAGTGTCTCTTAGGCAGTAGCCTAATTCTCTTGTGACTTTCATGTTACTTATTTAACACAATGTGTTTTAATGTGATAATGACATGCTAGGATTTTCATGAAACTCAATTATTATTTGGATGAACTTATGCACTGCACAGATCCTGGTTTCAGTTCCCATTGGCCTCACCCTGTTCTGCGTACGCCTCTCTCTCACTCTTTGTGGCCTGCACAAATCTACAAAGGGATTGCAAATCTCTGCCTATACTTGTGTGGGGTCATAACCCCCCATAGCTCTAGGGCCACTAGGACACTACAATGGAGAGGGCAAACATTCGGCTGAAACTTCGGCCTAAATCAGTCCTAATCCATCATGTTCATTAACCTGCTGTCTCCCTCTAAACAAACTGAACAACTGTTAAGGGGGGTGGGAGGGAGTTGAAATGCACCTCAGACTTTACCTCCTATGGAGAGGAAAAAATAGTTCAGTGAGTCTTGCGTGAGGCTCCCAGGTATTACCACTGCATGTGTTGCTGTCTTGTTTTTTGGTTATTCTGTTTTAGTTAATCTCGGTTGATTATTCTATTAAATGCTTTACTATTCCCAATAATTATTCATTTAAAATAGCTTATGCAGTTTAGACATTTGGTACATGAATGTAATCCTGAGTAATGCTTTACAAAATGAACAGGTGACACTTTACATGCCATTACCAGTCATACCAGTAGTGTCATAAATGCCAGTGTCATAAACATTTGTTTGCTGTGACAGGTCAGGTATGTCACCACTATTTCACCTATTAAAACAAACACACACATACAGTACAGAATCACACATAAGTAGCGAGTTCATGTTATGAAATATTACTATGCTTTCAAGAGAGATGTTGCTCTGCTTAGATGATGACAGGATTTTTCTATGTTAAAGTTTTTATTTTTTTAATTTTTATTTTACAGGAATTGCTTAAATTTTCTGGACATCTAGACCCTCTCCACGCAGCCAGTAAAATGATCCATAAAGGTAAGGAAGCAATATTAATATAGTAATGCCATTCACTTATAACCAGAAGGTTAGGGGGTTAAATCTGGAAAGTACTTGAAAGTATCTGGAGGCAAAATGCATAACCTGAAATACATCAAACTGTCAGGCTGAATACGTGGATCATACATTGAATGAAATGCACTCTAGATAATATGCAACTAAGCCCTCTCTGTTAGTAAGTCGTCTGCTGGAAAATGCATTTTTCTGCGCCTGGGTAACTTTTAAAGAAATTGCAAGAGAATGTCAGAAGTTAATGTTAAAATTGAATAAATGTCAGGACATTTAATAATGAATTGTGTTTGAAGAAAAATGTCTCATATCTCATGTCACAGTTGTTTTTGTATATTTTGTACAGAATGGTCTTGCACAGCCTTATACACACATATAAAATAGGAAATGAATATCTGGGGCTGCTGGGGTGGCTTTTCCTGTTAAAGGATAATTCTGTTTTTTTCCCCCGACTTGAACACATATTTCTGAACTATTTCCTCCATGCTGATCGGTAATGATAATCTTTCTTTTTCAAGCTTTGGAAGACAGAGTTTTACAATGGAGTTCAATTGGGCATGTTTAGATACAGGTTCAATTTACCTCAAACAAGTCTAGTCTAAACCTATTTTTTGTAAGTGAAAAGTGGGAAAGTTTAAGTTTATTCGCTGACATTAAAATAGCAATATATGTATTCAGTTCAATATATATTCAATATATATTTTATATACAGTGAGCACCATAATTAATTGGACAGTGACACATTTCAGTTCAGTTTACAGTATATTCAATATATATTTTATATACAGTATAATATGTATATTTTCCTAGTGAAGTCTATGGAAAAATAAGTAAGGAGAAACAACCCTTAAAGTGATCCATCCATATCTACTGCATGTCTGGCAGCAGAGTGATGGTTTTAAGGCTCGTTTGATACCTCAGACCCTTGAGGATTTGCATTTACATTACATTTACGTAAAGGATATGCAACCAAATATTAAATATGATGACTTTATCTAAGTTTATGTTAATTTGTCCAATTATGGTGCCCTAAAATGTGTGTGTGTGGGGGGGGGGGGGGGGGTGCTATTTGTAAAAATCTTCTATTTAACTGACTGTAAAAATAGCTTTATAGTGTGAGCATAGAGGACATGCATTAACCTGGGGTCTTCACTGCAGATCTGCCATCGGATGGCATTTATGGCTACGCTCTGTCTAAGACTCTGACGAAGGTGGCACCTCCGGTTACAGTGGGACTGTACTCCCCCTGTCACAGTCGAGTCCACATGGTCCTCAACAGCATAGAAGGTAGGCTGACCTTCCCCTCTGTGCATCATGCTTCTTTACCTGGCAGTTGGGAGGACCAATCACTGACAGAATATGACTTCATAGTTGCATCATGTATGTTATGATGTGTATTTATGTAATATGTTTGATTTTTTTTTTTATACTGTTTTCTGTTGCTTAGTCCACATGGAAAAGGAGGCGGAGAGAAGAGAACAAAAATATAAAGGAATACTTAAGCCACGCTCTAAGTCCTCTGTAACCTACTTCCTGTCCCTTTTAACCAAGATGCTTTTCTGCATCCCAGTGTGGACTGAACAGAACCAGAGACAGACTAATGTTCGCTACATATTTGTGAAGTTTAGCGCCTGGCACTTTGCGGGCAGTGACATGCTTTGGGCAGGCTTGGTGATGAGGCTCTATGAGAGTCTTCAGGAGAGCTTTGGCATTCTCCCCATCCCTCTGTACCGCATCACTCAGCACAAGGAAGAGGAAGTGAAGAAGGTTATAGAAGACAGTGAAAAAGAGTGGAAGTCAAGGAAGATCTGCTGCTTCCCCCTGTGGTTACTGACAATTGTTGTGCTCAGTGTGATCCTGCTGATAGTCTCCCTCCTTGTTAAGTGTGGTTTATCTACGAGGGAAAGTAGAGGTGAGGATGGACAGTCAGCAGAAGGCGGAGTGCGTGCATTTCAAGGCTTCGCCATTGGTATCCTCGGGATCCCCGCTTTTGGCATCATCCGGTTCATCTTCAAGCTGACGAAGAACCTCATTATGAACCCTGTCTTCAAGATCAGGATGAGCATGGACAATGTGAAGGTGAGCAGTCAGTTGGGGTTCATGGACGAGGTGCGGAAGGAGATGCGTGTCATCTCCTGCTTCATCCAGTTCATGGAGGTCTTTGAGAGGAGGAAAATCCGTGTGGTGCTACAGATCACCCACCTGGACCGGTGCACACCCAAACGGATCACCGGGGTGCTCAATGCCATTAACATCCTCCTGTCAGATGAGGAGAGTCCTTTCATTTCTATGATGGCCGTTAATCCGGAAATCCTGGTGGAGCAGCTTGATTATGCAGATGGTTGCTTCAGCAAAGAAGACCGAGCTCGTGCCTTCTTGAACCGCATTGTGACCTTGCCCTTCACAGTGCCTGAGTTGTGTGACATCTCAAAGCGCAAGGTCTTTCGCAACATCGTCCAGGGCCAGTTGAAGATCAAACAAGATGTGTCTATGGACGAAATTGAACTGAGAGTCTTTGAACATGGCAATTTGTCCATTTCCCATGACGAATCGTTAAAGAAATGTGAACCCACGGAGCTGGAGTTAGGCATCCCCCTGGTCGGCAAAGACCGCAAAGCAGAAATGTATGCCGCATTTGAGTTAAATGAAGAGGAGGTGGAGAGGTTTATTGGGAATGCCTTCACATGCATTTTCAATGGGGAAGGTAACCTTCACAAATACATCACAGGGGACACTATATCCATGAGGAGAATTATCAATTCGATCAGGGTATCAGTTATCATCATGGAGGCGATGCAAATCGAGTTGCCTTCCACAGAGGTTATTGCAGCTTGGGTAGTCCTGGCCAACCAGTGGCCATGTCGTTTGAGTTGGATCTTGGAGTGTTTGGAGGACAAGCAGCAAAGGGTAGAGCTAGACCAAGGGTCATCCATGGCAGTTGCTATGGATGACTCAAGGACACTATGGGATGTCTTCAGCGAATCCAGACTGGAGCTCTACATGATCAGGAATCAGATCAGCGTGCACTTGGAGCAAGATGGAGATCCTGAGCTGTTTGAGATGTTTCTCAAGGTTGATTTCAAGCTGACTATTAAGGACGCTGGCCAGTTTGAGCAGGCCACGGTCAACCTGGACCACTCGATCAAGAAGGAGCTATCCAGGATCAGGGGAAGCACTGCACGGAGGGACACGGTCGGGAAGAAAACCCTTATCCCTCTCCCCATCAGCTCTGTGATCAACATGAGCAAAGAGGACGTCTGCAATGAGGTACTTTGTTAAACATATTGTTTATTGGCTTAACAGATGCCTTTATTTAGACTGAATTGCATGGCTAACATTTCAATCAAAAGTACTAACTGGATATTTTCTGAATAAATTCAGATTTCATATACCACTCAGGGTACAACATCTGTAAACATGGACCTTAGTAGAAAACCAGCTTTGTGCATATTGGATAATAAAGGCCTTCACTATATTATTACGTAGAGTGCATTATGTTTCTCTGCAAGATTACTAGCTTATTCAACCATTAGTGCAATAACAAGTCAGTGCAGGCATCGATTTAAGTGAGGATTGCTCCTTTTCACTTTTTCCTATTTTGAAATCTCCAGCTGGTTAGGCTCAAACTGCCAGAAAAGTACAAGGAGGCCATCCGTGAGAATGAGCTGAACGGACAGGCGCTCCTCTACAGCGAGAATGCGGAGATCAAGCATGTGCTGCAAATGTCCATGGGAGAGTGGATGACCTTCAGCATCCATTTCCTGGGCATCTGTCCACCCCGGCTCCCTTTGCCGCAGTCTGGGTCTCCTCCCTGTCCATCTGCAGTGACCCTGGGAGATGGCTTTCATTCACATTGTCACTCTGAGAAGCCATAGACTAAATTAATATGATTCATGAGAAGAACATTGGGTAGTCTCTGTTATAAACCAGAGAGCTGTGGTGGAAGGGTAAAAGGTGAAGGCCAAGCATTGTGAACCTCAAGGGATGGAGAAACTAAGGAGCAAAGTCTCAAAGTGGGTGAGATCCACTAATTAAGAATTAAGAGCCTCGCTACCCCAGACAGGTTACACTAACTTTGCCATTCTTGAGCATTTGAAAACATGATGTAAGCCAAGATATTAGCTTCTGGACTCAAGTGAATTCAAACTTTGTCAAAATGTAATAGTTTGGACCATGCTATCCCTAGCATGGACCATATGCAGTATAATCACTCTTTCTCTCATACTTAGGGAAAGCTAGTACTTCACTGAATTGAACAGTAATAGAACATAGCCATATCATGATAACTGTCTTCATTATAGTGTTGTTGAAGTAGCTTTGTCTATATTAGGTAAGAATTGTGTTTAATCTTGGAGGAAGACATTCTCAAAGTGTATATTATAACTTGATGAATGGTACAGAAAAAAACGAGAGACTGTTTAAAAGTAAATTATATTCACACATTTATAAGAGTAAAAATGTAATAAGGACCTAATCATTCAAATTTTCCACTGGCACTGTTATTATGTTGTAAGGGTCATCTAGTATAGATGTTATTATCATTAACGGGACTATTTTTATTGCATACGCATCTAGAATTTGTGATAATTACTGATGCATGAAAAAATACACCCTATATATAGAGCATAAGTTAATATACCAAAAGGGATTGCTATTGAGCAGACAGTGCTTCTACTTACAATAAAAACGCATTGTTTGCTCCATGTAGCACTGCTGTGACATTGCATTCACAAACTATGTTGAAAACATTTTTGACAAGACTTTTAAAGGTTTAGTTTCAAACTGAGGTAAATAACTACAGCTTAATAACAAAATTAACTATCGCCATTATTAATTGTTGTGTATCAAACAAAGGTGAAGCCTGACCTGACCCCATAATCCACTACCATCGCTATCTAGCAAGCTTTGCACAGTAAATTAGCCATCTTAGCTAGCATTCAAAATGTAGATTTGCCAAACTAATGTAACTCACACATATCCTTTACCCTTTATATTTTTCCTCTTCTTCCTTCCGTCTTTCCGTCTTCCTTCTTCCACTGCGCCCCAGACAGTTTTTGTCTTTTTGACTTTTTTTTCCAAGCATGAAATATTTTAACAGAACTCTCAACAAGCATATCTATACCTAAGTATAACGCTATGCCCTTGTACATCAATGTACAAAGTTTGAAATGCTTGAAGAAAAAAAATGCCCCATCAAGGGAACATTTAGCAGAAAACGAGTGATCAAAGTAGAGATTGTTCGCTTGTTATAGCTAAACATTCTCTCGATGGGTACATTTTTTTCTTCAGACCGCCAGTCCCGGGCTCCTGTGCTTTTAAAATGCAGCAAGTCCTCTGTATCAGCCACCACTGTGTATAAATCATAATCTTCAGTCGTGAATTATCTTTATATGAACTTTTCAGCATTGTACTATGCAAAGTGTGCATGGAGTTCTGCACATGCATGTATCAAAAACCTGAGACTTGCTGCTATGCTTCATTCCTGTCTTGTAAGGCAGTGTTCATACAGCCGTGCACATGTCCCGGGGCCATAGAATGAGAGCGATGCCAAGACATTTAGGTTGTAGCCATGACGCGTTTTTTGTCATAAAGATGGCCCTCAGATAATTTCCTTTTCTATAGGTCCTGTTCTCCATAGTTCGTTTTGTTGTAAAGACCTTCTCTTTGCAGTTTGACTGTATTTCCGCCAATGTAATATTGCTGCATCAAACAAGTGTATTATTGTATAATTTCAAATTCAATAAAAATTTCATTTTCAATGACATTTCAATAAACACACGGGCTTGGGCCAGGAGGATTTTCTTATTAAATACTGCATAATTTGTAGCAATATCTTCATGGAATGATAAGACTACTTCTGCTTGAAAATCCATCAGCTATTCTGTCCCTGAATAAGAAAAAGAAAGCTAGTGTGTATACCTTTACTGTTGTTTAGCTTAATAAAAAATAAATAAAATAAAACCAGATGTAGATATTGACATGTTTGGCATTATCAGCAGTATCCACAGATACAATAAATATTGCCTTTCGAACTATGAGACAAACAAGGCCTCTGAGATTATTTTGCGGTTTAAATCCTATATCAAAGCAGGAGACCAACCAATAAACAATAAGTTTAATGAATCACCCGTGTTTGCAAATACCATAACCGACTGGGAGCCGCCTCAGAGGAGCCTCAGAAAGCTATAGCAAGGTAGGCACGGATCCTATTATGTTCAATTACATTTCGTTTTGCTGCGAGCAAAAAAACACTGATGACACAATTTGGCCATCTGCCTCCCAGCTTGTCTGAACCATTGTGACATCACAGTAGATCACCTTCGTCCTCACATTCTGATGGAATCGGTCCTGACAGGGAGAGAGCATTTTTCTGTTGGTGTAAATGTCAGGCCCACGTTCTCGGCAGGGCTATTTTTGGGTTGAGGGCCTGATGAGGTTGCTTTGATAGCCAGAAATATATTTGCCAGTCTTGCTTATTTTATTGGAGGCTACAATGTTCAGCTTTTTCATTGTCTTGCATTTGTAATCAACATACAGTACATTGTATAGCTACAGCCTGAAAGGAAAAAGTCCCAAGTTGGAGCGTGACACATTTGTACTGCTCACTGGCTTGGCTGTTTGGTGTGATTCCGGCAGCTTGCACAGGATTTTTTTTTGCAGGAAAAGAGGACAAGATGAAAGGACAGAGAAACACAGGGAGGCTTGTACATACACCTTGCATATACCTCTCATCTCATGGCAGGAATTTCAGCCGGGAGTTGCACATCCCCCAGGTATACTAAAGGGACTGTGGGTCAGAGACAAAGAGTTTGACACTCATTTCCCACGGTATTCAATCACTTTTTTTTTTTTCCTTTTTTGAGGGGTGTGGGGGTGTGGGTTGTTTCTCCCAGGGTTTGTGGATGCCAGGGAATTTCTGCTGCTCTGGACAAGGCCGGCGGACGCCATGATGGATCAGCCCGTTTGTGCTGTGCCATCAATCAGCCGGGCCACGGCACCAGGGATGGGAAAAAAAAAAAAAAAGCAACATGATTACAGAGCGTGTTGCCGGGTGGAGGACTGCCTCGTTTACATCGACTATTTATCTACCTCACTTTTCCTTTGAAAAACCATTTTTAAAAACCTGGCTGGATAGAGGGGATATAAATGGTGGACAGTGTCTTTGCGATGGGTGATGTTTTGGTAGCCTTGCATTTACAATATGCCTGCAAAAGCCAATAAACAGCAGTGTTGTTCCCAATCAGAAGGGATTTTTTAACATTTTTTTAAATTTTGTTTCAGATTTTTTCCCCCCATTTTCTCCCAATTTGGTAGCCAATTGAAGACCGTGGTGCTAAAAGTACTGGTCACAAAATATCTATTTTGAGAAAATCAAATCCGAAAATATCATTGATCCATAAAATCAGCCATTAAAACTTTTGCTGTTTTTATGCATTGCTTAGGCACCTTTTCTGTTAACAATATTTATAGGGTGGACTTAGCTAAAGAAATACAACATGTTTCTATGCTCAACTTGTCTAAAAATGTGACCAGTACTTTTAGCACCAGGGTCTTCAATTGTACCCTACTATTCAATCCCCCTGTGTAGCAACCGCTTGACAATTTGCCGCTACTCAACACTTAATTGACAGACTGAGGAATTGGTTGGTTTGGCTGGGAAGGCTTTAGAGTGGATCTCCTCTTATCTTACATGTTTACAGTGTCTAATGGTGATCATGTGTCTTCATCTGCTCCTTTATTGCATGGGCTTCCCCAGGGGTCTATGCTGGGGCCTATTCTGTTTTCTTTATATATGCTTCCTCTAGGTCAGATAATTCGTAGCTTTAATTGCACCTCCTACCACTGTTATGCGGATGACACACAGCTGTATTTTTCCATCAAACCAAATGACTTTAGTAACATAGCCATCCTGCATGACTGCCTGACCGCCATAAAAAAATTGGTTGTCTTAAAACTTTCTCCAACTTAACTCGGACAAAACAGAAGTGCTAATCATTGACCCCGATCATATTGCTGAAGATACTCATCACTGTCTTCGTCCACTGGCTTCTAATATTAAGACCGCCTCTAAGAATCTGGGTGTTTTCCTTGATCCGCACTTCAAATTTGATTTACACGTTAAAAGACGAGTTCAATCCTGTTTCTTTCAATTGAGGAACATTGCAAAAATCAAATCACTATTGTCAGTTCAGGATATGGAGTGTATCATTCATGCTTTTATTAAGTCACGCCTGGACTATTGTAAATAGCCAAAAGGCCGTGGCACGGCTGCAACTGGTTCAGAATGCGTCCGCGAGACTCTTGACCCAGACCAGGCGCAGGTCCCACATTTCACCAATTTTGGCCTCCCTGCACTGGCTGCCGGTGACTTCTAGGATAGATTTTAAGATTTTAATGATCACTTATAAGGCATTGCATGGCCTGGCTCCTGTATATATCTGTGAATTTCTCACCCCTTATAACCCGGTGGGGTCCCCTCAGGTCCTCTCATAAAGGACTTTTGGTTGTCCCTCTCTCTAAATTAAAAACGAGAGGTGACCGCGCCTTTGCGGTTCTGGCCCCCCCACCCTCTGGAACCGCCTTTAACAATTAGCTTGGCTGCATCCATTGAATGTTTTAAACTGCTTTTAAAGACGCATTTTCATAGGTTCACTTTTTTATAGTTTTATGATTCATTGCTGTTTTGTTTTTTTTACATTTTCTTTGTCTGAAGTTATTTATATATATTCTGACCTTCCATTATAACGTAATGATAAAAAAGAAAACTCAGGGAGCAATGAAAACGATGCCGTGAATATCCACTGTGTCACCTTCGGCCGCTGCTTAACCGTAAGATGGAGCTTCTTCTCTGTGCTCGATGGATGCCCCCCTCTAATGGCCCCGAGGAGAAGTGTTGTCCTGAGACATAATTCATCATACGGTGGTGTGAAAATCATTGCGGGGTTATCGGTGGGATCGAATCCAAGTTCCACGACGTCAGTTTATTTGTGCCCAGTCTCTGGTTATTGTCAGAGCTCACCTACTATGACCTTCATACAAAAAAAAAAAACATAAATTAAAAGGTGAAAAAAGGAAAGAGCACTTATATTAGCGAAGTCGAAAGGAGCTGTTTGCCCTGAACTGTCACAAGGTATGCATGGCACTGCTTTAATTTCAATGGTAGGACAGCCTTTTGTTGCAGTAGACTTATCGGTCCTTCTAGAAAGGTTCAAAGCTTTGAAAATCACTTTCTCCAACTATACAGACAGGTGACTAATTAAAGGAAATTATGTGATGGGGGGTCCGGTGGCTCTGTTATGCTGTGGGGGGCATTTTCCTGACATGGTTTGGGTCCACTTTGTCCCCTTAGAGGTCACTGTAAATCAATACAAAGTTATTCTGAGTGATCACCTTTATCCTATTATAAAACATTTCTATCATGATGGGAGTGGTCTCTACCAGGATGACAATGCCCCAAAGGGCACGAGGGGTCACTAAATGATTTGACGAGTATGAAAATGATGTGAATCATATGCGATGACCTTCACAGTCACCAGATCTCAACCGAATTGAACACCTATGGGAGATTTTGGACCAATGTGTTAGACAGCCCTCTCCACCACCATCATCAAAACACCAAATGAGGGAATCCTTTTTGGAAGAATGGAGTTCCATCCCTCCAGTAGAGTTCCAAAGACTAGAATGTATGCTTGACTAGAGGTAGAATCTAGAATCTATGCCAAAGCGCATTGTAGCTGTTCTGGCGGCTAATGGTGGCCCAACACCTTACTAAGACACTTTATGTTGGTTTTTCCTTTAATTTGTCACCCGTCTGTATACATTATATTAGGGATGCACAGATCGATCAGCGATTTTCCTTTATAAAAGCAGATAAGGAGAGCCGAATGATGACACAAAGCACGCAAACCAATTGTGTGCCTTGGATGATGCCTAGGCGCAAAGTCAGGGTACCAAAGGCAATTGAGAAATTTCACTAAATATCTTGATCCCGAGGCCACAACGCCATCGTACACAAAAATACACAATACATTATTACAAAAGATTGATTTCAGAGATATCTTGAAAAGGTATTGTAACTGAAGTAGGAAGGTGTGCATTAAAACACTTTGACAGCCACATTGAATTGTTGAATTATGATTGGCTGGAAGGTGTACTTAAAATTTGTATAATCGGACATCTATGAAGTATTTCCAACCAAGGGGTCGATTTGCTAATTAAATAAATTTGTTACAGGAAAAACCGTCAATTAGAATAATTAATTGGAATCATTAATGAATTAATGAACGTAGGCTCACTGCTTATAATTTACAAAAGAAGACATTAAAGCAGATGTTAAATTGAAATTACCAGTAAAGAGAGAGAGACTGATAAGCCAGATCTTGCCAGAATATTCCAGTTTCCATGCAGGAGGAACAAAAGAAAAGGCTGCTATAAAAACTCAGATGTCGTGGGTTTACACCGAGGAAAAACTCAAACTCCACAGAACATCACAGCTCCAAAACTCCAACTTAGTTCACACCAAAATAAATCCCCCCATAAATACCTTTCTCCCTAAGCATTGAGGATGTGTTCCCTGATGCTGGGGTAAGGTGTGGAAAGTAGCGGGTGCGGGGTCAGACTTCTCTATGACAAGGACTCCTTTATTTTATCTTATGTTGTTGAAAGATTGTAGTACGATCATGAAATCCAAATATTAAAATTTGCATAAAATATACCGTCCATGTGACAAGACCAGTGGTAACACCCTGGCCTCCGATTGAAACTGGAGGTAAAAAGGGGCAGGGCCCCCCCACAACCATTATCTGCTTAGACATTTAGAGGTTACTAAGATCCCAAATAAGAGGTGTTATTTTGCAGGCACAACCAAAGTATTTGCACATTATCATTTTGGGTGATCAAGTAAGAGTCATTATGTAAATTACTCCAGCCGCAAACAGCCATCTTTACTATAAATGTGTTTATAGTAAATGTGTTTATATGTAAGAAAACAGTGAAAAGACTGGCAGCAATGTTGCCGTTTTTTATGTTTTTTTTTTTACAGTGATAGGCTGCTGTTACACTGAACATGCTGGCAGTTAACTGTTTCACTGGATGTCTTTGTTTTTGCCGGAAGTTACAGATGTTTGTCAGGACTGAAATTATTGTAACTATGCTTACTAGCACTAAGCCTACTCGCGCCACATACATTCAGATTTCCATTAAATCATGGGTTTTATTTTGATAAAGTTTTTTAATTGCTTCGTTATTCACTGTTTGTTATAATAGACATTGTATTGCTTATTTGATTCAAATACTAGTTACTATTGTATTCTGTAACATGATTTGCTTCATGATTAAGAATAATATTCTTACTGTTCATGATGTAGCCAAGATGGCTATCCAAATTCTCTTCTTGTGTATTTTGAGCATTAGCTAGAATGGGCCAGTTAATTAGCCCCCATTGTTACACAATCATTCAGAACATTCAGATATGGATATTCCAAACACACCCATACCTGTCTTGCTACAAAGACAGCCATCATCTTATTGATTCTGTTTCTATTAATACCTGCTTTCCATTTGTACTAAAATGCACATGCAAATACTGTCCCAAACTTCCTTTTGTGCTTTGTAAATCACTTTACACATGCTAAAGTAATCTATTTGCATGACCACCTCCCACTATTTCACAAAATAATGTAGGGATGCCCAATTTTGCATATTCATTCAGGCTAACCCGCACAAATGTACAACCCCAATTCCAAAAAAGTTGGGACAGTATGCAAAATGCACATAAAAGCAGAAAGCAGTGATTTGTAAATTCTCTTTTACATATATTTAATTGAAAACAGTACGAAGAAAAGATATTTAATGTTTTACCTTATCAACTTGATTGATTTTTGTAAATATACGCTATTTCCGAATTTGATGCCTGCAACACGTTCCAAAAAAGTTGGGACAGGGCCAAAAAAAAGACTGGAAAGTTCAAAAAACACCTGTTTGGAACATTCCACAGGTACACAGGTGATGCTATCATGACTGGGTATAAAACGATATCAAAAGACTCTTGATATTTTATTTTCAGTGATACTATAACCTCTCTGCATTTGAATGGATCTCTATGGGAATTGGGCGTTGGGACTAGATTAAGATGTAAATTACAGGGGAATAGTATGGAATCCATGGTTGGCTGAGTGGCTGTAAGTAATCAAGGGTCTGAGGCATCAAGCGAGCCTGAAACTATCACTCTGCTGCCAGACATGCAGTAGATATGGATGGATCACTTGGAGGGTTGTTTCTCCTGGCTTATTTT
Source organism: Synaphobranchus kaupii (assembly GCA_029718625.1). Lineage (NCBI taxonomy): Eukaryota > Metazoa > Chordata > Actinopteri > Anguilliformes > Synaphobranchidae > Synaphobranchus > Synaphobranchus kaupii. The sequence goes on along the minus strand of CM056384.1, from coordinate 56,059,228 downwards.
TCCATAGAGTTCAATAGGAAAATGAGTCAGGAGAAACGACCTTTAAAGTGATCCATTCATATCTACTGCATATCTGGCAGCAGAGTGATGGTTTGAGGCTCGCTTGATACCTCAGACCCTTGATGACTTACAACCATTTTACCAAGCATGTATTCTATACTGTTCCAGCATAATTTGTTTTTCCTCTGATCAATGGTATCACAGTTAAACTATCTATTTTTAGTTTTTCTGAACACAGAAGACATTTGATAAACAGTAAACTGAATTTAATCCTGCCTTCTGTTGTTCATTAAGGTTGGCAATATTCTGGTGGGCACTGTATACACACACGCACACACACGCACGCACGCACATACCCACACGCACGCACACACACACAGCGCCTATCTATCGCAGGTTTTTGAAAATAATAACTCTTACAGGCAGCATGATATATAGACCCATTAGATTGGGCGTTTATATTTTAAACAAGGGGAAACTGTGGGTATTAGATTTAAGACGGGGGACAAAATTAAATCGCATTGCCTAGGGCATCTGTAGCAACGGTATTGTTTTCCGTGACTGAAGGACATAATATCTTTAAAAAAGTAAGCAGATCTTACATTGAATAAGGCTTAGCATTTTATTAATCCCTTCCAGTGGTCATGCCGTCACGTCGCAGCTGGTTTGCAGTCTCCGGAGAGGGTTTAGGATCCTGGAAGGCAGAGCCGCACTACGTCCTCTTGAACAGCTTCCCCAGGGCCGACTCCGCGACCGCCCATTTCATCGGGCCCTCTCACGGCTCTTCGCTGACAGATGTGACAGGTAGGAGACTGGCACGTTCAGACGTGCCTGACGGACAGCGGCAGCTGTCAGCCGTACGCGTCTGGGTCACTCGCTCCCACTCTGGGATCCGTCGTATTCTCCGAGGGGCTCTTTCGTGCGTCTTGTTTTTCGCTTTTAAGGACACGCTACTAGAAGAGTGTATCTTGGTAACGTAGATTGCTTTGAAATTGGACTCATGACCAGAGGGTTTTGAATCCCTGGTGGGGTATTACATTAGTAATCCTGAGCTGGGAGGTTAACCAGAAATTGCTTCAATTTGTATCCAACAGCGTAAAATGCATAGCACATAGACCGTGTGAGCCGCCAGGGATAAACGAGAAAACAACAATGTAATGTCACTTATATCATCATAAGCTGTGTGACGCATACTCACTCCTCTGAATGCACAAACGCCTAATTTAAGTTCACATGAAGCCCATCCGCCCAAGCTTGAATAGAAGGCAATATGAGAGACTGGCCGTGAAACAGAATATTCAGCCAATCGCATTGGTGAGGTATAAGTACTGTATGTAGAAAGCAGGGAACTGGTCTTGTGATCTCACTAAAGAGTTTTAAAGTGAACATGGAAGCCCTGGTGTTCCCATGTATTAGTGGTGTTCAGACAGTGGTTGTAGTTGGATAGTGCTTTTTTGTAGCTGTGAACCACTCCTACATAAATATATTTTAATCAAATAATGGTTTTGCATTTTTTGGACACACGCATCTCGGGTTTATTCATTTCCACATGATATGGGCAATTCGATTTCTGATATATTTTTTGTTTAATTAAAGAAGCCTCTTTCCAGCAACAACTGGTGACATCCTTCATTTTTGCAAGTTTCCATTATAGATTACAAGCAAGACCACACCATATAGTGAAAACTCTACTTCAATAACGTAATAAGGAGCTCCTTCCATTTATGCATGCATGACAACAAAAAAAACTATTACAAATTATTCAGACATACACAATTCTCTCCAGATCCCTGATTCCCAATATGCAAGGCTGTCAAGCAGAGAGTTTCAGGTCTGTATTCCTGTTGGAGCAATGCTGTTATACCCTTGAGAAAATAATGTTTTGAGTAAACAGCTCTGTAAAATGATAATAGCAAAAATGTAAGCTGCGGAAGTAACTGGAAAATTCTCTGACGTTTATCTGATAGTTTGATAAACTCAAGATAGGCCCAAGATAGGACTGCTAAAGACTTCTAAATATAACCTTTCTCCAATAATCCAGGGATTGATTTATACAGTTATCATTGCACAGAATGTTGCATGGTAATGCATTTTTTATCTACACAATCATTTGGTACTGGGAATAAAGAACCTTGATGAAAATAAATACAGAAATTACCTTTCTTAGAAGTAAGCAATGCTTTATTGAAAAGCAGAGATCAAATCTACAGTCATGTACATACACACTGCAAACCGGTATTACAAACCACTTCTGTGTTAATGCTACATATCTACAATAATGATCAAACTACATATTAACTGAAGATCTATTAGCTCCAATGAAAATGGTAATAATTAAATGTTTGTATGTGTGCACTGCAGCACTGCAAATAATAACTGTCGTATGCGTCGTGGAAGAGAGTGAGCATAATATGAATCCTGCAGTGTCCTATAATGGCTCTTCTATGAAAGTGGCTAGCTATTCTTGAAATTGGGGGGGGGGGGGGGGGGGGGGGGTATAGCCAATCCAACTCAGCTTCGTCCTCAAGTGAAATATTAACAAGAAAAATTATGAAAAAAGCTTTTGTAAATGGCTTGAGATCTCAATTAAAATCCGTTAATGCTTCTTTTACAAGATGTCCGACTTTGTCTCTCACTTTTCACTGACTCTTCGTAGAGCCCTGTATATTCACCACCGTTTTAGGTTCGCAAATGAGAATTCAGAAATGGCCAAAATGTTTAAATGTTCTCCTGATCCAGCTGCAGGGCATCAGAGAGCTCAGTTCTCTCTTTAGATTTTGTTGGGAAACATTTCCTCACGTTTCCAAATTGAACCTTTACACTATTCCCAGAAGACGATCGTTATTTTTAGCAAGCGATGACATATACGTATATGAAATATATATGAACTAGATGAAACAGAGAATGAAATTGTAATTATAAAGCGAGGACGAGCGCAGCACTTTTGTGCGCATGGTCTGAGCAAACAAGAACGGATAAAGGTCAGGCAGCCCATGATGATATGAAGCTGCGTTCCTTTGAAGTGGTGAATTTCAAAAGGTGAGGCTCATATGAAATCAATATCACACGGACATATTAATGAGTAATAAGGGGATACAAGCGGGAAGATGGCTGTGCGGCCCCCGTCACAGACCCCCCCCCCGAGTAGAGCCCGGGATTATGAAAAACCATTTTGAGCTGCATTAGAGCCCGGCTATGGACTGTCAGAAAAGCAATTAAGCCAACTATGCACATCTCTGCAAATATGCCGCGCACGTCACAATAGCGGAGAGACTGCTGGTATTCTCTCTGTGCAACAAAAATAACCTAACTAAACCCTCCATTAACTTGCGTTCACTAACTCAAAATTAATGTCTTCTTGTTAACTAGTTAGCACCGTTGAAACACCCCAAATCCATTCTGTTCACACATTTTTGAGAAGCAAATGTTTTCAGGAGAATTATAAGAACATTTAAGTGGTACCTGTTATTTCCCTAAATGTTAATGTGACAAGGTTTATTTATATTCCAAGGCGGTTCTGGAGGGTGATGTCTGGGGTCTGATGGTGAAATCTGTTTTTGCCTGCACTGCAGAGATCTGAGTCTTTCAACTATGTAGCTCTGGTAGAAGAGTATAATATTAACCAGAAGGTCACATGTTCAATTCCCAGGTGAGATTCTGCCGTTCTACTCTCAAAAAAGTTATAGCTTGCACAATCGTTTAGCAGGCACTCTTATCCACAGTGAACTAGAAACTAGTGACTTACACAATCTGTGCAATGATATTAATTGTATGCTGAAGAGGATAAGCACAGTATGGAATGGAAATGTCACAGCTTGTTTCATTGTTCCATAAAAAAAGTACTCATTTCCAACCAACTTGGGGCCATACACCACTCCGGCTGTGTTATTTTTGGGTGATACCGTATGGTGTAGCTGCACCCTTGAAGAAGACTAAGACCTCTCCAGTAACCCTACGCCACTAATGCCTATTACCTTTGCTGGGGAATGCATGTGCCTCTTAGATTTTTCACCCACGGTCTCACTAAAGAAACCAATATGACACCATTCATAAAGTCCCGCCACCTACCGTACCCCATTCCACAACCTCATAAAAATATATATTGAGAAACCTTCAAGGCATAAAATCTGCAGTTGACAGCTTACGAGGGTGGAAATTAAATTCATATAAATGTGAAATCCAATATCTCTCGTGTTGATTGTGTTATTCTGTCCGTATGGTCCTATACACCTGACCTATGTCTGTATTTTAATGCATAGCCGGAGTCCATTGAAATAATACTGAGGGCACCCTTTAAATTAATAGGTCTCATATGGATTTCTGCATATCGTGTAATTTGGCATTGAATTGCCATGAGATGAATCAAAGTGGTCAGTATGGCCTTGGGTATTGTACACAATCAATTTAATCCATCTGCATCGCTCATAAACTGGATCTTCGTTTTACATAACCCAGTAAGTGAAACTCATAAATAGGCTACGTGAAATCACTTTTAATGGAAGCAGTTCAAAATGCGCTTGATTACATCGAACGCGAGCACGTTCAGTTTCACGACGCCCAGATTACATCATTTTTTATGATCGCGATCTACCTCGCTATATTGCCTGCGTGAAATGGAAAATGAAATGAACAGTTGTCATGCGTCTGCAGTTCCAGACTGCAGCGGGTCACCTGACCCACGGTGAAGCCGCTCAAAAACAACACCGTGGAAAATGTGCGGCGTTATGGACAAAGAAAAGGGCATTTCATCTGTACTCCACTACGGCCTTTTTGACACGGCAACACTTGCTATTGCTATTGTACGTGGCTTCATTCCTTGCTCTCATGGACTCGGTCAATGGGGTGAAAAATATCATATTTCAGAAGGTAAAAAAATGTCACCGTTATAAATGTGTTTTTTTTTTTTTTTACATAAATCTCTGAATAGCATTTTTCACTGAGAGAGCGCTCTCTATGTCATGTGCCTTCCAAAACAAATGTAGCCGGCTGCACTTTTATTGGACTATCCACCAGCTGCACACTACACCCGACAGTTACTGGTAACTGGCTCACCAGAGAAGTTACTATTGTGCAATGAGGCAGCCAGTAGCCTTCCAAATAAAACCCCTGTCCCTGGGTGATGCATGGTATACATGGGACTCCCGGGCACCTGCAGAATTGGTACACACGATACACCACCGATCATGTACTGTTTTCAGAAACTGGGCTTTTGTGAGCCCCCGGTAGACAAACAGATGCACAATGGTTTTGCAAATGTTCACATTAAGGAATATTACAACAAAAGCCATCGAAAGTGTTGCTACTGTGTTAATTTGACCCTTGCAGCTAATTGCTTTCAAATCATGTTGAGACCATATCATTCAGTTGTCAAGTTGGATAGGCTTGTGAACTGGCATCTCATTTCTGAAGTATCTGCTTTCCTGGACCTTGTAATTATTTCAAGCCAAAGTCTTTCAGCTGTGCACAGTTGTAGACAAGTGATATTTAGATTACCTACAATTAGTCTTATGAAGTCAAGAGCTATCAAAGAATTGTGGAGAAAAGACAATTAATATGAGTCATGATGGCTAATGTGATCTGAGAGATCATTTTCTAATTCATGTTCTGAATTCAAATGAATAAATGCAGGCTTCTCCCTACTTTGGCAGGAGAAAAATGCATGCAAAAAAGCCCAAAACAAATCAACAGCCTCTAATCTCAGAGTCAATAAATTGTATGGCTGAACTTCTCTGATCCACCAAAAAATTGGATTCTGGAATACGTAATTATTATTGTGACCTTTATCTAATCGGCAATGCTTTTAGGTGGCGCATAATAATTTATGCCATTTTGATCTTTGCACATTTGAAAAACACATGTGCATATGCATCCAGAAAGAGACACTAATTATTGATAACAATACAATTCATAACAATGAAATGTACAAAGGAATGATACATTGTTGATGTTTAGATCAACATTAATTTATCAGGAGAACGTTTTATTAAGGCCAGGGTTGCCAGTCTAGAAAATAAAATCCACATGGTTACAAACCTGCAATATACTGATGCTATTTTGTACTTAGAAATGTATTTATTTATATCACTCCTAAAATAAAGTGCATCAGAAATATAGTAAGTATGCACTGATCAATCTTCCACTTGGGACTTGTACACTAAGAGATCCAACATGAGGTGCAAGCCCATTTTATTCCTGGTGTATACAGCCAGATACATCCTGATGTTGGGCGATTAGACCTGGCTCGCAGTCTGCTTTCCAATTGGTCTTCTAAAGGTGTTCGATGGGGTTGAGGTCAGGGCTCTGTGCAGGCCAGTCAAGTTCTTCCACACCGATCTTGACAAACCATTTCATTATGGACCTCCATTTTTTGCATGCGGACATTGTCATTCTGAAACAGGAAAGGGCCTTCCCCCAACTGTTTCCACAAAGGCGGAAGCACAGAATTGTCTAGACTGTTATTTTATGCTGTAGCTGTTAAGATTAGCCTTCACTAAACTAAACTAAAAGGCCTAGCCCGGATCACGAAGAACAGCCCCAGACCAAGGGGTGTCCAGATGCCATATAGTGTATTTATACTTCAAAAGTTACATGAAATGAGGAGGTACAAAGAATGATTGCATGGAACACATTCAGAATGCAGCGAGCGCGGACGTCTCAGTCTTCATGTTTTCCCTCCTTCCTTTGAAGGTTCTCGCACTATCGCAAGTTCAAAAAGCATGATTACCGTGTCTGAATTGTGCCAATTGCATACTGAACTTTACTTTGACCCCGCCTGTGTTGTGCTTCGCGAAGACCGGAACGCTGCAATGGTATCCCTCCAAATGTCAAGCGCAAACGTGCGGATGTGAAAGTGCGCTGACATAAGCCATTAAGCGCTAATTGGATTGAGCGGCCTCAGGTTTTACTGCGCCGACTCTCCATTTCCGTGTGGGTTTTATCGTTTGAGGTCTCGAGTTGTTTCACTCCCATGAGCTCACCTCTGCCCTGCCTCCCACTGCGACCTTACGCGGACCGTCTCTGCACGGATAGTCGCTTCCGCTTCTTTACGGCCGCTCCGAAACAAGTCCACTTGAATTGAGACATCATAAAATGTCACTCACTTTTCCTGTCAGTCATCACGTAAGGTGTGAGGCCATTTCTATGCATTGCTGTGGAATATTAACAAAAGAAAATGATTCTACAACAACAACAAAAAAATCTGGTTTATGCATAAGTATTATACAAGTATTCATGGAAAAAATTTAAATACAATTAATATGTTTGAGAGGGCTCACCTATGGACTTTAAATAATGGCCGTTTCTGAAGCTCGGCTAAAATTCAGACCACATTTAAGAATTTCACACAATACACAAGTGCAATAAATATGCAGAACTTGTGGATCACCGCCTTCAGTCTACGCAGAAGGCTGCACTAGCAATAATTGCTGCCTGCTTCAGCAGGGGAATGCATCGACATGCATCCACATTTTGCAACTGCGCCAACAATATCAGAACTGCTGCCATCTTTCCACGGGTTGAGGGTGCACTTTACGAAGACTACAGTCCCCACTGACTCTACACGCTTGGATCCTGGATAAGACATCTGCTGCAATCTAGAATATATTCTAAGCCCTGCAGTGATGATTTAAAAATAATTCTTTGGCACAGGGTCATCCCTGAGAAATGTACATCTCATACGCTTGTGTTATTTTAAGATAGTATGAGAACAAGGATGGCATGGAAATAAAGGAAATCAATACAGAAATAATACTTATGTTGACAAAAGGTAACAATACCAAGTGTTCTATTTCATGAAAACGTGATGGGGGATCTAAAAATAGCAATATAATGACTAAGTGGATGTCTCTGACAGATAATGAGTTGTTTAACTACAGTCTTCCCAGTTGGAGTAACTACAGTCTTCCAGCACAGAATACATGTATTGCAAATATCATACTGGATCAATCCTGTGTCTGTTCACACAGAGTAGAAATCTCTCTAATCAGTTTTTTTTTTTTTCATTTTATTCTGGCGTAAGAAATGCATGATGTTGACTGATACTATTTATAAGATTTTAAATCTATGCCTATGGCTGTTATCGCTTGGAACCAACATTCCTTACGTGTGCAAATCTCTCATTTTAAAGTTCAATTTATGACAGAATGAACAATTGTCGTCTCCCACTTGCCAAATGCCATTTATATGTACTGCAGGTGAAGTAATCACTCTTTGATACACCGGCACTGAACCTGCAACAATGACATTTTCCAAAAAAAGGCTGATTGTAACTGAACAGCTTATATGTATACGTATTCTTCAAAGGCAAGGAAAAGGTCAACTCAGGAGCCACACATACTTTATGCATGATGCTTGCTTTTTTTTTTTCTTTCAGTCTACATTACAATATTTGTTAAAACAATAGACGTTTATAAGGAAGGGTAGGATAAATAAAATATCCATCCAATATTTTTTGCATGAGAGAAATTACAGTGTTTAAAATGAAGAGGGCCATGTCTTCGTCAACGACGGTTACGGTTTAACCAGCCATCATCACTATGTCGACAGAAATTAATAACAGAATTATGCGGATGATTACAGCAGTGTGTATGATTGCCCATAACTGCTGATGTCAAGAATAGTTTGAGGGAACTGAGAGGAATTAAGAGCATGCGTGAGGAGAGGGAGTTGAATACATCACACTGGGTGGCTATTGTGCAGGAACATGTCAATCTTGCCTGGCTTAAATGTAGATGGCACACTTAAATAAATCTGATGGTTTGTCTCACCGATGTACCAGACAGTGGAAACTCAAGGACACAGGCACAATGCGTAACCTTTCTAGAACAGCTGCCAAAGATTATGTCATGGATTAAATCTGAAATAATAACTTTGCTTCCTTCTTCACCCCTCACAAAGTGTAGATGATGACGGCAATAATTATTATTTTTACAAAAACGTGCTAATAAACGTGCTAACAAATTATAAGGTTTGACTTGTTCTTCAGTAGGCTTTTATGTTGTTTATAGCTCTCCGGTGTGTGACAACAAGTCCTCTGGAGTGGGCTGAGATATATGGCTGCCTTATTGAATTGGGCCGGCAGGGATTGGTCACACTGATGTACTGGATTTGTTGTTTGTGCGTCTAGGAAAATGTCAAGTGCAACCTGTGGACACACAGCTAGTCAGACTGGACCAGGCCTGATCTGGATGGCGTTTGGCCCTTAAAGGCACCACTTAATTTTAAGAGATTGTCTACATTGCTTTGTGGTCATTCTTTTTCATTTTATTTTAATCGACCGCATTGGAATCTGCAATTCTAAGTCCAGCCCCAGTGCGGTTATTTAATATAACAGCTATTCATGAAATCAGCTGAAAGTTGCTGAATAGTGACCTGTACCAAAGTGGGGTAGGGTTCTTTTAGCCCTATTCAGTGTTTGTCAGCTACTGCTTGGTTAAGGTCTGATTTATTTTCATAATTTAATTACACTCCCAACATCTGAATTGCCCTATACGGGGAATACAAGATCAGCAGAAACTGTTTGAGACAACAGGAAGTAAACTCATGAAGCTCTTAAATCAGAAAATCCCATCTGTGGTTCTGTATATGAAATCGTCACATTATCATATTTTTTATTGTGTTCATCAGAATTTTAATTCCCCATCTTCATCGTTCCCATGTTCCCATTCTTTGCAAGGAATGATCACTCGGGACACAAAAAAACAACAACATACTATATATATATATATATATATATATATATATATATATATATACACAGTATAAAGAAAACGTTGTTCTCTAAGAAAGAAAATTCTTAGCAATACAAGCTATTAATCAACCACAAGATTATCGCACACAAGATTAACTACTTGGCATATGACTATTGGATCTGACAAAAAACAAATTTCTCTCCAAAAGAGGACAGGAGAAAATCAGATGGTCAACAATGCTGATATATAATCAGTGATCACATAATTATGATTAAAAGACCCTTTTTAGAAGCAGCAAAAACCTATTATGTGCTTGGGATTATCTTTCCACATTGTGGGCAGCGATCCTCAGTTTGAATAGCATTTAAAATAAGGATAGATTTTTTGGTTCTCAACGATCGTTAATGAAAGCCTAACTCATAGAACAAGAGAGACCATTCGCAAAGCAGAAAACTGGGAATTGAGGACTGGATTATTAATGATTTGCTTTACATGCATTTACTATATGTGAACATTTACTATTAAACTATGTGTACAGCCGGATATTTCCTGAGCTGATTCAGGTCACGTACGGGCAACCTTCTGGTTGCCGAGTGCCGTTGTCTGCTGGGGGACGGAAGCTCTGAGGCCAGCCCCAGGAGGTATGAGGTTGCCTGTCTAACGACAGTTAATGAGTGTACGCTGGAATGAATGTGACCGTCTCTTTAAAACACTGTGCCACTCACCTAAGGATGTTCCTTTCCCTCTGGTGAGGCACCGATAAGCCTTTGTACTGCTGTCACATGATCAAGGCTGTTTTTGAGTGACGGGACTGGCTCAGTGCTCTCGGACCGGAATCGACGTGACATGTCGAGGGGCTAGTGAAATCCATCTCAGTCTTGTCGTGTGGAGCTGTAATCTTCCCAGAAGAGAACCTGGGGGACATCAGATAATGGGGGTAGGGATACGAATGAGGAATCTATATTTATGTATAAATAGAAGAAACATATATAGCCTAAATTAAACTGTAAGTTGACCACATAATGACTACTATAACTAGAGAACTGCGATTTGAACTTTAAATATTCCTTGAACAGGAAAAAAAATTAATTGTTAAAATTAGCATTTGAATACATTTTTTTAATCATATGTGAAAAGTGAAAATATTTAATCTATCTGGCATATAGCCAATCGGGTCTTAATATATATATATATATATATATATATATATATAGTTTGTATATATATACACAGACAGGTGACAAATTAAACAAAAAAACAACATAGAGTGTCTTAGTAAGGTGTTGGGCCACCACGAGCGCCAGAACAGCTTCAATGCGCCGTGGCATAGATGCTACCACTAGTCTGTCATAAACCCCCTCACTGTAGGGGTTTTTTCTTTAATTTGTCACCCATCTGTATATATATAAATGAGCATAGCATATTTCGCGTAGCATAATTTAGGACGAGGACGCATTGTGTCCATGTTTCTGCGAAGAGTAAATGCATCAAGCTGTAGAAACAGTCCATGGTTATTCAATCCCGCCTTTGGGCTCTGACATCATCTTGCAAAGCCATCGCTTTTCTCAACCGCCCAAATTAGCATTTACAACTTTATTAAAAAAATACTTTTTGAGATAAATGCCTTCTTGTCTACAGCAAGCCAAGAACGTTCCACTTTTTGGCCCTGACAAACTTCTTAGTTGCTTTAGCCGTGTGTTTGGGGACATTGTGCTGCTGCAAGGTGAAGCGCCATCCAATTAGTTTTGAGGCATTTGGTTGCATCTGAGCAGATAAGATGTATCTGTGCCCTTCAGAATTCATCCAACAGTCACATCGTCAATGAAGTGAACTAGTTCCAGTAGCAGCCATACATGTCCAAGCCATAACACTACCGCTTTGGATCATTAGCAGTTCCTTTATTTCTCCACACATTCCTCTTATCATCACTTTGGTAGAGGTTAACACTCATCTCATTTTTTAATAAGACTTTGTTCTAGAAGACTTTTTAGCAAACTCTAACCTGGCCTTTCTGTACTTGAGGGTTACCAGTGGTTTGCATCTTGTGGTGAACCCTCTGTGGTTATGCTGGAGTAGTCTCTTTGTGGTAGTCTTTGACACATCTATGCCTACATCCTAGTGAGTGTTCTTGATCTGTTGGACAGTTGAAAAGGGATTTCTCTTCACAATTGAAAGTATTGTTCAGTCATCCATTACAGTGGTCTTCCATGGCCTACCAGCTTGTTTGTTATTGGTGAGCTCACCAGTGCGTTCTTGCGTGTATCAAACCCTATATTTTGTCTATGTTCGGCTATGATTAATTCAGATTTTTCCACCCCATGATGGCCTGCATTACTGGCATTGGCAGCTTGAGAGACAACAGCAACAGACTCCAAATGCAAATGCCACATCTAGAATAAACTGTAGACCTTTTGTTCGCTTTCTTGTGCATGAATTAATGATGCAACAACACACAGCTTCTTTGCCTCGTGAATATATGCACGTTTTGGGGATTTTTCTTCTTCACAAACATACCCCTAGATAAAATCAAATGCACTTAGACAATTTAGGGGCATATGCAAGTTAATCAAACCAAACTTTAAGGTTGATAACCCAAACCCCCCCACCCCCCACCATCCCAAAGTTTACCCTTGAGACATCACGTCACACGTCAATGCACATTCTCGCAAGGGTTCAGAATTGTTCCATATATGCGGTTTGCAAGTATTGGAGGGCTTGACGCTGTCCTTAATGAGCCCTTGTCTGAAGTCTGCATCTTCGGGCAATTTGGTGAAGGGAATTGGCCATAATTGCAACACTATGATGTTACACACAAAAACCAATTATAATCAGGAGAAATAGAGAGTGGGAATCATCTTGGCAAAGAACATTTTAAAATGTTGTTAAAGCAACTGGTTAGGCTTCTGAACAGCTATGAGGTTGTGTTTTCCCGCAACAATCATGAATCACAAGTTAGGATTTGTCCCATTATTATTAATTAGTTGTAGGCTTATTTTATAGAACAGTGCAAAATAATCAGTAACCTTTCCCCACAGGGACTGAGAAGCAAATTATCTCGATGATACTGGCTTTGGTTTGGCCTTCGTATTCTAAACTTTTGTCCAGCCTGTTTGCCATCTATGGTGTTGTGGCCACCAGATGGTTATAATACTACCCCATGTATTATCAACACATATCAACAGAGATCAAACATTGCTTAGCTACCATCGTTTAACCTTGCCCTTTGTAGCTGAATGGATCTGACTTATTTAGTAATACCTGTTTTAAATTGAAATTGCAAATTTTAATCTATGAAAAAAAATTAATTTACAAATTGGAATATTGCATATATTCTGTAAGATCAAATTTGTATTGAGTCCCTTTGTTTTGTTTTGCTTTTTTGAGGCAAAGGTGCTCAATGCTCACTGTACTGAAACATGCATTCTCCCCTGAAACGAAAACTAATAATATAAAAAATAAATTGACAAAAAAAAATAAAAACCAACACAGAGGACTTAAAGCTATACTGAAACTAAACTGAATTGGAAGTTAAATTTGAAAATAGTACAGAAATAAGAACTAATGTAAAAAAAAAAAAACTATCATAACCTTGCCTGGGTGTACGGATCCAATCCAATTCAGAACTCATTGGAGATGCCAGTGCTCAACTTTTGCCGTGTAGAGCCAAGTGGTGGCTGGTGTTTGTTTGCAGCTTAAAATCAGCAAGTAACTCAAACAGAAGAAACCAGATGAGGTGAGTTAGCTGTGTAATCAGCTGATTTAATTGATCCATCAAGGGCTGAGTTACAAGGAAAATCTAAACACCATTTGACTCTCCAAGGGCAAGAATGAATACCGCTGCTGTAGAGTGTCTTTAAATAACAGAAAAAATTGGCAAAATTGAACTGTACTGGGGGTTGCAATTATCATGTTTTAAACAAATAAAAAGGATTCTGAAATGTAAGTCAGATTGTGTGGGTACTCTCTTGTTTGCCTGTACTTACCCTGTGAAATGCATGCTTCTAATTGGGAGCGGAGAGCTGAAATAAGCAGTCGGGTTGGATGGAATATTTTTATTGTCCGTACGTATAGATCAAGGGACACTGCAGCAGTACGTAGATTTCTACACAACAGAGGCAGTAAACTTGTTACTCCACACGTTGATATCAGCAAAACTTGGCATGTAATTTGACCTTATTCATAGTGCCCTCTTGCTTTTCCACAGTTATTAGGATGGCATAGCATTGTGCGTGTGTTGGGACCACAGGTTAGAGGCAAGTATTTTTTAATGGTTAAGTATTATGACTAGGGTCGCCATTTAAAAAAAAAAAGCAGTAACCCAAAGGAATTCAAACTTGCATTACAATCCATATCCTCGACTGGTCGACTGACCTTTTGCTGAGGGGTGACTGAAATGCAGGTGAGATAACTGCTTTCGAAAAAATGGTGACCTAATCATGACAAGTGCTGTCATAATACTTCTACACAACATTTGCAATGGTAATTAACTACAGAAACTGTGAGCCACTATCTGCATCTAAATTGCATTTTGAGCTCCAAGATTAAACTTCTCTTGGAGGTGGATAAGATGCCCCCAGTCTGATAGTGTGTGCTACCTTGTAAAATATGGCCTCAACAAGTTCAAGATAGAGACACCATGAATCTTTAAAACCATGAGGTTCTGTCTTAAAGTCAAACAAACCCTCAGTGGTGCATTTCCTGCCATCAATTATTCAGGTCTTCCTGGTGAATTATTGATTGTTCTCAATTAAACTGTGTAAACAGATAGCTGGCTTTGAAGCACTTTTTTTTGGTGGTCTACATTATTCGACGTAGACAACTATTACTGAATTTCATTTTTATTTCTATAAGATTATTTTCCTTGTTTTTTCCCCACTATGAATTTATTTAGGAACTCAATCATTCTGCCCTGTGGTTTGACCTTAATTCAATACAAATATATATAACGTTTTCCTATAAAAACCTAAAGAGATAGAGAGAGAACAGTTTTTGCAGGTAAATAAATACATACATAAATGAATAGGGGTTTGAACTATAGGTCAAACTGAGAGGACCAGATGTGATGGTACCATTTACCCTGTGAAGCAGAGAGATTAAACCAGCATTGGGGTTATTTTAGGTTTGTAATCAATTTATTTATTTAGGTTTGACCATGCCAGCAGCCATACCACCATGCAATCTGCTCCTGCTGAATGGCTGAAGCTAAGCATGTGTGGGCTTGGTTAGTACTTGGATAGGTGGCCTCCTGGGAAAACTAAGTTGCTGCTGGAAGTGGTGCTGGTGGGCCAGTAGGGGGCAATCTTCCCTCTGGTCAAATAAATCCCAATGCCCCAGTGCAGTGATGGGGTTACTGTGCTGTAGGAGATGCCATCTTTCGGATGAGACGGTAAACCGAGGTCCTGACTACCACTGTGGTCATTAAAGATCACATGACATTTATCGCAAAGAGTAGGGGTTTCCCTAGTGACCTGGCAAAACTCCCAACCTGGTTCTTTCATTCTGCTACCTAATCATCCCCCAGTTTAATTGGCTAAAAAACTGCTCTGTCCCTCTCCACCTGAGCTGATGTGTGGTGAGCTTTCTGGAGCAAAATGGCTGCCGTTGCATCACCCAGGTGGGTGCTACACATTGGTGGTGATTGACGCGAGTTTCCCCCTCATCATTGTAAGTGCTTTGAGTGTGAGAAAGGTGCTATATAAATGTCAGGCATTATGTAGAAATTACAGCAATTTCATAGCCCCTCTATTTCAGGGCACCATAATGTTTGGGACAAATGGCTTCACATGATTATTCAGGTGTGTTCATTGTTATTGTCTGTTCTTGCCATTTGTCAACATGAGGACCAGAGTTATGCCAATGAAAGTCAATTATGAGGCTGAGAAATAAGAAAGAAAAAAAAACAGTCAGAGATTACCTTAGGCAAAATCAACTGTTTGGAACATCATTAAGAAGAATGGGAGCACTGGCGAGCTCAGTAATCTCAAAGGGCTTGCGTATATCTTGCGTGAAACCAAAATGTATAAAAAAATACCCTTTAATAACAGCTGAGAATCTGCACTTTAACCACGTGTGAATTGTTTGATTACAAATCTAAAACTGTGGAGCACAGAGCCAAATCAAGAAAAAAATATGTCTATGTCCCAAACATTATGGATGGCACTGTATGCATTTTCTCTGTGTTTTGTTCAAAGAAGACTGTGTAGTTTGGAGGTGAAGCTGTTAGTCCATGCCTTTATCTCATAAACACCTGGAATGGGGTTTGTTTCTTTATTAATATACAGCATGCTCATTATACAAACAGAAAAGTTAAAACAAGACTGCTCTTTTATGTTGCAGCATTATATCAGATCTATAATTACCCTTATAATGATAACCCCTGCTAAGTCTGGGAGCATTGTGTCATGTTTAGTGTATTTTAGCCTAATCAGGTGCTCCTTTAATCCTGATGAATCGATGGTGTGGAAGCCAAAACGTTTCAACCTCTAACCGTTTGTGACTTAAAGCTTCCTACGATAAGGCCGTTTAAATAGTAATTGTTTTAATTGTGTTTTTGGTTGAGTTCAGTAAAAGTTGGAATTTTCTTTTCCTTTGTGAAGTCCACAGAGAATTTACCCGTTTCACGCACAGTGAGACATTATAAATGAATGCTTATTTTCCGGGATCACACAAAAGAGAGAAGCATTGAAAGTTGGACGTAAACACAACTTTCGCCTAATAAGCAAACCCCCCCCCCCCCCCCCCCCGCCTAAATGTGGAGCAGTGCTGCCCCGAAACTCATCAAATATGAATGCATGAATGGGTTGACAAATAATGGATGTAAACAGAAAATAAGTGGGGGAAAAAAAACATTAATATTTGACACAATCCATGGCAGAAGGCTCATAGGATACAAATCTATTTGTACTAAAAAGAAAAAACCACACACAATTCTCGTTGGTTGTTTGTTTCTATGGCTAGCAATTACAGCACCATTTGCTCCGAATCTGTTGCAGTCCTCATTTTTCCTTGAACCTCTATCTTGCTGTGGGAACGCCTCCTCACCCCTTTGGGCAATGTGCTCCCCGGTTCGGGAAAATCTGCGATAGTTTCCACAACCGCCGTGACAGATTGCTACTCCCCTCTGGATTTTGTCGTTAACATTTACATACAACTAGACACAAGCATTGGTTTTTCTATTTTGACGTGTTCATTTTATGTGATCTGAAAATCAAAACCAACCTGTATATTTGAAAAAAAAATCTCACACTTGCAGTTTTCTGAGTCAGACTTTAGATCGAATGTTGATTTAATGCAGGCCCTTTAATGGGCTCCAGTGTAGTATAATGGTTTGTGAACTGGGCTTGCGATCGAACTTGATTTCCAGGTGGAGCTCTGCCATTTTACCCTTGAGCATTGTATTTAACCTGCACTGCTTCAGTAATTATCCGGCCGTATAAATAGATTGTATGTACAAGGACTGTAAGCTGGGCTGGTCCCTCTGGATAGGAACGTCTGCTAAATGTGTAAATTGTAAATCTCAGGGGGAAACTAAGTTCCGCTGGAGCATGGAGGCTGGCAGCAGGACAGCCCAACAACAGTTACACTCTTGACTAATAGTGACATTACCAAGTTGCCCCTTTGAAGCCAGTGGGGAAAGCCTTAATGTAGCTCCTGATCTGGGGCACCTTTAAAGGCCACGACTCGTTGCTGTATGAGGAAGCAAACCCCAGGTAAACTGCTTGGTTGGACATGCAAAGCGTTGATAGGCCAACTTCAGGCCAAGGATAAGTCAGGGCCATTGGTTTGATGTCCGGCATAACCAATTAACCACCCCTGCGATTCATTTTCAAATGCGTACCCTGTCATATTGTTCACATTTCAGGACAACATTAAACCCATATCGGTTCTATTAAATGATACAGCTACGCAGACATTTGATTTATTCGCTGTTTTAAGCGTCTCTCCAGTATACAGTATATGTGCGCCGGGTGGAGATTTGATGAAAATGAGGCATGTCTGCAAGATACACGTAGCCTATTCAAGGTTTTCACTTAATCATTTTTTTCCGCACAACTTTGTTCTGAAAAAAAGGTGTTTTTTGTCTAGTGCCGCCAATAGATGATTATAAAAATCCTGCATCTTTCACAAAAATGGATGTGCATCAGTGCAATGAGTGCATGTTATTTGAAAATACTATTAGTCTTATTTTCCTTTGCCTAGCCTACTTGCAATTACCAAAGAGCTGTCATAAAAAGAAAAATATGTAAAAGTATAAAAAGCTATGATTGACCGTCTGGAATATCATACAAGAGCAATATTAGATTTATTGATAGACAGTTTCTGGATCATATTCACTTTGACAGGGAGATGAGTTTGTAGCCTACTTGTGTCAGAAAAGCTTCTCCAAAATTATTAGGAAGCGCAAAGTAACTCCCCGCAGTGTAGATCTACCAGCAGGTTAAAATCTCTCTCCTTCATGGCCACATCCTTCCAGCGTATGACAGATGCACTCTAAAAATAAATTGTTGGACAGTGGTTGCTATTGGTATTGGGCTATTATTAAGTATATGTGACTTCAACTGGATAAGTTGAAGACATCGCATATAGGCTATTATGTTCAACTACAGTAGGCTACATGACTTTATTAGTTAAATCGTAAAAACAAGATTTAAAAATATTTTTTTAAGTAAATCCAACAATTCATTTGTTTACTTAATAATATTGCGTGCAACCACTGTCCAGCGATCATTTTTTTTGATTGTGTGATGGGTATATCCCAGTCGTTAACAGGAGCTATGATAATTTTATCAATGCGATGTATTAATACGTTCACTGCCTTCCCCATCACGCAAGAGCAACTACGCTGCGCAAAGGCAGGATTTTCCAAAAGGCAAATGCGGTTATTAAAGGCACTGACACGTTGGAAATGTATACCCCCACACACATTTTGTTTTTGTAGAAAGCTGACAACCCATTGGGCAGGTACAAGAAACAGGTCATTAGAATATCACGCCCTGTGCCACCCACATTTTGAGAAATGCACTCGCGTAGCCTAGGTTAGAATACAACGTATCTCAGTCCGCATTAAATCCGCGCAGGAGAGGCACTGAAGCGCATGACTTAAGTTGGCCATCTCTGAATCTGGCCCTTAGGGTTTATCTTAAGTTATAATTCCCAATGAAAGAACACTTTCTGACTACCATCAAAAGCTGCACTCATATCCAGAGGATGCAAAGTGAATTATTGATCCTTTCTGTAGCTACTTTGATTCTGATGCAGTGTGTGGGTTCATTCCACATTATTTGGATGGTCATGACTCATGTCATCTCTCTGAGTTCACAAGGAAGGGGCTTCTGAGAGATGGGGAGAGCAATGGCTGCTGTATTTCAAAAAGTAAAATAAAGTTAAAAGGTTTGTACTTGAAGGAGAACAAAAATAAGGTAAACAGGTATTGATGAATACAATAAGTGTTAGGTCCCTTGCTAGGAAAAAATGCATTGAGAAGCCAAACCAGAACAAACCAGAACAATCTAGAACAAGCATGAAAAATAAACATTTACTCTTAAGTGTTCTAGTTAAAAGGCCCCCTTTAAATCCATGAACACAATTGGAAAAAATATATATTTGTGCCAGCCCTATACCTTTGCTTTTTACATTCGACAGTTGACGGAAAAAAATTGGGGGGGGGGCTGCGGATGGGTAGATAATGAAATAAACACGCTGCTATGGGCCCGTTGTTAACAGTGTGTTTTGTCCTTAGCCAGAGAGAGAGTGTCGGTCTCGCTATTTCTCCCGTTCCCTTCCGTTCCATTAACACGCATGACCCCCCCGGGAGCCTCCTCTTTAGCCGGGTAGGAGATTTCACGGTTCAGTTTGGCGTGGGCTTCCGGGGCGGGGGGTCGGGTGACACTTCTCACGCAGAAGAAGTGACGGCACGCCCGGCGCAGTCTTGATCCTGCCGGCACTGAGGCGCGGCAACCGTGTGGGGTTCAGGCAAAACTAAATTACATTTCAATGTGGGGTTCAGTCCTCCTCGATGCTTGATTCTTGGGGATTATTTTACGCTAAGGCCAGGATGCCACTTTTATCCCTTTCAGGAGAGCAAATGCATGGTGTTTAAACTGAACTTCAATCTGAACTCAACACTTAATCACTTGATTAGCCTTAATCATTTATTCAGTTTCTCTGGTTCTTTATTTATTCTCGTTTCTCTGATTAAATTATGCATAGTTTTTTGACAATTGTGCAAATGTTCTATGGGGACTATTTCACTGCATTGTTTTGTTAGGCTAAATGAATCAGTGTAAATTTAATTTAGCAATTGGATCAATTAATACTCATTATGTGGAACAATATCGGTTGCACACACTCCAGGTTTTATGATGTGTGACTTACAAAGTCCTTACCATAAAGTATGCACATCTCCTTCATGAGCATATTGTTTATATAATCTATATGTGTGTGTGCTTGGCTTGTGATGTCTGATGAAGAGAAGCCTGTTATATGAACAAATTAAACAAAAATAAATATATAAATGCTAATCTTCCTAAATGAATTCAGCTTCGGTCTTAAAAATAAAAAAATAAATCTAAATAAAGATTTTACTTCAAATTTAAAAGACCTGTGAATACAGATTACATTACTCTACAAAATGGTTTCTGAAACTCTGGGTTTCTGGGTTTTACAGTGTGGTGTCACAATAGCAGTGACCATAAAACAAAAGGCAGCTTATAACCACTTTATAAAGTGAAAAGGCCTTCTGGGAAAAGTATTTAAGCATGCTTTATGAAGTCAAACTGGATCATATGTGTGTCCCAATACTCGGAAAATGCATCCTCCTTTCCTCCACTACCACCTCCTCTCCTCCGTGCCCCAGAAACCCTGCTTTGTGTCCTAATCTAATGTTGCTGATTAGGTATAAATTACAAATAGTTACAAATTGATTAATGTCTCGACGCAAACCGCAATGTCAAGTACATTGTATACTGTACATGCAACTATTTGTACTCAAAACATTCAGGCAGTTTTTCATACTTCCGGGTAGGAGAGGAGTGGTAGTGGGGGAGTGGAGGAAAGGAGGTGGGGAGCGAAGAATATTTGGACGCACCCACTGCCATTGGCATTCTTCTCAGGTTCCCTGCCTCCCCCACACAATCCTGGGTAGAGCGCAATATTTCCTTGAATTGAGCAAGTTAAAAAACGGCATTGACAGTACAGGAACGCGGGCGAGGTTCAGAGGCCCCAGAAGCCTCTCTGCTGACGGGAAAGGTCACCCCCGAGACGGCGGCCAGGCCGCTTGGCCAGAGGCAAGACATCTTCCTGGAGAGGCTTTGGCTTCAAAGCACAAAGGCGGCGGAATCCCTCTTTCAGATGCAGGTGGGAAAACCAGCCGGAGGGGCTTTGCGCGACCTAAACAGATCTGGCAGGAGAGCAGCGCCGTGCGTCGCTGACGCCTCAGCCGTCGGAGGCCAGATCTTAGATCTGAGAGGCCCGCAGGAAAAAGTGTGATTATAAAAAAATAAAAAAAATTCAATGAATAAATGATAAAAATAACTAAAAAAGGAGTCAAGATGTCAAGCAATCCCCAGGTGACACACAACATTCTCCCTCTTCTGGGCTGTGAAAACATAATGAGGAACAACACTGACAAGAGTTTTTTATTATTTTTTTTGGGCACGACATTTCAACACATCATCGTCTGCGTGTCAGCTGACTTGATGGCTTTCCAGTTTTGTGTATGTGTCGAAAAACAGCCTCGGCTCAGCTATCGCCTGTGGTATTGACCTCTTTGTGCATCATTCACTGGAGCTCTAATTAAACCAGTAAAGCCACTATTTAGTCTTTAATGAGTGCTGCTGTGTAATTCGGTGGAGGAAGATGTTGACTGTGCCAATGCATTACACACAAAGGAGAGAATTACACTGTGTGTGTACGTGTGTGTGTGTGTGCGTGTATGCGTGTGTGTGCAGAAATGTTGATCGTTTTCCGGTCACTGGTTTATACTGCGCTGTCCCCTTTGCCACCGTAAAAATCTCCCCCTGTGGTCACTTGACCTGCTTTGGCTTCTGTCACAGACCAATGTGCGGCTCCCCCTCCCCCCCACCCCCAAAATCCCCCCTGCTGGTGACATGCGTGTGATGTGTGAGCTGCCGCAGCCAGGAAGGGATTGTCACGGGGTGAACTCTGGATTGCGGCCCATGTAAGATCATTCTTTGTGAGTGAATGGCCAGAGGGAATATTCCCTCGGAGTCAGAGGCTGATCGGAACATTTGGCCTGACGGGTACAGGAGGCTGAAGGAGCCTGCAGCAGAACGGTCAGATGTTTCCTCGGTGGGAAATGCATGGTGGCACTCCTTTTTGGTGCTCATGTGCTATATTACTATGTGTTTACTATGACTGATTGAATTTGAAAGAAAAAACAAAACAAAACAAAAAACATGTTGATGCGGAAAGGACTGTTACTGTGTGTGGTGTGTGTGCATGTGTGTCTGTGAGAGAGTGTGTGTGTGTATGTGTGTGTGTGTGTGTGTGTGTGTGTGTGTGTGTGTGTGTGTGTGTGTGTGTGTGTGTGTGTGTGTGTGCGTTTTCAGAATTTATATAAAAAAAGATTTTTGGAATTGGTTTTAAACTTGATGAAGTAAAGCATTTTGGAACTCATGAGCAGAATAATCGAATAGCTGCTGCGAGAGTAATTATACCTAGTAAAAGCTCCTAGCACGATTCCCTGAAAAAAGAAAAATAAATCAATAGTCGATCTCAGTTATAATTGAACAGTATACCTGATTAGAGCTTACTATCAAGTTATTTGTAAAAATGAGCCTTGCAGCATGTCACACAAAAAATGCCTTTCGTGGAAATATAAAAACAAATACGACAAACAAAACAAATTAGAGAATTTGTGGATATTAAACAGTCATCCATCAAACCGGGGTTAACCCTATTTTTGTCACCTACAAAAAAAAGAAAAGAAATGCTACAACATGTCATTTAATATAGTGACAAAATGCTTTGCATGAACATAACATTTGAGGTGCTGCATCACAACATGATGAATATGGGTGTAAGGCGCTTTGTTTCTCAAACAGATTATTCCCTGGTGTAAAACCGTGATTTATTGGGGAACATGGGATGTAGTGATAAGGAGGTTATGAGTTCCTGGCCCTGGATGGCAGCGTTTTCTCCTTGACCGAGGTACGTTCCTGTCTGCGTTTAGAAATGGGTTAGACGCATAGTGGTTATCCCTGGACAAGGGCATCTACTTAGCCCGTAAATAATATAATTTACTGGTGTGGTTACAGTACGTTGATTTTTACACTGATTTATTGACATGTAACGTGCATAAAAATAAGCTTGAATGTTTATCTGTGATGTTTTTATAGGGCAACGCCCCCTGTAGAGAAACACACACAGAGAGTGGGTTTGTGTTCATTTTGTTGTTTTATGTCAAGCTATTCGCTGATCTATAAAATAAGAGCCCGCTATATCTGTGCTCCACATTATCTAGCGATCCGTGGATCTGCACAAGCGGACCTTCTTTTCCTGACGTTTCCCTGTGGATCTTTCTCTTTTCTTCCTCCCATCCTCATCATCAGTAGCCTCACTGTCTTCCTCTCATGGATAAATAGAAATGGGAGGCTCCCACATGGTGGTACAACTGGATTTTAACCCACAGTCCTGTTTTTGCTGCTCCATTTATTATTATTATTCTTATGAATTATTACAAAACAGAGCAATATTTTTTGGACATCAAACTCTGCATGTGTTTCACCCGCCTAGGTCACAGAAATGTGCCCCAAATGGCCCCTTGAAAACATAGACCACACATGCAGATTACAACTCTTAATGCATGATGTCCACTTCAGTGGACAGAAGGTTTTTCGTATACAATACAAGAACTACTGTAATTTTTTTGTTACAAATATAACAAATTCTGCTCCTTGCATCTTCCCTAATAAGAATATATATTTTTTTAACGTGCTCTGTTCTCTAGGAATAGACGGTTTTCACAGCTACACCAGAGGGAGTTTGTATGTTTCCACCTCCACCTGCCATTTTGACCTTCACTGTATCAAAACTAGAAAAGCCAATAAAATGTAACAAGATGGGAGCATATCAAGGAATCTGCTCTGATATTTTTTGGAGACCACAAATGTTTTTGACTATGTTACAATAGACTGTGAAAAGCCTGTCCGCTGTAGTGGACTCCATGCATGAAAGGGTTAATATTATTAATATTATTATTATTATTATTATTATTAATAATTTTTTTTCATGTTCTATTTTCCACTCCTTTGGCTTTCAGTATATGTGCTGGGGTTACAGGACCCCACGCACACACAGGTGGATACAGACGGATCAGATACCCCCTTCCTCTGATGCTGTTTGGAAACCTTGTACGGAAACATGAACCGAAAAGCGATGGGGACAGGCCCGAAGAGAGACGCCAAGTCTGTGTCGTGCCGTCCCCCCGCCCCACCCCCCCCCCCCCCCCAGAAACGGAGCTGGTGGCCGGGGTCACATGTCTCAATCCACAATATCCTCTCATCTGCAGCCAGCAGCCGTCTCCGAGGGCAACGCAGATCCATATGCGCTCTGAGCCAGTGGGATAAATTAAATGCAGACTGGTGCCGATACTGTTACGTCGTTTTTTTTTTGTTTTTTTACCATGAATAAATTGAATAATAAATATAACTACAGTAGGGTTTACTGGAAAATGTACCGTCTCTGTGGCTGGGAATCTGCATTTTGTTTGTGTTTTTTTTCTTGTACCGTCATTCATGCTTGAGCTTGCCATTAATAAATGAGTAATATTACACCCCATATTTACAGCTCAATACTTCCATAAAAGTCAGAGTTAAGGTGAAGAACGCACATTACACCCTAATCGTTCCTGGTACCACATTCACAGGTCTATCTTTCGGTTCTTTATTCTTGTACGATGGCAGACGCCCTGGGCCCGCTAAACCGAATTTCACAGAACTGCTGATTCCTATCGCAAAGAGCAGTGGAGGCCATATTGACGTTTTGAATTCTCTTGGATCACGGACAGTATCTCGCTAAGGCTGCAGTTGAGGTTATGCCGTAGTGTCATCAGATAAGGGGACTAATCAGCAATGCCTTGTCTAGGACACTGTGGAAACCTCCCTCATTCAATCTAGCGCACATCACTACCGCCTCTCTCATCAGCGCAGTACATTTTGGCCCATTTTTAAACACATGAAGAGACTCCAATATTTAGAAAGAAAATTCTATTTTTAAACTCGCTTTGCTTTTAATCATCTGTAGGCTATTCAAGGGTCGCTTCTATGATTGCTTGCTGTGTATAAAAATTATGGAGTAAAGTAATTAACACAACATCTGCTTTAGTTTCCTATTATAGTTCTTAGGTAGGATCGTGAGTTTTTGTTGACTTCTTTTTTTAACACGACGTTCTGTCCTCCAACACCAAGAGGCCCACTAAAGGTTTTACAGAGCCATGTGTTAAGCCATCAACACGTTTGTGGTACCTTATTCATCTCAATTGATTATTTAGTTGAACACAAGGGCAAGGGTGAACACCACTGGCTCCCGATTAACTTAAACCTATCACAACATTTGTGATGCCATTAGTTGGTTGCAGTAAGGGAATCAGCACACAAGAGGGTAGTCCTTAATACCCTGGTATTCAAATCATGGTCCTAGAGGTCCGAGACCTGCTGGTTTTCCACTGACCCTTTACCTGGGCGTCAGGTGTGAAGACAATTTGGCCAATCAGGACCACTAATTGTTCAGTTAATAACCAGGGAGAAAGAAAACCAGGGCCGAATTCGGATTTGAGGTCCAGATTTGAATATCCTTGCCTTAATACATTAAAATATTGTAAAAATGGTCAGTATAAATATCCTAAATGCTGTTTTACAGTGAGCTGTAAGAGTGAGTAAGGCAAATAGTTCTGCCTTTTCATGACACAACATTTACATTCTCAATTTATGCACTTTTGATGCACTGGCACAAACACTCTATGCAGTTGTTTAGGACCACAAATATCCCTGGGCCTTTCAAGTTTTTATTTTTTTTATTTTATTTTTTTTGCAGAACCACATTCTTGTTTAGGACCACCAAATCCATAGGGGCCGGCTCTGGATGCACTTGATGTATACCGATGCCAAAATGAACCCGTTTCTACCACTGGGACACACCCGCAATGGCAGCCATTTATTTATTTATTTATTGTGCTTTCCAGGAACATCCGTAAATGAGCTCTTAACTGACAGCAGGGCCACACTGAGTGTCCCAGTCATTTAACAGCTTGATGTGTTATTAGAGTGTTATTAGACAGCTCTGTCGAGGCTGGCGAGGGACAGGACATGGCCCACGGGCATCAGGGATTGAAGCCAGGGGAATTTGTCGGGTCAGTGGAGCAGGGAAATGATGTCTGATATGAGAAAATGAGCAGACTCTAGTCTCCCTCTCGCCCCCTGTTCCATTAGCTGTCACAAACTTCCTGCTTTGCTTTCTACCAGCAGGGCTGGCATCTCACTCCCAACGACTATTACATTCACTGACACTTTATACCAATATTCATTCGCCAGTTTTTTGTTAATTCCTTTCTGTCATGAAAACATGGTGAGTCCTGCATTAGCATGTTTATTTCTAGCTGCAGGTGTTGAAAGGTTATCTTGCCTCTTTGTCACAATATGGTGAACTGTGATGTCACAAGCCAATTCTGATTCATGTACAGGAATACCTTGAACTCCAGCAGAGGGATACATTCCTGATCCTCAGTGATCTATAACGGTGCAGGTGGCTGTCTGGGGTCCGTTGTTGTCCACTGAAAAATTAAATAAATAAATAAATAACTCTGTGTAATCTAGTACCCATTTAAAAACAAAAAAGCTAATATGTCCATAAAATTACAGACCCCCCCTGTAAACCATTTCACACAGAATAGTGTAGCTTACACGAGCATTAGCTTTACACTATAAGCCCTGAAGGAAAATGTTTTCAGAAAAAGGATCTCAGTTCCGCACTTTGAGTTGGAGAATAGAGTTTATTTTTAAACAGCGCTGGGGGACTCCTCAGTGCTCCAACACAGAGGGGTGCAGTGTCCTTTTATAAGAGATCAGGAGTTCTCATAAAGGTTGTATAGAGTCACCTCCTGTTGCATAAACATTACTTTTGCATATACACCCTTTGGCAATCATTTTATTGGTTATATTCAAACAACAGCTCCTAGTATTTTCATAATTATACGATTGTGATTATGCCCTCAACTGGCGTGCAGTGTAACGTGCAACATTTTTATTGGCTGGTTTAACATTTTTATATCATTATTATGACAAGTAACAGGTGCCTGTAGATATGGTGGGCATAACAATTATGTAAAACACGCTGGTTATATGAAGACAAAACTTATTCTAGGCATGCAGCCAGTTTCTCCATATTCCATCAACATTGGTTCCGTTATCTTGTTTCAACTTGCAATTTCGCATCAACAAAAGGCATACTGAATTATGTTAATAAAAGCACAACATTAATGAAAATGGGTCTTTGGCATGGAGATACATTACCCATTGGCACATTTACCCACAACACACCAGCCTGTGAGCAAAACAATGGAAACTATTAACTCTCTTTATGAAGAATGGATGGATGGATGGATTCAAGTTAAACATGCACAGTATATGTCTAACATTGTCTGTTGGAAAATAATATTGGCCACAAGAAAGTATGGTGCGTAAGGAAATCATCCTTATAGGTTTCATATATCAAAGCAGGTTCTTTGCTTTAGACATCCAGAAAAACATGGAGGAAGCGAGGCTCGCCATTGTGGAGGCAGCCATAACTCGAGCATGGGTCACATTGTGTCCTACTCCCAAATTCTGGGCAAGGCTACAGGTCAACACTACACCCATCCCTGCACATAGCGTACCAAGTTGTATTTTTCAGTCAAGGGAGGCCCTTATGTCCTATGAGAAATTAACATTGAATCAACAGTAAATGAAACAAATGCAACACCCTGCGCCACAGTTCCAACAAAAAAAGAACAAAGGGAATCCCAGGCAAAAAACGATGTGTTAATTGACGGTAAGGTTTTGCAATGCTGAAAGAAATATTATTGTAAAACTTCAAAGATAATATTGTAGGCTGTTTGAGAGAATGTTTGAAGCCAGAGAAAGCCACCCACTGACCTGCTGAATGTTGAAAGCATTTTGACTGAGACGATGCCGCCCACGGCGCAGAGGCGCTTTGAAAAGCAGTGTGTGTTTTAAAATTGGTGAAGGAAGAATGCCCCTGGATGCCTCTTGTTTGAATGTACATACTTTTTCAGCAAGTCTTACTGCCACAGTTTTTTTTTTTTTGTAGTAAAGACTGTAAAGTAAATATATGTAAATATGCCTGTTCAGTACGCAACAGAATGGGACGTAACGTTTGTGCAACACAATACTGTACATACAACTGAGCTGCCTAATAACAAATCTTTTTTCTGGAATACAATAGCTCTGACAAACGTTCTGGACATTTTAATTATTGAGGAAATTATTGAAAATGGTGGTCTGAATTCTGATCTCCGATGTTTGAACACTGATTTTTAAAGAAAGGTGTGACAGTGATGCCTGGATCAATCAAGCAGAGCAAAAAGTAGAGCTGGCCCCCCTTTTAATACGCTTCTATGTCTCACTCTGGAACTCAATTACTGGCTATTCATCGCTAGGAGGCCAGTTCAGGGATACTATCACTAATGCTGTGTTCATCGCTAGGAGGCCAGTTCAGGGATACTATCACTAATGCTGTGTTCATCGCTAGGAGGCCAGTTCAGGGATACTATCACTAATGCTGTGTTCATGTCATATGGGATGGAAGGCAGCAATGGGAAAGATCACCATAGTTGCAACAACTTGCAAAGCATTCAGTCAGTTGTGTGGAAAACTCAAGATGGCAATTATTTTGTCATTGTCGTAGTGTTCAGCTAAGGTTGCATGGGAAAAATAGTGTGCATGATCAAAACAGCATTACATTAGGATTTGTTTACCTTGAACTGTGGGCTTTGTTTGAGTTGAGGCATCCATGTTTGTATGGTAGTCAGACACTGGCTATTTTTTTTTACCGCCTTTTTAATTGGAGTCTTACCCTCATGTAAAAAGTCTTCAAAGTTCATCCAAGGTTGGTTTTTAAGAGACAATTTTCTTATTTTTTGTCCTTTTGCGTATTTCTGTGTTCTGTGATGTACCTGTTCATTTGTCAACATTACAATCATCATGATAATATTGCTGTTCATATTCAAAAGGTGCCTCCAAGTGTGTGTGTGTGTGTGTGTGCACGCACAATCTTTGTCACATCTGCGCAGACTCACTTATTTTATGTTTATAGTGCTAGATACAGAGAAGCGGTTCCCTGTGAGACCGAACACACTGGTTGGCCATGAAAAGAGTTGAGAGGGATGAGTTGCAAAACAGTATTTTCTGTCGATACAGTTATAAAATAATGTAGCATTGCCATGCGCGGCACTAGATACAGTTTACATGCAGTTATTTAGACATGTGGGGAGATAATTGTAATTCTATAGCTGAACATATCTTAGGGTGATTAAGTGGGTTGTGGGCCAGAAGGATTGAGTGTTGGTTGGGCAGGACAGCTGCCATTTCCCCTTATTGCTTATTGCCCCATGAGCTTCCATAATGCATAATTACCCCAGAGCTGCTGTCCTATTCACGGTCTCAGGGGGTACTCTGTGCACTGCTTTCTCTTTTCTTCCCTTCCATTAGAGCACAGCTCAGGTAATTGCCTTTAATTGAGCTGTTTGCTGAATGCTGATGCTTACTGGACACGTCTGCAGGCGTTTCAGAGCCATTGTCAAATAATTATGTTATTTCGGGGTGTGCTTGGGCTAATAATAAGTAATGTAGTTTATTCAATATTTTCTAGGTGATGTCTGCCCTTTGAATAAATTAGGGCAGCTGTCACAATTAAGCTTGGCTAGTTTGATTAGATATTATATACATTGGCATATCCACCCCCCCCCCCCACCCCCACCCCCCCAAATATTGTAAATATGAACATTATTTTGAATGAAATGTTATATGGACTTCTATGGACTATCACCCACAACCAAATGCAAACATGACGTGCAAAATTGGAAAACAATACTGTATACAAGCCATTACAGGTCTAAATATTATATACCCTTGGTTCAACAAACTATGTAGTTCATGGTTCCTCACTTTTTACTTATAACAGGCTCTGAGCATGTCAAATATATGCAGATAATGTGTTGCAAATACTATTAATGAAATCATCTCTGCTGGTACTTCACCATGTTCCATCGCTCTCTAGCGCCCCCAAGTGGTTTTGGTTAAATGTCAAAGCGGCATATGAAAGGTCTTCCTCCGATTCCACTCTATGCCAGCTTGGCTGTCGTCTGTGATGTGAAAAGAAGCAGCTGGTGACTCCACCTTGTTTTGGGGGAGAGCTGTGGATGCCTGCACCCTGCCAGGGAGTGAGGTTCACGCAACAAGGTGGCTGTGGTTGCAGATATATGGTCATTCCAAATTAATGTGAAAATTGGGCATGTTCATCTCCACATTGGACACCAAATCTTTAAAAAAATAATTAAAAATCGCATTAATACTTGAAACTTGACCTGGGAAGTCACTTTGAAAACAATCATCTGCCAAATTAATAAGTGTATTTTCAATGTAATTTGAAAAAGTGATTTGTGGCTAATTAAGATAGCCCCAATGGGAGGCGTTGATGAAGAAACAACTCCAGTGAAAGTGAATATTGACATGACTGCCCTGGACGATGATCCTACTCTTGACTTGGAACAGACCCATCAGAGGTCATACTTGAGGTTCATCTCACAGGGAAGCCACTGAAATCCCTTTCCCACCAGACCAGATGGATGACATTAATGAGGTGATCAATGCAGACCGTCCTCCTTACATCATGAAATTTGTTTTCACGTACCGATGTACCACCGGATCAGGTCATATACTGTGATTCAGACCGTGATGCAACCTGTAAACCTCGGGGCCCGGCAGGCACCTGTAACACCAGGTGGAGCGCTCATGCTGTGCCCCAACAGTCAGGTGAGACAACTGCTTGCCAAATAAACAGTTCTCACATGCTGTAGAATCCCAGTGAGAAAAGGCCGGATTGTACAAGTCTAGAGGGGTGGCAATCTAGGTTGAGAGACGTTTTGAGATGGTTTTGACAGAAACAGACTAGGTTATCTCCAATATAGCTCAGGTTTTACTCAGATACTTTCAATTTTCTATTCAATGTCTAGACAGCATTTGACCAACCTTTCTGACTTTTCACCATACAAATGTTCACTGGGATAAGATGCATAAAGATGTGGCTTGGGGTCAGGAACCATGTGATATCTCTGCCTTATTTCTCTAACCATGCGATATCGCTGCCTTATTTCTGTAAGCACATTTTTGTTTGTGTTCACCTAAGCAGGGGGGCTAATATCTGTTGAGAAAGAGGGGTAATTTCAATCATATTGAAATGTGAGCAGCAGTGAGCTTTGGCCTGTGTGAAAGTTCTGTGACATTTGCCAATGCAAGCAAATGTGTGCTTTAAATCTCTGATGTCAGCTGGAAGCAAACCGACACACATTTGCAGACTAATTTAGACTAAAGTAATCTGGAAATTAAGAGACATGATGATGTGATTATATGACGATGACTGACAATAGACAGCTTAAAACAATGCCACAAGTCTCCTATCATGGCTGATCAGGGAGTCTCTCAGGAAGATATGCTTAATAATTTTACTTTTTTTTTTTTTGTATTGTCTTAGGATAGCATCATTTATTTACCCTGATTGCCATTTTCAATTATGATATGCATACTGTTTTATGCAAACAAGGAAGAAGTTGCGTCACTTTATTCCTTCAAACCTTGAACTTGCGCACAAAACAAAAACAAAAAAAAAAGTAAAAAATAAATAGTTCAAGCTGATGATCATCTGATAATAATTTTTAGCCTATTTGTAGCACCAACATGCCTAGAAAAGGAATGGACCCCAGCTCCCAGCTCGAAGAAGTAGCCCCCTACACACTGTACAGCACCAATGATGGTGCCCCCATCATCGATTAAGACTTATTTGACAAGTTCATTCTTAATTCCAACAGATTTTGCCTCTCAAGCATTTGATGTCAAGGAGCACATTGGGTAGCATGATCAAAAAAGATGGGTATGTGTAAATGACAAGCACACTGCCCGGGACTGTCCAAATCGGACCATGTATGTACCATGGTCATCAAACAACAGTCACTTTCTCGGTGTGACTATTTACTGGATAACTAAAAAACCTAAAACGTTTGCTCTGGGGCATTAGTCTGTCCCAGGCTCACAGGGAACCTACTTCAGACAGACACAATGGACAAATCAGGAGTGTTGGTATCTCCAATATAAATTCCCCTTGAGGAATGAGGCATGAGGCATGAGTTCCACCTACACTACTGTGGCCCACTGGAGGATTCCGTCATCAATGGGGTGGAGCGGATGTTTGGGCACATTTTTGAAGATAGAAAGCTGTTAATTGCCGGTGTTGCTCATTCTATGTTCAGATTGGAGGGCATCCTCAACGATGAGACCAACATTGTGTCAGACCTGACGACGAAGGTGAAGTTGCTCCAGGCCCAATCTCTAGCTCACACAGAACCAGATGATGAGAACCTACACGATGAAGGGGATGAAGCAACTGGATACTTTGCTTCAGTTCTAGATAAAGGGCCTGATTTACTAAGACCTGTAGCACATGCAAAACCTTTTAGCACACACAATACTAATAGCACAACCAATGATTACTGCAAAGCAAACACCATAGCCTATCATTGCTCATGCTATTGGTTCTGGTCAAAAAGTGGACAGCTACCTGTTAATCCACTGAAACAGCACCCGCCAATGCACACTGACACTGGGGTACCTGTGTTGTGGTGCAAACTGACCCAGAGAACTCGTACTAAGATAATAATGAGTTTAATAGTACAATCAAAACTGTCCAAAGACATAAACTGTCGTAGACATAGAAGTCATACCCTAAAAGATTAATCAAATTCATAAGTTCAAATTCATAAGATGCACCCGTGGGTGGTACATTATAAGGCAAGCAAGAAGCATGTGTTCTGAGACTAAAGATCAGTGCCTTTTTACACAGTAAATAAACAACTTAGTCATATCTCATAGAGGGAGGGCAGAGAAAGATATATCTCAGCTCAGGGTCACAGATTCCTGAGGGGCCTGAGAGGAGACGGTTTAACTTCTAAGGCCAATTAAAGACTAGACAGTATGTAAGAACACAGACAGTATGTAAGAACACAGACAGTATGTAAGAACACAAACAGTATGTAAGAACACAAACAGTATGTAAGAACACAGACAGTATGTAAGAACACAGACAGTATGTAAGAACACAAACAGTATGTAAGAACACAGACAGTATGTAAGAACACAGACAGTATGTAAGAACACAGACAGTAAGAATACATATCGTATAACCTGAACTAATAAGAATACATACACAGTATGCTTGTATATCCTGAACTAAACAGTGTAACTAGACATCAGTGATAACTAAACATCACTGGTATATACTGTATGTTTACGTACATTTTAGAATCAATTTAGTCAATTTAGTGCTTCACCAGTTGTGAACGACTCTAGTGTTGGAAAAGACACTTTCCGACCAAAGATAAATTGGCTTTCTGATGTCAATTTTGAAAGACTTACACTTTGCCGTTTGAACGAGCACCTCTTGTAAGCCATGTGCATACACTAGGCTAACCAGACCTCCTTTTCCTGGAAATGTGCACTTTTTGAGACCGAAAATATCTGTCTGGGCAGGATTTACAAATTCCTAAAAATGTCCGGAATTTTGGTTTGCTCATTAGACAGACCATAAACAAGTAGCCAAATATTATTGAAAACCAAAATATGATCACCGTAGCATACACACAAATGCACACTCAGTTTGAATACATACTCACATATTGGTACAGCCTATCTCAATCCCCACTTGTCTTTAATGACTGATTCTGAATCAGCTTTGAAGTGACGACTTATGAAAATATATTTTACATGTGAATGTGCAGAAACCACCTCTTCATTTCAAAGCCGTTCCAGTAAATATTTCATAATTGGTCTCAATTATGTGTTTAGAGGAGCCAGAGATATTCGAAATACAGTGCAAATGGAATTCCAGCGCCAGTACATTTGTGGGCCTGTATTATCCTGAGCAAATTAATGTGCCAAAAAAAAACCCTCGAGCAGGTGTGTAACTCTGCTTAGTCTGAATAGGACCCTGAGTGTGTACGAAAATTGTAGGAAAATTGTGTTCTCCATAATTACATTGCATTAAAACATTTAACAGATGTTCTTATCCAGACATACTTGGAAAAACATAAGTGCATTCGCCTGATTAATAATTATGAGCAATATTGCCAAACCTGGCAAACAACATTCCCAGACCACTAAGCAAGAACAAAAATACAAATTCTGAACACATATAGATGATATCCATAAGAAGGATAATAAGAGCAATATAAAACCATACAAATATAACCTAGTTCCATAGAAATGCTATAACCTCAGCTAGTGAAAGAGGTTTTGAGTGCCTGTGTGCTGGAGTGGGAGGGAATAATAGCATAAGAATGACTGATAAAACCAGGGCTCCTGGGGGTTGAACCTGGGGCATGTGATCTAACTTCCAATGCAATTTGTTATTACATTTGATTAATTAAATTATTGTATCACTTTTATTTTTCATTTTGGCACTGAAAGATGTGTATTACACTGTATTATACACTGCCCGGCCAAAAAAAAAGTCGCATACTGTAATATTTTGTTGGACCGCCTTTAGCTTTGATTATGGCGTGCATTCGTCGTGGCATTGTTTCGACAACCTTATGCAACGTCGCAACATTTATTTCCGTCCAGACTTGCATACATTTTTGGCCGAGATCTTGTATTGACGACGGGAGAGTCGAACCACTCCGTGAAGTCTTCTCCAGCACATCCCAAAGACTTTCAATGGGGTTAAGGTCAGGACTCTGGTGTGTGAAAATGATTCCTCATGCTCCCCGAACCACTCTTTCACAATTTGAGCCTGATAAATCTTGGCATTGTCGCCCTGGAATATGCCCATTGATGGGATAACCTGGTCATTCAGTACATTCAGGTACTCAGCTGACTTCATTTTATTGCTGCATAACGTTGCTGAGCTTAGACCTGACCAATTGAAGCAACCCCAGATCATAACACTGCCTCCAGAGGCTTGTAGAGTGGGCACTATGCATGACTGGTGCAACTGCGACTTTTTTTTTGGCCAGGCAGTGTATAATACTGGGCCCGTATTATAGCACCAGATTAGCAGGACTAAAGTTGCCAACGAGTGGGAGTGGTGATAAAGTAAGGACGGGGGAATAAAATACGCATTTGCATGTGTAAATAATGGTGGTGCACAGCCAAAAATAAAACTTACAGTGAGGATTAAATTAATGCACTTGTATACATTTGATGAGCTCAGAGAGTTGGCAGATGACAGACACTGGGGGCGATACAGTGGAGTAGAAATTAAATGGTTTCCACTAGAACTGCGTGGTAGGCGAGGTGGGGTGGCATAACAGGGGCGGTATAATGCAGGAGCCCTGAACGCATAAGAAAATATTGCTAAAATGTTTAAACAGCAACACACAACACTACAGTATACACCACAATCAATAACATTAATAGTACAGATGGAGAAAATATGGTACAGTCAAAGAGCAGTGGTTTCCATGTAATGTAAACAACTGTAGCAACTGGTTGAGATTCCATTCTGATAAACCACAGAAACAATCTCGGTTGAATGTTAAGTGTCAAAAGGACGCACGGAAACAACTAAATCAAGCAGAACACCATTGGTCGATAAGAAATACTAAGCATAAAAAAAGGAACTTGACATTTACAACATACATTAATCTGCCTTGAGAAATACACAATTTAGTTTTAATGTCACAGGTGTTTTGAAACACTGGGCCTGACATTTGTGCTGAGGAAATAATATTGCATTATAAGGACACTCAATCCAGTGGGAGGGGAGTGATCAAAGAGGTTTTGTCTCAATATACATTTCTGTAACTTCCAAACATATCTTGCTGTCCAGTGCAGTGACTCTGTCTTCATAAGCATGACTACCGTATTCTTAAGTGCAACATACAAGTGACATAACAACCACATGAAATATCCATCAAGTCTGTTTTAATGCTTCACACAGAATAGCCAATGCAGTGGTAAGTAAATTATAATTTTTTAAATGCACAGGGTTTGGTGGACTAGCTCCAACTGTAAACAACTCCTGCTATACAAAGTTTATTATTGCAGTAGTCATATTAGAAATAGAAATAATTCTAATTTGGTGCACGGTCACTGCACACTATACACTCTTGAAGTTTAAAAATCATTATTTATGATATACTATAATGCCATAAGGACTGTGAATCGTATAATTATGAATAATTTATGTGGCTATTGTGGCATTCTTTTGAAGAATTTATGAATACGTTAGATATGCATTATGAATGTGCATAAAGTGTTGCCAAAACTCAATTATACATGTAAATGCACTACATATTTAGCAGTGATGAGCAAAAAAAGGCATTGCAGCTGGTTAACCATTTTCAGTGGCTTCATCTGTTGTTTTTCTTGGTGTGAACTTTACCTGCAGCTAAAATTGTTTTTATGTGAATCTTTGCTGCTTGAACAGTAATGGACCAGAACACAAACCCTGGTGCATTGTGGTCAATGTCGTGGTGGGTCATCAGGAAGATTCTTAGTGGAACTACTTTTAAAAAGTACAGTTTAAAAACTGCATTGAGCCACTTCATGAAAAAACATAAATTAGGTCACCCTTGGGCCACGCCAGACGTTGGCTATTGGTACTGTTTTGCTTTGACCCTCTTTAATTAACACACAAATTAATTAGTAAGTTAACAGTTCATTTAGCTACGCATTCTTTCAAGTTGACTTTGGCGGAGAGATATTCAAGATGAGTTCTCATGAACATACGTTGTTCAGTTTTATTAAATCATAATTTATATACTTTTTTATTGCAATACTCATATGAGCCTCTTGCTATACATCAGGGGCCACATGTACACAGTGCTGAGCAGAAAAATGCCCTCAGAAAGCCGCGTAAGTGAGTTTCCACGCAGAAATTCAGATGTATGAAATAACACGTGCTGTGAGAATCTGCGTACCTCTGCACACGCTGGACACCATACGTACGCAATGTTTGGCGTCAGTGTGATATGGTGACATAGTGACAGAAAGGCAGAGGTAGAAAAAGCAAAACTTTTTTTAAGCAGATTTATGACTTTCAACCTGAGCGTTCTTTTACGCATTATTTTACTCTGAGTTTTATACATGTGGCCCCAGGTGTGGAACAGAGACTTTTTCTGGTGATGAAATCTGTTGGCTGACAGTCTGAGACAATGTGGATGGCGCATCAAAAAAACCCTAACCAGAAAGTCATGCACTTTAACCTCCTGTACAGAGTTTATCTCACTTCAAGAAAGGTGAGATCAGGACAATAATGCAATTCAGAAGCCATGCCCAGTGCCCTATATGCTGCGTCATTGACAAAGCCCATGCTCCGTGCGCCGGAAAATAGAGCCTATACTTTCTCCGCTGGGTAAACTGCAGCCAAAAAGATGCTTGAACCCTCCACATACCCTCAATGGTAACTCATGGCTGTAATCATACCTGAGTATTCTCTATATGGAGCTATCTATAGCCAGAAAGCACAGGGACAATCAAAGAATGGTTCAAAGCTTGGGCCTCTGCAGCTACAGTAATAAAAGGTCTTCTGGAGGACTAAATATATGCTCTGTTCTAATATCCTGTACTGTATGTTATTGTATTCTGTTGTAATGCTTATATATATATATATATATATATATATATATATACAGTATATATATAGCACAGTGACATGTGTATAAAAAATTTTTGATTATGAATAAAGTGATAGAGGTAGATGTTGTCATTTTGCCCCTCATAAAAACAAAACAAAAATAAATATACTACAATAATGAGCCACAATACTGGAGTTCAAGTTGAGTTCAAAGTCATCTTTAATGACATCCCAGGACAATTGTCGGATCTTAAGTGGGGGGCATTGAAATCTCAGTTAAGTATCAGCAGCATGGAGCTAATAATTGTCACCACCACACAAAATGCATTTTCAGTGATTTATGATGTCAGTGCCAAAATGTATTTCAGGGAGGGAGAGTTGGAAAATGTTCATGTGAAGGACAACCAAAAATACACCATGGAAACAATAGACAGTGATATAAATAAGTCATGAATGGTGTCTCATGTGATTGACGTCCTGTACTGAAAAATTAGAACACATTCTTGGTGCTGAATTGATGCTTTTCTCTCACATTTCAAGGACACAAAAAAAAAAAAAAAAAATCTAGGTTGTCAAAACAAATCTCTGATTTGCCAAAAAACGTTTTTTCACATGGATTATGCCTGAATTTTACAATACTGAATGATTGTGTTTTGATTGCATGAATTAATGTATCACATACTGTACATCACTTAATACCTGAAATGGTGAATTATATCCACAGATAATACCTTACATACTGTATCTCTTTCCTGCGAGGATTTGATGAAGTGGTGACCTGTGGAACTCTAGCTGACTTAAATCCATCTTATATCTGGTAGAATGAAACTAATGCTGTTCTCTCACCGACTCCTGGTCACAGAGTCATAGGGTCTGATTTACTGAGACCTTTAGCATGTGCAAAACCTTTTAGCACACACAAAACTAATAACACAACCAGTGATTGGTGCAAAACAAAAACTATGTCCAATCATTGGTCATATTATTGGTTTTGCGTGTGCTAAAAGGATTTGCTCATGCTAAAGGTCTTAGTAAATCAGACCCATAGTGTCATAGCCCAGTCTTGAACCTGGACTATAGGATGAAGCCTGATGTTACCTTTAATAAGGCCCTGGAGAGCCTTACCTTTTGTGAAATTTGATAACAATGTTTTGCTAAATTATTTTATTGTCATTTTCAGATGTGCACACAGCACTGATGCCATTGAGACAAAGGAGGCATACACTGCCGACAAACCTTAAATGAGATAGAAATAACTTCACCGAGATATCAGTCATTACATCTTGCTACATAACCCCTGAGATGCAACTGGAAAAAAACAGAAAAAAAAAAACTAATCGTAGTACCATCTCAGATACATAATCACACATAAATATGGCCTGGGATTGAGGAACAAACACATTACAGTGTGGGGAATGGAAATACAATCAGGTGGTTAATAAATATGGAAAACAAAAGCATTTTGTGCCTCAGTAACAAAAATATATTTCATTTGCACCATATTCCTAGAGGATGATAAAAGCGAGCAGACAAGCTCAGGCCGTTTGTTTTTATATATGGAAATAAACCCTGTCTCTGCGTTCTGTCACTGTATTTCAGTGAATCAATCCTCTGCCAGTTCTCATCATCGTAAATCCTGCCTAAAAAGCAAAGGGGCTCACCATCAGGTAGGCTCAGTTCTCCATTTTCCATCACAGGTAGTGAAGATCCTGTATTGTAATAATGATAAACAGCAGGAAGCCTTGCTGCATCAAAATGACTGTCAGAACTATTTTGATGTATTTTATTATATAAGGTTTTTTTTGGGGGGGGAACAAGGATTTTCAAAAAGGTTTTCATCCATGTGGAAATGTCTGTAGTTTTTACAATGGCTTTTTACAATTGGTTCCTTTTCAAAGCAGCTTGGTTGTCTGAGTAAAAAGCCTGGCAGTTCACATTTGTAAGAATGACAATGATTGTTGTATTCAGAGGTTCAGACTTTCATGCTAGCAGCTTTATACACATACTTTTTTCTAAGTCAAAAGTCTGTGTGTTTTCTAAGCAGGTATTCAGACCCGCATTGTGTACTCATCTCTGATATTGGGAGGCACTGGAAAATGTAAATTTGCTCAGGTTAAGCACTTGCCCATGGGTGGACTAGAATTCCACTTAAACTGCATTCCCAGATTTCTTACTCCTCTAAACACGGATGAAACTTTAATTCTGGAGAAACTATTAAATTAAAGCTCTTGTGAAATAAAGAGCTTTCTGCGCATTCACTGGGAAATATCACTATAATCACTGCAAACTCAGTTTATGCTTCAAGTTATTATCAGCTACTGAGACACTTCTCAGCAAGTCCTTATACATGTACCATATAAATATACAGTATATATACTTATGTAAACACATGACTCCATGCTACAAAACCCGTGACAAACAGCATGTCACCATTTTGAAAAAACCCAGTAATAGCTGCGCCAACTAGCTTCTTTTTTTTTTTTTTTTTTTTTACTGTACAAGAGGCGAATAATTGCTAATGTTAGCTATCAATAAACATTTTTTTGTTACTTTTGACCTTCATGTTACAGTAGACATAGATTTCTTAGCTAGCAAGCTGGCTAAAATATAATATTTTCAAAAGTAGATCATGGCAAACGATCAACATAAGTAACAAAATTTAAATATGACACATTGGGCCTCATTCATGAAACGTGAGCACAACGAATTTTCACGCAATTTGTTCGTATTAGCAATTGTGTATAGGAACATTGACAGATAAATAGATTTAAAACTGAAGAACATTAACTTTTCTTTGAAACAACCTTACAATTATACATTCTCATTCTTGAGGTATTTTTACTTCAATGAAACTTTGGATAAACTACTGCTTTCCTTGATTTATCCTGGAATTGACAGATAGAATTTTGATATAAATTTATATAAAAATGTTACTTCATAATGTGAAATATATGCAGTCCATGTGAAAATTAATCAAACCCCTTGTAGTTTAGCAACATTTCTCGATGGTGTGCGCACCTTTTTTGTGAGTAAAATGCGTGTTGAGAAATTGGTAAGAGTTTGAATGTGATTGTCCTGGTGCAACATGGGATACACCCTCAAACCCTCTATTCCAGGCGTTTATCTAGCTGTCCTTCACTTGTGCACCATTAAAACATCAAATTATGTAGCAATTAAGTTGAATCTGCAAACAAATATCTCAAGTCTTAATGAGCCCCATAAGCACTTTGGAAAAGTCACTTCTCCACTCCTTTTCAAGGTTAACTTCTATTCTAACTTCATTAAGGTTTCTTTCACATGTGTTTGTAGTCAATGTGCAACATTTCCTTCGCTACCGCTCACATCTGCTTGACCAATGTTTATCCCATGCTGCGATTCTATTATTCCCCCCTTTGTCTCTTATTCTGAATGTGTGTTATAATTAATCCTAAACAACAAATAAAAGTTTATGCATTATTTCTGACTGTCACAATTAAAATCTAGGCTATCGGTTAAAAGTTAGGATGGCCATCTGCACTGCTGAGCGTAGCGTAACATTACCTTTTTGATGCCATTGTTCTTGCCGCTCATTGTTATTAATTAGGCTATGTCCTAATTAAAGAACCATAGTCTAATGCCAGAATCGAACCTGCAGCAGCTAGTTAGTAGCCCAAGGTCAGGAATCCATCCATCCATCCATTATCTAATCCGCTTATTCCTGGTCAGGGTCGCGGGGGGCTGGAGCCAATCCCAGCATGCACTGGGTGAGAGGCAGGAATATAAGCCTGTGCAGCCTATTCTCCTTTAAAATACAGCAGAATGCAAGCAGTTTAGTACCCCTTTCATTTTCAAATAGTCTAGAGCTAGCAACATTGGCATTGGATAGCATAGAATTAGTTTGTTGTATAAAGCATCATAGGCTAGAGAGCTAGTTAGAAGGCTAGCGATTAGAAGACCTCTGCGATGGATTGGCGACCTGTCCAGGGTGTTCACTCCTTGTAAATTTGCTTGCAAACATGTTTGTTGTTAAATTCTTCCATAGCTAAAATCAGGAAAGCTGCATCTAAATACTAGACCTAAATTCAGCGTATGTTGAAGCTCATTCCTGCACTTTATTAGGCTGAATAGGCTAACTTTAGCATACAATTCTCACAAATGCCTCGCAAATCAACGTGAGATCCTGCATATTCAGGTAAAGATGAGCGTGCGTGTACATGTTGTATGCACGCGCACTCATCTTAACAATTCGCACACTGTTTGTAGTACTATTCTAGTAACACATTGTTGCCTATGGCTGGGCCATTATGGCTGCAGTGAGCATGTACAGAACAAAACAGGACGTTCCTCTCCTCTCCAGAACATTGTCTCAAGGGCACCCAAGCAGGCAAGCACCTTATTCAAGTCCCATTGAAAGCAGACATACTATCTAGCCAAAGCCATATCAATTAATGAGATCACATATTTATAATTAAGGGCTATCGACTCACTGCAACAATTCTGCTTATTGAGGAAGCAACACACTGCCCCCTGAATAAATTCCCAGCCACTTGTAATGCAAAGCAAGGTTTGGAAAGAGGATTTTAAACAAAAAAAAAAAAAAAAATGTATGAGATTATTTAAAGCAGTGGACAAGCTTTAAACTGTTCTAAATGAAAAGAAACATGTTAATGTATGAGAAACATATCTAAGCAAGCTCCGTGTGTGCTATCAAGGATGTCTATTGTGTAACAAAATAAACAACCCTGTTTAGTCAATCTCTGTTGCTACATGAAACTAAAGAACTATGTTTTCCCCCCAAATCCTATCCTGTTTTAAGGCAATATCTAAAATATGGGTCCATCTGTTTTACAAGATTTGTACTTCTTAGATAAGTTGTTATTAATTAAAACAGACTGTTTACCAGAAGAATACGAGGTGGTTCTGTGTGTGCTGCAGCTACAGCAATATAACTGCTGACTTTCACACAGGCAGTTTGATGAATTAAAGATATGGCCGTAGGAAATAGAGTCTTGTGATCTCATTGGACAGCAATATTTACTTCCCAGGCAACTGCAGCTTGCGAATAGTACTACATCACTTGACAGCTGCACACGTTTGTCAAGTGACATAACCATTTACTTCCAGTGTCAGCGCATGATTAAACGCACTGTTACTTTCTCACATGAAAAAGCTTCTAAATATTAATAGCCAGGTAAAATGTATGGAAAACCAAATTTTTTTTTCTTCAAATTTGGTGAATCAAATGAATACATCAAAAATGTAACCAAATAGGTTCTTCCATTTGAGTGATGCAACCCCCATGTTATCAGCCTGGACATTTTCTCTCTTTTCTTTTTTGAGCGAAATGCAATTCAAGAAGAAAAACGGGCCCGTTCGTTCAGTAAAAGAGCTCATTGTGAGCGCGGGCTGGCTGGGCCCTACAGCCTAGATATTGCAGCATTGAGCCTGAGCAACGTCATTCGCTCGCTGCGATCATGTGACCACAGCGGCGGGACTGTTCACGTTGACCGGGCTCCTGAGGCTACTACTGTATTAGCTCATCCCAGTGAGAGCCAGCTATAATCAGTGACAGATTCACCTCTCAATAAATCACTATAAGGCCTGTGGTGTGGAAAATAGTCACCGCCTGTGGCGCAGGGTGCTTACGCTTCTCCCTCTCTCTCTCGCTCGGCCGTCACGGCTCCCTATACGTGGCATTTGCAGCACCACGGACATCAGAGGCAAGTCAGAGCGGCGCCGCGGCACGGCGATTGTGCCAATAATTAAATTATTGGAAGCCGGCTGTCGTCCGCGATCGGCTCCAGCTGCAAGGGAATTGGCTCTCTTCAGCGGTGAATGTGAGAGCACGAGGGGCCTCGCTCTTGACTCTCTGGCCTAGAAACGGAGCTGGGTAGCCCCTTGACCCGGCGTGAACCCCAGGAACCCTTTGCCTTCACTGACCTCACCTGCACCGCCCCATCCCTGTGCGACCAGTCGCCCGAACATGAAGGGCAATTGAGTTTTTCACCCCCCCCCCCGACCTGTTTTCCCACTTTGCGGCTCGTAAATACGCCCACGGGCTAACTTTAACTCTCGTCTGCCTCGTCTGCGGCTGTCTCTCCGTCGACGCCCCTCTGACAGGATGACACGTTTCATCGGAAAGAGCGTCGGAGGAGCGATTACGCACTGCAGAGGAGAATGTAATGCTGAGAAGGGCAGTCCGCTAAGAGGGCCGCTTCTGTATCTAGTGCACTAGCGGCTGTGGCTCGTTGCTGACCACAGCAGCTGCAGCATACTGCTTAAACAGTGTGTTTATGTAAAGGCTCGGATCTCTGATCCTTACAGGGAGGGCTGCATGTGTGTCTTTTTTGGATGGCACTTGTCAAGCTTGAGTTGCCTACAGGGAACTCATTTGGGTAATCATTTTTTACAGGCGTTTCAAGATTTCTCCCTGCTTGTTTTATTAATTTATTTTATTTTATTTACATTTTCCTACCTGTTAGGCTTTAACCCTCATATTAA
This sequence comes from Synaphobranchus kaupii, assembly GCA_029718625.1. Classification (NCBI taxonomy): domain Eukaryota; kingdom Metazoa; phylum Chordata; class Actinopteri; order Anguilliformes; family Synaphobranchidae; genus Synaphobranchus; species Synaphobranchus kaupii. The sequence continues at coordinate 56,015,198 of CM056384.1, read as the reverse complement.
GTTGATATTTTTGTTTCATGTTTAGAGTCAAATTAACCCCAAACGTTTCACAAAACTATTGGAATAGAAAAATTGACACATTCTGTCACCTTTTGTGTGTCCCAATTGATGAGCATTTCATCCCTAAATATAAAAAATCTGTGATGAAACATTTAATTTTAGGTTGGTTAAAACCTGTATGGGAACGTGCCGCCAGAGTCACCCATAAAAAATCTGAGAAAAAAGATTATATATAAATATATAAAAATATATATTTTCTTACATTTTATGCAGCTACCTCATAAATGACCCCACACAACACCTTTGTATACAAATTACCTTTGAAAACAGCATTATTTAATCCCAACAAATTAGGAAAAGTCACAGAGTGTCAAGGTGGAAAAAAATTAAGTTAACTGGTTTTTAAGAGACGTCAAACATTGAATCGGGTCAAATTGACCCCGAACAATATGAGGGTTAAAAATAAAGCCATTAGCTGTGGGACTTTGTCTTTTTCGGCTTGGCCTTGTGGCCTCCCGTCTCGCACCCACACTCCTAGACCTCTCTGACACAGAGGAAAATAATGGCAAATGGCAAAACCAGACAACAGCCCAGGGTTTTAGGTACTTTGGATCTCCCTCCTCCAACACACACACACACACACACACACACACACACACACACACACACACACACACACACACACACACACACACACACGCACACGCACACGCACACGCACACGCACACGCGCACGCACACACACCTTGCAATGAATAAAACTACAATGTCCAATTTCAGTCTATACAATAAGTTGTGAGCTGTACAGCACTCCTGCCAGTCCCAATTTTATTCTTTATATTCAGAGAGCTCAAGGCTACTGGAGCCCTAAGAAATAGACTGAACTGCAACCCCAGAAGACAGCGGGTGGAAATTGCTCTTGGTCGTGAGCATTGCTACTTCTTTTTTTCCCCATTCTTTTCAGATGCAGTCCCGTCTCACACTTCACATGGCTGTGACTAACAGATGGAGTCGTCTCTGACGTTGGGAAAGCGCAAAGGGAAGGGTGACAATTGCATCTTGGGTAACCAGGTTCCAGAAGGGAAAAAATGGTTCAGTCGTTGATGCCTCAGTCCGTGACTAATGCAAGGCGCTTCGGGAAGGGTAGGGGACGGACAACAGGAAGTGATGTCTGTCAAGATCCTTTATAATCGCGCTCAGGTGCAATTATAGTCCTTGTTCATTGTCCTAATTGTCAATAAGAGTTAACCTACTCTTTCCACATGTAGATGGATTTGAGAGGCTATCGCTAAGGAGTCTTAATAAGGAGTCAGCATGTTTACTACAGAGATGGAGCTGCAGGATTGATTGAAAGCACTACTCTCCATCCTGTTCTCATGCTTTTGCATCACTTTTGGTCAGATAAGCCTATCAACAGGCAAGGGACCAGATGCTTTCTCCAATTTTTCTCAATCCCAGGTATTTACGCCTCCAGACCACCCCCTAAAATTATGTGTCAGACTCAATTTTGATAATTTAAACTCCAAAAAATTGGACCATAAGTGCCAGCTGCAGCACAAAACCGTCATTTATGAAGTTTAATGATCAGCCTCTTTGTGTGCCCTTTGTATGACGGCTAGTGAAGACGCAGGGAAGGGAGCGAATGTTGGTGCCTCCCATTCTGAAATGGCTCTCTCAGTTCACTAAACTGACGGAGCGAATGTCCCGTTTCATTTTGGTCATATCAGCCGCGACGCTTTCAGTATCGACCCAGGGGAATGAGCTCTGGAGAGGTTGAAGGGTGCTTAGGAATGAACTAAAAAACTGCCAAATACTCAACTAGACTGTTATCGTTGCACATATGGAGTAAAGTGGAGCTTCTTTGGAAAAGTCAATAGCCCAAATTTTGAAAAATTGAAAACGTAACTAAAAGTAAAACTACGACTAAACTTAATTTAAAGGTTTAATTTAAACACCAGGTGGATTGCCTTTGCAATACTAGGTGACAAGTGCCCAACAATAGACTTTTCCTCAATTTCAACTACCACAGAAGCTCCAATTCTAATCATAAGTACTATAGAAAAGTTTAAAAAAAGAGGTTAAATGACAGGACTGAAGTGATTGAACCAGGCCCCACTCACGACTCCTAAATGACTGTGTAGCTGTGACATTGTGACTATATGGTAATGATGTTTGCAAGGCCACCGGTTTTTGTTGCTCCCATTTCTCTGGGGGGGTTTGCGTTTTTCTCACCTTGCATTGAGAATCTCGTTCAGCGAGCCACATTTTCGGTTCTTGGTGGGTTTTCAGCTGAATGCTGGGTCTGTCCACTTACATCGACATGCTTCCCTGAATGTAAATGACCGTTGGGGACCATGCTCATGATACCTGGAGTCCAGCATGCTTAACAAGGATGAAATTTTACAACCCAGCTATTACAATACGCGGGGCCCATCTGGGAGCTACCTCATGGTGGTCGGCTTATGATTTACACGAGACCAAATTGCCAGAGTGTGAGAAATAGGACGTTTTCTCCATCTGCTCACTGTGTGCAGATGGGCTGCTGCGGTGTGACCCGCATCCATTAGCTCACGGCTGCTTCAGTCACACCTGCTTCAGTCAATCAGCCAGCTCTATACTTCCTCAACAACCCTCCGACAGCAAATTTCACATTGTGCATGCAGGCATTGTGCTGAGGCTAGATAGCACTAAATCAGCAGGGGGTAAAGCACACTTTTAGCAGGCAGAAAACAGAGAAATGGTTTTATTTTAGTGATAAATGTAATCTCGCTCTTTTCTGAGTTAATAACAAAAAGATATTAAAGGTTGTTAAAAAATGAACAAGACCCACAAAAGGAAATATTATCCAAAGCATATGTCCATACAAAAATTTATTGGAAAAGGAGAAACCTGACACTATTAAAATGGAAGCTCCTTTGTTTCTGTGTGGCCAAAATTACAGCAATAGTTAAAGTGTAACAGCCCTGGAATGGGCTGCCGTGCTGTTAAGTGTGCAGACCGGTGCATCGGGCCTTCCAATCGGGCGAGTCTAGCATTACATAGCCTGCAAATTCACAAATAAAAAACCTCATTAACTCCTGTTCATTAACACCCACCGTAATGAAGTTTCAGAGCAACAGGGCATATTAATGTACTTAGAATCCATCTGCACTCTTGAAATAAATGTACCAATAAACAGCATTAGCAGCGGTAGATAGTCATGTGACCCCGACTAGCACGCTAACACCCCGCCTCTCTGTCACCATCTGGGTGACAGCATACCTTGTGACACGTTCTGACTGCTAATTTGTCTCAAGTGTGTATGGCAGAGGATCAGAAACTGAACTTCCGTTTAAGTACGTGTACTGCGGACTACATTTCCCTTGGGGCCCTGGGAGCTTTAGTTTTATGAAGAAGATTTACAGGTAAAAGCAATCTACTTGCAGGCAACTGTCACAGCCGTTCCTGCTGCAGTGTCGGTGTCCTGGCAGTTGGTTGTGTTCCTGCCTTCCCTTTTTGTTTTCCCTCCCTTTTTGGGGGGCCTTGCACTCTAAAATTGCAGTGATGCAGTAGATTGTTAGTTTACTTTAAAGCCCCTTGGTTTTATTCAGGGTTCCTATACTGGTGTATTGCCCCTAGCTACGTTTTTGTGCTTCCTATTCAATGGGATACTCTTGCTCACACGTCACACAGTAATCTTGTTCATTTCACCTGAACAACATATTTTGTATACGTGCCTTGAATTTTAATTTGGGCTTTTAGCAGGTGCTCTCGGCCAGAATTACATCAACACTGCTTTTCCCATGAGGAAGTATCGAAAATGCTATGAAGCTACCCCCAAGGGGATATCCATCAAATGTGCTTTCAAACCACTGACAATAGCTTCCTGCTTCTCTGTTTTGTAATGTAGGTCTATTTTGTAAGGGGCTACTGGGACACACTAATTTCTCAAAATAAAATTAATATATAAATATATCACAGTTAATGTGAGTTTTCCAGGCAGAATGTTATATGTCTGCCTATGGGAAACTGAACTGCCTATGGAAAACTTTGCGATGCAGAGAGAGTTGGGAGGAGGAGCAGAGAGTGCTGCTTGTCTTCTCTGGCTGCTCTTAGCTGAGCCTGTTCCCTCCCACAGCCAGGGAGGCCTACAGGACTTGAGCAGCAGCAGCCCCACACACAGGCATGCTCAGCTGAGGCTGATTAGCAATCAACTCAGGTGTTAGCAATTGCCTTTGTTAGGCCTGTTATAAAGGTACAGCCTTCTGAGTCTTGTGAGGAGAGACTTTGTGCCACACTGCCATTGGGTGGGTCTCTTCAACCCACTAGACCAGATAAAACAAACCCTATCCTTTCTGAGCTGTTTGTTTTAGACTGCCCAGTGTAACTGGAGTATACCATTATTTTGAGACTGGAACATATTTAACACATTACCTATTGTAGTTCCTGGATGTAGAACAAAATTAAGACCAAATTGCATGTGAATATGAACACCTTTGCTACAGGCATCTGCTCAGGATCCAGTGCAGAAACTGCATCTGAAGGTTCAGTTTAGTGAATCTCCTTCACCGCCTGGCTTTTTGCAAACCATCTGCTAAGATGCCTCTCACATAGATCACTTTTAAATCCCTGGTACTTTGCAAGAGAAAAACCTAAACCGGACACCACTTTGGATGTTACTGAAGAAATCAACACCTATCTTTTATTATGAGAGCAGATGAAATACAATAAATGATAGCCGCTAATTGCCATACTCGGATCTGGCAGGACCGGGGCGTGAACCCCGATCCCCGGAGTACAACTGCACCAACTGAAAGTGTGCAGTGTTACTTAATAATTTGAATGATGTAATTGGTAATTTATGTTGGTCATTAACTTAACAGGGCCGATGAGGAATCTAGTAATTGTTTATATCTATGGTACCAGCCAGCTTCTGAGCCAATCACAATTCCATAAACTATCTTCCTTCCGTTTCATGTAAGTGCCTTTCGTTTCATGTGACTTCCGTTTCATGTAAGTGCCTTCCGTTTCAACTATACTTTCTCTCACATACATACAGTACATTCTACTCTTACATACATATATTATCACTCTCACATACATGCATTCTCTTATGAGAATATATGTATCTGAAAGTGAGAATATATGTATGTGAGAGTGAGAACGCATATATGTGAGCGTGCAAATATATGTACATGAGAGAGAATATATACATGTAAGAGTGTGAATATATATACAGTATGTGAAAGTGAGAATATATGTATGTGAGAGTGAGAATATATGTACAGTATGTGAGAGGTCCAAAATTAATTATGGCCTAAACGGCCCCTCATACTTTACCATCTTATTTATTTTTTGTACATTTAATTGTATAGTTGGATCAAGGTAATCCTGATTTTTTTGGATCGAACTGATCCCAATCCTATGTTTTTGTTTTCAACTACCCGTTTTGAAGATTTGATCCAGATTAAAGCTTGGATTTGATTTCCTGACCGATCGGATATCAAAGTGATCACATCACAATTGGCCTTGGTAAATATCCAGCCGTATAAACAGAATGTGTAGCTTAGGTTAAAGAAAAGCTAGGCTGCTTTGGATGTCTGCTTAGCGAACAAAAAAGGCAGCATCTATGCACTATGACCTCATCTGAGGCTCATTCATGAACGCAGCTACATTGAATAGCACAACCTCGACTTTGAGGTCCAGTGCCTCATTAATGTAAAATGGCAGCACTGTCGGCTGAGGTGTGCACTTCAGGTAACAATGACAATATCTGTATACGGCAGGTAGAATTTCAGAACTTTATATTCATTTTGATCAATGGAACATGTATGAATTCCCTTATGCCTCATCGTTGACAGAAGCGCAGACAAGAATATTTTCCTTCTAAACTGCTTCAATCACTACCTTGAAGTTCTCTGACAAGCCAGCTCAGTCTGAAATCTGAAATCTGAACAGCGATGGGAAATTGAGACTCCATGAAACATCATGTGTGGAACTGTCAATCATTGACTTAGTGAAACACTATGGTTGGCTCAAAGTTTTTCTTGTAGAATATGGCCTCGTCCTATTTAGGACTCAGGTGCAGTACTTTGGATTGTTTTAGGTCCTCCCCACTGACGTTTTGGCTCTAGGCCCAGGCCTAGTTAAGCTATGTAGTGATACACCCATTGGGGTAAGTGCATAATATGATTATCAAGATGAGTTTTAAATAATTTGTCTTCTCATTATTCACTTATTTTGTTTACAAGACACTTTCATCAATATCACTGATGAGGTGAAATGCCTGGATTGTCCAGATATCCAATTGCAGTGTCTCTCCCAAAGGCTAATGAGTCCTCCACTGACAAACCCAATAAGACGTTTGAGGTTCCCAAAGACAGCAGCACATTCAAAAGGAATGTTCTGTCACTTATTGTTATGCTTGCTGTAGTTCCAGTCAGAGGCAGATTTGATATGTTTGACTCGATTAAATTGTAACAGGCATGCCACTGTCAGGTGGGCCCCTCGACTAAGCACAAAAATAAATGTGTGTGTGTCTGTCGACGTTTCTGGACCGAATCCCTCCTCTGCGCTTCAATCTTTGTGTATTAACTCAAGCACCTCTTGGGTTCTGCATTCACCTAGATTCGCATAAGCCAACTTCTGGTACGTGTACACGGCATGTTCAGTGCATTATGCATTATCCATGCAAGACTAAAGAGGACTACTGGAGGGTAGCTTTTGGGGGGTTAGTTGGGGGGGTTAGTTGTGTTAGTGTCCACCTCAGTTTCTGAACAATGAATTCACAATTAATAAATCCAAGTGAGATTTTGAGATGTTCTTAAAAATGGCAAAATACTGTATATGCACCTGTTTTCATTATAAGAATAATTTCATATGATTTCAATATATATATTTAATTCTGAATATATATACAGTATATGCCACTACATTTTGACCTGTGAGATTGTGAAGTTATATTATCATGCTTATATCGCTCTTCTGTTTGGAGAATTAAAGGGTAAATTGTCAGCTAAAACTTTAATATAAACTGTCATGCTGTAGCATCTGCTAAGATTCAGTAACAATTTAAATGGTGATAATTAAATGCACGTGCATCGACTTTAGCCCCTTTTTTAACCTGTGTACAGATTGTGTTTTTCTGCTCCCTGACACATTGCCCTCTTTGTCACTTCCTTCCTGTTTTATTCTCCTGAGACGTTTGACACTTGGTATATGAGATATACAGCCTGTATTTTTCAATTTTCAACAGTTTATGTCTTCATCTTAATGTGAAAATTATATTTTTGTTCATCAACACAATTACAATATACCACTGACAATGTAATCTGCATATGAATCAAAATCCACGCTAAATAAACACTATAGCACAATATGTATCATTCTGCTAATCTATAAACCAGCTATGTTGAGTATCTAAAGAACACTAAATATTTGCTTTTGAGTTTTTTTCCCTGAACATACATACTTACTTCCCAGTGAACATGTTTGTGGTGAAAAGTCTAGGTGTTCAGGTGGAAAGTCAGCTACATTTGGTTGAAAAGTGAAAGTTTTCTAGTCGACTAGGACATTGCCAGTCTATATCCGGGTAAATCCTGAGATATATTGGGCTTAACCTAGTCCGTTTATATCCAAACAACTCTCAATCTAGATTTCCACCCATGTCGATGTCTAGATTCCAGCTTTTTGCTTATTTACTTACTTTTACTATTTTCACAAGGTTACAGAGGAATTTCCTTCTAAAGATGAAAAAAGGCTGCTGGAATTGTAGCATGTGATTGCAGAAGAGTATTGTGCCTGAGAGAGTCGGTAAAATCAGAGAGTCAGATGTGACACTGGGTACCCGTCGACCATGTTTGTAAGCAGTCCTGTATCTCTTTCTGGATTTCATTCTTCTGTTTTATTAATTATTTCATTAGCTCAATGATTTATTGAAATGACAGTTAATTTTCTTGATAAGCTTGTGCATGGAGGTTAGCTGAAGCTGTTCGTGTCTCCTAAATGAAATGTTTTACTTTGGTCTATTAGGTTTTAACTAGGGATAGATCAATATACTTCAGACAATATTATGTCTGCAATGTGGCCAGTCTAAAACTATATCTCACTAAGATGTGACACAAATACACAAATAACAGATACGACATGACTGCAACTACAGTGACATCAGCACACCCATAGTTTAAACCGTTGTGTTCAGTGATTTAGGAGGGGTAAATTATTGGCAACAGAAAAACTGCATTTTACATGAGCCCTCCAGGAATGCAATTATCCACCCCTAAAACAGATGGTCCATACCGAAGTCTAGTAGGAAATCATCAAAAGGAAAGGCACAAGCCATCAACGCCAGCAGCCTGGGATTAAGAACGGACTTGCTAAACAATTGACAGCGGCGGTGTTGCTGGTGCATTCCAATTACCGCTTGTGCGGGTGTACAGCTGGGTGACCAGTTATGAATCCCAACATCGCCAGAGGACAAGAGCAAAAAGAAGAAAAAAAAAGAAAAAAACAGACCCTATCTGCCTATGCCATGTGGGACACCAATGCCAGCCCGCCTAACAGACATTCTGCAGTGGTCGCTCTGTGACTGCAGCTGAGATGTACAGGTCAGTTCTCTCATTAAGAGCACTGGCCCACAGGACATGGTGTGTCAGCAGATGCCCCTGTATCCATAAAGATTGCGACCTTGATTCCCGGGAAAGGCCTGAAGCGCTGCTCCGGCACTTCTTAATCCTTTTGAAATGTAATTTCTTTTTTATTATGCAGAAAAAAAATTTGGTCACTCGAAAATAGGCCATGAGAATAAAATGAGGTGTGTTCTCATAAACCGTATATAGCCTAAATGGTCATCGCTGTAGCAGCATAGTCGGCAGATGTATATAGCCCCCTGCAGGTTCGTAGAACACTCCATGATTAGCTCAGGCCTCCTGACCTACGCATGCCCAAACGCTTGGTATGATGACTTCAGACAAGTAAGCTAACATCTACATTGGTAATGTTAGAAAATTAAGTGTACCGTTGACTGATAATGTTGTGTTCTTGGCTCTTTCAATGCAGTCGATTTATTAAAAATAAATAAATAAATAAAAAGATAACTAATAACGTGAGCGTTTGATATCAGTGCAACGTTAACTTTAGAGAACATTATCTAGCTACTAACGTTAGTCAAAATATCATCAGCATTTGTGTTAGCTAGCTAGCTAGGTACTTTGCATTGTTTTAGCTAATGAGACGTGTAGGCTAGCTTATATATGGCTGCTTTCGATTCAGTTCCTCCTTACAAACAGCGATTTATATGTGTGTCATCATCAACAAGTTGTAAAGACTTTGCTCTGAGCACGGAGAACACACAATCCAGAGTGGCTCAGGAGCTGGAGGGCCCAGACCCACTCTGGCAGTTCTTATGAGGATTGTACAGTGCTAAAAAACCGACCAATCCTGAGTCCTGGTGGATTCCCCCCCCAATCTTGTATTAACAGTGAACATTGTAAATGTCAAATGTATAATTTAATTAAGTTAAATCGTATTGCACAATTAATTTGAAACTACTTCCGTCACTTCTAAAAAATTGCACTAAACACTGGTGCTAGGCATTTATGCAAAATTCTATATTTTAAAAGATTCTTCAAATAAAGGTGACTACCATATACATAGAGAGTTGTTAGTGACATGCAACCTAAATTCAACCAGGCAGCCTTTTGTTTTGGCACACAAGACCAGACACAAAGGGCAAACCAACAATTTGGGGAATCACATTTTTAAGTCAAACCTTCAGGACAATTGGTGATTTATTTTAGACCTCTATGTTGACCCCATTAATCAATCAATCTTTCTATTATTTTTACTCATAATACCATTGAGCTAGAAGTGCCTTAATAATCTCAGCCCAAAGATGGCTTATCTCAATTAGCTTTGATTTTGATAAATGTGCTGTAGAAAATAGACATTGAAAAAATCTGATAAATTGCTACTTCATTGCCTGACAGCTTATTGAATTGAACTGTCTCCATAATTTTGCAATGTATTCAAAATTTTTTGTCACTTTTTTAATTTATTTTATTTGTGTTTCAGCATACTTCAGGGCACATGATGATTGTATCTTGTAGGTCACATGCCTTTTAAGAGGGCAAGGTTTCCTTCTAATCCCAAAATCAAATGCATTTGTAATTCACATTCATGCCTTAAGCACTTTAGAACCTCCTTACGTGGATAAAAGATTCTCTCCTGTAATTTAGTAGAAAAGCCAATCTTAAAAATTGAGCTGTCCTTCCATTATGACTATCATTATTTAATTCCTGTCCTGGAACCTTGATTGCTCTGTCAAGGCTGTTCAAAAGCACATGAAGTGACTTGAATAAACTGGTTTGCTCCTTTTTTCACACTGCATTCTATGCAAATAAGTACAGTACACATTTAATATCAATATATACTATGGATATTTATTTCTATAATATTATAGAAATTATACATATTACAGATGCAGTGCTTCCCCTATAATTGCACAGGCCTGGTGTGCAGACAGGCCAATGAGAGCCCCTGCCAGGCCAACAAAATCAGGCAAAAAATAACGCACAATACCTATTCATTTGGAAATCAATCATCTTTTGCCCTTGGGAGGTTCCTTGCGGGACTCTTTTGAAATGTGAGTCAACCTATGTGCTGTTGCCTGGGAAACCTGACGCGATATAAGTGGCACTGCTGTCAGGCCCTTTCTGTTACCGCAGAGCGCAAGCATATGTGACATGGGTCATGACGGAGTGGATGGAGACATACAGTGCATCCGGAAAGTATTCACAGCGCTTCACTTTTTCCACATTTTGTTCTGTTACAGCCTTATTCCAAAATTGATTAAATTCATTTTTTCCCTCAAAATTCTACACACAACACCCCATAATGACAATGTGAAAAAAGTTTTTTTGAGATTTTTGCAAATTTATTAAAAATAAATCCACATCTACTCCATATCTGGCAACAGAGTGATGGTTTGGGGCTCGTTTGATAGCTCAGACCCTTGATAACTTACAGCCATTTAGCCAGCCATGTGTTCCATACTGTACCAGTGTAATTTACAGCTGAATCTAGTCTCACCCCCCAATTTCCATAGAGATCCATTCAAATGCAGAGAGGTTATAGTATCGCTTGTAACAGTACCTGAAAATAAGATATCGACAGTTTTTTGATGTTGATGGTCACAGACTTCACTAAGTAACAGCATGTGAAGGATATGCGACCAAATATGAAATATGATACTTTAAAAATACGTTAAAGCAAAGGGTATGAATACTTATGTAAATGAGAAATTTTATTTTTTTATTTTTAATAAATTTGCAAAAATCTCAAAAAAACTTTTTTCACATTGTCATTATGGGGTGTTGTGTGTAGAATTTTGAGGGAAAAAATGAATTTAATCAATTTTGGAATAAGGCTGTAACAGAACAAAATGTGGAAAAAGTGAAGCGCTGTGAATACTTTCCGGATGCACTGTATCTGGCTTTTATTATCTTCATTGATTCTTCTCCGAGGCTTCCCGAAGTGAACTGTTTGCACTCTCAGTACAACTTAACGTTAATCACGTCTTCATAATCACTGTATCGATATTGAACAGAACTTTACCTCCATGGCCCAACGTAATATTATTATTATCAACTCTATTTATATAATTAACTAGCCCAGTATTACACGTATACTGTCTCTCGTAGCTAGCTAGCGAACGTTAGCTATCAATGTTGTGATTGATCAGTTTGAGTTTGCGCCTGAGGACGATTTCCCCCAACTTATGGCAAGTTATTGCTAGAATCGATAGCATCGTGAGCATGGCACCACCTAAAAATAAGCTCAAATGTGGGGGACAGACAACCAAATATTAAAGTTTTTTTCTCCTATGCTAATGTTTTTCAAAGGCCAGAGGATAGTTAACATTAATGCACAATGTGCATAGAACCTTGGTATTGCTGCAAAGTAATGCCAGGTGCCACTATCTTTCTTCCTCTAACAGCATTGCTTAAGAAATAAATGATCCAACAACTCCCTGTCACTTTAATTTGATCTAATGTAATGAATTTAATCTAATATATTGTAATTGAGTGTTCTAAAAAATATTCTTTGTCACTGAATTTAACATTGTTAAATTCATTGTTAAGGTGCTCTGTCTGTATGCAATTTTTGTAGTCTTAATTATAGTGTGGCATAGGTTACACAGCTTATTCTTATGCAATAAATGCAGCGTATTAGTCATCCACTCTTTGTGATCAACATGCCATCCCACATCGTGTCTGTGTAGGGGTTTTTCGGTGCGTAGGCCTACCACCAGGCCTGAAAAAAATTCTAGGGGAAACACTCGGATATTGTAGATGTTTTTCTCACCTGCCATGAAGATAGTTTTGAAACTGACCAATTACTTTTATTTATTTGTACTACAAGTCCTTGTAGAAGGTAATGCCAGCCAAGAACTCTACATGCAGTAATGTGTGTAAATGAAGTGCATGCATACAGGAATGGGAGCAAGGCTTTTTGAATCCTTTTGTGGGTAGAGCTACCATGTGCTGTCAATCATATACTTTTTTTCCTCCATAGCAAAACACTATGTCAAAATCCAAAAGCCAAATCCGCGAATCACAGGTGACGCATTTGTGGGGTTCATGACATTTTATACTCCCTTCACTCCGCCCAGGGTACCCCAAACATTGTCGTCGGTTTTGAGGGATGGAATGGGGAGGAGGGGACAATGAACAGAAGGTCCTGTGGATGGCCCGTCACTACTTTGTTTTATGTAGTCTCAATTCAAGCGGCTTGATCCAGCACTGACGTGGCAATCACACTCTAAAGGCTATATCTGTACATTTTGGCAGCGTTTACATGTGGCAGCTGTCATGCGCAGTGTGTGATCTGTGTGCAACGAAAATATTTTTGGAGTGAATGTTGGCTCCAAAGTTTCTCCTGCCTAACAGAGGACTTGATAGATAAAACTATATATTTTTTTTTAGCATCAGGCTGTCAGAGCTTCCATTTGGCCAAGTTGATAAGTGCAAAGTACAGCATATATACATGATAAAAGATGTTGTCATACTGGATACTAATTAAGTATGTGCTATGTATGTCAAAATATTGAATACTGATTCATTTCCCATAGTACGCTTCAATAAAATCTATTCATATAGGGTATATCCATCACAGATGTAGTTTATCTTTTATTCTTTTCCCCAAAAATAGCAAATGTACAATAGAAGACTGGGATGAACAATGACAGGCTCACCCAGCAAATCATTGCTGAGAAGATGTTGAAAAAGACAACTTTAATAAACGTTCTGTTGTGGTCGAAAACAATTATGCAACAGTTGGTTCCGGCCGAGTAATTTGATTGGACAAGAGGCAACCCATGAGTGCTATAACTGTTTACTGCAATGTATCACACCACGTTGTTTACATTCTATATTGATAATTTTTTTTAAATGCAAATGTATGAAAGCAATAGCTCATGAGGGGGAAGTTCTGTCATATGGGCATGGCTGTGTTTCGGTTATAGACACGAGGCTGCAGGGCCGGTTATTTAACCATATATAACTTACCCTTCAAAGATTCAGTGTGACATTTTTGTGCGCCGGCAGACTGAGTCTACCATGCAGTCTGTAAAAGGTTAGATTTGCTAAGACTTGATTACAGCCAAATTGTTCCGTCCTGGTTGATTCCAAGGTGATGTTGAGAACTTGGCTTGTTTTGGGTTAAACGGGTGAATTGAACAGCCATCATTAATTCTTGCCATTCACAAAAGGAACAATGGAGTACCGCATGGCAGGAGATGGTTCATTAATCTGGCCAGGGCTAGAGCACATAGCCCTTCAGAGTGCCACTGAATAATTCAGCTCTGAAAAACTCATCTTATCTCCTCGATTAATTGAATTTACTGAGTAATAAGGTTGCTTCGGATTCTTCTTTCACCCGCCATTACTGAATTGAAGACTGAATACTCAATTTGTTGTTAAGATGTCAAGGTTCATACCAGGTCTTTGGAATTTCAAATCAAACGTGTTTGATTCACTTTATCAGTCAAGGGGTTCGAATGGTCATTCGGAAAGGATAATACAGAATTGAGAGGGCTGGCTAACAGATTTAAAGGTCGTAAATGTAAAAATCCCCAGCACAAGGCCATGCTCGAAAGCCTCTCTTTTGAGATGCACGGTTTTTGTGAACGCTTCTCCAAAAGGCATTATCCAGCCTGAAACTGAAAAATTAAGTTTATCTAACCATTTTTTTTAAAGTGGGTAAAATATTTGGATGGGGACAAGAAAAGGCCTTTGTTCATATAAAGCTAATACGCCAAGCATGAAACTTTTGAGGAACTGCTAAGCTAAGATGTCTTGGAAAAATAATTTGCACAGTGAATCACATAGCGGAACATGCAATGCAATGAGTAGTTGCACATCAGTTATTTCTTGCTTTAAATAGAAACATTAACCCAGATTAACCTTCATGACTATCAATTCCTTGCAAGCTAATTATTGTACCAGATCTTAAAGCCTCGAGTGGGGGAAATCTAATCAGTGTTATGCTACTATAAAAAATGGAAATCAATCAACAATAGTATTTTACCACATGTCAGCACTATAATATTAGTTAGCATCCCATATGAAATATGATTGCACATTTGCTGAGGAAGAGTGCAGATGAGATATCAGTTGAACCCAATATGTTTTAACAGAGAACCCCCTGGTGATACCTGGACATATAAGATAATTTCTTAACAAGATACAGACAAGAGTTGGTTGAGGAGCCAAGGGAAGCCTCTTTCTAAGGTGATTGTTGTCTATTTAATAGCAGAATAACTTACCTGAGCTTGTGCCATGGAAGAGTATGAGCTGAGTATTGTGTATATGCAAAGGGATACGACAACTGAACCCAAGGCCTGTTTTCATAAACTGTTGGGTTGCTAGGCTAGGATAACTTAATCACTATATGGTTAAAATGTGGACAGAAGGAACCTACGGCGGCCCTGAAGGGCAAGACAAATGCACAAATCAGAAAACACGAAAACAATACATGAAACACATTAACAGCGAGGAAAACACATCAGCATTTCATGGAGAACACAACAGTGTTTACTGTAGTTTACCTAACATAGTCTGGACAGGTCGCCAATCTATCGCAGGGCGCACACACCATTCACTCACACGCTCTACCTATGGCCAATTTTAGAGTCTCCAATTAGTCCAACCTGCATGTGTTTGGACTGCGGGAGGAAACCGGAGTACCCCGAGGAAACCCACGTGGACACGGGGAGAACATGCAAACTCCACACAGGAAGGCCCTCGGCCGGGATTTGAACTCGGTACCTTCTTGTTGTGAGGCGACAGTGCAATTAATTGTTTTTGTGTTTTTCTGATTTGTTAAATTGTCTTGCACCTCAGAGCCACCGTATAAACCTGACCGTAGATTAGGAATCCTACTCTCAGACTCTTTATCATTTTTGTGCACTGATCGTCCTTTGAAAAATGTACAATATATTAATAGATGATATTAATTATATTAATCTGATTAATTAATTATTCCAATTTGAGGGTCTCTTATGCAGTCCAGATTCCAAATATTGGCAGGACATTCTACACTCCAGGCAACACAATTCTACACAGTGACAACCACATAGAAAAGGAATATGCTACCACTCCCAAAAACAATTGGACAGCATTGCATCTTTGCATAAAAGGCAAAGTATTATTTTTTTGCAATTTGCATGAATATAGGAAAGAAATATTTTTATTGGTCTTCTATGAAAGCAGTGATCTAAGATGAATGTCTTCTGCTGTACAGATTCAATACCAAAGAGAAAAACAAAACAAAAAATAAACAAAACAAAAAAAAATGTAACTGTAACTGAAGCTATGTGTCCTGCAGTTGGAGAATAATTACAGATTTTCTTTATACCCACATAGTACTCCACTTTATTCTGAAAAGTACAACAGTTCAGTTGAAAACATTCCTCAGAGAAATGCTTAAATGTGAAAAGCTTCAATGGAAAAACATGCAAACTTGGGAATACAAGACATCCACAGCATCCACAGACTCTAGGGTACAATGCGTGAATACTGAATTATTTGCTGGACTGTTGAAATGGGACACTGTCAACTTTATCCTCTACATAAAAAAAATTTAAAAAAACATTAAAGGAGCCAAGTTGTACTTTTCTCCAAAATTGGTGTGACTGTTTTTATTTGTGTAATTTATTTTCTTACACGGAACTATCAAGTTTGTGCTTAGTATAAGAGCAAACAGATGGTCACAGCAAGCCCCACCACACACACACACACACACACACACACACACACACACACACACACACACACACACACACACACACACACACACACACACACACACACACACACACACACACACACACACACACACACACACACACACACACACACACACACACACACACACCAGTATCATACACGCAACACAAGGGTTCTGTTTTACAGTATATGTCAACTTGATTGACTTATCTGTAAGTAGAGAGAGGGAAATTGACTTTGCATTGATATTTTACTGTTTTGTCTTCCTGTGAGGTTGTTTAAAGTAATTATGTAAATCTATTACTGTTCCACTGCTATGCAACATACTTTGATCCACCAACTGATCACCCGCTGAGGTAAAAACATTCATGTAATAACGTAAACGCATGATAACTTTCCTTTTTGGATAGGGTCGCAGGATAGCGCCATACACACTCTTCCACAGCTCTTGACGCAAACCGCATCTTTGAGTGGCAAGATGAGAAGCCAGGCTTTCAGACATTGTAATCAAAGCCACCGGTGTGTGAGGGGGGAAGTCTGAGGAATCGTCCTTGGTAACAGGCTGCTTGATAGCCCAGGGTGGGCTGCACTAAAACTTACACTCTGTCCCAAAGGGCAGCCTGAGTCACAGAACATCCTCACTGTGCAGACACCATGCCATGTCCCCTTCCACCTCTGCCAGATATAGCTCCGTTCGGCTGATGGGAATGTGTCCTTCGCAAACCTTAATGTCAATTATATTCTCCTGACTAACTGACGCAAACGTTGTTCAGTACCAGTCGTCTCTGCGTGACCCCTGTAATCAGCTGAACTACTGTCTTCATGTGTGGAAAAAATACGGCCTTTCCACTGTGTCCCCTTGCCTCGAATGAAACGCAGAGGAAAGAGCCAAAAACAAATAGCTTTGTTCTCCTTTCGCAAAGCCTTGTGGACAAGTAATGCTGAGCTTGATAAAAAGTAAAAGTAATCTTTTTCAGAAGTGCATTAAAATCGTTCAGTCGTGCCGACCGTAGATCAGTCCAACAATGGTGTGCCAGAAATCCAGAAGCCAGAAGTCCTTGGGAAGGAGCTAGAACAAGTTAGAAATGGATAAAGCCAAAGCGAACTCAATGGTGTGTTTAAATAAATAAATAAAGTCCAGGCATAAGCTATAAGGCATTGAACGTCTGTGGGGTACTACTACAAAAGGGTATGAGTCACGCCTCTATTACAAATTTAGACTGATGTTTTTTTTTTTCACCACTTCTTGAAAGCAAAGCTTACTCCAGTGCTTAGGCATATGTTTCATTTCAACACTGCTGGGCCACCTAGTCTCGTGTAGTCTAGCAGTTAATTCCAATGAAAATATTTCGGGTGACATGTCTCTCTATCTCCCCCCAAACCTACGTGCATGCTCCAGTGGTTCTTGAACTCAGTTCTGTGGACCCACTGCATATCCTGATTTTCATTCCAACCATTATTGCACCTCTGAATTATAAAAAAAGAAGAAAAAAAACTGCAAATTGTTTTTAATTTCATGCCAGCTGGTCACATTTATCGTGTCAGAAATACACTGTGCACACTATGAAATGTTCCCTTTTCACATCCCAGAAATTATTCCATTTGTGGAAAATGAGTTAAAATACAAAGAAAATGACAAAAAAAAAAAAAAATGAAAACACCCCCCCCCCCCCCCCCCCCCCGCCTCTCCAAAAAAAAGTTCATATTTACGGAGACATATCACTATTTTTCAAAAGTGATATTAGTGATATGATTGAAATGCCCCATTTTGTACTATTCTATTCCAAAAGCTTGCTCACTACACACATGTTACTTCCATCAGTTATTTAGGGTGTACAACTGATGTTCAATCAATCCTACATGAATGTTTTGTATCTCTGTTTTGGACATACCTTTTTTTTTTTGCTTTGCACTACAACTAAAGCAAAGCTTCTTTTGTCACAATTTATTATTCTCTTAGGAACCAAAACTTTTATTAAAGGAATTTCTTCTGGATGTTGGAGGGGGCGTCGCTCATTTTTCAGCACATACAGTATGTACAAATGTGTCAGCTGCAGCAAGGAGAATTGTGGGTATTTGAGTCTATTTTAATACAAGTCATTTTCACGCTGTTCATTCTCACAGGCACTATGATTACCAGTAAGTCCCAGTACCTATATTCAAAGCTAGGTTTGAATTCAAAATAAGATTGTATGTATAAAAACAAACCACGGAAATCAGTTTGCAGAGGAGAAGGAGTGAAGCAAGACCTGTTAACCAGTGTAGTTCATTTTATCCCTCTGGGAAATTTCATAATGGCCGAGTGTTTTCGGGACCACACTAAAGTCAGCCATGAAGGAGATGCATTTTGTGCATAAATAACAGAGGATTCACAGGAGAGTTGCCTCTCCCTTGAGGACATTGAATCAATTGGTCCTCCTTTGTTTGTTACAAGGGCAATGAGGCAGTTAAAGCAACATTCCCATACTCCTCACTCTCTGTGTGCGTATGTGCAGTGCGCTGCATCTCACCTAAAGCCTCACTCTCTGTGTGCGTATGTGCAGTGCGCTGCATCTTACCTAAAGCCTCACTCTCTGTGTGCGTATGTGCAGTGCGCTGCATCTCACCTAAAGCCTCACTCTCTGTGTGCGTATGTGCAGTGCGCTGCATCTCACCTAAAGCCTCACTCTCTGTGTGCGTATGCGCAGTGAGCTGCATCTTACCTAAAGCCTCACTCTCTGTGTGCGTATGCGCAGTGCGCTGCATCTCACCTAAAGCCTCACTCTCTGTGTGCGTATGTGCAGTGCGCTGCATCTTACCTAAAGCCTCACTCTCTGTGTGCGTATGTGCAGTGCGCTGCATCTCACCTAAAGCCTCACTCTCTGTGTGCGTATGTGCAGTGCGCTGCATCTTACCTAAAGCCTCACTCTCTGTGTGCGTATGTGCAGTGCGCTGCATCTTACCTAAAGCCTCACTCTCTGTGTGCGTATGCGCAGTGCGCTGCATCTTACCTAAAGCCTCACTCTCTGTGTGCGTATGTGCAGTGCGCTGCATCTCACCTAAAGCCTCACTCTCTGTGTGCGTATGTGCAGTGAGCTGCATCTTACCTAAAGCCTCACTCTCTGTGTGTGTATGTGCAGTGCGCTGCATCTTACCTAAAGCCTCACTCTCTGTGTGCGTATGCGCAGTGCGCTGCATCTTACCTAAAGCCTCACTCTCTGTGTGCGTATGTGCAGTGCGCTGCATCTTACCTACAGCCTCACTCTCTGTGTGCGTATGCGCAGTGCGCTGCATCTTACCTAAAGCCTCACTCTCTGTGTGCGTATGCGCAGTGCGCTGCATCTTACCTAAAGCCTCACTCTCTGTGTGCGTATGTGCAGTGCGCTGCATCTTACCTAAAGCCTCACTCTCTGTGTGCGTATGTGCAGTGCGCTGCATCTCACCTAAAGCCTCACTCTCTGTGTGCGTATGTGCAGTGAGCTGCATCTTACCTAAAGCCTCACTCTCTGTGTGCGTATGCGCAGTGAGCTGCATCTTACCTAAAGCCTCACTCTCTGCGTGCGTATGCGCAGTGCGCTGCATCTCACCTAAAGCCTCACTCTCTGTGTGCGTATGTGCAGTGCGCTGCATCTCACCTAAAGCCTCACTCTCTGCGTACGTATGCGCAGTGCGCTGCGTCTCACCTAAAGCCTCACTCTCTGTGTGCGTATGCGCAGTGAGCTGCATCTCACCTAAAGCCTCACTCTCTGTGTGCGTATGTGCAGTGAGCTGCATCTCACCTAAAGCCTCACTCTCTGTGTGCGTATGCGCAGTGCGCTGCATCTTACCTAAAGCCTCACTCTCTGTGTGCGTATGCGCAGTGCGCTGCATCTTACCTAAAGCCTCACTCTCTGTGTGCGTATGTGCAGTGCGCTGCATCTCACCTAAAGCCTCACTCTCTGTGTGCGTATGTGCAGTGCGCTGCATCTCACCTAAAGCCTCACTCTCTGCGTGCGTATGTGCAGTGCGCTGCATCTCACCTAAAGCCTCACTCTCTGCGTGCGTATGCGCAGTGCGCTGCATCTTACCTAAAGCCTCACTCTCTGTGTGCGTATGTGCAGTGCGCTGCATCTTACCTAAAGCCTCACTCTCTGTGCGTATGTGCAGTGCGCTGCATCTCACCTAAAGCCTCACTCTCTGCGTGCGTATGTGCAGTGCGCTGCATCTCACCTAAAGCCTCACTCTCTGCGTGCGTATGCGCAGTGCGCTGCATCTTACCTAAAGCCTCACTCTCTGTGTGCGTATGCGCAGTGCGCTGCATCTTACCTAAAGCATCACTCTCTGTGTGCGTATGTGCAGTGCGCTGCATCTCACCTAAAGCCTCACTCTCTGCGTGCGTATGCGCAGTGCGCTGCATCTTACCTAAAGCCTCACTCTCTGTGTGCGTATGTGCAGTGCGCTGCATCTCACCTAAAGCCTCACTCTCTGTGCGTATGTGCAGTGCGCTGCATCTTACCTAAAGCCTCACTCTCTGTGTGCGTATGCGCAGTGCGCTGCATCTCACCTACAGCCTCACTCTCTGTGTGCGTATGTGCAGTGTGCTGCATCTTACCTGCAGCCTCACTCTCTGTGTGCGTATGTGCAGTGTACTGCATCTTACCTAAAGCCTCACTCTCTGTGTGCGTATGTGCAGTGTGCTGCATCTCACCTAAAGCCTCACTCTCTGTGTGCGTATGTGCAGTGCGCTGCATCTCACCTAAAGCCTCACTCTCTGTGTGCGTATGTGCAGTGCGCTGCATCTTACCTAAAGCCTCACTCTCTGTGTGCGTATGTGCAGTGTGCTGCATCTTACCTGCAGCCTCACTCTCTGTGTGCGTATGTGCAGTGTACTGCATCTTACCTAAAGCCTCACTCTCTGTGTGCGTATGTGCAGTGTACTGCATCTTACCTACAGCCTCACTCTCTGTGTGCGTATGCGCAGTGCGCTGCATCTCACCTAAAGCCTCACTCTCTGTGTGCGTATGTGCAGTGCGCTGCATCTCACCTAAAGCCTCACTCTCTGTGCGTATGTGCAGTGCGCTGCATCTCACCTAAAGCCTCACTCTCTGTGTGCGTATGTGCAGTGCGCTGCATCTCACCTAAAGCCTCACTCTCTGCGTACGTATGTGCAGTGCGCTGCATCTCACCTAAAGCCTCACTCTCTGTGTGCGTATGTGCAGTGCGCTGCATCTTACCTAAAGCCTCACTCTCTGCGTGCGTATGTGCAGTGCGCTGCATCTCACCTAAAGCCTCACTCTCTGTGTGTGTATGTGCAGTGAGCTGCATCTCACCTAAAGCCTCACTCTCTGTGTGCGTATGTGCAGTGCGCTGCATCTCACCTAAAGCCTCACTCTCTGTGTGCGTATGTGCAGTGCGCTGCATCTTACCTAAAGCCTCACTCTCTGTGTGCGTATGTGCAGTGTGCTGCATCTTACCTGCAGCCTCACTCTCTGTGTGCGTATGTGCAGTGTACTGCATCTTACCTAAAGCCTCACTCTCTGTGTGCGTATGTGCAGTGTACTGCATCTTACCTACAGCCTCACTCTCTGTGTGCGTATGCGCAGTGCGCTGCATCTCACCTAAAGCCTCACTCTCTGTGTGCGTATGTGCAGTGCGCTGCATCTCACCTAAAGCCTCACTCTCTGTGTGCGTATGTGCAGTGCGCTGCATCTCACCTAAAGCCTCACTCTCTGTGCGCGTATGTGCAGTGCGCTGCATCTCACCTAAAGCCTCACTCTCTGCGTACGTATGTGCAGTGCGCTGCATCTCACCTAAAGCCTCACTCTCTGTGTGCGTATGTGCAGTGCGCTGCATCTTACCTAAAGCCTCACTCTCTGCGTGCGTATGTGCAGTGCGCTGCATCTCACCTAAAGCCTCACTCTCTGTGTGCGTATGTGCAGTGCGCTGCATCTTACCTAAAGCCTCACTCTCTGTGTGCGTATGTGCAGTGCGCTGCATCTTACCTAAAGCCTCACTCTCTGTGTGCGTATGTGCAGTGCGCTGCATCTCACCTAAACCCTCACTCTCTGCGTACGTATGCGCAGTGCGCTGCATCTCACCTAAAGCCTCACTCTCTGCGTACGTATGCGCAGTGCGCTGCATCTCACCTAAAGCCTCACTCTCTGTGTGCGTATGTGCAGTGCGCTGCATCTCACCTAAAGCCTCACTCTCTGTGTGCGTATGTGCAGTGCGCTGCATCTTACCTACAGCCTCACTCTCTGTGTGCGTATGTGCAGTGCGCTGCATCTTACCTAAAGCCTCACTCTCTGTGTGCGTATGTGCAGTGTGCTGCATCTCACCTAAAGCCTCACTCTCTGTGTGCGTATGTGCAGTGCGCTGCATCTCGCCTAAACCCTCACTCTCTGTGTGCGTATGCGCAGTGCGCTGCATCTCACCTAAAGCCTCACTCTCTGCGTACGTATGCGCAGTGCGCTGCATCTCACCTAAAGCCTCACTCTCTGCGTGCGTATGTGCAGTGCGCTGCATCTCACCTAAAGCCTCACTCTCTGCGTACGTATGCGCAGTGCGCTGCATCTTACCTACAGCCTCACTCTCTGCGTACGTATGCGCAGTGCGCTGCATCTTACCTAAAGCCTCACTCTCTGTGTGCGTATGTGCAGTGCGCTGCATCTCACCTAAAGCCTCACTCTCTGTGTGCGTATGTGCAGTGCGCTGCATCTCACCTAAAGCCTCACTCTCTGTGTGCGTATGCGCAGTGCGCTGCATCTCACCTAAAGCCTCACTCTCTGTGTGCGTATGTGCAGTGCGCTGCATCTCACCTAAAGCCTCACTCTCTGTGTGCGTATGTGCAGTGCGCTGCATCTCACCTAAAGCCTCACTCTCTGCGTGCGTATGTGCAGTGTGCTGCATCTTACCTAAAGCCTCACTCTCTGTGTGCGTATGTGCAGTGCGCTGCATCTTACCTAAAGCCTCACTCTCTGCGTGCGTATGTGCAGTGTGCTGCATCTCACCTAAAGCCTCACTCTCTGCGTGCGTATGTGCAGTGCGCTGCATCTCACCTAAAGCCTCACTCTCTGTGTGCGTATGCGCAGTGCGCTGCATCTCACCTAAAGCCTCACTCTCTGCGTGCGTATATGCAGTGCGCTGCATCTCACCTAAAGCCTCACTCTCTGTGTGCGTATGTGCAGTGAGCTGCATCTTACCTAAAGCCTCACTCTCTGTGTGTGTATGTGCAGTGCGCTGCATCTTACCTAAAGCCTCACTCTCTGTGTGCGTATGTGCAGCGTCCTGCATCTTACCTAAAGCCTCACTCTCTGTGTGCGTATGTGCAGCGTCCTGCATCTTACCTAAAGCCTCACTCTCTGTGTGCGTATGTGCAGTGCGCTGCATCTCACCTAAAGCCTCACTCTCTGTGTGCGTATGTGCAGTGCGCTGCATCTCACCTAAAGCCTCACTCTCTGCGTGCGTATGTGCAGTGCGCTGCATCTCACCTAAAGCCTCACTCTCTGCGTGCGTATGTGCAGTGTGCTGCATCTTACCTAAAGCCTCACTCTCTGTGTGCATATGTGCAGTGCGCTGCATCTGTGGTCGATATTTAAAATGTGGACATTTGTAGATAGGGCACAAGCCATTTTATGTGACAGTTAAAATATAGCGTAAAAAAAAAGATTGTAGGCTGTTGTCTTTTGTTTGAGAGTGACGTCAGGTCCAGAACAGTGCTGGCAACAAAGGCAAATATCAGATATCTTTTTTTTTTTGGATTTACATCTTTTTCTTACAAAACTTTATCAGAAATCACAGACCAGCTTTATCAAAGCACTCCAATTCACCCTCCACCCCCCAAAATACTGCCACACTCTCCTCTCACTTGAAAAGCTTCACAATTGTCGGCGACGGCTTTTTCCATTTTCGCCATAAATCATTCAGGGCCTGGACAAGCATTCATTAACAGTCTTTTATTGCTTACCCAAAGATCAGTTGCGCTTCAGCGGTTTATATTAAATAAAAGGATTGCTTAATAAAAGGAATGAAAAAGCTTTTAGAACAAGGCCAATGACAGTACAGTAGCTAGGCAACTGCGACTGACATGGGACACACAGTGCCATTAACTACCTCTGTTCTCCACAAATGCTTACATGAAACACATTCAAAGCACCTCCCCATAAAAGACTTTGATCGTATTTTAATGCGGTAAGATACGTTGCATGTATTGATCAGCTGTTGAGCTGTTAATTCGATATGCAAAGCCTCTGATTGCAAGGCAAATGTTATACTTGCGTGACGAAGGTTGATTGATTGTATCTTATTTATTAATAAACAGAAAGCCATCTGAATTGAGTCTGATTGAAGGGTGCAGAGGTACAGAGTGTATGGGATTGATGCGAAGCACATTCGATCTTAAACCTATCCCTTCTCTCTTGCACCAGAGAGCTGCCATCTGTGCTGTGTGCGTGATGCCATTTCAGATGAATATTCTGACTTGTGTTTTTTTATTCCAGTGCAAAGAACAGTGGTGTCCAATCCTATCTGAAAAGGGCCGGTGTGGGTACAGGTTTTTGTTTTAGCCCAGCACTACGACACCCTGGCACCCCGACCCCATGTAAATATCCTTTCTTTCCTTCTTTGGCTTACTTTTTGGGATATTGTTATAGGTGTAGCTGTGTAAAGTTAGATTACCTGCCACTTTTTTTTTTTTTACAGTACAACTTATTATCACACACACACACACACACACACACTCTAAAGTGGCTATACAAAGTTATCAGGTGTGAAATATGCATTGGACTTTTTAAGAGTGTGAAATAATTTCAAGTGCTTTGTTATGAACATTCTTTTCCTCACAGGTTTAAATGTATTCTACTGGATTCACACCAGGAGTGAAAATTAGCATTAGTAACTAAACATGTGAAATGTGCTTTTGCTTGGTGGCTTCTGTTGACCACAACTGCTCAGCTGTGGATAACATTGGAGGGAGTCAGTTACCATACATACTCCCTGAACCAATGCCAGATGAGATGACTATGATATGACTAATGAGCAATACATTGATAAGGGGACTATGCCAGGGATCTAACTTTAGAAGAGAAAAAAAAACACCATTTTATATATGAAACATAAAAATGGATTTTAACACTTAGGGCTCTATATTGACGATCTTAGCGCTTGGTCTAAACACATTGCAGTTTTAGCGCAAGCGCTTTCTGCTGGCTCAAGATACGGCAAACATTATCCTGGCCACACCTCATCTTAAGACCAACCCGCCCAGTTCACTTGCAATGGGTGCAAGAATACTTGGTATTTAAACGACGTGAGCGCTAGGGGCTATAATGAACCTTGTGCCGGGTGTTAGCAAAGACACTTTCGTTTGGGTTAGTGCCGCTTAGTGCCAGGTGTGAGACTTTAGGGTGTTTTTAAGGTTGCTGAAATCCTCTCACATCGAAAATTCACCTGTCAAAAAGACAGGTTGATATTTCGGAGCATTGCAAAGAGATGCAATGACGTTTGTTCTTAAGTAATTTCACCCCTGTTTACAGTACACTAAAACAATGATTTAACAACAACCACAATTTAACAAGAAAGGCTAAACAATTAAGAGCTTTTCTTTTGTTCTTTAGCATAAACGCTAGACGGTTAATTTTGTATCCTATGGGCAAAACGAAAAGTCAAATGAGTGAGCACTGGAGCAGAGAGTATGTGCTACATTAAAAAAAAAAAAAAAAAAGGGGGGGAAACGATTCTTGATCTAACTGTTCATTCAAAGGACCCGTGTAAAGCAGTATGTTTGGACAGTGCTTACATTTGGCCCGTAAAATACCAAAACCGATTCCAAAACCGATTCTTGATCTGCACCAGTGGTTTTGTCATTCTGTTGGCTGGCTGCCTCATCAAAATAAGAAGAAAAAGTTTTACCTCAGAAATCACCAAAAACTAAGTGACCAATTTGTAGTTGAAAGGAAAATAGCACTTTAGCATTTATTTTGTTTTATTGATTTATTTATTTAAAGGACAGATGTTGATTAAATCCAAGCACAAGTCTTGAAGCAGGGTGCATTTGGTGTCAGTGGATTATGGCAGGGTATGGACTGAGGCACGGATCACTCGGCAGCCTCGCGTAACCGTGTTTGCAAACTGACAGCGCACACGCTGCCGAAACCGCAAAAGGTCAGTCAGCAACACTCTGAATTGATTCCCCTCCTTTGGCTCTGTGGAAATGCTCTCCCTAATTTGACAGCCGGACGCGTTATCGTCCAATGATTGAGAGGCATATTCATTTCCGAGAGACAAACTAGGCTGGGTAATTGGAAACAGTTGTCGTGATTAAAATGAAATTGATGGTCAAATTACCATGGAAGCAAACTGTGTTCACATTGTGGGGTGGGTGAGTGATGCCTGACTCCTTCACGTTGTAGAAAAGGTAAGACATCTACCATTACTCACCGGCCTGCCATTCAACTACATCCAGCACTGTCTCCATCACATCACCCCGGTATCTATTTATGCAACTTTGCAGGCGGAGCAGTGTTCATATTAATGTGCATTACATAGTAGACAAATAAATAGGACTAAAAGTGGCATATTTTCTATATAAAAACATAATTTCTTATTAATAAACATGCACAAAGAGATATACAATATGAATATCGGGATCCCCAGCTTTATTGCAATGTCATATTCTGAATGTCATAGGCAATACAATGGATGAGTGTTCAAAAATGCGGACCTGCCAACCCTTAACAATTTTTTTGAGTAAAAATTTGGTGTACTCAAAAAAAAAAGAAAGAAAAGGACATTAAATGTTCATAAGCTTCTTGGTAATTATTTATGTTTTTTCTGTTGTGTACATGTGCCCACTGTGTAACTTACTGTGCTAGGTGGGTACTGCTAATAATAATCTGCACTGTTTTTGTAACAGTCACATATTTTTCATTGCTTGAATATAGCTGTGAATATAGCTTTTTTGAGTGCATTTCTGTATTTTCACTGCAACTTGATTCTTTATATCAAATCTTTGTATAAAACACTGTGCATTGTGCAACTGAATTTTTTTTTACCATGCTGACAACGGATGATATTCAAACTTGAATAATGAACAATGCTTTACATCAGTGGTTCCCAAACTCGGTCCTCGGGGACCACTGTGTATGCTGGTTTTCGTTCCAACCACAATTGCAATCCCGGAATTTTAACAAGCTGTCAATTGTTCTTAATTAGGTGTTTGTCATATTTAGAGGGATTATTTACCTTCTTAAGCCACATTATGTTAGCAATAGCTATGCATGTCATGAATAATAAAGGTCCAATATTCTCATTGATTATTGTGCTATATTGCAAATAATTACAAAAAGAGGGGCAAAAAAAAACATTTTTTAACTGATTAAAATTAAAGACTGAGGTGAATCAATATGCTCCTAATTGGTGAAATTGTGGACACATGGCCACTAAAACGAACCATTTGATAAATAATGAAGAAAAGACAAAGACAATGATAATGAGCCAAACCTGCATTGTGTTAATACATTTAAGAAACAAATGATGAGGGAACTTAAACACACACGTGTTCAACTACCTAATTAGGAGCCAATTGATTCACCCCAGTCTTTAATTTGATCATTTAAAAAAAATGTTACCTATTTGCAATATAGCCCAATAAGCACAGTAGGAACAAAGGAATTTTATTCTTCATGGCATGCTTAGCTATTTCTGACATGATGTGGCTTAAGAGGGTAAATAGGCTAATCCATCTAAACATGAAAAGCAACTAATTAAGAAAAATTAACAGCTTGTTAGAATTTTGGGATTGCAATTGTGGTTGGAACGAAAACCAGCATACACAGTGGTCCCCGAGGACCGAGTTTGGGAACCACTGCTTTACATAATGCAAGCAAATGGCTAATAATACACTTTGCTGCACAAAAATTTAACTAGTAAACTATGTGGTTGTGATACATGCAACATATAATGAGGGATGTGTCCTGTGTGGAAAATGAAAAGAATAATGTTAATATTTAATGTTTCCGTTATTAATATGATAGCTAACATTATAATGGATTTATCTGAACGTGGACCGGTATCAATCACGTTATTTTCAAATAAATCCATTGTAATGTCAACTATAATGCTAACACTTGTATCTATGTTAAGGACATGCTCTGTAAAGATTAAGAACCAGAGCGGTGGTGGAGTGATGCATAATGGGAAACTCATCCACTAACTTGGTCTGATCATAAAATTGCAGGAAGGGAAACAATACAGCTGAATATTCTCTCTCTCCACCTCCGTGATGATAAGCTCTGCAAACCCAGCCTTATAGCAACATTCATCATCATATTAGTCGCCATCCATCATGCAATAAATCTCTCAGTAAATTCCTCCAAATATTATCCATTCATCCTTTTCAGGTACTTTATAAAGGTACAGTACCTAAAGGCATCTTTTTCAGCTGCATATGTAATAATAGATGTTGTAGCAACATTCATGTTCATCAGATTAAAATAGAATAATGAGCACTATACAATGCACTATAATGTAGTATAATAATACACACACACTTAATTATATTGTCTAAAGCTATATATATATATATATATATATATATACTGTATATATATATGTATGCTATGAAAATATTCACTGTTCACATTTATCAGAAAAAACTATCAAGACAAAAGGCTCAGATGGCGCCTAATCAGTCCCTCGGTTTTGGTAATAGCCTCAGATATGGATCCAGTCTAGTCTGTCCCTTTTGAAATGGAAAAAAGTGGCATTGATCAGTACCGTAAGGTGCTGCATTCGCACGTCCCTTCAGAGAAGTGTCAATGTGTTGGCAACCGTAGTCACAGGGCAAGGTTCAGTGTGCTGGGAAATGTGTCAATGTGATAACATTGGGATATCATCGCACTGGGCAACACTAGACAATTCTGATGTCTTAGATCCAAAACTGTTGAAAAAAGTCCACCTCCCAAATGATAGCAAACCATAGAAGTGCAAATCATAGATTGTATGTGGAAGATTGTGCAGCAATATGATCTTTACAAACCTGTGAAATTCCCTGGAGAAATGTCCTTGAGCAGATCCTTTCACTTCTTATAGCAAGTGTCTCAGCTATGTGCCACTGTGTTCTGTGTACACTCTCTCTCTCTCTCTCTCTCTCTGGACTGGATCTTAAAGCACAACTGAACTTTGGTAGAATTTTGGGTTGCGTAGTTACCTGGCCATGATATGAGGTTCAAATGGTGGTAAAATATGTTTGCTCTGTGCTCCCCTGGGGTGATAATCCAGAATACGGTTTTTGTCGCTCTTCATTCACTTCTATAGGGCAACTAAAACGGTCTCAAAATGACACTTCCAGCAAGTATACGAACGTGAACGAAGTCGATTCAGTCAATTTATTTTATTTATTTACAACCACCTCACTGAAGGGTATGACAGCAGTGTATACCTTCATCCTGTCAAGAATCGCTGTTATATAAAATAAAGGTCAGTATGAAAGCCCTCTATTTATTTTGTCTCTGGATATGTTAATGTCTTTACAGGGGAGATTATATCTGGGTATGTGATTGCATTGTTATCACTTAAGTAAATCTTTCAATAAAAACAAGTTGAGTCGGACCCTGGGTGCTACCAGGGGGAACAATCTCTCCCAGAAACTGAAACATACAACATTCTGGCCATGAATGGAACTGGACCCTTGGTCTCCTGCAGATTCCAGAAGACACTTCCTCCCCATTGCGAGTCGATGAGACCCAGTCCGAAATTGGGCGATCGATTATGTCAAATATAATAATAAAAAAATAGGTCACGGCCCCAAACGTAGCTTCTATTAAGCCTAATGTCTGTGTTTGCGCTGATTTAAATGACATAGTTCATGTTGACCTTCACACCTGTGTGCCCCACACAATAACTGCAGGCTTTTAATGCTTTTAATGGTGGTTAACACACTAACTGTAGGCTTTTAATGCTTTTAATGGTGGTTAACACACTAACTGTAGGCTTTTAATGCTTTTAATGGTGGTTAACACACTAACTGTAGGCTTTTAATGCTTTTAATGGTGGTTAACACACTAAATGTAGGCTTTTAATGCTTTTAATGGTGGTTAACACACTAGCTGTAGGCTTGTAATGCTTTTAATGGTGGTTAACACACTAACTGTAGGCTTTTAATGCTTTTAATGGTGGTTAACACACTAACTGTAGGCTTTTAATGCTTGTAATGGTGGTTAACACACTAACTGTAGGCTTTTAATGCTTTTAATGGTGGTTAAAACACTAACTGTAGGCTTTTAATGCTTGTAATGGTGGTTAACACACTAACTGTAGGCTTTTAATGCTTTTAATGGTGGTTAAAACACTAACTGTAGGCTTTTAATGCTTTTAATGGTGGTTAACACACTAACTGTAGGCTTTTAATGCTTTTAACGGTGGTTAACACACTAACTGTAGGCTTTTAATGCTTTTAACGGTGGTTAACACACTAACTGTAGGCTTTTAATGCTTGTAATGGTGGTTAACACACTAACTGTAGGCTTTTAATGCTTGTAATGGTGGTTAACACACTAACTGTAGGCCTTTAATGCTTTTAATGGTGGTTAACACACTAACTGTAGGCTTTTAATGCTTTTAACGGTGGTTAACACACTAACTGTAGGCCTTTAATGCTTTTAATGGTGGTTAACACACTAACTGCAGGCTTTTAATGCTTTTAATGGTGGTTAACACACTAACTGTAGGCCTTTAATGCTTTTAATGGTGGTTAACACACTAACTGTAGGCCTTTAATGCTTTTAATGGTGGTTAACACACTAACTGTAGGCTTTTAATGTTTTTAATGGTGGTTAACACACTAACTGTAGGCTTTTAATGGTGGTTAACACACCAACTGTAGGCTTTTAATGCTTTCAATGGTGGTTAACACACTAACTGTAGGCTTTTAATGCTTTTAATGGTGGTTAACACACTAACTGCAGGCTTTTAATGCTTTTAATGGTGGTTAACACACTAACTGTAGGCTTTTAATGTTTTTAATGGTGGTTAACACACTAACTGTAGGTTTTTAATGCTTTTAATGGTGGTTAACACACTAACTGTAGGCTTTTAATGCTTTTAATGGTGGTTAACACACTAACTGTAGGCTTTTAATGCTTTTAATGGTGGTTAACACACTAACTGTAGGCTTTTAATGCTTGTAACGGTGGTTAACACACTAACTGTAGGCTTTTAATGCTTTTAATGGTGGTTAACACACTAACTGTAGGCTTTTAATGCTTTTAATGGTGGTTAACACACTAACTGTAGGCTTGTAATGCTTTTAATGGTGGTTAACACACTAACTGTAGGCTTTTAATGCTTTTAATGGTGGTTAACACACTAACTGTAGGCTTTTAATGCTTTTAATAGTGGTTAACACCAACCCTGCCTGCATTCCGTCGAGGCCTGAAGACACACCTCTTCAGACTCCACCTTGACTGATATCCTCACCTAGGAATATCAGTTCCCTGTGTTTTCCTGTCTGTTTATTATAGTTTATAATAGTATTTGGAATGGTTTATAATAGCAGTTTATAATGGTATTTGGAATGATTTATAATAGTATAGTTTATAATAGTATTTGGAATGGTTTATAATAGCATAGTTTATAATAGTATTTGGAATGGTTTATAATAGTATAGTTTATAATAGTATTTGGAATGAAAGTGTGGTGTTGCTGATTTGCCCACAGCTTACTGTGAACTACAGTCAACGTTCATTGCTAGGGATAGCTGCTACATTATGCAAAGGATGTGCCTTGCCTTGTCTGTTCTGTAATGATGATGATGTCTCTGTACGCACTTACTGTACGTCGCTTTGGATAAAAGCGTCTGCTAAATAAATGTAATGTAATGTAATGTAACACACTAACTGTAGGCTTTTAATGCTTGTAATGGTGGTTAACACACTAACTGTAGGCTTTTAATGCTTTTAATGGTGGTTAACACACTAACTGTAGGCTTTTAATGCTTGTAACGGTGGTTAACACACTAACTGTAGGCTTTTAATGCTTTTAATGGTGGTTAACACACTAACTGTAGGCTTTTAATGCTTTTAATGGTGGTTAACACACTAACTGTAGGCTTTTAATGCTTTTAATGGTGGTTAACACACTAACTGTAGGCTTTTAATGCTTTTAATGGTGGTTAACACACAAACTGTGGGCTTTTAATGCTTTTAACGGTGGTTAACACACTAACTGTAGGCTTTTAATGCTTTTAATGGTGGTTAACACACTAACTGTAGGCTTTTAATGCTTTTAACGGTGGTTAACACACTAACTGTAGGCTTTTAAGGCTTTTAATGGCGGTTAACACACTAATTGTAGGCTTTTAATGCTTTTAATGGTGGTTAACACACTAACTGTAGGCCTTTAATGCTTTTAATGGTGGTTAACACACTAACTGTAGGCTTTTAATTATTTTAATGGTGGTTAACACACTAACTGTAGGCCTTTAATGCTTTTAATGGTGGTTAACACACTAACTGTAGGCTTTTAATGCTTTTAATGGTGGTTAACACACTAACTGTAGGCTTTTAATGGTGGTTAACACACTAACTGTAGGCCTTTAATGCTTTTAATGGTGGTTAACACACTAACTGCAGGCTTTTAATGCTTTTAATGGTGGTTAACACACTAACTGTAGGCCTTTAATGCTTTTAATGGTGGTTAACACACTAACTGTAGGCCTTTAATGCTTTTAATGGTGGTTAACACACTAACTGTAGGCTTTTAATGCTTTTAATGGTGGTTAACACACTAACTGTAGGCTTTTAATGCTTTTAATGGTGGTTAACACACAAACTGTAGGCTTTTAATGCTTTTAACGGTGGTTAACACACTAACTGTAGGCTTTTAATGCTTTTAATGGTGGTTAACACACTAACTGTAGGCTTTTAATGCTTTTAACGGTGGTTAACACACTAACTGTAGGCTTTTAAGGCTTTTAATGGCGGTTAACACACTAATTGTAGGCTTTTAATGCTTTTAATGGTGGTTAACACACTAACTGTAGGCCTTTAATGCTTTTAATGGTGGTTAACACACTAACTGTAGGCTTTTAATTATTTTAATGGTGGTTAACACACTAACTGTAGGCCTTTAATGCTTTTAATGGTGGTTAACACACTAACTGTAGGCTTTTAATGCTTTTAATGGTGGTTAACACACTAACTGTAGGCTTTTAATGGTGGTTAACACACTAACTGTAGGCCTTTAATGCTTTTAATGGTGGTTAACACACTAACTGCAGGCTTTTAATGCTTTTAATGGTGGTTAACACACTAACTGTAGGCCTTTAATGCTTTTAATGGTGGTTAACACACTAACTGTAGGCCTTTAATGCTTTTAATGGTGGTTAACACACTAACTGTAGGCTTTTAATGCTTTTAATGGTGGTTAACACACTAACTGTAGGCTTTTAATGGTGGTTAACACACTAACTGTAGGCTTTTAATGGTGGTTAACACACTAACTGTAGGCTTTTAATTATTTTAATGGTGGTTAACACACTAACTGTAGGCCTTTAATGCTTTTAATGGTGGTTAACACACTAACTGCAGGCTTTTAATGCTTGTAATGGTGGTTAACACACTAACTGTAGGCTTTTAATGCTTTTAATGGTGGTTAACACACTAACTGTAGGCTTTTAATGCTTTTAATGGTGGTTAGCAAAGAAGCGTATGTACATTACTAGCCACACAAGCACGTTTCAACAATGGGGCGCGAGTCAGTCACTCAGTCAGTAACGGACAATGACTGTTGTAGGCCGCGGCCCCCAGGGTCCAGCAAAAAAGGATTTCTTGCTAAATAAATACAGGCTACATATTTATAGTATTTACAGTATTTTCATAAGTTAAAACGGTTATAAAGGAATAGCTGGTGTAGCTGTGCTCATTCGTGGGAACGTTTTCAGTGTGTGTACCTGCGTGTGTGTTTGTATGCGTGTTTGTGTATGTGTGTGTGGTTTGCCTACAGACCTTCAGCCTCATTATCATAATGCTGGAGATACTGTATGCAAGACAGATTGAATGATACTTTAATGGAACTGGCAGAAACGCTTCAGTGAAAACTGAGTAGTTTTTTTTAGGCTGTTTGCGGTGGCACAAACCAAAAAGCCATCTGTCTGAAACAGTTTCAGTATTTTAAGCACGCTAATGCAAGTGGTGCAGACTTATCATGGCAGACTTTCAGTTTTAAATGATTTGAAGGTGTGCCTGGGCACTGGCCACCCATGAGCTTTCCACATAATCTTTAAATTAACGGTTACATTAACTTTAGCCTCTCACATTACTTGATTATGTACAGTATGCTCTCTGCTCCGACTCACTAGCTACTCATTTAGGACTATCTATTTTGCCCTTAGGAGGATTCAGAATTAATGGTCCAGGGTCTCTACAAAAGAACAGGATAAATTATTAAGGTTGTTCATTTCATGTTTCATTTATTAAATATATGCAGACTGTAACTGAAAATATTAAATAGTGATAATAAATAATAATACAACTATTATTATTATTAGTATTAGTATGTGAATGATACACTCTGTTAAATTCCTTTCGGTGTGCTTTTAAATTAAATACAATCGTTCAAATGTGTTTTTTCTCATCACAGGCATATGTGGCTATTTTCAAAATGAAGGTTGTAATTTAGGTTCACGCAAACTGTCCTGGCATCTGAATCCCTTTCCTTATTCCTTAAATAAAACAACCGCTACTGACAGCTGATGATTGAACGCTTTAAAGATGCTGTCTTTAAATGGTGTCTCATACCATCTGCCAGAGTATACACACCATGATTATGATCCATCCTAGTCATTTGTGTAGAACGGCAAGATGTTGAGTGACTCAAGGAGTTACGTGAACCAAGGATAAACTGGTCAGCCTTTGAGATATGCGACATTTTGCTTCGCAATCTATCTGTATGTTGATAGAATACACCCCCCTTAAGATTCCCATGCATGCCATTATTGAGTGACGCCATTCCTGTCCCCTTTATGGCAGTTAAGAGAAATGACTATGCAAATTTCACCAGCTAGTATGCATGTCAGAAACCAGTCGTTGCGGGAGGTCGAGCTCAGTCATGTTGAAATGCGACAGTACTTAGCCCAGATCACACATTTAGAAATGGGCCCTCGCAGGTCAGCGGAGACATGGCTGATGGTGATTTAGTGCTGTCAAGTGTAGCGTAGAACCATTAAAATAGCGAGGGGTTTTTAATAACATATGACAATATATTAATATACAGTGTATAATTGTTTACTGAATTGTCACCACGCTGCATATACAAAACATTTTTGCTTGAATTGAGGTTTAACTAGCACAAACACATTATTTTTTTCATTCTACATATAGGGCCTGTGCAAAAGCTTCTAGCACACACAAAACCAATAACATAACCCATGATTGGTCATGGTATTTGTTTTGCACTGATCATTGGTTGTTTTATTAGTTTTGCCTGTGCTAAAATGCTTTGCACAATCAGGCCCATAGTGTATAACGTATACAGAATAGGGTACCTTTCCTACATGAACTGCGGGTTATTGTAAAATTAAATTTCACATATTAATTGGTAGTCTACTAATTAATTTGTATCAGTTTTAAACAGTCAGTAATTTCTTATTAAACTGCTGTTGGACATTATTATCTAAAGGGGATGCAAGGCCTAATCGATTCCTTTACAACACTAAATACAGTAATGTTTTGTGTTCTCCAATACAGTACTCCCAACATAGGCCCCATTGCTCATGAGCAGTAAAGCTACTTGCAGCCACAGCATGTCTATCAGTCTTTGATCAGATATCAAATAACTCATCATCACAAAAATGCTTTTCCCTGCATTTCTGTGACTTTTGTGACAAATAAATCTTACAAAAGTATAAACAAGTAAAAACAATAAAATGAAATAGAAATAAAAATATTTATTACTCATCAACCATTTCCAACAGGCAGCAACCTGGTTCAAATTTGTTCTGACTTATGGGGGCGTGAAGTCCCTTGAAACTATTAGAAAAATGCCTTTTGTGTCTGTGTCAAACTAGGCTATAATCTTTAGCCTACTAACAACATAATAATGTGATAATTTAACTATCATAAATTCAAGGTTTTCCATGCAAAACTCAATTATTGATCTTAAACTTGTCCTAAATGAGGACAAAACTAAGTTTATGATATTCTCTAAAGCTAAAAAAAAAATAAACTAAAGAATAAACTCAGGCAAGACCTTGGAACTGAGGAATTAATTCCAATGACAGTTTTTAAATCACTGGCTAAGGATTTTGTACTTGATTTAACTGATTTTGTTGTATTTATATTGTATGTTCTTGTGGAATTGCTGTTTTCTGCATTTTCTTTGCTGTTGCGATGCAGGGCCCTGCTTGCTGAAAAGGAGACCTTGGTCTCAGTCAGGTTTCCCTGCCTAAATAAATAAATAATAATAAAGCCATTCAATTACATGTAACTGTATAACGGTCATTTTACGGTGAGCTACTACAATTCAGGCCAACTTAGCTGAGTAAAGTAGATACTGCACTAGTCTGTAGGCTTTGTGAGAGCGCGTGCATTTTCCAATTTGCCATGGCACAAAATGAACTGATGAACAAGAAGCAATGGGTGAAATTAAGCCATATATCTTCACTTATCTCTATAAAGTGCCATTGTTCTTATTATTATGCATAGCACTTTTATTGTGCTGTTTATTGTGCTGTTCTCAGCACAAACACAAATGTGTTTGTTATAAATTGAAGCATTGTACACACTATGTTTTTTATATAGTCTTCCTTTGTGTCTTGTAATATGCCTAAACATATTAAAGGTGTTATTTATCTGATGATAGGTACGTGGAGTAATTACACTATGTAATATGAACATTCTTAAAAAGCGTCACTTGGCCAATTTAAGTAGCGCAAAATCACAATTCTAGTGTTAAAAGTGCCCCTTTCACACGGTTTAACATATTTGGACAGGCTTCCGTGTGCTTGTACAGGCATTCACAAGACTGACATAGTATACTGATAGTTTACTTCTTTTAATGTAACGTGTACAAACTCGTCATGTGATTACCTGCTGAATTCAAATGCGTGTTTTCTGGGTTCCACTGCCCTGCCCTGCCCTGTAGCTGAAAAGCTTGGCACTGTGGAGGTCCCTAGCCTGTCACAAGATGTGGCGCTCCCCAATTATCACTACCCCTCTCCACCTGCCCGCCTCTGCCCCTCTGTGTACCCATACCCCGTTCCTGCTCCCCCGCTCATTTAAATCTCCTGTCCCTCCCCAGTGCTCTCGTTCCTCCCATTAGCCTGCACAGCGGCTGCAGCCAACCCCCAGGTCTCAGAACAGTGCTTTTCTGCACCGCTGCTCCACACAGCCAGGGCGGGGGGGCGGGGGGGGGGGGGGGGGGGGGGGCGAGCCACTCCCGGCGATAAGAGAGGAACAATAAATTAATAAACCGCTTGTTTGTTCATATACCTTTCTCCTTTGTGTTCATTTGTACCGCTCACGGCACCTCGGGCGAATCGGCTTTGAATGATGCGGTGTGGTTTGAGCCGCCCCCTGTCTCCCGGCGCTCCTTCTTATCGTCACCTACGGCAGGCGGCTGATTACATTCACACCCTTCGTTTCCTCGTGCCTCCTCTTTGACATCCTGCTCTGGCGCCGGAGGAATATGGCCCTGGACCGGCGGCGGCGCAACACCGCCTTCCAACATTGACTCCTACCGGAGGCCTTATGAAGGAGGCGCCCTGCGCCTCGGCGTCCGTGCGAGCGTGCCGCAAAATTCTCAATCAACCAGGCGAACGTTCCACGGCGACAGTTATTTTGGGTCCACTGTTATCCGCAGGTTGAGGGAGGCATTTTTGACCGTAGAAACTGCGGGCCGTCCTTTGGCGCTCTAATTGTAAAGGGGATGCAATCAGTGGCGCCCACGATACCAGGAAAACCTGCAATGTCATGGAATTCTTTGATCCTCAAGTGCTAGGAATTTAGAAATCTGCCGGCCGACCTCTACAAAAGCATTCGGTAACATCAATTATTGCTCTGTTTACGGCTGGCTGGCTCACTGCAGAAATGGCCTCTGCTGCAGTCTGAAAGGAGTCACTGGTATAGAATGCCAAATCAGGACAGACCCTTGTCCGCGCAGACAGGGCATGATTGCATGAGAATTATGCCGTCCTGCAAATGATCCTTCAGAAGCTGGCACAAGTATTTTAAGCCGTCTCAATCAAAATTATAATGAGATGAACTGGCGGATGGGGTTTGAATGCATAGGGTGCCGTTCTTTGGTTGCATTTTTATCCCACTGAATTCAGTGGCTTGATAGCTACCTGTATTAACCTGAAGCCATTAGTGTATGACTCATAACAATTTAACTGTAACTGTGACCTGAACTTGCACTTGGTTGAATCCAGGCCCTGGTCAAAAGTGTACTAATAAACAGGTTTTCATTTAACTATTAAAAACATGTTTTCATGTAACTATCAAAAACATGTTTTCATGTAACTATCAAAAACATGTTTTCATGTAATATGTATCACATCTTTCTAACTTTGTATTGTATGCTATATGGAATTGATTACATGTACAGGCCCCTTGCCAGACATCTTCGTGTATTTTCAATGCCTCCCTATTTCCTGTATTGTGTATTTTAATGATTTCCCTGAGCAGAAGAGAGTGAAGAGTACCGAGCACCATGGGAATGGGTATCTATGGCTTCCACTCACTTTCTAGAACTCTTTAATTGAAACGGAGCCTCCAACTATGTTCTTTCTGAGTTACTTTTGCTCTTGTATATCATATGCTTTTTCGGCAGCATCACCGTGACTTCACTCCTAGCTAATTATTTTCAGTAACTCCGGGAGCATCTGTAGAAGTTAGTCTGTGTTTTTTTTTGAAGGAATACTGCAGAAATTGCAATGCATCCCTTTGCAGGATATTGACTGAACTCTACTGTACATATGGCTTTTCTATACTTTGACGTAATCCACAACTACAGACAGAATCCATAGCTTTTGTGAACCAGTGACAGGATTCAATCTTTTTCTTCTGAACATATATCTCATATCTACTTTTGAGCTCAAAAAGTTTTTTTTCCTTTTTTTACTGATAAAAATCTGCTCCTTTTTAACCCTGTTGAAGAAGTTTACCGATGTCACACCACCAAAAGAAAACTTTCTGAAAGACACGGGTGGGGTACATGGGTGGGGTGCATGGGTGGAGTGGGGTGGGGTGCATGGGTGGAGTGGGGTACATGGGTGGGGTGGGGTACATGGGTGGGGTAGGGTGGGTTTTGATGTGTATGGCAGCATCACTAGGCTAGAGGCTAGAGTGTACAAAACTAATTGTGGAAAAAATGTTTTCCATCTCTGTAAAATGCTTTACGTCTAACATTTATTTTCTTCTTATTCATAGAAGATCAAATAAAAACAGTTGCAGGTTTGCACTACACAACGCACCCAATTCCCTCACTCCCCTGGAGCCTCCTCTCAAATCTTCACCCGTTTGATTCTTCACATGACCAGGCACTGTGCATGTTAAAAAAGGAATTCTTCCAAAAAATAATGGTTTCCTCCTCCTTCCCTGCATGACATTCAAAAGCACGGCGTTTTGAAATACCTGCTCATGTCAGTTGTGAGGGAGGTTCTGAATCACTCGTTTTCATAATGGCGATGTTCTCAGTTGTTGCGGTACATACCATTACGTCCATTTTTATGGTGCACACTGGGACTGGCGCACACTGAATTACAAATGCCGAGATGGGCTCCCATTGCCCCCTACATTCCGGTGGAATAAAAACACAACAGCAGACCATTAAGCTTCTGTTCACTGGCCTCAGGTGCCCTTTACGGTGTGCCACACATTCCGACGAACATCCGGGAGACTCAGGTGCTTGATGATAGAGAGAAGGAGGAAAAAAAACTGAAAACCTCTTGACCCAAAATGGCCTCTGTGTTCCCCTCCTAGCCTATAGCTTTAAAAAAAAAAAAAAAAAAGAAGAGGGCCGTGATGTGCAGCAAGCTTCACCTTCGGGGTGCGGACTGCAGAGATGGAAAATGTTCTCTGAATGTTTTCTGAAAGGGGTGGAAAGGGCTGCTTTAAATCTCTTCTATATTTGTAATCCCCAAAAAGCGGTTTCCTTAATCTTTTTTTTATTATTTTTTTTAACTAAATTTAAAATGCGTGCAAACAAAAACAAGTTGGTGGATCAAAGCCGCGTGAATGAACAGCGACACTAAGATATGCGACCGCTCTGAACAGACTGTAATGCTTCACTGATTAGAAGAAATAACTTTTATTTTATTCCTCCAAAAAGAGAACCTTTTTAGAATGAATGTGTTCAGCAGCTTATCAGTTTTCTCCTCTCAATAGTGTCAATCCCTTGCAGGATATTTTGACCAAAATCACAAATTCTTGTGAAAGCAGGCATAAAGAGCTAAGTATAATTCCAAACAAAATTATTATTATAAATACAAATGACTGCATTGTTGTTCAGCACCCCATGATTGATTATAACCTAATAAAGAGTGAGAACCTTTGTTAATATCATGAACATCGGCATGGCACGGGTGGTGTAGAGTGTGGTGCAAAGCCATGCAGATATCTTAACAAGGGTTCACATTTCACATCACTTTCATAAAATTGGTTCGTTCAGAGATATCCTATAGACTCAGAAAAGTTGGACTAAACCATTTAAAATAGTAAATAGTAATGGGCTTCCAGTGTAAACTTCCACAGACTAAAGTCCAGTTAGTCGCTAAGCAACAAGAGTTCCATTTCTGACAAAGATAGAGTATGTGACTTTTTCCCAATGGTCACATTTGTAGTCAAAACATTTCAGTCACAACATCCCTTGGCCCTGCCCACAGAGAAAGAGACACCCCCACCCCACTGCTTCCACAGACCTCGTTCTGAACGTGCAAATCTTCTCCACTATGAACACCTGGACATAGAGCATTGTTGTGACTTATTTTAAATATTTACTTGGACATCATGCGATTTGATGATTCACTCATTTGTCAATCACTAAACCCAAAGGTGTGATTAACACTAGCCAGAATTTCAGAATTTCATTGGACTGCATTTTTGATTGTCTGCAGATTCTTGTAAAGTACTTCAGTGAGTTGGTGTGAGTTGCATTATCACTGAAATTAACTAAATAGAATGTGCAAGAATTCATTAAATGTGTCATGTTTTATACGAACCTCTTACGATCTTAAGCTTGCATTACATAAAGCACTTATATCCATGCCTTTTGAGCGTTGAAAAGCATGTCTGAAGACTGCCAAAACAGTGACATGTTGTGTAACTGCTACAACAGTCATGAAGCACTGTAATTGCTAATGGAATGCTAAAGGTGGTAGTCCCATGGTCAGGAAGGCATTATTTATGCATTGTAGCATTATTATGTTACACTTAATATAAAGTATGAAAACAGTTTCTTGAAAAATAAAAGCTTACATTTCTTGCTTGGCACCGCAGTGGTCCAACCAAATAACCACAGATGCACACTCTCTCCTCATACTG
Source organism: Synaphobranchus kaupii (assembly GCA_029718625.1). Lineage (NCBI taxonomy): Eukaryota > Metazoa > Chordata > Actinopteri > Anguilliformes > Synaphobranchidae > Synaphobranchus > Synaphobranchus kaupii. The sequence goes on along the minus strand of CM056384.1, from coordinate 55,973,440 downwards.
TAAGAAACCCTCTCCCACACACAAATCGATAGTATAAATCCGGAACTTGGGGGCTGACAGTCATATTTAATACATCAGAACATCTTTGTTTGGTGCGGTTCAGCCAGGAGGCATTACATATTCTGGGTGAAACGACCATGCGTCCCATTTGTCTGCAGGCACGGCCCTCCAAATTCTTACCCCCAAGTAGCATTACATCCTCACAGGACTGCCACAAGACAATATACAACAATTCAACAGCTAACTACCTTTTTGCACACAGGGTCAAAGAAATCAGTTACGATACTTCGTTTTTTTTTCCAGATTGATCTTTGGGAACTTTTCCTGGCTTTGAGAGTCTGCTGAGAGGGCTGTCTGCTCCGCCAAGGGGGTCAAGGCCCATATGAACGTGTGTGCCTGCTGAGAGGCGGTGGCTATTGACCCGACTCATAGCACAATCGAGTATTACTAGAAGGGGAGGAAAACTCCACCAGGAGCGCTCAGAATTTTCCATTAGGTTGGGTTTTGACATCGGCAGCAGGCCATGCAGTGGCGTGGCCAGTGAGAACCCTGCTTTACTGCGGTACTGCCTGCTGGATGACAGAAAAGTTTCACAGAGTGTTCCAGTCTGTCTGAGGGCAAAGGCCACTTTAGAGTATTCACTGCTGTCAAGAGCCACCTATCAAAGAAAGAGCAGCTCTTCTTTAAATATATAGTTAATTGCTTAACTGTGGATATGGTAATTTGAATTTTTAATCAGAGAGGCAAAATTAAGAAATACAATTATTAGATCACAACAGTCAAATCTGTCCAAGCTGTTGGAAAACACGAAGGTATATTTTTGGACAGTGCATGCCCCCTTCAATTATAATTTCAGCTTCTATCTTATGGTTACCAGTATAGTTCCCAGGCTCAAGAGCAATCCCTATAAACCATCTTGTGTATATACATCCATCATCCTGCTTAGCAAGGGGTAAATTAGTGCATCTTTTTCCTACATGTTCTGAACAAATATTTTTATATTGCCATTTATGGTGTGCTGTTATTTAGTGTGTATGAATATTTTAATTGAGCTTTCTGTTACCTGGAATAAGCTTATTGACTTGACTTGACCTCGTACAATAGGGTTTTTTTAATCTTATAATATTCGTATTGCTCCATCAATCAGTGTACAGTGTACAAATCTTATAGTAGTTCTGTCTCATCAGTGATCATTAGTATGAGCTGACTACTGCACTGAATGAGAACCACTGCCACTGGAAAATGCATTCTTACTCCTGATTATTGCCTACTTTCTTTGGCCTTGATCCAGTCAACACTTTGGAATAACATACAAGAGTTAACTTTGTTTTTGTTTTTTGCAAATACTAATTTTTTTTGTGATCGCTGACGTCGCCAACCGTCAAACTGCGAAGAAAACCGCTAACGCTCGCATTTTAATTGTGTGTGAGATTTTAAGGACAAATGCTGATTGAGTCCAGACCTTTGTCTCAGCAGGTTCTGCTGGTTATCGACACACCGGGTGGTGTGCCTTGCTGTTCCCCCCGGACCCAGATGCTTCTATACTTCTCCGTCAAACTCTCGAGCCTTATCTGTGCCCTGACATTGAGGCGGATTCTGAAAGCTAACTTACACGGCGCAGGCAAAATTAGCGCTTATGCAGCCCTAGTAATTAATGAGAAGAGGAGCATGGGCATCCATCACACGGTTTTCTGAGGGTCTGACAGCTACTGCCGCATAAGCAGGGGGGTTGTTTATTATGCCTTTTCAGGAAGCTTTCACATGTGTTACCTCATCGCCGTTACGAGTTAAGCTATAAATGTTACGACACAATGCGCCACGTTGTCCATCGCGATACTGTTCATGTCAATTTGCATCGGTCCCTAAGAAATGAACGACAGACGAAAACCGTAATTTTGACGTCGAGTTTGACTCCCTCCCTCCCTCCCTCCCACGGTCGGCGAGACCTCCTGCCCCTCCCATCCCGAGCGTTCCGTGACAGGACATCAAAAGAAACCCTGCAAATCCAGGCCGTGTAATGAAGGAAGTGCAGTTGTACACATGCTGAAGGAAATTGGCGGGGACAATGGGGGGTTGGAGCGGTGGGTGGGGGTGGGGGGTGTGCTTGGGCGGAAAGACAGAGGTTATTCCGAGTGCTCTATCATCCATCCTTGGCGCGCGTCTGGCGGGCTGTCCGCCACGTCTGCGCATACATTAGACAGAGATTAGATAAATCAGGGAGTAGAACGAGAGGCGGCGGAGCGCGCGCAGTCGATCCCATACAGGAGGCGCGCGAGCCGAGCCAGGGTACGCGGGAACTGGAATAACCTCAATCCCCCCGGGGGGACAGGGGTGCCCTCCATCCGCAAAGGAGTCCTCTATTTCTCTCCTTTAGTCTATAAACACACAGGATGCGCGGCCGTATGAATCAAATTACTCCTGTACCTTCACGAAGAGGCATTCTTTTATATTGATATTTTTCCCCCCAGGTAATGTGTCAAAACTAAAATGAATATATATAAAAAATAAAAAAAAGGTATTCATAGAGTTATGTATTCAAGGATGGAACAATTTGCTTGAGCAATCAGACAGTGACAGTAAACAATATGTAAATAATGGGTAATATTTCAATGAATACATTCTTTTCTGAACAAGGTTAAAAGAAAGTGTGAAATGCAGTATGCATGCATTATCAGTCTAAATAAAGAAATCATTCCTCAACATATACGTAGGTCTGTATTCTTCCAGGGAGTGCAATTATTCAAGTGCCGTATGACTAAATTATTTTAAGAACATCCTCTAATGAAGAAAAATAAGTGTTGTGTCAGGAGCATAGCCAGGTCTTTTTTGAGCTCTTAATCTTTTGTTGTCTTTTGTAGGTCAGAAGGATGTTGACTTTTTTTCAGTTTAATTCTCCATCTAGTCCAATTTGGCCTGATTTTCAGCACTTTCTTAACTGTATATTCAAATAATAGGCACGGGACTTGTCCATGACAGAATCTCCCAGATGAGGCATTTTGTCAACATTTATCTGTGCACTGATGCAATAATTATACTGAACCCAGGGCGACAGTGTTGTGGATGAATGAGGACAGTCCTGTTAGACATTGTCTCATCAGGGTCATTTTTTAAGGGCAATATTTTTTATTATGTATTTATTTATTTTGGAGAAGAGTATGAGGCAAGTTGCCAAGTTTATGATAGGATAAGAGTTTCTGCCAGGAGGCAAATAAATAATGTAATACAATAGTGTCAGAAAGTGGATCACGATTAATGAAAAAATTGCATCAGGACCTTGGCAGAGTGTTCTGTAGTGTTTCGGCAACAGAGCGACGATGGCTCCTGTTTCCCTGTCAGAGCAATTACCTGTTTGGCAGATTGACTTCATTTTTCTCAGTCATGAAAATCATGGATGGTCATACAGTAGTTCTGTCTAATATATCTATACCTATGTAAACACTATTTTTTTCATATTATACTCTGGTGTGTGTGTGTGTGTGTGTGTGTGTGTGTGTGTGTGTGTGTGTGTGTGTGTGTGTGTGTGTGTGTGTGTGTGTGTGTGTGTGTGTGTGTGTGTGCGTGTGTGTGTGTGTGTGTGCGTGTGTGTGTGTTTGAGAGCATATTGCTGTGCTATGTCATGAAATAAACATTTCCATCATAGCAGTCTAATAATCTAGTTGTTCTGTAGAGTGCCTGACCACAGTAATTCTACGCCTGGTCAGGAAGGTATATTTTAGCCACCATGAGTTCTTGGGCCCTTCTTTCATACTGTAATTATTTTCTTTCCAGCTGTACTTGACAGCTCTGTTTTGTACTGATATAAAGGAATTGAAACACAGTATGTTTGCCTCGTGATAAAAAAGGTACTAGCATCCATTGTGGGGATTTTGGAATTGCATCAATGCTTTTACCCTTTTGGAATTTCATTATCATTATCTGTTCTACACACACCCATAGATCCAATAACATACATTTAGCCGATTTAAGGGCATATGGAGTTTTTCTTTTTTTTTCAAATTCAATCAAACAAACTTTAATGGTGGTTAACGACATGGAAACACATCCACCAAAAGTAGCCTGTAGTAGCTATAGCTGCTTGCTTTCATGCATTGGCTACGTCTGTAGCTAGCCTCCCAAGCCACCTAGCTAAAATAAAAAAATAGCTAGTTTCTAGGTAATATCCAACTCGTTAGCTCAAAGACAGAACATTTTTAATCAGGTTATAAACTAAGCAAGATCAATAGCCTTATAATGCAGAGTAAGCAATAGTAAGCAATAAGTGCCTCAGCCCATATCTATCAAAACAAGTTGCTGTGTGCTATACTGAGATAAACTAGGTCGGCATTGTTTGTTCAGTTGTCCATCTAATTTATGCACTGCCATTCTACAGAGGAATTGCATCCCTTGTAATGTTTTATACTAAACAGACACTGGTCCTTGTTTCACTATATTAAAGTTACTTTCTTATTTTATACATGGTCTGTTTAATACCTTTATTAGATTTATTCATTTACCATTTAGTTGGAAGAAAAAATTGGAAATAATGGGGGGAAAAAAAGCTCAGGGCTGCTGGGTGACTAAACATGTTAAGATAATGTTCAATACATGGGCCCCTTGATTTGGTACTGAAGCCAGTCCATGGAAGTGCCTACTGTGGCCAGTAGCCCCATAGGACAATGCACAATGAGCTCAAACATCACCCGTGGATGGGAGGGTTTCAGTCGGCTGGGATGACTGTCTCATCGCACACCAGTGACCCCCCTGGTCAATTGAGCTGAAAGGTCTTCCTCCACCTCCTGTTTGTGCACACTGTGGTGTGACCGAGACTCAATGTTCATGGTTATGGATAGCTGCTACGTTATGATAGAACTGTACTTCGGTCAGGACAACTCACGTATTAAATTACGCTTAATGAATGAATGTGCTGCATAAATATTTTAGTTTGGCGGTGAATGGATCTGCTTTAGTACTGCTCCGGAGCACGGGCATCTCCCCCCGCTAAACAGGAGATGACCAGAAACCCCCCATACTAAAGCTGATCCAAACGACAGGTGGAAGCTGGGGTGGTGGAGGGTGACAGCAAATTTATTTTAACACAAGCCGTAAGCAACCAAAGAGCAGCGCATCAGCATTCAAGCAGTGCAGAGAGAACTGATTCTCGGCTTAAAAAGGGCGCTCCATTAGAGGTGTGTGCATGTGATGAGTACAGGACGCTTGATTGCTAGCCGACCTATGATAAGAGTTTCCTGACAGAACTCGCTCTGCGTACGTTAAAACGTTCGCGACGCTCATTTTATCGGACCTGTTTGTAGTTGTTTCAATGACCTTCGGTATGCACTTATTGTACGTCGCTTTGGATGAGTGTCTGCCAAGTGAATGCCATGTACTGTAATAAGAAGCCGCGGCTGACATCACACGCTCCAGAGGAAAGCACGTCTGTCTGTGCTCTCTCGAAACGACAACAGAGGTTGCGATGGGCCTTTGAGCGTGATCATGATTTGACATTCAAAATTAAAGTTGTGCAGGATTAATTCTGGGAAATGTTGCTCCATTTCAAGTCTATTGTTTAAACAAGTATATCATCAGGCATGTGAGCATAAACTGTAGCTGCAGTAACGGGATTAAATCGCAAGCAACCTCAATCAGAATTTACTGAGATTGCAGCTTGCGCTGAATGTTATTCTTCGATTGTGTCATTGCACGAGTAAACAACAAGCAGATTGATATCACAGCAAATGTGGTAAGAGATTTCTGTAGATATTATGACATATTAAAGCAGCTCATAAACGATGGTAAGGCGTAATGAATGGATTTACCCTGGATTGTTAACCTCCTTTGTCAAGTTATTAAATTTTTTTGTGATATTATTTATAGGCCTATCAGCATTTTAAATGTATACCTTCATGTGAGAACTTCAGAGCAATGTCAATTTCCAAGGAGAACATCTTCAGAGCAATGATTTCTAAAAATAATCAAACCTCAAAATATTAGGCACTTAAGCATCTGTCTGCCATCAACTTTTTAAAAGTCCATTCCAGCAACCAACAGTGGCTTTCAGTCAAGTGCTAAGCCAGCAATGGTAGTCCAGCTTGTTTATAATACGTGCCTGTGTACCTGTGCTTCTACTCCACTATACAGTGACAGTATCCAGAAGGGCGTCTCTCCGATAACTTATTGATTTACTGTCTGTGTTTTCTAAAGTCATTAAAAGTCGCCTTTCTACCTGTCACTCAGTCTCGGCGAGTGAAGGCATAAGAGCCTCTACCCCCCCCCCCCCACGCCCCCCGCCCCACAGGACGTTTACAGCAGAGAGAGGAGACGCGTGTAGTCCGCACAGAGATGCAGGCGGTAATCTGCTGTTCTTCGGCCATTATCCCGCCCTGCTGATCCAACGCCGTACGTAAAATGTCATATGGAGTACAGACTCGGCGCAGATAATCCAGCGAAGCTGAATTAAAGACCGAGGGAAAGCGAGGCTTATTCACTGAGGTGGCGCTCGACCAATCTTCCCCCGGACCAATGTGTCATTCTGTTCTGAAGGCACCATATTTTATGAAGTGTGTGAAAACTGCAGCATGCTGTTAGTCTATTAACTTGCAATTAGTGTGAGGGGAGATGATGTCCAATATGTGTATCATATTGAATATCACAATTTGGTAAAATCAACACTTTGCTTCCCCTGTATTACATACACAGTACTGTAGTAACTGTATTTATGCGATGGACAGAGTGCTATGTCATGCTGGAAACAAGCACGTATAGTGTACAGGCTTTGAGAGCAAAATAAAGAAAATCTTGTGTATGTTGGGTGCTTTTGTTCGCTTTTGTTATATAAGTGTGGCTTATAATATATGAAAACAAAAGAACATTATCATTTTGATGTCGATGAGAACACAGCGTTCAGCCCATCTAGGCTTATCGTTTTCCCCGCTGTCTAGATTGTACCCACAGTTGATGGAGTGGTTTAGTGTTTGCTTGGCCCTTGTTCCCATTCCAGTTCCTGCGTTTGCAAGTTCCCCTACTCTTTAACTTGATATTTTTCTGTACATAAACATGCAACTGCCATCATAAATCCTCCTCTTCCTGTACCTTTGTATGTTCATACAATGGCAATAAACAAATTTCTGATTCTGATTCTGATTCTTTGCTTGCACCTGTTCCTGAATCTTTGGCTGCTCCTAAACCTCTATCTAGCCCTACACCTACACTCCTGTCCCTGCTCCATACCTCCTCCAGCACTTACTACTGTTCCTATACCTACTCCTGAAGCTACTCTTGATCCTGTCCCTGCCCTTGTATCTGTTCCCATACATGTTCCTGTTCAGCTACCTTCATCGCACTGCCCTGACACGCTCCTTCTGAATCCATGTCTTCTGTGAATGTTTTGCAAGTCTTTCTCAGTACCTGGAACTTATTCAAATATTAACTCTCTGAAGTGAGTCACATGTATTTTTTTTAATTTTCACTTTTGCCAGCTTGCATCAACACAGCTAGAAAATATCACGTTCAGCAATTCAGCAAAGAGAAGGAGAGGATGCTATGGATTTGTGCGTAATGGTTTAAAGGGACATAATTATAAGCCCATCTGTATGTCATCATTATATTGTGCACACTTACTTTGGCAGAAAGCAATGTAAGCATTGAAAAATAGGCTAGAGCATAAAATTAAATATAAGCTATTATTTTGTAGATTTACTTTGTGGTTCCAGTGGGGGTTGTATTTATGAACATGCTTTTCCCAGAAAGAGCCTTTTAACCCTGAACATTAGAGGGCCACTACTATTTTTTGTTATATTTTTAGTTCAGAAAAATTACACACAATGGGCCTCACTCATGCACATGAACGGAACTAATTTGTATGCAAATTTTTCATATTAGCAAATTTGGCCATATTTTGGCATTCATCAACGTTTTCGTATCTTGAGATTTGTTTGCACATACTAACAAATCAAATTTTACACCTGCTCGGGACCACGTGTACCGGGTTCGTAAATTCAGAATGATAGTGTAGCTTCTGCGTGATTATTAGAATATTAATTTATTTTTATTTCCTGTTAAATTCACAAGACTAAATGTAGCCTTTGAAATACACATTGCAAACGTAATAAATTGTGATTGAAAAAACAAACAGATTATGCCTATTAATCAATTGTAGGCTATGAAGCTGTTTAATTAGACCCATACGTAGGCTAATGAATGCTCCCAGTAGCCTATTTTTTTCTAAATTGCCAAAACTTTGAATTCTACATGGCCTTACATAGGCTATGCTATTTGCTTTAAAGTGGCTTACATAGCCAGGGTTGCAGTTGCAATTGTGATCAACAGCTTAATCCATCTAATGCCAGCGTACATCCAATTCCCCTATAACAGTGGTTGTCAAACTCGGTCCTGGGCCCCCTGTGTATGCTAATAAAACTTTGATTCCAGTGTCGGAATAATTATTTCCTTTTTGACTAGAAATTGACCTTTAAATGGAAATGACAGCCTCAGTATAAGGCAATTAATGGCCGTGGATTTATGCTAATCACAAAATAACGTGGACGCGTTTCATATGTGAATACGAAAAAATCTGCCATTCGCACACGGTTTGATGAATCCGCCGTTAATTTTTCGTACCAACTCGTTTCATACATAAATGTACGCGCATATTTAGGAATGCTTCATGACTGAGGTGCATTGTATGTGATTTTTATTATTGCATGTGAAAAAGAAAGTATGTCTCCGGGATGAAACATCTGTACTAATGAAATCCAAACAAAACGCTTAATCTCGTAATTAAAGGTTGTATCAGCGATTTTGGGTGGAAACATAAATGATCACATTCATCTGATTTTTCCTCACGATCCGCTAGCTGCCCGCCCCATAAGCAGGCCGTCAAAAAACCGCGTCTCTGTAGGCAGCCTATGCTCCGAGATCGTACACAAAAACAATGGTACTACCAACTACTCAAAACCAAAATAAACAGTATTCCAACCAATCACAATGATCTGCACAAACGTGACGTCACTTCTGAAGCGAAATCCCAAACAAACATACTTATGAATAATTATGTTATGTTTTAAAAAATAGTGTTCAAGCATCCAGAATTATAACCACGTTAATAACGTTTGTAAGAAACCAAACCGTTTGTAAATCCGTCAAGATTTCAGCGAGATAAGAGTATTAGCGTTTGTGCAGATCATTGTGATTGGTTGGAATACTGTTTATTTTGGTTTTGAGTGGTTGGTAGTACCATTTGTTTTTGTGTACGATCTCGGAGCATAGGCTGCCTACAGAGACGCGGTTTTTTGACGGCCTGCTTATGGGGCGGGCAGCTAGCGGATCGTGAGGAAAAATCAGATGAATGTGATCATTTATGTTTCCACCCAAAATCGCTGATACAACCTTTAATACAACAATGTTAGGATTGTAATTGTGGGGGTGAAATAGTATGAACACAAGAACGTTTGATTGAGTTAACCTTGGGACCAAAATGTTGAATAAAATAAAATAATAACCTTTTTTTCTCCTTGGTCTGCTACATGCACCACTGCAGCTCATGCAATGCCAAGTGCAGCTGCTAAGTGCCTGTGAAAAATGAGTGTAAACTAATTTAAAGTTCCAAGCATCATTTTTCCTATCACACCTATTATTGCAAAAGCTGTTTTTCTCCATTCCTAAAAACATTAATTTAAAAATACATTTCACACCATGAACCTTAGGTGCTGTTGCTATGTCTGGAATTAGCTCTGTCAGTGCCCTCCCCTGTCAATCAATCAAGTCACAATATGCTTCACAGGTTACTCTGGCCTAAACCCCCACAGAGCAAGCCAGAGACAAACCCCCCCCCCCCCCCCCCCCCCCCCCAACAAAATATATTGGACAGTTTAACATAATGTAAAATAAAGTAATTTTTTTAATATTTGGTTGCATATCATTTGCATGCCATGACTTCCTGATGTCTATGACCCACCAATATCAAAAGATATTGATACCAATATCAAAAGATATTGAATCTTGATATCTTATTTCCTGGTACTCTTACAAGCGATACTATAACTTCTCTGCATTTGAATGGATCTTTATGGGAATTGGGGGGTGGGACTAGATTTAGATGTAAATTATGCTGGAACAGTATGGAACACATGGTTGGAGAAATGGCTGTAAGTCGTCAAGCGTCTGAGGTATCAAACAAGCCTCAAACCATCACTCTGCTGCCAGATATGCAGTAGATATGGATGGAGGATCACTTTAAGGGTTGTTCCTCCTGACAAATTTTCCGATTGAACTCCGATTGAAAAAATAAGTCAGGAGAAGAAACCCTTCAAGTTTCTCTAAAATACAATCTGATCACACTCATCAGCAAAACACAGATAACTTGTTCTGTGATAGGAGAGTGAATAAGTCAATATCTTTGCTCTTGAACTGTGGATAGGATAGATGGTCCTGTGAAGTATGAACACACACACACACACACACACATCGTACTACACGTTGTCCTGCATTGCTCTACCAGGTATACTTGTGCAATATAAATCACACTCTTCTATAAATCACACTTCATTGGAACCTGTCACAACCTGGCTGTGAGTAATATATCACATCCGGGAATTCCTAGACACATTTTTCCGTCGCGTTTTTGTACGGGTAGAATTAACTAATTAATTTAAACCAACATAAATCAATAAATGAATGAAATGCGATACCAGCCACACTTGAAGTCGTGGTTGCCCATGCTGCAACTGACTGCCGGTTGTCAGTCTAATGTGCCTTCTGACTGCCTTTGAACAGAAGATGATCTCTGCAGTCAGGAAGATTAATAGTCAATAAACCATTAATAATTCAGCCTGCCTGTCTGCAGTGAATCGTGATTGATGATTTATTTGATGAAACTTTCACTCGGATCCGTGTTCGCTTTGTTTATGAACAAGGCTTTCTGACTCTTCCTGCGGCGTTATCGTTTGCCTGTCAGGCTCAAAGGCCAGCCCCCGTATCAGTGGGCTGACATTGACATTGACATGACACTGATGCAACTGAAATAAGGTTTCCCTCAAAGTGCAACGACTTTTAAACCTGCTTGGTTTAAAGGGGCACTATGCAGGATTTGTAATCCTTGCTGTGGTCGTGTGTTTACAATCAAAGAATTCTGTCCTCAACCCCGCCCACTCAATGTACCCAACATCGGCGATCTAGCTACCTAACGTAGCTAGCTGGATAGCTAGAGGTAACATTACTTACAGGTCCAGCAGGAAACACGCCAACTCCATGTCGCTTTTTTATGCTAAACTTAATTTGTCTCCATCGAGGAAAAGCAAATCCTAAGCAAATCCTGATTCTGCTTCTTGGACGCACCCTGTCGGCTTGTTGTTTGGCTTCACTTCTTCAACTCTGCCATTGCAGTAGCTAGCTAACATGCTAATGCTCCGCTGAAACCTGATCCCACCCCACAGGCTCTGTAGCCACACCCACCCCTCCCCACTTGTGTCAAGCCCAAAAAACTCCCTAAACACACCTTAGAATAATGAATACAGGCAGAGGAGATCGGATTTGGCAAATGTGTGCACAGACAGATTGCCATTGCATCAGATATGACTGAGCATGGTTATTTTATGTTATATGACCGAAGAAGATTATTTTCAAGTTTAATGCAATTCTACATTTAACAAATCAACATTTCAAAATATGGACAATTACAAAATATATTCAAGGGGGTAACTGCCCCGACAGGAAGTAAAAACCTGCAATCCTCTGTTATGATGCCATTTTTTATCTTTCTTTTAGGGTTAACCACCAGCACTGTATAGTCACAACATCTGCTGGTTTTCAATGTGATTCAATGCTTATGCACTTCATTTCAGTCGCTGGTTGGCTAAAGGAGCTACATGCCATTTTAAACATATTATACATATTATAAGTACAGTGTGTGCTATTTTTTAGTTACAGAGAAAAACCCTGGCTTTTGACAGTAACCACACACACACGGCCCTATTTTACACCTAAGCCGCGCTAACCCAAACGCGAGTGTCTTTGCTATCTTACACACGGCGCAGGGTTCATTATAGCCCCTAGAGCTTACGTCGGTTAAATACCAAGTGATGTTGCACCCATAGCAAGTGAACTGGGCGTGTTGGTCTTTAGATGAGGTGTGGCCAGGATTATTTTTGGAGTATTGCTATCTTGAGCCAGCAGAAAGAAATTGCGCTGAAACCACCACAAAGTCATGTCGCAGTTGTTTATATGTTATTTAAACGGAACAATATAAGTATGTCTACATAGGCATGTGCACAACGCGCATGCACCCTCCTGTCTGTTACACACAGAGGTGTGCACAAGCATGACTAAAAATATCAAGATTACAATGTGAAATGTTATTATTGTGTAGGCTATATCCAAAAATGCATAATAATAAAAGGGTCCATAGGTCAAAGCCTACATACCCGTCCCTCAGCGAAGGGGAATGCTGCATTAAATTGCTTTCAGCCCACTCCATCAACATCCAGGCGATGTTTGATGGTACATGTAAGGTTACATGTATAGACCATTCGCAATTATCCTGGATCAAGCTATGACTTAGCCTATATTTGCCAATAATTCCTGTAATCTTCTGGGGGGACAATCTTCTGTTACGGGACAATGGCTATTCATTAAAAAGGAGCTGATAACACCTATATCAAGTCTAATGCACAAATTGTCATTTTCACCTAATGCGTGAATTGTCATTTAATGTAAAATTTGCGCACTGCAATAGACGGACATTTGAGTTCTGAAAACGCGCTTCAAATGTCATTACAATACAGCTCTGTTCATCTAGGCCTACAGCCTGTAAGTAAATAGAATGGTTTTGACTGAAAAAAGTTCAAAACTTTGTCCAGTGACTATTGCATTTATTGTTTTTCAAATAGCCTAGGCTACAGTCCGCTGCGCATAAGGCTTTTTTCGATAGCCTACGGTTATAAAAATGGAGATAAATTTCACCATGTTAACTGAATTTTAGCCTTATATTTAAGCCTTCATATTTTTTTAATTACAGTGACCAGGCTTCCATACTCTCAGCTCATTAAAACCCCGCTGATTTAACCTGTTATACCATAACTAAACAAAATGATTTGAAAGAGAACAATTAATTCACAATTAATTTTATTGCCATTCTCTGCATGTGCGCTTTAACTTCATGCAGGAGCAGGTCTGTTTCACCTGCTTTAAATTGCACTTTTCACGGTCTTCCCGGGTAAGTGGACTTGTTTCTAAAGCAGTAAGCTGCTAGTAAAACATGTTGGTCACATTTCCATAAGCAGGACATTATAAAACAAGGGAACATATGCGTGGACCTCTGGGTTGCCAACCTGACATCTTTATTGTATTTAGTGTCGTCATTAAGGCAAAATAACAGTTTATTATACAGTTTGTTATTATAACAATTTATGTTATTAATCAATATTAGAATGCAGGTAATGAACTTCGGATGAAGCTTGAACTTCGAGAACTCCATGAGAACATCCTCATGGAATTGTTCATTGCATTGTTCATTCACAAGCAAGCAAATTTGGCGTTTTCTAAGCTGAGAAGGAAGCCATTGGTAGCTTATTCTCAGCTGTTGCAGGTGCTTTTAACAAAATCTAACTGCATATATTTTGTAAAATGACAGCACTGTCGGGAATTACTGGGAACTTATAATGGTTAGTCCGAATAATATTCATCATACTATTGATCCATATAGCCTATTCCTTGACCGCGCTAAACACGCACGGGCATGTCTGTTTCGCCATCATATAAGAAATCCACAAAGGTGGAAAAGTAAGCTTTTAAAGGGAATGGGATATGACATTTTGATTGGTTTATTGCATGTCACACCCAAGACACACCTATAATTAATGAAGAGACTAGGTACAACCCATTTGCACGTTGCGCCGTTCTTAGCGCTCAAAAAGCACGCCGTCAAACTAGCAAAAGTGGACTTAGACACGCCGTAAATGCATTTTACGCCAGGAGTTTAAACAAAGCGCTAAGATCGGCAAGATAGAGCCCACGGTCTTAATAAGTGAAAAATACTATGGCTACAAGGTTTGATCAGAAGAGAGATTTAATCTGATGTGTTTGTAAGAACAATGCGAATGTCAAATTCCTCTATTCAGTCAGCATTAATAATTCAAAGAAGACAACCCGGCTAATTGAATTTTGTATCGTATGTTTGCCAGGCCTGTGACGGAGGGCCCAGCACAAGAAAGCAGTTAATTACCGCAACCACACAGTATTCCCTCAGTGTTGAAGCAAAGCTACCATTTCAACTGCCCTCATTTTCAGTGGCACTGAGGTCCTTAAAACACTGACCTCCCTTATGAAAAAAAATAACCAAAAACGCAAAACTGTATAAAGATTCTAACAGTAATGGCAAATTTAGTGGCTGCTGGTTCATAATTTATCCTACAGTAGTAATCAGGATTATAACTTGACAAAATAAAAATGAAGAATCAATTAGTAACCAATTACTTATCATAAAAGATGGGAATCTTTTATAAAACATAACCATAGCAATAAAAACATTAAAAAAGAAACAGATTTAATAAGAGATGAATGTAAGGAAAAGTCTAATCAGATATGCTAATGGTAAAGCATAGCTGTGATGAAACCGGTTATGTTTGATCCCGGGGTTCAGACTTAAATACTCTTAGCATCACGGCACAGTTCACCCACCAGCTGGCAGCTATCTGATAATAAAACATGTAAGAGAAGCAGTTTTATGGCGTTCCTCTGACTTTCTTCATATTTTGGCTGTATGCTGGGTTGGTGTCTTTTTGTTGCCAATGAGCATGGATCAAAATGTGCTTCCAAGGAAACTTGAGGAATGCCTTATGTTCACATTGCCATACACTGTATACAATAATTATTAGCAGATGAAGTCATAATGCAAAATAGGGATGCTATGGATACATTATCCCAGTGGCACGAGGCTCCACCAGCCTTGTAAATACACCTCTGAACTCTTTCTGCCCTGTAATTTCACTCTCGCTCTTCTTCTGTGACGCAGGTTCTGCTACTCGGATCCATATGTCTGTCTCCTCCGCTGAGTCCCCAAGCTTAGCCTGATTACCAAACGACATGCACCCACATATTACTTTTCATATTTTAACATGCAAAATCCACCCTCACACACACACAATCGTAAACAAACACACACCCACAGAACTGTACTATCTTGAGTGATTTGTGTAATTAAGCATCGTTTCTCCCCCTAAGTGCTGGTGGGTATTAAATTTATAATGGCCGACGCATAAATAAGTAAACGTCCCTGCCACTGTTAAATGTGGAGGTTTGTAAATGCGACCTGTGCTTAATAGAAACTGAAGTGAAAACGTTCGTACGTGTAGCTACGGTCACTGCTTCTCTTTTCAGGCCCATCTTTCCAAGATCAAATATGGCTCTGGAGGTGGACAGAAAGCAGGTGGGAACCATGGAAAATGCATCAGGAATTACAAAACGGGGCCTGCACAAGGATGGGAAAACGAGTGTAAAAAATGTAACCCCAGCCACATGAAGATTTAACTCTCCCCTGCATTCTACCCAGACTTATATCACAAAGAGGTGAGCTACAGGACATAGCCCGCTCACCATGAATAAAGGAGCTTTACCTGACTTGACAGCTTGACATGCTTAGCAGCTTGAAATTCTCACATGGGAAAGTAGTATCTTTCATTACAGATTCGGTCAACTGATGCATCCACGAGACGATGATTTCAAATGCTTGTGAGGGTTCAACAGCAAAGTTGCGTCGCAGGAGCACTTCAAGGGGTCAAGTGTAGAGCCAAGTCTATCTGTACGTTGCTAGAGGGAAATTCATTGTGCAACACACACAGCACAAATTAAAACAAACTTATTGTGACATACAGGGCCATGAAAATAGACAAGATTCAGTGATGATCAATAAATGCAATCATGAGCAAAAGAAACTGATGAACCGCCCCTGCTTATTTCAATAAGTGTGGGCAAGGTGACAAAAAGGACATTGAACAGGCTGCCTCGTTTCCCCCCCCCCATTCTCTGCACTGCTTTTTTTTCCGCCGATGAACACGTTCTTGCGAAGACTGGCGTTGCATGAAATAATAAATATCTTGCGAGCGTGTTTTGAGACGGGGAGACACGTGAACGTGCTCCGAATCAATCAGGTGGGCTGAGCGCAAACACCCAGGGATGGGGAGAAAACAGCTGCGGGTGGGCATGGATCCGGAGGAAACGCCGGATCCAGGAGCACCCTGTGACCCTGCGCTTCACTTCCTGTCACCCCACCTCGAGTAGTGTGAACATATCTCTATGTATACTAATGCACCGTGATTAACCAAGCTTCTTAAATCATGGAATATCAGAGCCTGGGCTGGCTCAGAGATTGTGAAAGTGTTGGAAGTGAGAAGAGGCTGGTAAACGTTTGTGGGGCGTACAGTGACCCGCCGGGGTACCCCTCCTTTTCTGCTCTGCCACAGGTGTGGAGTGTGGTGTGGGGAGCAGGTACATATGAATGAACTTTAGACTGCGGGGCTGCATTTATCAAACACATCATTTAAAAAAAATTATAATAATGTTAGATTGGTATTCTTACAACACGGTGCACACTTGCACACACACACACACACACACACACACACACACACACACACACACACACATGCCCAAACATGCACACACTGCAAGCACAAATTCATACTCAGAAAAATACCTATAAATAGACTTGTGCAAACACATGCAAAAACACACAAATAATTACATAATCATGTAGACACACACACACACACACACACACACACACATACTTACACAGGCATGCATACTGTACACCCACATTCACATACCCCACACAGACACACACATGCAAACATACACACACAGACACAAGCCCACACACATACACACAAAAGACACTCCGCACACACGTACATATACACCCCATAGCCACAAGAGAAGGATGGAGATAGTGGGGAGTCTGGAGGCCGGTGAGCAAGGTACTTGAATTGCTTCAGTAAATATCCAGCTGTATAAATGGATTGTATGATGAAATGATAAAAATGTAATCTGTAAGTCGTTGTGGATAAGACTGATTCTGAAATGTAATGTAATCTAAAGTAAAGTCTGGTGATGCCCTCAGAAGTCTAGAGGGAGTGGTAGAAGAGGAAGAAGACATTACAAATCAAAGATCAATGAGGGAAGAAGAGCAGCCAAAAAAGTAAACGAAGAAAGGTTTTACAGGCATTATTTTTACTATATTCTTTTTTTATGTTTTTCAACCCTTTTTTTGAGCCAGACATGATGGCTAGATGCCATTTTGCCTCAGGGAAGCCTTTCAGTGTTTAAGGTTGGCTAGGTGATGCGATGCGCTGTCTCACAAACATACTTCACTGTGACCATCTAATAAAGACGAGCCTCTAAAATACACTCTATTATATGGCCCAAAAGCAGCAGAGCGCTCATAAAGCATGCACAAGCAAGGAAAACACTAATCAATCAATAGATTTATTTAGGATTTCAACATCCTGGATTTACATTCCACTGATGGCTCGTTATAGACCTTTTATATATTTCTGCTTAGTCAGCTGCAATATATAGCTCAAGAACTTAATCACAGACTGCAGGCACCTAGTCTGAACTCATCCCTGGTTTCCAGAGGAAAGGAGCTCCAGAGACTTCTAGAAACTCTCACCTTGCTGTCTGTGAACAGCGCTAACTGTAGCACTGCTAGGCACACCAGGGACTCGACAGCTCAGACATGGGTCAGATTCTCAGAAGGGAAAATTCGCTGAAGTGTTTTCTGGTTTGAATTTCTGCGTTCACTTTCGACCCACCTTCGATCTGATTGGTTGGAAAGAATTGGTTACGTCCTGAGGAGTGGGTGGATTTACCACTCTAAACTGCTCTGCTTTCGCCGACGCTTATAGCGGTGAGATATAAACCTGACAGGGAGGCTAAAACTGAAGGGAATTCTTGTTGCAGGAGAAACGGTTTCATAATGAGGCTATGTAACAGGCTATGTAACAGAATCTGACAGAGCAGCCAGTAACCCGTCCTGTCAGCAGAGCCCAACTGTCAAAGCCTTAAAGGGGAACTTGACATAAGGCAGGCAGCCACAACCTGCCTTGGCCTACTTTATTACCTGCAAACTGGTTTCTGGTGCTTTCAAACTCACAGCTTCTTAATAAATGTGTTGTTCAACTATATTTGCCACTACGTGTAAATCAAGCTGTTTGCTGTTACCTAACACCTCAAAACTGCGTCTGCACGAGGATCAGTCAAATAACTGCCCAAACAAACAACAGAGTTTCTTGCAGGAAATATTATGCTTTCAACCCATCTTGACAGGGAAATTCCACTTGAGTAGATGCTTAATAAAATCAAATTTAGTGCTTTATCGATTGACACTCAATCTCATTACCACGTTTATGTGTAAGTTTGCTAAAATACAATTTTATTAATCCTTTCCTGACACTTTCATGCCTGTGGATTAGAAGGCATAATTTCTGTTAGGTTTCTATCTCATTAAGCTGACAAGTGGAATAAATGGGCTGCAAATTTGGTGAAGTCAATGCCTAACTACAGGGCCCTTGTGTGTTCTGTGTATTTTATCACGTTTAATTTGTACTTTTGTACCCCATACACACACGCACGCACGCACGCACGCACGCACACAGTTGTAATTATGGGAAATATACCACTAGAATATTTAATGGAACCACATGATGCTGTACAATGACTTTTACATTTATATATTATTTTTTTTACATTTGTATTAGCATCACATTTTGCAGGAATAAGTGTTTTACTCTTCTGTTTCTGCTCAACTTTTTTTCCCCCCCCAGGATAGCCATCTTTTGCCTATAGGTGGCGCTGCAGTGGGAGGCTGCTAAAGGGGTTGATGAAACGCACCTGGGTACCTGCATTCCTGGAGATAAAGCAGGCCCATCCCCACCCACACGGAGGCTCTTTCTATTATTGACTTGCTCACCAGATTCCTGGCTTGTGGTTTGCCCCATGTGTTCATTATTTTTTGTGTTGTGTTACACAAGACAGGCAGAGCTTGTTTTACTTTCCTTTTAGTTACACTTTAGGTCAAATTAGGAATCCTGTTCTGCTCTGGCCTGCCCACTGTCCTGTCCGGATCACCATCCTAAAACCTACATTTATTTCTATGTATGGTTATGTTGTTCGTTTTATTTTGTCTATAGTTACTGTATGTAATAACCTCCATTTTGATTCAATTTCAAGTTTTCAGACATTTTAATTTGTTTCTGGCATATAGAGGCTTTGTGTGATTATGTCCACATAGTTGTCCTGGGTCACCAGGTCATTGTAACAGAGGTATTTTTGGACCTTACACAAGTAATTACAGCTAATGATTCGAATTGGTAGAACCAAAATATTCACATTTCCAGTGTTGCATTATTACCATTGATTAGTTGCACATGGAGATGGTTGGCAGGACTTGAATTAAAGCCATTACATTACATTACTGAGGCCCTGACTGTCTTTATCTGGCTGTCTAAGGAAACAATGTCATCATTCTCTGTACAGCATTACAGAGGTGTTGAGGGGCTAGTTGGACAGTGAGTGACAGGTAATATCTAAGTAACGGTGGCAGTTTTACACACACACACACACACACACACACACACACACACACGCACGCACGCACGCACGCACGCACGCACATACACATACCTCACAAAAAATAAATGCCTATTTGTCACCATAGGCAAGGGGAGAATGTAACTGTGACAGCTTGCGGTGAATGGTATTTAGCCGCTGGATCAATTGCCAGTCCGTCATCCATTGGCGCCGCAGTTCTTTGAATGCGAGCCTGGTGGTTTTCTGGGTCACTGTGAGCCACTGGCGAAGGATTTTATAGCAGAGCAGTTTAATTTTACCTCAGAACACCTCTGAATAG
The DNA here is from genome assembly GCA_029718625.1 of Synaphobranchus kaupii. Lineage (NCBI taxonomy): Eukaryota > Metazoa > Chordata > Actinopteri > Anguilliformes > Synaphobranchidae > Synaphobranchus > Synaphobranchus kaupii. The sequence goes on along the minus strand of CM056384.1, from coordinate 55,953,561 downwards.
GACATTTGGTCTGCCTAGCTTCTGTCAACAGTGTGACCCAAGATTCAATGCAGGTCAAACTCCAAGTCATAAAAACAAGGTCCTGGAAGAGATCATTTTCAGATATGTGACACACAAAAGGTTACCTTCTGTTCTCAGTTTGTTTCTGTCTTGTTTGGAGGGTGCACCAATTAGCCAACATACAAAAATGCCAATGCAAAATACCCCTTCAGGACCTTCCTATTCAGGCAATTGAAGGCTAGGGAGACCCTGCAGCGATGAAAAGTTGATACCCACATCGACGTGGTTATGAAGGGATTTTTTTTTTAAGTTTTAGAATTTTGACACAAAGGCTTTAATCAAATCTAATTTGAATCAATTTAAATCATGAATGAAATTCACTCAGCCTGACACCTGCCTAGTCTACCTGCGTAATATGGCAGTTGGAATGAACGTGAGACCTAGCTTGCCAAGATCATCCTTGTGCAATCCTGACCTCTCCTTGGGTATCTCTGAAGTCAATCGGGGATGTGAGGAAAAGCACATTTTGAGGTAACAAAGACGTGCTTTCCAGGGTGGAGGAATTAATGCCTTTTCAGCGGCTTGTGCTTAAATCAGACAAGATGTCAATAAGCGCCTTCACACGACTGGCAAGTAAACCGAATGAATGCAGAAATATGTTCAAGCATTACATTTGAGGTTTCTTTGCGAGATAACCACCTCCAGTATGGGACCCTATTCTTCATATATTGGTAGGTAGAAACAAGGTTTTTCCACTGGAAAGGAAGACAGGAAAGATGGTGATTTAGAAATTAAAGAACAAAAATAAAAATAAAACAGGCGAGGTATACAATGTACAGTGTGTGTGGAACAGTGGCAGTTTATCCTCTGGGGTAATTTGTGACCTGCCCCTGTTATAGCTGTATGCCACAAATCAAATCCCCGAAAGCATTGATCCCAGATCGGCTCACCCAGCCCTAGCCCTCACCTTAACACTTAAGAGACCGACTATCAAGCTGACCGTGGGGCTGGCACTTATAAACACTTTCTTATCCAGCCTACCTTCCTGGTCAACATGCCCTAGAGCCCTCAATCTGCAAGGATCAGCTTCAATTCTTACCAATTGAACAGGGTTTTCTGGGACATTGTGCCCTCTGAAGCCAAGCTTGCCTTTTATACCAGGATATTTATTTGGGCCACAGGAAAGGGGGGCAGCCAAAGAGCTGATGGGGAAGTGAAGATGAACCTATTACAAAGGTACACCTCTCTCCAGAGTTCTTGTAAAACTAGGCAGACATTTACAGAAAATGCTAATTATAGCTCGCCAGTAACAGGCTAACATTTGAGAATAAAAACCTGGTTCATGTTACCTTTTCTGCAATTGATTATGGTAATAATCTGTGTCAAGTGGTCCTGATGAAGCTATTTGTGCTCCTTTACATGTTATTACCAATGCAAAGTCCTTGCCCGGTACATTACATTCATTTTGGGGACACTCTTATCCACAGCAAATTATAAAGCAGTAGAAACATAGGTGCAATGACCACACTACTATGAGTAGCTAATACGTGCCATAATTGGCAGCAGCATTCCCAGACCAGTGAGTATAAATACACCATCATAGTAATAGTGCAAGTTACCTAGACCAAGCACCAAAATACTAATTTTAAATATATAGATATTACATCCATTAAGAAGCCCTACAAAATACATGAAAAACCATGCAAATATAAACAAAAAAAAAACATTAAAATACAACAACTTGAATTTGTACCAAAGTTGGCAGTTCTAGGGGGTGAGGATGGGAACTAAGAGGCGGGTCTTTATTTTGAGTAAGACGATGGCCAATGATTCTACTGTCCTGACCACTGTGGGAGGTTCCTTCCAGGACTGGGGCCCAGTATACAGGCAGGCGTGGTGATTAGGAGAAGTGACCGCACAGGGAGGCAATAGCCAATCGTCTCAAGGTCGCAGATCCCAGCATTGAATTCTTTATCGAATAGAACACTGGACTTTGTTGACCATTCATTGGCAACAGCATGTTATGTTTTTATTTACAAATGAATCCGCTATGCTCCACTAATAGGGTGTTTTTTAAAGTTCCTAAGGTATTCACAGATTTTGGTAAAACAGTATTTCCATATGCACCCTGGACCCTGGGTAGTTTTAAATCTCTTGTTGATCGTATTGTGATTGGAGAATATAATTATTTGGGATTGTAGGAGATGCGTTTCAATGTGTGGTTGTGTGCTATTTTGACATGGAACTTTAATTTTTTTTTGTGTTGTATTTCATGGCTGCTATCTTGGTCTCCCTTGAAAAATAGATTTTTAGCACAAAGGATGTCCTGGTTACATACAGGCTTAATAAATAATAGAAAAGCAAACAGGGGATTACTATAATTAAGAGTACTGTTACCAAGGTCATCTGTCCTGATAATATATTCAGCTAACAAGTATCTAGAATCTAAAATGCTAAATGCTAGAAAAAAAACCCTTATAAAAGAGTCAGGATGAGGGTAGGTTTTCACTCTGAAGGTGTGAAGTATAGCCACCATCTTTGCTGCCCTGGTTGTCAAGCTCATTCCACCACTTGGGGGCCCAGAAATGAGAAGGGGAAGGGGGGGTGTTCAGACATTGCCCAAAGTTCCAGCTTGGATATTAAAGCTGGTGGATATGGACTGATGATCACATAACATCAGAGCCAACATCACAGCACTACTGCGAGGGACCAGGATGGGAACAAAAAAAAAAAAAAAGGTTGCGATGACATTGCCAGGAGACTTGCTGACACTGCAGATCGGCCCACCTGGCATAACCCTTTTCACCCCCGAAACATTGATATATTCATCAATCATCAAGAGTTTTAAAACACTCACCATCGCCAATTCCTCCCTCAGCAGATCTGTCACCACAGGATCAATACCTTTATTAATAAGCGCCAAAGTTTTTTTAAATAACTGTATTATACATTTCCCAAGGTGAAGCTGCAGCACTTCTGTAGTGCAGGTGACAAACGCATAATTCTGTGACACGAGGCTGGTGGCTGTAGTGATCACACACTATGAAAATAATTCCAGGCCACAGGCCATCTAATTAAGAGGGTTGCATCGTGTTTGTTTATTTAATAAAATAATTAAAGGAACAACAGCCATTGCCATTAATATAATATATAGCTCTGCTTAAAGGCAAGATGTGAAAAATGTGTTTATTTCTTTGTTTTCACTTACTAATATTTTGCATCCGTGCAATTGATAAATTTTTCAAATAATCGTTTGTTCATTCATTCCTTAAATATTTGGTACATACCTGCATTCCGGGCAATTTACACATTGCAATTTCCAGTGTTAATTCAACTAACAAAAAATACAGTATTTAAGTAAAAAAAAAAAAGGATACAATTGAGAACAAGGAATACAGACACTATCAAAAATTTAATACTGACCATTTCATGCATATATACTGCAACTTTTTCAACCGATATGTGATCTGTTTCCACAGCTGGATATTTACTGCTTGACTACAGGTTATGTATCTTACTCAAGGGGGACACATCAATATCCCACCTGGAATTTGAGCCAGTAGCCTTCTGGTTGGAGCCCCAGATATTTTATGCTACTCTACAATATATAATATTCCTCTATTTGAATGAAACAAGGAAACACATGGGTCTGAACTACTATGCATCATGTACAAATCTGCACTGCCACTTACAGCCATACTAATGAAATCTCAACATGTTTGAATTATGTTCACGGACATGGTGAGAAGATTCTCTCCTGAAGTCATTTTCCTGTTAGTGTAGCGTGTAGTAATCCTCCTTGTCTTGCAAATACATTTCCATGATTATATGTTGAATCATTGTTAATTCTTTCATCGTGCTAGTCTTGCGGAAGTATCATCGCAATCGGTGAAATGGTCAGATCTTTTGGAATATTGATGATAGTGAGTGCTGAATACACCTCCCCTTTGATCAGTGCTGATTATTTCCTGCAGTGCCTCATGACGTGCAAAAGAATCACTGGTTCACAGGTGAATTTTAATGCCTGTCCATGACCTGTGATCATGCATTCAGTTTATTTTATAACACCAGGAGTAACAATTCCAGTTGATGTGATAATAATGAAAAGATTTTTCATTTTAATAATGAAAAGATGCACCTGGTTGTTTTTTTTGTTTTTTTTTGCATCATGGACTCAAATGCACACATCTGGGCAAACTAACTGACTGGTAACTCAAAACGAAAGAAAAAAATAATCATAATTTTAAAAAGAATTGATAGCTATGTATATAGGTACTAAAGCGTTGATATGTTATGTCTGTAGACATTTAGAATTTAGCTGACACAGGTAGCGCACATGCATAAATCACGAGGGGGGAAATGAGAGGGAGAAAAACATTTGCATGCTCTAGCAGTTTCTATAAACCTTGTTTAACCTTGTTTAACAATGCAAGTGAGCTAATTCTTCCAGCATTCCATCACCAGACCTCAAGCAAGAAGTAGAGTGTTTCCTGAGATGGTCCAGAATTCACACCAGATGCCCAAAGGCTACCATTAGTCTGCAGTGCGAGTGCTGAATACACCTCCCCTTTGATCAGTGCTGATTATTTCCTGCAGTGCCTCATGACGTGCAAAAGAATCACTGGTTCACAGGTGAATGCACTGGATGAGAGCATATGCCTTGTCTGCTCCTTTTGTGGGTGTAGGTTGCACTACAGCAGTGGTCCCCAACCCTAGCATCTACCATCCTGTAGGCTTTCATTTCAACACTAATTTGGCACACCTGTTTCTACTAATGAGCAGCTCAACTAGATCTCTATCTGTTGAATGAGGTGTGTTTTTTTGTGCTTTGTTAGGGTTGGAGTGAAAACCTACAGGACAGTAGATCTCCAGGCACAAAGTTGGGGACCACTGCACTAGGGTCTGGAGAGGCCCGGTTGTTACATTACATTACATTAATTTGGCAGACGCTTTTATCCAAAGCGACGTACAATAAGTGCAAACCAAAGGTCATTGAAGCAACTACAAAACAGGTCGGATAAAGCACATTTCTATTATAACATAGCAGCTACCCATAGACATGAACATTGAGTATATATATACACACAGTAAGCTATGGCTAAGTCTTAAGGCTAGGTCAGAAAGACATTTTATTTTTTTTGCTCATTCCAGTGCACACCAGTGACTCCTTTTGTTGTGCTTCTGCTATTTTGCCTGCTCCCATTCCGTGCTCTGTAGGAGGGGAACGCCAGTATTGTCCCTCCTGAATTTACACAGACATTGCAGTAATACTAAGAGCCTAAGTTTGCATTTTGAGGTGCGTGTTCCATATTTATTTGATTTTAATTAATTGTTCTTTTCTTTTTCAATAATTTTCTTTTTTTTCCCCACTGCCAAATTGCCCGGGCTGCAATGCATGTTTTTAATGGGCGGCAGTGTAGTATAATGGTTAAGGAACTGGCCTTGTAACCGAAAGGTTGCAGGTTCGATTCCCAGGTAGGACACTGTCGTTGTACCCTTGAGCAAGGTACTTAACCTGAATTGCTTCAGTATATATCCAGCTGTATAAATGGATAATATGTAAAACATGATTAAAAATAGTTGTGTAAGTCGCTCTGGATAAGAGCGTCTGCTAAATGCCTATAATGTAATGTAATGTAATGTAATGTGTCGCTATTTAATTAGCGTTATATTCCTAGTGCAATTAGCTGCTTATTAATTAGCGTTATATTCCTAGTGCAATTAGCAATCTTGAAGAGGGAAGTAAATCAAACACAAACACAACCATTATTTCACAAAACGGAAACCATCCCGACCTCTTCTTTCCTTGATCATTTTCACAATCCCTGACACAGACGGCCCTTTAAGTCAATATGAAATGGCTCTGCAAAAAAAAAAAAAAACAACGGTTTACTTAATGGCATTCACATTCACCTCACATTTGGTGGTGAGCTCTAAAGAAAGCTCAAAGAATCAAAAAAGAAAGATAGGATCAGAAGGACAATGTGTATGACATGTATTCTCCCTCTAGTGCGGGGTTTGGATCAGCGCCATGGACAGAGATCAGATGCACAGTGACTCGGGACGGTGCACTGTGGCACTGGAGAAGCTTTTAACGCTACTGTGATGTACAGTAATGCTTCTTCCAGTGCATTAATGAAAGGCTGTCTCATGAATGAGGTGCAGCAGCTCCTGGCCTCCGTCTCAATGCCATTGTACCTGTGGATACTTCAAACAATCCTAACAGTTTCACGGTGAGACTTGTGCCATGGACACAGTAATGAGGTATCTTGAAATCCTGGCCAGCCTATTACATCCAGGTCCTTTAAAGAGAGGTCCGTACACCACACACTTCAAGCAAGTCATGAACACGTTCTTGTACGTACAGTGCAGATACAGTATACTTGCAAACACGCACACACAGTGAATATTCAATTAATTTTGTTTGAGAATAAATATTCTGTTTGTTTTTTTTTGCTGCTCTGGTCCCATTCGCAATGCATTCTTAACTAAAGAAATGTTCTCAACCCTTATCTCCAAACTTAAACTTAAAAGTCTGTGTGGGAAACTGCTGATGGAAGACACAAGAGCATCGTGATGTGACGGCTTGTTTCTGCTTCTCCGGATGAAATGGACGTCTCTGCCTTTCAAGCTCCTGAGCTGCTTTGTTTGAAGGACGCATGACGCTCACTCCTTTTTATTTTAATTGGAAAGTAGGCCGATGCACCTCTGTCATCACGCTTTAATGTATTCTTTTTAAGAGTTTGGGAAAGAGTGAGTACACATACACTTAAGATACACAGTAGTTAACATGACGGAGTAATCTACCCACTCGGGACGGAGTTCCCTCTGTTAGCTGTTGTGTGTTTTTGAAGGTAGGAATCCCATTAGCAAACAGAGGCCTTCAATTATGCTAGCGGCCCACAATCAAGTAAAGGATGTCCCGATTTCAAACACACTTGGGTGCATTAAATAAAAGTACCTTTGATGTACAGTATATTCGCTGGGACATAGCAAATAAAAATGTATACTAATACATAAACAATTGCACATTAATGTATATGACTCCACAATGAATTAAAAAGCCATCATTCCAATGGCATATTTGTGAAAAGAAATGCTTATCTTTTGCATTACATTCAGTGCCTTTTCCAGGTGGGTTCTGGGGGTATTTTTGGGGATGAAAGCTTGCTTGGAGTAATGCATAAAGGAGCAGGACTGACCAACAGCCCTCTAAACGCTTAACCTGACCTCGTTTAGTGGATTGTGTTCAACTCAATTTATTTCCCCGGTATAAAATCTACCAATACAACCATGTGCCGCTGGTAAATGGAGGGAAGCAATGTCTCTCAACCAATAAAAAGTTAATTAAAAAGAAAAAAAGCATTTCACAAAGAAGACCAATCAGTTTTTGTGCAGAGAAGGGCACAGTCCATTATCCATGGTCCTTGGCCGTTCTATAAATATATTCCTCAATGTTTTTTGTGCAGAAAAAGAGGCTCTCCAACACGTCACTGCAGGACACATTTGCATTGCGCCAAATATACAAATACTTTTGTTTCCTTTGGTCTGAAAAGGACTCTGGCAAAGCTGTAAAATTTCAAAGGGATTGATAAGAAATAAAATAGAGAACTTTCACAGAAAAATAAGTTGTAGTGTTTTTCCAAACCTCACTAAGTCCAGTTTTGATAAACCATATTTTTCTGATAAATGGTTATATATTTGCAGTTTTACTTACACCCTATTATTCTTCGAGATTTAAGTATAAAAATGTGATTATTCATGCAAAAAATTCCACCAATTTAAACTAAACAAAAATGTTGATTTCCTCAAAAGTGGGCTGAGCGAGAAAACAATGTACAATTAAATGAAGCCAACATGAGAACATAAGGATAATTTATAATATTTCCCTTGTCCTGTGGGTGACTTACATGACTTGCCATTTCACAAATAATTATCCATTTATACAGCGATATATTTACTGAAGCAATACAGGTTAATGATGTTCCCTTGACTGAGCTCAACAAAGAAAACCTTCACATGAAGGTCAGTCTTTAGGGATGGTCCAACAAGCCCTCATTCTACTGCTGATAAAAATGAATGTCTGGAAGATAGAGATTAATTGCTCTAATCCTCATTAAAAATAATATATGTGTGTGTCATTAAAAAAAACTATAAAGTCAGGTGCACACAATAGGTTATGCCTTCATGCATCTCCATAAAAGGTCTTAAATATACGGCAAACAGAAATACGGGTGAAGCTGACTTTTAACGTTTGCGCGTGTGGGGGATGGGGGGGGGGAGGAAGCTGTGTACAGAGAAAGAAAAAAGGAAATCCAAAGCACGTGCACATAAACGATCGGCTCTCTGTGCTTCTGACCGCTGTACCTACTCATGGGAGCTAAGCGCTATCACACCCCGGCTCTGGGGGGTGGGGGGGGTGGGGGGGGGGGGTGTGACGTCCCCTTCCTTAGCAGCCGTTTCCCACGCTCACGAACACGACTGAGCTCCTGCTTCATGGTGAGTACGATGAAGGTGAAGCTGGCAGCATCACAAGCCCTATTTCAATATCTCTGATTCATGTACACTCTCTGATTCATGTACACTCTCTGATTCATGTACACTCTCTGATTCATGTACACTCTCTGATTCATGTACACTCTCTGATTCATGTACACTCTCGGGTGTGAATCCAGATTTACTCCCACTCAGACCTTTCCCAAAATAATTATCCAATAGTGGACGCAAGTAGCTGGACTCCAATCTGCTCAGCCCTGGTTTGACTTGTTCCCTATTAGCAAGCATAGAATAGAATAGAATAACTTTTATTTTCCCACTAGGGAGCTTCAGTTGTAGCCCCAGCAACAACAAAAAAGACATAGACAGTGCGGCAGACCCACTACACACAAAAGTATCAAACAAAGAGATTCAATATAATCATTGCATTAATCAAACTGATTAAGTAAATTAAAGTGGAATACAGCCATGATTAAAAATAGCCCCCGCTGTCCCGAGATGTGTCATTATTAAGCAGTCCAACACACAAACTCCGCCTCCACGACTTTCCTCCATACACGCAGTGCTGCGGTCTCTGTACACTGTCGAAATGGAGCACTGAACTGCATCAGCCTCACTCGCCTCTACTCCTCCCCCGCATTATCTTCTCCTTTATCTTCCCTGGTGGCCTTTTGAAGATTGCCTGCAGTCCTAGATCAGTCCCGGGTCCTGACAACTCCGGTGAAGAGTGATGGTAAACTTTGCGGCTGCAGATCCAACGGACATTCCCGAGCATATGTTGTGAATGCGTCTCCATGGTGACGACCACAAACAAAATGATCCCGAATATAGCCTACAATTCGTCAATATTATCAAAACGAGTGCCCTGAACAATCTCCAGCCCGTTTCCCCGTCCCAGAATGGACACACAGCGCGTGAAAAAAACAAGAGACAAAAGCCCGACACAACAAAATACATTCAACTTAACAAACACGACAAACACGAGAGACAGCCGGGCTACATGTCGCCATTACAGCGCCACGTGACGTCGCTATGACATGCATGCGGTGAGGAAATACCAGCCTCATCTAAATATCTCATGGAATGATTCACTATGAGTATAAATGTACACATACGTAGAGGATGGCAGATCCGAGAACAAAACCAGAATGCTTATGAATGTATGCTGTTTTTAAAAATGAAGCGGGCAGGGATAGTATAACAAATTCTGAAGTGGCAAAAGGACCACACAGCCTTCATACACACAAAGAGTTTCTTTCCAAATCGAATGATTTTGGCACGATTGATACAAGCAGAAATGTGGGTTCTCATTAGACACATACATAGTCTCAGTATGGAGAACCAGAAATCGAAAATTACGATAATGAAGTGGAGACAAATGATAATGAAGTGGAGATTGAATGATAATGTAGAGATCTTTGCTGAGACTAATTGCAATTGTGACAAACCTGCCTTCATTAACTCAGATATATCTACATTATTACCTTAACAGATTTACAGTTCTGGAACCTGTAATTGTGACCTTTTTTCATCCATTTCACATCTGTAATTAACCTGGGCGTGTTTGGACTTGTTACTGATAAGGTAACATTCATTACAAGATTACGGGATTTTTTATTTGTATATTAAGCAGAACACTACGTATGTACATATTTTAGTTTGCCTGGTAAGATAGGCCATGCATGTAATTATCAGTAATCGCCCCATCCTTCAATGTTGTTGTTTCTCTCTAATTAATCATTTGAACTAAAGAGAATGTTTGTTTTATCTTGCCAGCAGGCAGAAAGAATTAGTGTTTCAGACCCTTTAAATTGACAAACTTACGGAACGTGAAAACCGGAAAGGGGTGCCAGAAGCTGACCTTCCTTCAGTTCGGTCATAGCTTTCTTCCAGGACTCTGCGGAGGTGCGGAGGAGATGCCCGAGGCTGTTCACCGTGGGAGGTCAAGAGGGGGTTAATTACTGAGCCCCTGTTTTCTCAGAGGTGGTATGTAATCACGTTTCTGGTGAGGCAGGAAATACACAAATGCCGTGTGCCAGACTTCCAAGGCTGGCTGAATCGCCGGTGTCAAACCCCCTCAGATTTGTCAAAAAAAGAGAAGAGTGTCAGGTGAATAACGAGATAATGAAACAAACTGTAATGTTTACAAAATGTAATGTTCTTTTGAAAATTAGAGTGTTGACGAAAGGGAAAAGGTAAGTGAATTTAAAACAATACGGTGGTTTCTATAATTATATTTAGTGGAGGAGGAGCACTGGATGTGAACACACAGTGATCTTAGGTGACCAAAAAAAATAAATCCAAGTGAAAAATGCTCTGAATGGGACTGAACAATATAGTAATCCAGAATTGTCCAAAGTACAATTGCAGCAAGATTTATTGGAGACTCTCTTCCACATGTTTTAATGAATGCCCTGTTGAAACCAGCTTGTATGGTCACACTGTATAGTGTTTTATATGTTTATAATTGCTCGCATGCTTGTTAAACCTTATCAGATCCAACAAAACTACCCACCCACCCAAAAATGATGTTTGGTTTGTAGAAAAGTAGCCCTCCTCCTGATCAAAATGAGCTCTCAGCCAACTTTCTACCTGTAGTGAGAGCAGATATATACGTAGCCCCAAACTACTGCGCATGTATCTGGTACCTGCTTTACTGTGAACTACAATAGCCAAGAGCTCTTACAGTTTATGGGCGGAGTCAGACATCGGCAGTCACACTGAATAACGTTACAGAAGCAGAGGCCAAGGGGCTGGGCAAGTGGGCATTTTACTGCTCGTGTAGTGCCAGTCTGCACTGCAGTATTTCTAAGTTAGAGAAGAGAGAGGCAAAGTAACTCGCTGACAAGTTAGCCACTAATGTAACAGTATACTGAGAAAATACCACCACCATTAGCTCAGTCTCCAGAAAAACGGGGGAAATACGGTCCTTCATTTATCTACGTTTGGTATCGTGAAAACATTAGCCAGCCAGCCAGAAGTCTGTAACATTTAGCTAGGCTACTCATCCCGGTGCCTTCTCGGAAAATCAACCCCTACCTCCCGTTTTCAGTATGAAATGCTTTTGTATCGACCAACATGCCGATACAGAATATTAAACATATACAATTAAAAGTTAAAACGTCATTGTTGTAGGCTACGTGTTAGCTGTTTTGGCAAAGCCCAAACTTTCCCAGTGCAACTCGAACGCACTGATGTCGGTAAAAAGATGGAAACGACGCATTTATCACCCTGATATCTGACCTCCTTACATTGATGAATGCAAGGTTAGCGACTATAGCCTTCTCCATGACAAACATTTTAAAACCAATTTGTTTCATGCCAAGAACCCCGTTGCTACGCTAACGCACTAGCCCAGAAAAAATACATTGCTTCTGTCATCGAATGCTCAGAGGAAAACCATTAAACTATGGTCAGCTAGCTAATGTTGGTCTACTTAATGGTCATGGATCATAATGTAATGTTAGTTGACATGGTTCCTTACTGGGTGATTCAATAAGGCAGAGGAAGACCGGGAAATACCGGAGGAGCTCCACTCTGCAACCGACAGCACTCGAGTCCTGTTTGGTTTAATTTGCCAAAACATATTTAGGAAATAACGGAGCCTATCAATGTAATTTTCTGACATTGTAATAAAATAGCAATGATCTACGATGTGTCCCTACCACAGAATCGTTCCTATTCAGAACAGTGAGATTCTTCCCTTGCTGGCTCCGCCTACTTGATAAGTAATTTACACAGCCAATTGAAAACATTGTAGTCTTTCAAAAAGAGCAAGTGGTAGAGGTATACGCCATTTTGACGTATACCTTTACCGAATTTTCAACTTTATATTCAAATAACTCTTTTTTTTTTTGGCCAGCCACTAAGAAAGACCTAGTTGCGCCTTGATCTCTTCAATAAGGTTAATGTTGTTTTAGGGTGGAATTCCACTTTAAGTTGAATTGCTGATAGAACTGTCCATCTATGATTAATCTTAATGATTAAACTTATGATTAAACTCCCACGAGTTTATTATAGAATGCTATTTTTCAGAAGACTGTTGGTGAATGGAGAAGACATACTGACTTCATCTGACATCAAAGGCGATGTGTAGGGTTTGAGATCTAACACACACGCGCACACACACACACACACACACACACACACATAGGGTTTGGGATCTAACACACACACAGACATACACACACACACACACACGCACACACACGTGTAGGGTTTTAGATCTAATGCACACACACATGTTGGGTTTGGGATCTAACACACACAGACATACACGTGTAGGGTTTGGGATCTAACATACACACACACACACAGACACACACAGACACACACGTGGAGGGTTTTGGATCTAACACACACACACACACACACACACACACACACACACAGACACACACGTGTAGGGTTTGGGATCTAACACACACACACACACACACACACACACACATACAGAGTGAGAGATTTAAAGCTGATAGCATAACCCTGTCATTGTCTCAAGTTGATGCGGAATGCACACAGTGGTATCCTGAATAAAGTCCTTTGATTGGCAGATGGGACCCACCACACACTGGCTTCAGTCAGATCAGGTTTCCGTGGCGCACTTGCATTTGAATTTCAAAGGCAAGCAGTTGCTGGGATTCCCACAGGGGGAGAGAAAGGCTGAAGAAGGGCACGACTGTGGGATGGAATTCCGATCATTGTTCCCTTTTAAAATTTCTCAACCGCCGGAATGCTGATCCCGCCAGAGCAGGCCGGTGCACAAAGGGCATCGCGCACCTGCGGCGGCAGTCGTCCGCGCAAACCTCTCTCACCGCGAGTCTCTGAAGTCTGTTATCTGGGTCTCTGGGTCGCACAGCTTGACTGGGAACTGGTTTAACGGCCCCGAATCCCTGACTAAAGCTGTCTTTATACCACCTTCGGTGCTGACCTGCCTCGAGGACGCCAGGGCAAAGGAATACAATTAAAATCAATATTAAATTGATTTATCAAAGGGCTACTGGGGGCTCATCCTGTTAAGGTGCTGTGCATTGATGGGCCCCGCTGTCCAATTTAAAATGCGAACGGTGCCAGTGCCAATTGTAGCCGGCAACCCCACAGGGTACAATTGCCGCTAGCTGCGCCCAAGGATGGGAGGGTTTCAGTCGAACGGGATGACAGCGTCTCATCACTTACTCGCAGCTGTTCCTGGTCCATCTGTTTAGCTGCGTGTTATGGGCCTGATTTACTAAGGCCTTTAGCGTGCGCAAAACCTTTTAGCACATGCAAAAACCAATAACATGACAATAACAACAACAGTGATTGGTCATGGTATTTGTTTTGCACCAATCATTGGTTGTGTTATTAGTTAAAAGGTTTTGCACAAGCTAAAGGTCTTAGTAAGGCCCTATGGGTCTTCCTCTGACTGCTGATCTCCAAACTTCATGCACTGCATAAAAAGTTTCTGGGATATATCTTACCTGCTAAATTTCAGTGAAATTTGCCGTGTGTCGGTCGTGTGAGGTAGTTTCCCGTGCCGACAAATATTTCCAGTAACTTCTGCACACTCCCGGGCCACGTCTGTGATCACAGATTTTTGGACTTTTCCCGATTAGGAGAAGTGGACGGCCATGTCTGCTAATTTATGGCAAGTTTCTGGACAAGAACCCCTCCGTGCACAAGATTATATCTGCGGATATGAAACGTGCATATGAAAATGGCCAGATTCAGTCCGTTTCCGCATTTGTGCGCTGTAGTGTCCACCCCGTAAAGGCAGCTTTTTATGCAGTGATGAGGTCGAGGTTGCAGCAATGGCCATTGCTGATGCAGATGACTGGCCATTGCTGATGAAGATGATTGGCCATTGCAAACTGGGGAGAGAAAGAGGAAATCGTACCCTGCCAAGTTTATACTTTAGAGGCCATTTGTGTGCCGTTTGTATAATAAATACTTTGCAATTCACTTAGTCTGACCAATCTCTGTCTAATGGGAAAACAAAGCAAATAAATGAATGACACAACAGAGAAGTTAGTCAGCTCATCAGCTGAGGGCGGTGTTCTTCGTGGACTAACCCAAGGAAAGGAAAGAGGATTCCTTAGGCTCTGCGGAAGTTGTGTGTGTGCCGTGGGCAGCAGTGAGGGACGCCTAAAAAAGGTTAATCCGGATACGGGTGCCGGTACGGTACGACTCGGTACGTTCCGAATTGACGCCGCTGTTTCAGGCAAGGTAACCCGTTTGTTCAGAGCAAAGTTCCATAGCTTTGTTAAACTTTTTTTTTTAAGTTGCCAGCATCCCATGTGCATCACTCTGGCTGGTGTTCTGTGGTGACCGCGCATGGATTGGCCATGTTGGCAATGGAGTACGTTCCCTGGTCGATGCCCCCATTTCTCTGATGTGACTGACAAAGCTAGTGGCCCTCCTGTGCATCCTGGCACAAAAACTCCAGGGTCATGCTTCACATTGTCCCCTTTACTGGCTTGCCTCCTGATGGTCTCTTGGGTGTAGCGAGGCCTTTGAAGTTGTATTGCTATTATTTTGCTAGGACTTTGCACTCTCCAGGCATTGTGTCTACTGAGAAGGCCCATACATTGAGAAATGTGAGCGAGAAAAAAATGTACTGAAAAAAAAAGGGCTTTGAGATGCAATGCATTAAAAATGCATTAAAATACAATTCATTTTTTTGTTGTTGCTATTTTGTGAGTCACCTTTAAATCACCGTGCAGGCACTGGATTGTGTTTTGCGGAAATTTCAGGAAAAAGTTCCAGCTTTAAAATTGAGAGGGCTGTGTTTCGCATCCTGAATTATCAGTTATTGCTGTTTGGCTATCACCTGTAAATCTCGCCGGAGAGAAGGAATAAACCCTGCTGGCTGGAGATAAGGGAACAACAAGTGCTTTTTGCCCACAACTCTCCTGGCAAGCAAAAAATACTAAGAAGCAAGGGGCAGTGTAGATATCAATATTAAATACAAATAAAGTATTCCTCCTCATGCTGCATACAACACAATATTGAATTGGTTTGAGACAAGCAAATTAACAGGTATTTGGGGTTGGGGGTGATAGTATTCAGGCACATTAAATGTGACATGCATATCTCTTTTTCAGTCCAGCTATCAGTAAATTATAAAAAAATTTTTTTTTTTGTAACATTAAATTTGCCTAGAAGTTATCGCAGAATCTCTATCTGAGCACTGCAGCTGTGTAGCCTCTCTCTTTGGGATTATTTAACTCCCCCATCAGAGATACGGCACACAGCTTCTGCCAGCTGATAGAACCTTGTGTGTGGAGCATGTGCAACTCTCTCAGGACAACTAGAGAGGTCATTTGTATTGTAAATCTGTTCACATTTTCAGTTTTCCAAGTTGCATTTGGTTTTCAGCGAGGTGCTGGCGGACCCGTGCTCGGCCAGAAAGGGCGGTCAATTAAACAATCGGTTGTAATTATCCGACACCTGCATGCTGACGGTGGGTTTCTGAGCATGACAGTGTGGTATCGTGCCAGCCAATGCCCCTCATTGGACTGATTGGGTTTAACCAACCCACTCACAGGTTTTTATAGCTTGCATAGTCTCTGTAGACACTGCTGGCACAATCTGTTTCAGCGTTCTAAAAGGCAGATATCAGCAGTGCATACTAATCTTTAGGGCTGTTAATAAAAAAAAAAGAAAAGAAAATCTTGCTGACCTTTGGCAAAAAGACTGCTGGTTCAGAAAATCATTAGCTGAGTTGGTTGTGAATAAACATGGTGCGCATCCGTTTAGCCCAATGTTTGTGATTTTTTTGGTCAAATGTATTTCAGTCAGAATGGGGAGGGCGAGGGATGTGGCGGGGGTGCTTTATAAAATAAAGCAAATCTGCAAGGATTATAAGCAGATGCCCAATATAAACACAAACGGATGGTATTGTTATTAAAAAACATTTTGTGATACCAAGCAAATGTGAAAAGCAGAAAGGACCATCCCTGCAGCAGCCATTGCACCTGTTGTCTATAGAGAAGATAATGTATGGACAAAGTTTGGCGTTTTGCACTTCTACAGTTTTAAGAAATTATTCTGTTCTCAGTGACCAGATATCCCAGACTCATGAAGCATGTTAATGAGACACAGGAGCAAATTCAGCGTAGAACTCATCGAGGCAGTGACCGGCGGCCGTGTGTTTGATCTGGACCTGGAAAACCATGGCGTTTGTTTGGTGAAATAGGCATCGTTGGCTCGCTGCTCCGTTGGCTAGACATGTAGACGGCTTAAGTGTAAAAATAAATGCATGAAAAAAGTGTCACCATTTGCACCTCTATTGGCCTGTAATGAATGAGGAAGGACCATTATCAATCCATGCAATACTTCTGATCCAGAATCAGGTTGTGTATGTAAATAGAGTAACATAGAGTTATAACCGAGTGTTCAGGGTGACCTTTTATTTGAAGTACAGAATGGCTCAACAACATTATACATACTGTAAGTGATGCAAACGTATGTGGGTGCTCAGTGGACCAAACACATGAGAAAGGAGAGTAACAAGGTGCTCTTTGAAGCAGAGAAAAGTGGGCAAAAACAGAAAAGAGGATAATCCAAAGCTCACTGATAAGAACGTTAGAAGTGAAGAAGTGAGAAAAATATGAATGATAAAGCTTACTTCTGATGCTCAAGCCTCTCTTATGTGAAAGAGGAGGAGTAAAAACGTCTTTAAGAAAACCTTATAACCTTTTAAAAGGACATTTTACAAAAATAGCTGAAGACGGGCTGTTGCTTTTCCACTCTGTGAGAGGGTGTCCCAATGTGTGTTATTACCGTCAGCCCCCCGGAGCTGTGGCTTGGAGCGAGAGTCCAAGTCCCCTCCGTCCGAGCCACTCGGAAGGAGAACGAGACACTGCGGTAATGAATCGGAGCAGAGAAGAGATTGTTCTGCACGGGAGAAACCAATTACCATGAGCCTTGCGATGCCAAAAGCCGAGCTCTTAGAGCTTTTAGTTCAGCCTCGGGGAACCTTGCACTTGCACCTGGAGGAGAGAGCATAGAAGTGGGGATGTTCAGACATCAGACTCATAGCTAATTTCGATAGAAGTGTTGTTTGCCCCCCCCCCCCCCCACCCCCAGATTTCCTTTTTTTCTGGCTGCCTGCATCTCTCCCTATGTGAAACAAACAGTATCCTTGGGCATACTTGACGTATAATTATATAAACTTTAATTAGGCTTTAAGTATGTGGCAATACACCTTAGTATACTTTTTCCACATGGGCAGGCAGAGCCATTGGTTAACCGGCAGTAAGGCTCACAAGCCCTCCCTCTCTTTGATATGAGAGAGGGCTCTCTTCACTTTCATTTATAATTGGACCATTGTTTGTCATTCAATAAATGTCTGCGCTACCTTTCTCAAACCGTTAATGAGCGGTGCTTGGCTTCGCATTAATGACTGCACGCTCGCTGGTACTTCCAGCGTGTATAATGTCTCCTAATTATGAGGCATGAGCAAATGAAGGCGTGCAAATGCAACGCTCTCATGCAAATCATTCCAAACACAAAGAATTCCCACTCAAAGAGCTTTATGGCCCGACTATTGCAGGTCCCACACGCGTTTAGTAGCTTAAGAGGCTCCATAAAAATCATCAAGCTGTACATTTTTGAGTCAGTGATTTCCATTCCCATCAATCCCATTGTTGGTTTAATTGCACTGACCCCATTAAACTGTTTGCAATTATGAAATCCAGCCCAGTCAAGAAATATGAACAGGTATTTGGGGTTAGAAAAAAAAAAAAAGAGAATTTTTTAAAAGCCAAATATTAAGTTGACCCTATTCACACATTGTGCAAAAAAAAAAAAAAAACTCATACTCATGAGCTTGAAATGGAGGTGGTAGACATTTTGCCGTGAAACTGTATTTCATTAACAAGCACGTGCATTATCAGTACAGCCAAGTGACACATTTCTTCAATGTCTTACGCTGCTGTGTTCTCTTGCATTACAAAATGTTTTAGTTTCACAAGCATATAAACTACAGAATCTTCCATAGAACAGCTGAATGGATCTTTACATCATCAATATTCCCTGAATAAGAGTAATTTCACCACAAAAGTTCAAATTATCTGGGCATGTGAGGAAATTCTGCATTTTTGATGCGAATGATAAAATAATAATAAACTCCTGCAAAATCTATTGCTAAATAAATTGAGAGGAATGACATATTTACGGAATAATTCACTTCATTGTTAATCAAGGAAAACCAGATGAGAGCTTAATCAATTTAAAGGTGAGACCTTTGCTTTTTCTACTTGCATGTAATATACATTGCAGTATTTAGCCACTATCCAGAGCTATTATTTTTTACAATCTCTTTACAAAGCTAGATATTTTACTGGGGTTATTCACGAGTGCCTGCCCCGCCCCTCCCCACTCTTCACTCTCGCTCTCCTTGAGTGTCATCAGCACCACGGACAGCAGCCTCGGCCCAGAGCTGCTCGACATGGACAGAGATGCGCTGATTGCCATGATAATTCCATCACTGGGAGCCTGCCGTCACCAATATCCACCGCTGGCCGCCAGATTATCTGTATTAAGGCCTCTGTACAAGCGAAGGGGAGTTTGTTTGACTACGCTTCCCAGAGACACTAACTGCTGTGATTCCATTTTCAGACAAGGGGACCTGGGGCACCTCAGAACCCCTGATCCTGCTTCAGTAAACCATCCAACCACAGTCTTGCATCAAATCAACCCCCCATTGTCTTTCTTTTAGATAAACATAAAATTGTTTATCTTATATTTTATCTTAAAGTTTCATATATATATATATATATATATATATATATATATATATATATATATATATATATATATATATATATATATATATATATGTATACATATACAAACATGCTATGCTACCAAGAAGAGGTAAAATAATATTTAAGATCTTTAAGTACCCTGCTACAAACCAGTTTCCCGCATACCTTTTAAATGTTGTTTCAAATTTTTGTTTTATAACATCCCTTTAGATATTTTGGCTATAACCACAAATTTTTTCTGTTTAACGTGTTTTGTCTACCTTGTGTTGTTTATTAAATTTTAATCCCCAATAATTGCAGTTTGTAAATGTGGGTTGTGTAATTATGTAAGGCCTATGCTGGGGAAGATGAGGCCTGCATCTCTGCCAAAGTAAATCAGAACCTTGGAGAACCTGCGAGCCGCAGGGTCTGGGTGCTGTTAAGAGGCAGATCCATTTGAAAAAGACCTTGCCCATGCAAGCCTGTCCACAAATCTGAGGTCCTCCTTTTCATTTAAAATACATGCAGGTTAGGCTAATTGGGGCGGGGGGGGGGGGGGGGGGGGCTCTGTAAAAGAGCATGTGTGCTCAGTCAACCTACCTTGTATAAATAAATGTAAATAAATAATAAATAATCACTTTTGTCCCAGCAAAAGTATTTACGTTTAGGTTTACGGGTGTCCTATCTGTGCAAAAGGCCCTTTGGAGGAGGCTGCCTTTTTGACCCTTATCTCCATGGGGACAGGGGGCAATCAGGGGGCAACCATTGCTGGCAAGCAGGCACAACCCTGATCCCCTGTTTGACAGCATTTGTGTTGAGGATTGGATTCAGAACCAGCTGCTGGGTCTCAGTGCCCTGCTCGGGTGGATAATTCTGCTGTTATCATAACTCTGCGTGCCGAGCTGGGGTCCCCTCTCCTTCTGTATTAATCCTGCTGCTGTCCGAGCTGGGGTCCCCTCTCCTTCTGTACTACTTGGGTCATAAACCTGGAACAGTTAGTCACTAGACAGTAATGGACATGGCTGCCAGTTTTTTTTTTTCAGTTTCATTGAGGCAATTTTCTCATTCAAGTTCGGAAAAGTTAGACCCAGATAACCAAGTCCTCGCCTCACGCATAGTTGTATGGTTTTTGGTTCTTTGTTTGTATCATTCTCATACAAAAACCTTTTAAAAACCCCATTACTTCAGCTCCAAAGGAATGAACGCCTCTACAGTATTCACACAGATGTATGTGTAAGCATTATGATGGATATACAATTTGACCATTTTATCTTTCTGAGCTTTCAGAACTGGGTAAAGACAATCATGGCTGCTTACTTACAAGTGCAGAGGGCCGGGACCTTCAACCTGACAACGTTGCCTCTGTATAACCCCATTTTTATTGGGTATGCCGTCTGTTGACCTTAGAGAGATCCATCCTTTTGTAGATGTGATGTCATGCTATCTGAATGTCTGTATGACTAACTCCAATTTAAAATGAAATGGCTGTGGGCACTATGTTTGACAAAATGAGTGATTGGACTACTCTTCAATCTCTGTAGGAAATAATCATTACCACTCAAGTGTTTCTTTAAGCCATTTGTCCTATGATGCACTGACTAAGAAAAACCAATATAAAAAATAAAAAATATAAAGCTTTTTAATGGAATAAATTAAGTCAATTTTTCACTCTTTCACTGTTGAAGATTTCTCTGTAAAGGAAAGAGATTATACTGTGCTGTGCTGAAATCATTGATTAAATATATAGGGAAAATAAAATGAAATGCATTCAATACATGTCGAACTAGACCAGATAGCTGTGACTCTGATATATGTTTGTAAATAAATTAACAAAATGAAGTGATAAAAAGAATGAGTGTGCTTTTAGGGGTTGGCATCCAGGAAAGCAGAGAGGTGTGAAGAATGAGTCTGACAAGAGCCTACAAAGTCTGCCCTCAAAGGTTTCCTTAAAACAAGCCATTAAAAACAATACATTTTTTGTTGGCAGACAAATAGACTGATGTATCAACTTAAGTTTTCAAGTACAAAGGACTTAAAACATCAGTTCTAACACATTAATACGTTTGTCTAAATTGATATTTTGACTTAATCACCTTTGTGTCCAGACGTTCAGTTTACTGTAAATTTTGTTTGCAGAATGTTTACATATTTTTTATGTTGTAGTTACCTACAATTTCTTACAGTTTGTAACTTAATGTTTTACATGAAAGGCAATATGTTAAGTGTTTTGGCACAGTTTCTTTATGCAAGAATTCTCAGAATTCTTTGTTTCTCCTGACAAATATTCCTATTGAACTCTATGGAAAAATAAGTCAGGAGAAGAAACCTTTCAAGTTATCCATCCATATCTACTGTATTTCTGGCAGCAGAGTGATGGTTTGAGGCTTGTTTCATACATCAGACCCCTGAGCCATTTAGCCAACCATGTGTTCCATACTGTTCCAGTGCAATTTACAGCTAAATCTAGTCCCACCCCCCAATTCCCATAGTGATTAATTCAAATGCAGAGAGGTTATAATTTCTAAACGGTGGATCAAAATACCCTCAAATTAAAGCTGACAGTCTGCACTGCAATGTCATTGTCATTATATCCTTTCAAATTCAAAGTGCTAGAGTACAGAACCAAAATAAGAAAAAATGTGTCACTGTCCAATTAATTATGGTGCTCACTGTAGATAATAAAATGGGCGTGTGAGTATGGTAATTCATAATGATGTGAACGTGCTTCCTAATATACGATCAAGTCTGATTTATCATACAGTTATGTTCAGATCAGTGATTTACACAAGTTTCATGAATCGCGTGAGAATTTCGTACTTAAGTTGGATCCGTCAAATATACACTCTTTTTTTACGACCATATTGATAAATGAGGCCCACTGTGTTTGAGCTTCTGTTACTTTGTTTCAGTAATACTACAAAGAGCAATTCTGACTCATGGAAAACAAACTGCCAAGAGTCACCTTACAGAAGAGAAGGATTATGCCTGAAGTCAAAGGGGTTCAAGAACATTAACCACTTTATTTTCTGATTTGTGTTCAAAAAGGTGGGAGCATGAGAAGGGGTTCATGCTTATTGAATATAGGTTTACAGGTTTGCATGGTTAGGCAACAAATGGAAATGACATTCACTGGAGTATGACATCAGACAGACAATGCAATGTGGGGACGATTCGATCTGCACACTGGCGCTTTAAAGTTATAGACTAAGGATACATACAACTGATGGTCTGCACAGCAATGTTTTGGGAGGAAAAATACATATTAGCACTAATAATTAGCACTAATAATGTATTGTTCTCTTGGCTATGGAGATCAGGTGTCATTGCTTTGCTCTCTGTGCTTAAACCTCCACTTTAATTGGTAATAATTCATTGACAATTGAAATTTAGAGGTGTCCAGCATGGGGAAAGATGTTTAATTTCTTGCGTCGCATGGTCCTGTTCCCAGGCTGTAAGAAACACTGCCTCATTTTTACCAACAAGTGTAAACTAAAATTCTTGATTGTGTCACAATAAGTCCCAGACCGGGAAAACTTTAAATTGTGTAGACGGCGTGCCATTAAAGTGAACTAGATTGTCCTTGAATGACAAAGCGCAAGCAAAACTATTATTTTCCTAACAAGGATATATTCACACATTCCATCGCATAAGCATATTTGCTGTGAACTTTTTTGCATATGTGATATGCCAAGAAAGCAGTGACATTTCAAGCAGGTAGCTCTGCCATGATCACTCCTTCTATTGTCCTCCATTTTATATTCTGAGCCAAGCCCCCTTTCAAAGCATGTGCTTCCAGAGAAAGCAGTGAAGGTGTTAAGGTGTATCAACACTTTGGTTTTTGTTTTCTATAAATGTACATAAATATCACATTGTCTTTCAAGGTAATATTTACAACAGCGCCATGTTGCATGGCTGGTTGGTGAGACTTGGATTCACTTCAACTTGTGAAAAAATCTAAAAACCCACTCTTCTCACGTAAAGCTCCTTCCCCTTCTTCTGCAAATACGCCATTGCTACCATGTGACCTCCTGTCACAATGTACCATATGTAAGTAATGGTGTCAAATTGCTTGTCTTGCCTGGTGTCTTCAAAATGAAAAACAAGGCTAATGCCTCACACAATGTTCCTTCTCCTACACCAGAAGATCCTTTATTTAGAATAATTCTTGTATTTTCATTTTGGAAACATGTGTTATTTTTATACACAACTGATATAGCACAACAAGGTTTAGCACAACTGATGCATCAGAATGTGTGAAATTGACAAAAACGAGTTTCCTGGAACACTCCTAGTTTCCGTGAATGTGAGAATTATACCTCCTCCAAAACTTACTGTGTTGATTTTATTATTATTATTATTATTATTGAATAAGGAGATAACACAACCTTGGAGCTCAAGCACCTGGTCGAGGTGGTTAAGTGCAGCAGGTGTGTGTGTGTGTGTGTGTGTGTGTATTTTATTGTATGTGTGTGTGTCTTTGTGCTTTGTGTGAGGGAGGGGCGGGTGATAGTGTCAGAGAAAGATATTTATGCATATTTATAAATAAACACTGTACATTTGTATTAACTGCTTTGCTTTCTGACAGCTTGCTGGACATGTAGGGCTCTATTTTAATAAACCAAACGCAATGGTGAACGCAAGAGTAATCGCTTGGCGGTATCGCTCTGAGGGCGTGTCGGCGAGAAATTTGGTAATTTCATGACGGCAATCTTGGCGCACCTTATGGCGGTATTGCTAAAAGGCTGGGTTTAAACGTCAAAGGTGTGTCTCTATGGTAGCCAATCAAATTGTTGTTCTCATGCTTTAAAACGCAATCGCGTTGGAACGCAATCGCTCCATGCAATTTCATAATGAGCAACCCAAACGCACTGGACCGTCAACGACAAGATTTTCCCGCACAGGAATCAGACATACTTGCAACAGAAGTACAGGCTAGGACTGTAGTAATTTATGGATCACAATCCACACCACCTCGTCTCCCAGAAGTTCGGAAGGCACGGGAGGAGGTGACGAATGCATTAATTAGCCTACATTAGGTGATGTAGGCATAATTATGATTCAAATGGTAGGCTTATGATTCAACTGTGTCAATGTGTAATTTATATATTATAGGCTAGTGGCCTACATGATCGCAAGTTTCTTGTAAGCTGTCCTGTTTTATTCTAGTAGTTTAAATTAAAATTAATTAATTAATAATAATTATAGGCTATTTGTTCATTAAATGGAAGTGTAATGTTGGCATCACCTATAGACACTACATAGAACTACATGACGAATAAGTTACCAAATTGCCAGAGTCTATTGCGTTTCCGCTAAGAGGTGGTTCCAGCTGATCATAACGCAATGGGTTTTCGTTGGTTCAAATTGTCACTGAGCCGAAAGTATTTTAGAACACGCCCCCGACAGCGCCACCCATCCCACTGCAGCGCAACCGAAAGGATGTTATGTTGAGAATTTGTTGATCCTAGCGGTATTGCTGAGAAACGCCATAGCGCCAGTTTTAAGACGTTGATGCTGTCAACAAGTTTGCGTTTGACTATACCGTCCCCTTGCGCTGGTTTGAAAATAGAGCCCGTAATGCCTTAATGCACATTTACACCAGTTATTAATTTGTTTTATATTAAGTTTGGTATTCAGTTTAATTGCACTCATCATCAAGTTAACACTATAGTCTATAAATTAAACTATGTTTCCTAATGGCGTGCATAACGTCCATTTCTTTTGGACAAGTTACAATATTGGACATTGTATTATACATTTGTATTGCATTGTCTTGTATTTGTGCACACATTGTATTGTCATTTTGTGCACTGCATATTGTGCACTGTGTAAATATGTGGCAGCAATATATTGTGTGCCGTTTGATCCCGCATCATTGTGATTGTTTTGTGCCTACTAGGTCCCACCTTGCTGTTGAAAGCTGTTATATTCCATGTTGTGGAATTTTTTCATGTGCTTTTTTTATCTAAATATATATGCCTTTTATTATTATTATTATT
This sequence comes from Synaphobranchus kaupii, assembly GCA_029718625.1. Classification (NCBI taxonomy): domain Eukaryota; kingdom Metazoa; phylum Chordata; class Actinopteri; order Anguilliformes; family Synaphobranchidae; genus Synaphobranchus; species Synaphobranchus kaupii. Next base: position 55,928,336 of record CM056384.1, on the reverse strand, counting down.
TTATTGCACGATGCAGAGGCAAAGAACCACCCTCTGTGGAGAGCATTAATCCTATAAGCGCACACCTTGTTGTGGATGTCTATACCATGGTCACTTACTTTCCTTAGATGTTTTGCATTAATTAAAGGTTATTAGCAAGAGAGGTGCTAGCCGTTTCCCAGGCAACATAGGAGAGTCACCCCTGGAAGACAACCACTGCCATCCTGTAATAAACATTAGCTTAGAATGCAATGGAAATGTTACTTCATGATTCCAGCAAATAGCCCAAGCCATAGATACTGCCTAGGCAACCAGACACTCATTCTAGTCCCTCACATTCTCATCAAGTAGCAAGCTAATAGCGTAATGCTAGGTTCACTGTAACTTAAAATTAAACTCCAATTTGATCTTGGGCAAAGTTCTCACACTGTGTTTTCTATCATGGAGAGCTAGCTAGCCTAGCCATCTACATTTGGTATACTGTTATAGCAAAACAGTAGCTAAACTGTCTTCATTCAATTGAGCACCTTTATGATGAGATGGGAGCAACACAGCTAAATTGAATAAATATGGCACATATTTTCACCAAACTGCTTAGCTAGCTCAGTGTTCATGTCACTAAGATATGCAAGGCTTTTTATCATGGGGTATAATGGGTTTTGGCATATTTTTCTCATAAGGCGTATGATTTCTTTCTTTTTTTTTTTACTGCGGTCAAATGAGAAACAAAACAATAAAAAAATCGCAATGTATTGCAGCATCAAATCGCAATATGAGTGCATCACAAAAACACAAAGAATCGCAATAGTGTCGTATCGCGACCAAAGTATCGGGATTGATATCATATTGTGAGGTCCCTGGTGATGTTTGTAGTCAGAGCTAAGTGATGGATCATGTCATGGGTACAGGGACCCCCATTGGATTAGATTCAAAGATTCACACAGAAGTCTTCAGGGAAATAGTCAGGTTGGCTGTAGTAAGTAACAAGCAAAAAAATACACACGGTACAGTATACATGGCAGACAAACAGACAGAGGTATAGGGCAAAGGAATTAATGGAGTTGTACCCCACCTCTCTCTCTCTCTCTCTCTCTCTCTACCTGGCTCACAACTCAAGTGGATGAAAGAGGGATAGAAGTAGAGGGAGTAAAAAAGAAAAGAAACAAGAAAGGAGAGTGATGGGCTAGGATGATAATTCCTTCAGGCGGTGAGGGGGAAAATAAGGGAGGGTACCCAATCATGACCAGAGGATTAGAGAAATGAAGAGCACTCCAGAGGAGAGATTGAACATCTTTGCAGGAGTGTGACAAACAGCCCTGCTATAAAAAGACCCATGGCTACAAAATAAAAGGACCGGGCAGACTGGCCAGCTTCAGTTTTTAGGTGATAAATACGGGCACGATAGGAGTTGTAGTTCAGAATGACCTGTGAGTTAAGAGTAGTGCTTTGTTCCCAAACTCGGACCCAAGGACCCATTGCGTATGCTGGTTTTCATGACAACCAATTTTCTTGATCAATTATCGATGAGGTCAATTAGGGCTGTTGGAAATTATTTTATTTTAACTTAACGCAGTTTTAACACAGTGCAGGTTAGGCTTGGGCTGTGTCTGAATCAGCAACCTTTCATACTATTAGGAAGGCTTGTTGGGTAGATGGGGCAAAAAAAGTCATTAAGTAGGTAATATTTTCTCTAAATATAGTATACTTTAAACCCCCATATGATACACTTACTTCCTGGGTTTCGCTGAGTACATTCAGGAGCACACTTTTCAAGAAGTACACTTTGAAAGTAGCCCAATTTAGCTGTAAAATTGGGGACAGGGCAACACTGGGACAGCTTACGACCTGCTTACGACACTTACAGTACGGTTGGAAAATAGTATGGTGGATATTTTTTGCGGACTGCACGTCGCGTGCTACACAGTGCACATTAAACAGCACACTTCTGCCAGTGCACTGCACGCAGGAGACAGGGCACAGTAGATAGGGCTCTGATTTGGACACAGCCCTGCTGTCATTTTCCCTGTCCTTGAACTCTTCATTATCCACAAATGGTTTAGTTTCAATGAGCATGTGTCTATCTGCAATTAGTTCCCAACTGACTTCACCTGCAAGTCTAATTGAATCCCTTAAAAATTTAACCTCTTTCTACAGGAATTATTTCTCATAAAAGCACAACAGAGGGAAGAAAAAAAAAAAACATGAGTTGATCTGACTGATTAAATGTCCTGGGGTGTGAATAGGGAACACTTATTATTCATAGTTATGTCTGACATAATATTGACTTAATATCACTGCCATTAAAAGCTTCATATGAGGAACAATTACCAGCTTGTTACAATTCCGAGGTTTCAATTAAGGATTGGAATGAAACATCAACATTTGGGAGCTAATGGAGTAGAGGGGTCCAATGCAAATTACCATGTTTAAAAATCCATATTCAACTGTCATCGGACAGAAGATGTAGTGTGGCCTGGAGCTAGGCTTATAAACATGAGATTACCGGTTCCTCGTTGAGGCAGTGCAGTTGCTTTCGGGCTTGATATAAATTGCTTGCTTAAATATCAAGTTGTATTAACTGATAATATGTAAGATGTAAATTATGAGGTTGGCCCCCTTATGGAAAAAAGAATATACAGCAGTATATTGTAAATATATCAAAATTATCTTCACAATATATTTAAAATATACTGCAGTATATTACATTTCCATAAGGGGGGAAATTGTCCAGCATAAAAGGATCTGTAAACATTATTTCTCCAAGTAAATTTAATTTTCCCTCTTTAAAAAATGTCTTTATTCCTTTTCAGTTTGGAGCGTCCAGTTATGTTTTGCATTACAGCACCAGCACCACAACAACACCAATAATAAGCATAGTAGACAGTGAGTGTTCTGCCTCTGTGGACTCCTGCTCTGCCGGCTAGTTATGAGCGCCTTCACCGCCTCAGCCACGAGGGAGCGGCCGATACAATGAGTTTACTTTCTGAGGTCACGGTGCTCCTGAAGAGACCGATTGGATAACATCCTCAGGTTCCATTTGTGGGGAAATGTTCATAGCACTACTGGGCAATGCAGCTGAAACTTACACTGATGAACAGTAATAATTATCCTTTTCACTCCAGTTCCTCTCCAGGAAAGAACAACACAAAATTCATAATGAAGTGAATATGTGGGAAGGCTATGACATTAGTTCAACACTGTTGCTTAAGATTGTCATTAGACTTGTTTTGCAGAATTCTCTCTGAATAGATTGTGTGCTGATGAAAGGTAGATGCTGCAGAGTAAATGGAGGCATATCACAGACTGTTGACCAAAGAGGTGAAAACATGTTTCTACAACAAAATGTTTCATGGCAGTTCAAATTCTAGGGATGTTAATAACTGCTATGTGCCACTGTACCGACAAACTATCTTAGCAGGAACAGACGGAAGTTTCTGTGCAACACAAAAGGATATCTGGTCACTCTAATACCAGACATTCACGGGTTGCCTTTAACCCTTTCATGCATAAATTATTACAAAACAGAGCAATATTTTTTTCACATCAAACTCTGCATGTGTTTCACCCGCCTAGGTCACAGAAATGTGCCCCAAATGGCCCCTTGAAAACAGAGACCACACATGCAGATTACAACTCTTAATGTCCACTTCAGTGGATAGAATGTTTTTCGTATACAATACAAGAACTACGGTAATTTTTTGTTACAAATATAACTAATTCTGCTCCTTGCATCTTCCCTAATAAGAATATATTTTTTAACATGCCTGGTTCTCTATGAATAGAAGGTTTTCACAGCTACACCAGAGGGAGTTTGTAAGTTTCCACCTCCACCTGCCATTTTGACCTTCACTGTATCAAAACTAGAAAAGCCAATAAAATGTAACAAGATGGGAGCATATCAAAATTTAGGCAAAGGTGCAAGGAATCCGCTCTGATATTTTTTGGAGATCACAAATGTTTTTGACTATGTTAAAATAGACTTTGAAAAGCCTGTCCACTGTAGTGGACTCCATGCATGAAAGCGTTAAATTCAGGACTGGTTTATGGTGTAGCATGGTCACCGTGTTTTAATACATCCATTAAAGAAATAGAGGCTGGAATCCAGGGAGAATTGGGGCCCTGTAAGGCTTGGACAGCCCGACTCTGATGAGCCCATTACCCACACCATGCACACCTAGTCGCCCAGTTTATTTATTTTCAATGGACAGATGGGCACATTCTTAATCGAGTGTGGCAAAACGAGGTTAGTTGGCTGACGTGCAGCATTCGGAACGTGGAGCTCCAGAACCGGAGGAAACCAGGATGCCTAAAGCCTGAGGGATCATCCAATGGGAAGGGGCATTAACGTCCATCAAGGAAACACTCATGACTGGGAGCGACAGAAGTCCCGGTGGGATCCCCCCTGTCCCCGTGCAAGCATTCGGAGAGCATTGCCGCAGAGTTGTTCATTAACTTCGCAGAGCATGGCCCCCATTACCGGAGCCTACACAGCATATACGGCCTGCTCGTCTATTGATTCCCAGGTATCAGGCTAAAGGACCGACTTCATTTCTGCTGTTGCTGCTCAACGTGACTACTTTTTGTTCTTTTAAATGGAAGCAAGCAGGCAAGCGTGGTGGAAACGTGCAGCCTGCACAATGAGACGGCTAGCCCCGACTGGCGGAAACAGCTTGGATCCAGATGCTCATGTTCTCATCGTTATACAACCAACATAGCTGCATAAACTTTGAAGGAAAATATCCTCCAGACAGTGGACATTTGAAACAGCTAACATTTATCTGAGAAGGGACTAAGTATAATGTTTCTCGGGACATTACCAAACGCCGCCCCCCCCCCCACCCCCATTTCTGGCACCCACAATATCCAATTAAACACTATTACCTGTGGGGGAAATTGACACAACCAATTACAGCTCACATTATTGTGTGGGCACTGATCTCAGTCTACTTTTAAAAAGACCCACACAGTGCAGACATACACATTACATAAATAACAGGTAATTTGTGAAGACGGTGTCTCGATATGACAGACAGAACAGATACAAGTAATGGAGTCATGAAGCACATAATATATAAGAATATATAAAAACAGTTCTCATGTCACTAAACAATAGGCGTTGTTCACAAAACCACAGTTAGGAACAAATATAGGTAATGACTTAAAGTATGTCTTACAGCACTTACTTAATGTGACATTGATTTTCAATCACTTTTCTTATAAAATACAATACACATCGATGGACATACATTACAGAAAGCAGGATAATTCTAATTCTTCGTGAAGGCTGACACATTTTAAAATAAAAAATCTATTTTGCTTCATAAAAGTCTTCTATTAGTGTCCCCTGCAGTGCATTAGACTGCGTTTGTGTATCACAAAGAGCACTAAGTTGGAAGTAGTGTGTTTTTATAAAGCATCGTCTCTGCCTCACAATAGGAGCAATCTCGCCGTTTCTTGTGTGATAACTTAATATTCTTCTAAAAAAATGATCTGCCGCATGTACTCAGACAGAAGTATTCAGTCTGCTTTCCAGAAAATGAATTTTTAATGAAGTTTCACCCATTGTAATGGAAGCAAACAGCTGGGAATTAGCATTTTTGATTACACAAATAGTTGTCTGACTACGTTGTCAATGTATGAGATCACTGGCATGTCTGATTGTTCCATTAAGGATTAAGCAGGGTGACTATTCAAAGAGATCTTTGACTAATGATATTGCCATTTACTGCATGATTGTAAGCATATCAAATGGATGAGGTGTCTGATGATCAGTAGCCCTGGTCACCTATGTTGGCCAACAAAAAACGAGAGAGATGCATATGGTTTTTAAAATCAAATAATTTTGTCACATAATTTCAGTGCTGTTGGAATATCAAAAGATTATGTGCTTATGATTTGTAGCTGCATACATGAATGGACAAAACAGAATGGCCCAGAGACAAAAAACAATAAAAAAAAATAAAAAAACATTGCAGACAGAGGGCGAGAGAGAGAGAGAGGTTATTTAAGCGCAGAGAGAGGTTATTTAAGTGGAGAGAGAGAGATAGAGAGAGAGATACAAAATTCTAGTCCAGCACTCTAGACACAGGGAGCATACCAAGTAACAAGTGTTCTGACTTCACTATGTTATTGAAATCCTATGCCATTCCTGTTGGGAAATAATCACAGCTAACTGTAGGAACATGTATGGGTATTTTTAATAAATGGACTGTTTTTATCACAAAGAAAGAAAATGGGGGGATTTCTTTATGGAACATGGATTTAACATGGCTTTACCCTCCTTTATTACTGATATGCTTTATTTAGACAGGGAGAAAGCAAAGAGGGTAACGTATAGAGAAGGGGCAATAGCTCAGAAGGTGCCATTCCCCACGGGACTTTCCTATAGTTAAGGAAAAGCACACTGCAGTTTGACTTCATTAATGCCTTGTGATGTCAGGAGCAGAAAGGCATGCTGGTTTGCTATTTGCCACAGCGAGAGGCTGCTGCTGCATCCAAAGGCCTGGAATTAATAGAGCAAGTGAGCGTAAAATCTTTTATAATCACTCCAGGTTTTATACGTCACCCTGTGCATTCGCACTAGCACTTTCAATTTGCAGAAAATTCCTTGCTCAAAGCCACCCTTTTCTTATAACCACACACACACACACACACACACACACACACACACACACACACACACACACACACACACACACACACACATATATATATATATATATATATATACATACACATACAGTGAGAACCATAATTAATTGGAGTGACACATCTTTTTGTTATTTTGGTTCTGTGCTCGTGGGGGGTGGGACTAGATTTAGCTGTAAATTATGCTGGAACATGTTTCTCCTGACAGATTTTCCTATTGAACTCGGAAAAATATGGAAAAATAAGTCCGGAGAAGAATCCCTTCAAATTATCCATCCATTTTTACTGCATATCTGGCAGCAGAGAGTGATGGTTTAAGGCTTGTTTCATAAGTCAGACCATTGATGACTTAGAGCCATTTAGCCAACCATGTGTTCCACCCCTCTCCATCCTCACCTTGTATTATACACTTGTACCTTTGCTACGTTTCTTTTGTAAAATATTTGCTGAGCTCTATCTACGGTCTCTATCTACGGTTTAAGTCTAAATAAAGTGCCACAAATGCAAAGAAACTTTGGAAAAAAAATTTAAAAAATAGTTTTTTGTTTTTTTTCCCTGAGAGCTACATAAGTGAAATCGGTTATATATACGTATATACATTTCCTGGATCATAAACTCCATGTCCACAAGTTTTGCTAAATCTGAGGATGATATGCAGAACTACTAAAGGTCTATGATGCAAAATATAGCAGTGTGCCCTGTTGTCCATTAGTGTCTCCAAATCTATCCAAATGGCTAAATTGCGCACTGCTCTAAATAAAAAATAATAATTTTGATATATTTAACTACAAATCAACAGTTTTGGCTCATAAAACTCACTTTTGCATAATTTTCAAGTGGGAATTACTATATTTCCATCAGTATAGGGGGGTAGATATCTATGGGTCCAAAACCCCTATGCAAAACATGTCGTAAAACGAATAAATTAGTTTTGTGCATTACAAAACAAATACATTTGCTCCTTCTGATGGCTTAAGATGAAAACCATTGATATCACAGTGTTACATACACCTAAATATGTTGCCTAATCATTCACTCTTGTACCTCAATAAAACATCACTTGTCCCTGTACTCTACAGTATGTATACTTTTGTCCTGGGATTGCATTTTTATGTATTTATAAAACATTTTTAATTTTCCTATTCATAATGACTCCAAGGAAATTTTTACCTTAATCTACCACATATCAGCACACAGTAAATTGGAATGAGCATTTGTCATGCACTAAGAGACAAGTATACCATAGTCTATATTATGTACGATAACATAAACATAAAATAGTATTCCACCATCTGCAAAATGCTGCAAAATGTTCTATCTTCAATGAACATCTGTAGCCTACATCAAAAATACATTTAACGATTGCACTACAGTATGTGAAATTCACTCAAAATGCGAAAATATCAATAGGGCTATCAAACATATTGGAAAGACAGTGCTCGAGTGGAAACACAAACGTACATATGTAGCCAGCGAGACCAACGGTATTTTAATACTTACATATCGCAAAAGGGAAACTCCCCTCCATAATGCGTATTCTATAGAGCTTGCGTAATGCTAGACAGTTAAAACGAAAACTTCCGTTACGCTGGGCTGTAGTAAATTGCTCAAAGCACCCAAAAAGACTTGGCATATACCGTTGCTAAGGTTATAATGTACTCTATTGGATAAAGCCGACAATTAAACCAGAATTAACTGTAATGAATGGGACAGGCTTACAGGGCATGGGGGTATTACGCAGCGACGTTTCAGATAGTGTAATAGCGGTATAAAGTGTTGTATATTTCTCAAACCGATTCTACCAGACAATAAATGACCACTGAATTTTGAAAGGAACATCTCGATGTGTAAAACGGTAGGATTGTTTATTTATTTCATATTTAGTAGCATATATTGCTAGTAGAATACATGGTAGAATGAGATGGTACTTTCACAGTTTATTTTGCATTTGAGTGAGCAGGGCTTTTCACGGCTTTTCTGGCATACGATCAGGCTATTGTTGGGTTTATCTCCTTGCTATGACGTTATTTTAATTTTATATGATGAATAAATATATTTATGAACTCAAACATAGACGCTATTGTCCACTATGCCATGCATGGGTAGGTATAGACTAGGTGGGGGGTTGCTTGATAAATTGACTTGCTACAGGGAAATAGTGACACTTAGAAACTACGTATTTGACAGAAATAGTCACGAACCGTCTACCAATAAATTTAAAACACAGAGTTTGTGATTTCCAATAATAGTTCGGCTACAGTAGCAACAAATGTCTCAGTTGAGCAAAAAGCTTCCGCCGGCATCACCTTCTACGCAAAGGAGTTAAACCAGGCTAGTCTGCGTAGCGCCATGGTGTGACAGTCTGGGCCGGCCCAGCACGTGCAGTGCTTGTGGGATACAGATGGCCTTGTACTATGAAACAAGAGAAGACTGCTGCACCTCACTCCAAAATAAATAAATAGATATGTAGCTAATTTAGGCCCATTCCTCGCTGGCTATTGGTGGCCTTACCAAAAGGAAAACATGCCTGACGTTGATTAGCAATCAGTCCAGTTGTTTTGCTTTCTTCCACTTTTTTGGAAGAAATGTGCTATACAAATAATGTTTGACTTGACAATTTTGAGCTTTATTAATATTGCCGGATAATTTACTTATTTCCAGGTTTTCACTGATAATAGTACGGAGAATATTTTAACATACTGCATGTCACAAAACAGTATGCAGTAAGCACTATATGCTTGTACACAATACACAGAATGCAGTAGAAAGGGCTCTGATTTGAACACAGCCCAGGGCCGTGTCCAAATCAACACTCTTCCACACTATTGAGTTGCCTTGGTGAAATTCGTTGAGTAGGCAAAAATTTTTCAAATTGCAGTATACTTGAAACACCTGGATGACACACTTATTTCCGGGGTTTTGCTGAGTCTATTCGGGAGCACACTTTTCAAGAAGTACACAAACATTTTGGTCGCATAAATATGACATGAAGCTTAGTGTTAAATAAATGAAGCGCAGCTCCGCTGATGTTTTTCTTCAAATACAACAAAAACAACACGTGACATGGCCGGGCAAGGGTAGGGTGCAGGGTCGCCAGATCTTGCAAGGCTTTCCAGCCAAATGACTCGAATATATTTTTTAACCGAAACCAACGTATTTTAAATAGAAATCATCATATTTTTACTTTTTAAAATAAGTGTGTGTTTGCGACTTTTCATTTTTACCCGTGACTGCACTTTGAAAGTAGCCCAATTTTGCTGTAAAACTGCAGACATGGCAACACTAGTGGGACGTCTTACGACCTGCTTACGACACTTCCACAGTATGGTTTGAAAATACTATAGCGGTTATTTTTTGCATACTGCTAAATAGTGCACGTTAAACAGCACACTTTTGCCAGTGCACTGTACGCAGGAGACAGGGTGCAGTAGATAGGGCTTTGATTTGGACACAGCCCAGGAGTTGTGTGGGCAGGAGATGGGAGAGGTGCTCCTGTTAGATAACCAATCAAGACAGAGCATGTGGAAAAAAATAAAAAGAAAACATGCTCCACTCAAAATGGCCTGTTTAGCTTTAAGGGAGAGAGACTCATTGGATATGTTTTTTTTATGTTTTGCATTTTCTTTCTGAAAAAAAAAAACATGTTTGGTAGACCTTGTGGAATAATATAAAATACTTGGGGACCTTTAATGTGTGCTAACGACATGGGTCTGCTGGGCCTTCTTCCATGTTCTTTCACCTTAAATCAGCAACCAATTCACACCAAAGAAACCCGGTGAGGTGAGTTAACTGTGTAATCAACTGCTTAAATTGACCAATTAAGTGCAGAGAAACAACAAAATACGAGCAGATACTACAGTTCTTTGGGGTGCACAGACCCTTTTCTTAAACAATGAGTAATCAATCGATTTGTTCTCACAAGGATGGCAGAGATTAAAATTGAGTGCCCTCTGTTTCCCATTTCATGTTTTATTTTATAATTTTGGCATGTGAATCACTTCTCAGACAAGAGCTTAGTTTTAACCTTTATTCAAGCATAAATCAAAAAAAGAAATGACAAAAATCTAATTTGTAAGAGAGATTTTGGACAAGAGAACATTTTGCTTGATGTTATACATTTAGAGAGAAATCTCTCGGTCCCTACCAATAACATCAAAATTGAATTGATGACATTTTCTGGATCCATATCAATGGACATTCTGTTATATAATTTCAAACCTGCTTTAAAATGGGTGTTTCTCCACTTGACATTTGAAGAAATATGATTAATAGGTCATAGGGGACTGACTGTAAAAAGACCATCTATCATGCAGTAGTGTGGAATTGGTAAAACTCATTTACATTTTCAGTCAAATGATTGGTGAAATCCAAGGGGATCCTCAGCAGAAACGTGGTATTATGAATCTAGTGGCCGTTTTTATAGATAGAACTGCTGGTTTAGAATGGCCTGAGAGAAAGACGGGATCCTGACCACCCCTGGGTTTTGGTTTTGCCATCTTCTATTGAAGTGCAGCGGTTGATGTCACTGAGTAAATGACCTTGGTGCTGCTCTCTCTCAGGAAACAAATTAAGGAATACTACCAAACTGTAGAAACAGAGGGGCAATTTAGATTTTTCTACAGAAAATCTTGTGTGTGTAAGTGAAAGAAAGGGTGTAATTAAGTAATGATTCTTAGCTTTGATTGCAGGTCCAATCTACATCAAAATCGACACCAAAATTGTCCACAGGCATCACAGCATACTTTTCTACAGGCAATGTATTAGGTTTCCTGACAGCTTAAAATATTCTTGGATTTGTAAATGGAAATGTAAAAATTAATACTGTACCATACAAAGAAACTAATATCTCACTTTTGCTTTGTCCAATCTTCATGAAAAATTGCCAGCTGAAGAAAATATATTCATGACATCAAATGACTCAATTTTTTGACACATTTTTGAAATTGATCTACATGAACTCCAATGAGGTGAGCATAATTACATGCCAATAATTTCATATTAGTTTGAAAATTTTTAATAAAAACTAACAAAAAAATTCTCAGCAAAACCATTAAGGGCATTCTTTATCATTAGATGTTTAACTGCACAAAAAACAAATTCTGTCATTAGACAAAACTCTTAGTGGGGTGAATGATTACAGGGCAGTCATAGGTAGTAACATTGAGACTGATATCCAATGGATACTACTGGACATCAATTCAATAACACCAGATAATCAAATTACACCTTGCAATTTGGTAAACTTGCAAAAATACTTCCATTGATTTGTCTTATTAAAAAAATAGATCAAAAGCCCAGCTATTTCACAGAACAGAGTGGTGCAGAATTCTGGGGTTTCAATCACAATGTTGTGAGTTCAATATCCACTCAGGGTGAAGGTTAACAGAAAGTAGTAGATGATGTAAAGGTCATGCAATAAACCCTGTGACATTGTGTTGGTAATAGTTAATTTAGGCTTTAAAAGATTAAGTGTTTATACTAGTTTATTTGGTTTAATGAGGTTATAGTTAGAGAAAAACCATGTGCCTCATTTCTTCAGATAGTAACCAGGCGGAAGTGTAACCAAGTAGCTGAATCAGCAGATGAAAGTAACCTGAAAGTAAAAGTGTTTTCAAGGTTGGATTGGTCGAGTAGAGCGGGTGACTTCAATTGAGACCAGCCAAGGCCCATTGGCTCTAATGAGCTTTGCCAGTGGTTCAACTCTGAATGCAAGAACAAACCAATTGTTTTCATCAGAAAGCAACATGTTCATCAAGTGAGTACCATGCCAAATACAAAACCTTGCAGGTTGTTTATACTTAGTTTCTTATAATTGCCAAGGAGTATGGTGGAGTCCTCCTGGTACGGTGTAATAAAAGAAAAACAATATTGTTTGGATCAGAAAGCAACACCATTAACGTTAGGACCATGTCAAATACAAAATGTATGTTTATGGCGGTTTTGGAGTAGTTGCTTCTTCCATGCTGAGCAGGCTTTCAGGTTATGTCGATATAGGACTCATTTTACTGTGGATATAGATACATTTGTACCTGTTCCCTCCAGCATCTTCACAGGGTCCTTTGCTGTTGTTCTGGTATTGATTTGCACTTTTCGCACCAAAGCACGTTCATCTCTAGGAGACAGAATGCGTCTCCTTCCTGAGCGGTATGACGGCTGCGTGGTCCCATGGTGTTTATACTTGCGTACTACTGTTGGTACAGACGAACGTGGTACCCTCATGCATTTGGAAATTGCTCCCAAGGATGAAACAGACTTGTGGAGGTCCACAATTTTCTTTCTGAGGTCTTGGCTGATTTCTTTAGATTTCCCCATGATGTCAAGCAAAGAGGCACTGAGTTTGAAGATAGGCCTTAAAATACATCTACAGGTACATCTCCAATTGATTCAAATAATGTCAATTAGCCTATCAGAAGTTTAAGCCATGACAATTTTCTGGAATTTTCCAAGCTGTTTAAAGGCACAGTCAACTTAGTGTATGTAAACCTCTGACCCACTGGAATTGTGATATAGTGAATTAAAAGTGAAATAATCTGTCTGTGAACAATTATGGGAAAAATTGCTTGTGTCATGCACAAAGTAGATGTCCTAACTGACTTGCCGACACTATAGTTTGATAACATGAAATCTTAAAACATGAGTGGTTAAAAATGAGTTTCGATGACTTCAACCTAAGTGTATGTAAACTTCCAACTTCAACTGTATGTATATATATATATATATACATATATACACACACACTGCCCGGCCAAAAAAAAAGTTGCACACTCTAATATTTCGTTGGACCGCCTTTAGCTTTGATTACGGCGCGCATTTGTTGTGGCATTGTTTCGACAACCTTATGCAATGTCACAACATTTATTTCCATCCAGAGTAGCATAAGTTTTTGGCTGAGATCTTGTATTGATGACGGGAGAGTTGAACCACTCCGTAAAGTGTTCTCCAGCACATCCCAAATACTTTCAATGGGGTTAAGGTCAGGAATCTGGTGGCTAAGTCATGTGTGAAAATGATTCCTCATGCTCCCTGAACCACTCTTTCACAATTTGAGCCCGATGAATCTTGGCATTGTCATCCTGGCATATGCCCATTGATGGGATAACCTGGTCATTCAGTACATTCAGGTACTTCGCTGACTTAATTTTATTGCTGCATAATGTTGCTGAGCCTAGATCTGACCAACTGAAGCAACCCCAGATCATAACACTGCCTCCAGAGGCTTGTACAGTGGGCACTATGCATGACGGGTGCAATGGCGACTTTTTTTTTGGCCGGGCAGTGTATATATGAAGGAGTGCGGGAAATTACCAAACTGAGACTTCTTTCCTGGTCGAGCCAACTGCAACGCAGCTGCGTTCTTTATTTATAAACCTCATTCAACCCAAAGAACACGTCATAGAAGTTACCGTCTATGACGTAGCCGCGTTGACAGTAGGAGGTGAATTATATATGTATGTCCCAGAGGTAGCCGCCACATCTATATACACTACTCACAAAAAGTTAGGGATATTCGGCTTTCGGGTGAAATTTCAGGATGAACCTAAAATGCACTATAACCTTTACAGGTGAAATTAATTTGACCTTCTCTAAACTTTTGAATGCACATGTCCAACTATTCAATGTTTCAGTACTTTTTGCACAACTTGCTGTTCTCTAACAAGGAGCTGAACGGCAAAATTCACAACAGGTGTTTGATCCATGAATCGACCAATAAATTTCCTGGTTCAATTAGAATTGGTATTTAAACAGTCCTCTTCATCATGCTGTTCACATTTTGACATCATGAGACCAAGACGACACCTAACAATTGATCAACAGTACCTCGCCATTGCGAGGCTTCAAACAGGATGTTCTCAGAGGGAAGTGGCCACTGAGCTTAGAGTGTCACAGAGTGTCATCAGCAGGTTGCAACAGAGATACAGAGAGACTGGAAGAGTCACAGAAAGGCATAGAAGTGGACGTCCTTTGGCCACATCCCACACTGATGACCGCTTCATTGTGAACAGTGCCCTGCGGAACCGGATGATGAATGCCACTCAACTCCAGGCACATTTAAGGGAGGTGAGAGGCACCCAAGTGTCACGTCAGACCATTCGAAACCGTTTACATCAGCGTGGTCTGCGTGCTAGACGACCTGCAAGGGTACCTGACCACACCACCAGGCACAGGCGTCATCGTCTTGCATGGGCCAGGGAGCATTTACGCTGGACGAGGGACCAGTGGGCCTCAGTGCTGTTCTCTGATGAAAGTCAATTCACGTTGAGCAGAAATGATGGCCGCCAACGATGTTGGAGACGTCAAGGAGAGCGCTATGCATCAGCCACTGTTGTCACTAGACGACCCTTTGGTGGTGGCGGTGTTACAGTGTGGGCAGGTGTGTCTAGTCAATACAGAACTGCCCTACACTTTGTGAATGGTACAGTGACAAGCCCATACTACCTGAATAACATCATTAATCCAGTCATTGTGCCCCTGCATGAACAACACAGGCCTAATTTCATCTTCATGGACGACAATGCTCCAGCTCATCAAGGTCGCATCATTAGGGAAAGGCTGCTGGAGACTGGGGTACCTCAAATGGAGTGGCCTGCACTTTCTCCAGACCTGAATCCCATAGAAAACCTATGGGATCAGCTGACTCACCGTGTAGAGGCTCGTAACTCTGTACCCCAGAACCTCAATGACATGAGGGCCGCCCTTCAAGAAGAGTGGGATGCCATGCCTCAGCAGACAATAAGTCGACTTGTGAACAGCATGAGACGTCGTTGTCAAGCTGTAATTGATGCTCAAGGGCACATGACAAGTTATTGAGACATTGACATTTTTGTTGTGGTATACCCACCACTGTTGTTGGCTTTTGTTTCAATAAATTGTTTGAGATGAGGAAATCACCATTGCATGCTTCTACTTAAATGCCCTACTTTCATGATACGTATAATATCACTGTAGCGTGAACTTACATTTTCCATAAATTTCACCCGAAAGCCAAATATCCCTAACTTTTTGTGAGTAGTGTATATACACAGTATATGCATATATATTGTTCAGAATAAAATAATTACATAATGGTTGTTGCTAATAATAATATTGATATGCCAGAGAAGTACTCTACAAAACAGAACCAGGGAAATAGTCCTTGAGTTTTCATCTCTTGTTTATTCTGCACAGATTTAAATGTTGTGGGAACATCAATAGCTTTTAAGATTAAATGGATGAGAAGATGAGAAATTCATGCACATTCAGCACAGACGTTTCTAAAATATAATCCTTATGTTGACCTTTACGTTCTCTAAAGCTTCTTCTTTTTTCTTTTTTTTGCAGAGGAGCTGCCTCTGAGTTGGAACTCAGATGAGCAGCGGTGGCACTTTGGATGCTCCGAAATTAATCCATTACTCCGTTTTTCATCTCTGGAGATCTGAGTTTTAAGTCTGACTTTGATTGTGGGAAGAAATGCTAGAGAGGCCTCTTCAGAAAACTTTCCTTATTAAACCCACCTCCAGTCCTTTTAGACATTTGTTCTTTCCGTTTATCTCCTTACATTGCAACAATGTCAATACCCCCCCCCCGCCTCCCAGTATCAATAATATTGATTTCTCTCAATATCTTACATCTTTGTCACACAAAAGAAGCAGGACTGCAGTGGTCAGAAGGATGAGAAAATTAAAGACTGTTTTGCTGGGAAGACATATGACAAGCAGGCAGTTTGCTATCGGCGAGCAGAGTGTATAATCTCATTTCTCTGCCTGGATCACGTAACCTGCCAGTTGCCGCGGAGAGGGGAACGGCATTCATGACTCCAAAAAGAGTGTTCCAATAAGTGCTATTGGTCTGACACTGGAACCATTGGTCTTGATTAATCAGAAGGAGAAGTCACGTTTTATAGCGTGAGAGGAGGGCCAAAAAGCTACATTATGAAAGGTTAGGGGGGGTTACTTTTTCCATTCTTCACTTGATTCCAGTTTGATATCTCGGAGCAGGACTCCTGCCATTGTATCAAAGGTTAAAATGTCCACCTATGGCAGGGGTAGGCAACCATAGTCCTTGAGAGCCGCAAGGACTGTTGGTTTTTGTTGTTACTCGCCACTTAATTTATCAATTAAAGCAGTTGATTACACAGTTAACTCACCTCATCTGGGGGGTATTTCACAAAGCAGGATTACTAAATTAGCTGGGTAACTACATTGAGTAAAACCCAGAACCCTCCCAAATCTGGAACATGGGCGAAATAAAAAGAGCTGTACCGGGTTTTACTGCGCAGTTTTAGTGCAGTTATCCAGCTAACTCAGCAATCCTGCTTTGTGAAATACCCCCCTGGTTTCTTTGGTCTAAGTCCGGGGTGGGCAATCCCGTTCCTGGAGGGCCGGTGTGTATGCAGGTTTTTGTTTCCAGCAATTACCCTAGCTAAATTAGCTAATTGGCTGTACACATAAACACTGCTTCACTGATAGATTAGATCACAGTAAAATGTTTCATATACGACACAAAAACAGTCTTCAGCTGTCATTCACATGCGTATCAAGAAATGTAGCGAAAATGTCAGATGACTAAAATGATAGACTAATAAAGTAATTAAGGCCAGAAATTGGCACGAAAACCAGGGACGGATATGGCCCCCGTTGCCCACCTCTGGTCGAAGTAGTTGTCGTATTTAAGGTGAAAACAAAAACCAGCGGACCCTGCGGCTCTCAAGGACCAGGCTTGTCTACCCCTGATCTATGGTCATGAAAAGCAAAGGGAGATGGGCTTTGGTAACTTGGTGTCCTGTTTCAATTCCCATGTGGGGCCCAGCTGTGTTGCTTAATCTGGTAGATTCGGCTAAGCAAATGTTGAGCTATGCAATGTATATTAAGTAAAAATGTGATCTGTGTAAGTGCATAAGATGAATGTCTGTATAATGTTGAAACCTATATCACCAGATGTGTCCATCGCTATATTTCAAATATAGTTACACCTTCACTTCAATTTCATTCAGTTCCAATCCATTACATTGAAATGCAGGACACTGGTTGTCGTCGTCGCTAATGGAAATCTACATTGTTGCTATCCCTTTATTGCTGAATTAATTGGCATGCTCACTTCAGCTCAATAGTTTATTTTTCTTTCTTTTATAAAAAATTATGCATTGGGTTTCTGTCACAGATAACATGAACAGTTGTGGTAAAATTGAGGTTTCAGTTGTCTCGCCAGTGCAGCAAGCGAGTGGATCGGGTGAAAGGCAATTAATTAGAACTTCAGGGAGAATCGATAGTCACACGATACCCTTGATAAGGGGAGATTGCTGATAACACAGGTAGGCTTAGCCACAGCGACGCTGTCTCGCCAAAAGCAGTAGGTTTAATGTCAGAACATTGGGGTGGGGTGCGGTTGGGTTTTCAAGGTGCATCGTGTACTCTGTGTGTAAGCTAACGTATTGTGGCCTTGAAGTACAAAAGACAAATAAAAGCAGAAAAAAAAACCCAAGAACTTGTGGCCCTGACATGCAGCTGCATTACGTAATTAAGCTACCTTTTTGTTTTTTTGCAGGCTGCATAGGCATGTCAGAGCTGTAGATTTTTTACACCCGCGCGCATAGCACAAGCACGGGGTATTGTTTTTGATCCTGTCTGTGCGTGTATGTGTTTTTGTTCCTATCATCCATAACTCAAACAATTCTACTCCGATTGTGATGAAACTTTGTGGAAATGTTGACAGTTGGACAATTACCTGAATCTTTATTTGTTTTTCCCCAATCGGTCAATGCCCATCAGAGCAAGATGACAGTTTTACCCCATGTGCAGGTGTAGCATCTCTCTCCATGTGCAGGTGTAGCATCTCTCTGAGTGCCATTCTAGTTGTTTCTGTGTTTTCTTTTAGTGCCTTTGTCTTGCGCTTCAGAGCCACCATACTAACAGCTTCAAAAATAACACACAACCAAGACATTTAATACTAACTAATTTCACTGGGGGCACGGGGGGAGGTTTTTTTACGAGTCCTTCAATGAACTGCCATGGTTTAAAAATAAGCAGAATATAAATATATTAGTCTAGCTTATTTGCATTTGTTTGCTTGGAAGACGGTTATTAAATGTAGCAACGGTGCCTCACAGGGTACAGCTGAAGTCTACTTGGAATTCCAACAACCTGCATCCCTCTGCAGTCCAGTTTAGCTATCATTGCACACCTTGGTTACTGCTACCTTTACCTGGGGCAATAGTATCGATAGTTTCATAGAATTACACCTTCACAAGAAACCCTGAGAAACATATCGAAGGGGCTCGGAGGGAAATGTAGTACACGTCAGGGTGGACGATACGTAGGATGGCAGCTCTGGAAAAGGTCCAAGGCCGCTGCATAGTCTGCGTTTTAATAGCGTACTAAGGAGCCATTGATTCCAAAAGGCACTTGAGTATGAGCTCATTTCCCGTAGCTTCAAAACACTTCAAAAGAGCATAATTGCCAGTAGATTTTAGATTACAAAAAAGGGCCATGGAGCACAGATTTCATTAGCCTAAGAGGACCTCCAAATTTCTTGGCTCGCTGTAGTATAGGTCACAGATAAATAAGTGTGAGGTTTGGATCAAACACCCCCAAGGACTATAATTAAGCATGCACGAAAAAAAACCCAATGAGAATGGTAGCAGGTTTTCAATAAGATGAGCCAAGAAGCATTGTCTGACCAGCGCAGACTATGTTGCATGTAATTTGTGAACCTTGTCCCGGGTGTTCTTCAACCAGATGGACAGATTTAATTTAAGGAAAGTAAAAAGTACTGTGCACTTGCTTACATTGCCTTCTAATTTGATAGAGGAACTTCCGAGGGAGAGAGAGGAAGATTTAGCTGATTATGCATTCCCTCATCAGTGCTCAGGAAAGACTCTCGGATGTTGGCGTGGGCATTCCCGCTCGGCCAGCGTGCAAATTACCCACAATCCCCAGTTGCATCGTAGCTGGGCGCAGAAGGGAGCGGCATGCAGCAGCATTAGGCTGTGTGATTTAGTTTGTGGCGCGGTGGCCTTGTTGCGATCACAGTGCCCCCTGCAGAAATGGCAGGCAGGAAATGAGGGATTCATGCTGGCGTGCCATCTGCTCCGCTGCAATAATGTAGGTCACCCCAAAACTAGCAGCACCCCTGCCTAGCCCCCAGACACGCCTTTCTTTGGTGGTGCAGGGCTTAGATGTTAGGGTGTCTCTAGGGTACAGTGCTCAGGATGCATAATTGGTTTCCTTAGTGTTAAGTAAAAGGTTGACGATTCTTTTATTGGATATTATACTGTTCATCTATCCTTGTGATGCACTCTCCTTTTTGGAAGTGTGTAGCTCCTCTACCTCCAGTCCAACCAGATTCTGTGCTATAAGTATCATAAAACATGCTGACAATTTGCTATCTTTGCTGTAGTGCATTTTTCCCTTTTTATAGGGGGGGTAGTTGTGGCGGATAGAAACTCACCCGTTTCCAGAGCCATATGACGAAAAAAAGCAGCTTTTAATCAATTTTAATAACTGAAAAATGATGCGGCTAGCGGAGAAGCGACCGTAAAAGCTCATCATTTCTGCTGAGCGAACGAATCTGACTCAGTGATGGTAATTGCAAGATTTTCACACAGGTACAAAAAAAAAAAAGAAAAAAAAAAAAGCGTGCGTCAGGAGATGGCCGGGCGCGGGGCGTCAGGAGATGGCCGGGCGCAGGGCGTCAGGAGATGGCCGGGCGTGGGGCGTCAGGAGATGGCCGGGCGCGGGGCGTCAGGAGATGGCCGGGCGCCGGGCGTCAGGCCGGATCATTAATGCAGACCCGGCCCCGGCTACAGAAGTGTGGAGGCGAAAGGACGCGATTCAGCCGGGAAACCTACACGCCGCCCTGACGCACGGGTGCTTCCATTTCTCTCCTGTCCGAGTCGGACAGCGAAGAAATTGCTCCATCTAAATTCCAAGGGCGGGTGCCATTCAGGGGAGCAGGCTGTAATAACGGGAGCGGACGCGCTCGCCCGAATCGGTTATCATGACAAATCTCCTCGGAACAGGAAAGTAAGGTTTGTGTATTAGGCGCCGGGGATGAGTGCCGCACTTTCAGCTCCCCTGCTTCATTCATGCTCTGCATTTGTTTCGTTTTTTTCCCCCCCACTCACATCTCCCATCTCCCATCTCCAAAATGAGGAAGTGCACAAATAAAGCATGAAAGGGACATTTAACGTGGTGAAAACACTCCCCAAGTTATGACAGCGACATCCGCATTGTCGGGCTATGTGGTCAATAAAGTATGGATTCTTGTCAAACCTGTGGAGGGCTTTGAAGCGTGTGGTAATTCACCCTCTGCTGACCACGGCTCACGCACGTGTTGCTGTTCTTATTCCAGGCGGCAAAATTGTACAAATTGTACGTGCAAGAAAGGATTGAGGAAAATAAAGGAACATTGAGTGAGCCTAGGATCATTGACAAGACCAGGGAATGATGCAGTGAAAATATTCCCATTAGCATTTTATTGCAGGTTGTGCTAAATAAAAAAAATTATCTAACAAAAGCTGAGCTTTAAGAGTTTAATTTCCATTAATATTTTCGGAATTAAGAGTGCGGAAAAACGAAGAGCACATGTATCCACAATTATAATGTTGATTAAAATGTGCACAATTTTGCGACGCAAGTTAAAATAATTTTATTGCTTGCCTAATAGCCTAATTGAGGAGAACCGGCTACATTTCATGGCATTGAGTAATTGGTGAATTAAACGCTGATGCCTATTGTTAATCAAGGAAACGGATTGAAAAATGATTAAGACCAATAATCACTTTAAAGGGAAGTTTTCCACTACCCCAATTTTCAGCTCAGGAGCCGCCACTGCATATAGCCCACATGCGCGCACACACACAAAAAAAGAACGAGCCATGAAATCCGGTTCCCTTAAAAGAGCCGTAATTCCCATCACTAGTTTGCAACTTGCAGCTTAAAGGGTAAAGGACCATTTGACATCCCTATAGAGTGCTACAGTCATGACGTAATTTTATTTATTCGATTGGTGTGGGTGAGGGTCTGGAAAATGGAATGCTCAATCAAGCGCCATCGTCATATTCAATTCAATTCAATTCAATTCAATTCAATTTTATTTGTATAGCGCTTTTTACAGAGAACTGTCACAAAGACGCTGCACAGGGAAGCATATTATGCTCACGTGCTTAACTATAATGCTTTTTAGCTTATTTTTTCATGAATAAATGGTTCTTTTGTTAGTTATAAAGAATGAGTGTCATATAAATTAGTGCTTTATAATAAACGGAAAGGAATGGTAAAATTGCATTTTTACAAGGGTGTGTCTGCGACATGGCAGATGTGAAGAGTGGTGGATAATTTATACACGTCACGCGTTCCAAGAAAAGGCTTCCGCAAAGGAAGCCTTTGTGTTTCCTCACTAAACCATCCTCTGGGAACCTCCTCATTCCCCACTCCTTGCTCCTCTGTGGAGCATTTAGCAGTTTGGGATGTCTTTAAAGATGGCGAACCTCGATCGATTTCCGGGTCAGGCGAGGACTAAGGAGAAGAGGACGGATAAAATAAGCGATAGGTTCACATTCTCACTGGTGATAAGCAGGCTGAAGTATCCCTGCCCTGGCATAACCTCACTGTAGAAAGCTTCCCAATCCGTGATCGGGCAGAAATTAAATCAGTCACAACATAGCTGAATTTAACGTTAGGCTACTTTTTTTAAAAGCAACTGCATTAGCTAAGTAGGCTAAGTAATTTATTCGTTGGGTATCATGTTAGTTGTCCTTTGACAATGCAAGGTAGAATTCCCCAGCTAATGTTAACTTATGGTAGTCTAGGTTTTCTTCATGAAAAACAATTGTGAGTTTGTATCTGCTCTTTTTGGCATATCTTTGTCACAAGGAACAATACTGTTACGTCCCAAAATCCAACTGTGTTGCAATGACTAGGTATAGAGTAGTGGAGGTAACACGAAGCCACTTAAACACAAACCACAACCTCTTAGATAAACCCAGTCAAGCGCAAAGTGATTTAAAAGACAAAATGTTTAATAACACAGAGACGTACGGTAGAAACTATCTTAGCTATTCTCTAAACATGTAACAGATTGACAATATTTACAGTTCGGCTACACAGGCTGCATGCTCTCACCAGGCAGCAAGTGTCCAAAATCAGACCCATGTCCAGATGACAAAAGGGTCTTCTCCTTCTGGTCTAGCGGAATGGTTGCTGTGGTGGTATTCGGCAGCTTTAGTCAATTCACAGACTATTTGCTGTAGTCTGCTAACACAGAACTCAGTGTTCAGGAAGCGTCGTGGAAGTCGTGTTGATCGCTAGCATCAGGAACTCCAACTCTCGTGATGCAGACGGAGACAGGGTATTTATCCTCCTGCATCTTTTAACCCTGCTGCTCTGCGACGGTCCTCTGCGTCCCCAGTTATGGCATCTTCTCAAGCATTGCGACGTCCACGTCTCCATGTAGGCTGAAGATGGTTGCCAGGCAACAGCGTGCGTCTCTCCAGCGCAGCTCCCAGGATCTCCACGCAGGACCGTGACGTCAGCATCTCCATCTGTGGGGGAGACACAGACAAACACAGCAGCCCAAAGCCAAGCAAACACAAAGTACGAAAGACGAAACAGAAGGACGTAACAATACTTTGAAATTTCTTTTTTTTTGCAAAAGAAATAGTGTACGACACAGTGTAGGTTTTGGCTCCTTAACACTGGTTTTCAAGAATTAAATAAAATTCCTTCTTTCCCCAGTTCTGCAATCAAACTAGACATCTAGATGCATCAGTCAGTCAACACCAAGTAAGACCATGGTTATGTGCCTTCACTAGTGGGATGCCACTGTGCTGATGTGCTCTGCTCTTTTTGGTAGTACACTCACAAACTGTAACCCTTACCCTGAACATTTTTTAAATGATTTTTATTGATTTATTTTACATTTACTTAGTTTTATTTATGTTTTTATATTAATTTATAATTTTTTATAATTTCATTTTAAATATATTTTTTAAATAATTTTATATTTTATAATTTTTTATTTTATTTTACTAATTTATTATTTTTCATTAGATTTATTTATTTTGTATTTCCATTTATATTAAAATTTATTTCATTTTAACGTTTTAATGTTATTTCAAGTTACGGTTTAAGTTTTTACAGTTTTTTTAAATTTATTTTTTGGTTTTTATTATTTATTTCTTATTATATTTTTTATTATCATTATTATTTTTTTGCCTACAGGGCTAAAACTACTTTGATGAGTACAGGATGAGGGTTACCGTGTGGGACTGTACTACTAAACAGCAGGGGCTGGGGGTGGGTGCACAGTCTCCATCATAGCTGCCATTTACATTCTTGCAGACTCTGCAAAAAGACTAGGCAGAGGGCCCAAGATGAAACCCAAGATGTGGCAACCACTGACAGGAACTTTCATGGACAGCATGACCATCACGACACAGTCGGTGAAAGAGGGGAGGTGGGTGCCTGAAGACCTGGACAGATCCACTGCCTAAGCAAAAATGACCTTCAAACCCAGCAATTCAAGGAGGCTGGTGATGAAAAGAAGCAAGGCCAAGGCGGATGACAACACTTGTTCAAAGTGGCTGGAGAGTGGTTAGTTCAGCAGAACTAACCTTTATGCAAGCTCATCTCCATCTTCTGCATCTACTTAAGCTTCTTAGACAGGTGCATCAAAAGCTTCTTTTTATCACCATCTTCAAACCCGTTTTCCGTAACACTCAGCACCACGTGAGGATTTCTGGGGCTCCGCTCCACTGACGCACCAGGAGGAGGCAGAGGCTAAGGTCCGGGACATGGCGGCAGCAGGAGTGATCTGTCCCTCCAAGAGTCCCTCGACATCCCTGGTGCTGCTGGTGTGGAAGATGGCTCCCTCTGGTTCTGTGTAGACAACAAAACGCTGAACATGGGCTGTGTCCGAATCAGAGCCCCATCTAATGTGTCCTGTGTAGACTACTGTGTACTAAGCAAGTAAGTAAGCATACTGTATAGCTACTGCTTACTGTTTTGTTCTGTACTTAACAGCTTTTTTAATTGAGTATTCAGCTTTTTTTTAAAATTTCTATTGAGTATGCCATGCTCAGCTGGCATACTCAATAGTAGGCAAGTGTGCCGATTCAGACATAGGCATGGTAACTCGTAAAGATTCATAGCCCCTTCCTGCATTGATGACGTCTTGGACAGCCTAGTGGATTCTACTGGGTGTGTTGGCAAGGGTCCAGCTCTTCATATACAACATCGAGAGTTCCACATACTGTATGTATGGACCATTGAGCTCTCCAATGGGGACTGATGTTTATGGAACCCAAAGGCCAGATAGCTACATGCTACATGCATACCCATCCTTGTGATGCGCAGGGAGATCCCTCTTCTACACCATCTGCATCCAGTCATCTGTGTGATCCATTATCCTTTAGACACTCACTGTATCAGAGAGGTCAGTGAAATCACTTTCCCAGGCTTCTAACTGGCTTCTGTTTGAAATTGAATCCAGTCTCCACCCACAGTAAAGGGTGAAAAAAGGGCGAAGTCTCCAGAAGACTTACCTTCGCAGTGACTGCCCTGTGAAACGTCATTGCGCCACTTCCACCGGTCGGCACTTTTAGGCTTTTCTTGCCCCCCCTCATCGGAGGACATCTTTGATATTGTAAGTCTGGCCTGCGTCAAGTAGCCGATCCACTGCTCTGCACTCATCAGCCAAAGCCAGTGTGATGATCTCACTTCCTCCCGTTCAGCCGTGTTGCACACAGTCTTACACATTGCCCTCTTCACTTGGGAAATTACGCGGTAACGGAATTAAAATTTTGGCCTTAATTTTACTTGCTGTGGAGAAGTCTTGAAGCCTAACTGATTATAAAAAGCTTTATAACCTCAGATGATACCCCTGCTATCATATCAAAATAAAAAATTGGAAACTTCCTGCATGTGGAAGGGTCCAATTTTTTATTTTGATATGATAGCAGGGGTATCATCTGAAGTTAAAGTTCTTTATAATCAATTAGGCTTTAAGACTTATACACAGCAAGTAAAATTAAGGCCAAAATATCTGCAAATTGTAATTCCGTTACTGTGGAATTGGCCACTTATTCTGCATCGATTGTCCTGGGACACTTTTTATCCCTCTTCCACTCGTAGGCCCTTAGCTGCCCAGGTCTTCTCCATGCACACATCCTTAAGTGATTCATACTTTAGTGGGGTCCTTTCATTGACTTCTTCAAACATCTCCTCCCATGGCACCATCGGCTCCAGCATAATGGTGTTCATTGTGCACCTTCATCAAATCCACAATTCTTGCCTGAGGGCTGCGTTGCAGATCTTCCAGAGGAACAAGGCATAGTGCCAAGCCTTCTTCTTTATCCGCTGTAAAATCACAGGAAGCTACAATGTGAACCTTGATGGATGCTCACCTCAGTTTGTTGTCCAGGCAGTCACAGTCCTCAATCTCTTCTCTGACTGGCAGCTGCTGTTTTGTTGCCCTGCTGTGAAGGCCAATTCTGCTGAAGCGTTGGGAAGCTCTGAACTATCTGTGGAGGTTAGCTGCTGATGTTCCTGTCCACTGGTTCCACTGCTGTTACTGGGAGTTCGTACGCCAGGAGAGGTTAGAGGAGGTTGGGGAGGACCGTGTGCTGACAGCTCCAGGTCTTGGGTTACACAGGAAGATCACCCTTTCTCCACCTTCTGCACCCAGTCATGTGCATAGTCTGATGTCCTCTTCACACACACTGTGTCACAGAGTGAGCAGCCGAACCACTTCCCTTGACTTCTAACTGGCTTCTCTGTTAGGGTTGGAATCCACTCTCTAGCCACTTTGAGCCACATGTCATCATGCACCTTGCTGTTGCCTTTCTTCAGTACCAGCATCTTCATACTACTGGGCTAGAAGGTCACTCTTGCTTAGGTAATGGACCAGTCTAGGTCGTCAAGCATCCGGCTCCCCTCTGTCACCAACTATGCAGTGATGGTTATGCCATCTGTGAAGGTTCGTGTTGGGGCTGCCACACCTTGGATTTCGTCGTAGGTCCTCTGTTTGGACTTTCTGCAGAGTCCACAAGGATGTAGACTGCAGCCAAAATGGACGCCGTGCACCCCGTAACCATGTCCACTGCCAGCCTCTGGTAGTACGCTCACAAACCTTAACCCTCATCCTGAACATTTTTTTATTATTTTTATTGATTTATTTTACATTTAGTTTTATTTATGTTTTTATATGAATGTATTATTTTTTATTATTTTATTTGAAATATTTTTTATTTTATCATATTTTATTTATTTTAGTAATTTATTATTTTTAATTAGATTTAATATAAATAGAAATAAAAATAAATAAAACGCATTTGATTTTAACGTTTTAATGTTATTTCAAGTTACGGTATAAGTTTTAAATGTTTCTAATTTTTTGGTTTTAATTATTATTATTTTTTTATAAATATTTTTTATTATCATTATTTTTTAGCCTACAGGGCTACTTTGATGAGTTCAGGATGAGGGTTACTGGGTGGGACTGTATTACCAAACAGCAGGGGCTGGGGGTGGATGCACAGTCTCCATCATAGCCGCCATTTACATCCTTGCGGACTCTGCAGAAAGAATAGGCAGAGGGCCCAAGATGAAACCCAAGATGTGGCAGCCACCGACATGAACTTTCATGGACAGCATGACCATCGCTACACGGTCGGTGAAAGAGGGGAGGTGGGTGCCTGAAAACCTGGACAGATCCACCGCCTAAGCAAGAATGACCTTCAAACCCAGCAATTCAAGGAGGCTGGTACTGAAAAGAGACAAGGGCAAGGTGGATGACAACACATGGTTCAAAATGGCTGGAGAGTCGATTCCAGCACAAACGGAAAAAGCCAGTTGGAAGCCTGGGGAGGTGGTTAGACTGATCACCCTGTGGCAAGGCGAGTGTGAAAAGATACAAGAGATCAAACAGGTGACTGGATGTAGAAGGTGGAGATGGATGGTGTCCCTGTGAGACTCAAGACCTGGTGCTGTTAGCTCAAGGTCCTCCCCAAGCTCCTTTCGCCCCTTTCAGTGGACGAAGCCGCAGCATCAACAAAGGAACCAATGGACAGGAAGATCAGCGGTGACCTCTGTAGACAGTTTGGAGCTCCCCAAAGCTTCAGCAGAACTAACCTTTACTACTCCTCTCAATATTCTGCATCTACTAAAGGTTCTTATAAATGTGTGACTGGTGCATCAGAAGCTTCTTTTCATCACCATCTTCAAACCTGTTTTCCGTGACACTCAACACCACGTGAGGAATTCTGGGGCTCCCGCTCCACTGACGCACCAGGAGGAGGCAGAGGCTAAGGTCCGGGACATGGCGGCAGCAGGAGTGATCTGTCCCTCCAAGAGTCCCTGGGCATCCCTGGTGCAGAAGAAAGATGGCTCCCTCTGGTTCTGTGTGGACAACAGCCCGCTGAACATGGGCTGTTTCCGAATCAGAACCCTATCTCATGTGTCCTGTGTAGCTTACTGTGTACTAAACAAGTAAGTAAGCATACTGTATAGCTACTGCTTACTGGTTTGTTCTGCACTGAACAGCTTTCTTTTAAAAAGTATACTCATCTGGTACACTCAATAGTAGGCAAGCGCGCTGATTCAGACATGGCCATGGTGAAGATTCATAGCCCCTTCCTGCATTGATGTCCTGGACAGCATAGTGGATTCTACTGGGCATGGTGGCGGGGGTCCAGCTCTTCTGAGCATACATATACAACATTGAGAGTTCTGCATACTGTATGTATGGACCATTCAGCTCTCCAATGGCTATGATGCATCTAGATGTCTAGTTTGATTGCAGAACTAGGGAAAGAAGGAATTTTATTTAATTCTTGAACAACTCTGCATAGTGCTTGTAACAAAAGGACATTTAGTGGAGCAATCCATAGATCACATTTCATGCAATACTTTAGTGAATATACTGAAATTAATGACAAATGTCCAAATGAAAAGCCTAAAAGTTACATGTAACAAAACACGTAAATGATTTACACAACAGGAAAAAAAACCTTCATGTTTGTGTGGGAAAGTGTCAAAGCATGTCATAAACCTCAAATATTCCTTCCAACAATTACAGCAGCATCACTCACATTAATCTCAGCATCACAACAAAACTAGTTTCCACAAGATAACATTAAGTAAATATAAAAAAAATGTTCAACAAAATAACGTGCAACTTACTGGAATTAAATGTAAACATTGACGGGGACTAACCTCCATTGTTTCTGGTAACGTTATCTTCTGCTGCGGCAATGTATGACATCTCGCTGTGTCATAAGAAGTGTACCCTCCATGTCCGTAGCCTTGTTCAGTTTTATATGACCAATGCTGATGTGTAACAAATGGTTATTTCAATATTTCGGTATCATAAATTTATGACGATTAAATATTTAATGTTTTTATATTGCAATATATAGTTATATTGATTATTGTCCCATCCCTATACAAGTAATTTCTTACAATAAAATCTAATAAAGTGAGAGGGTCTTACCTGAAATAATGCTGTGCTTCGGGTGCTTGATTATCTTTCATTCCTGCAGTGAAAACAACTTGAAACCTTTATTTTTTAGCCAAATTAGTAGAAAATGGGGAAGAAAGCATAAAATCCCCCACCTCCAAATAAAATAAAATATACTATTTACATACCTTTCAGATTTGCACAGTAGAAGGACATACCACGGTAACAGAATTACAATGTTGGCCGTAATTTTCTTGCTGTGGATAAGTCTTAAAGCCTAACGGATTATAAAAAGCTTTATAACTTCAGATGATACCCCTGGTATCATATCAAAATAAAAAATTGGAAACTTCCTGCATGTGGAAGGGTCCAATTTTTTATTTTAATATGATAGCAGGGGTATCATCTGAAGTTATAAAGTTTTTTTATAATCAATTAGGCTTTAAGACATCCACAGCAAGTAAAATTAAGGCCAAAATTTCTGCGAATTGTAATTCCGTTGCCGTGGAATTGGCCACTTATTCTGCATCGATTGTCCTGGGACACTTTTTATCCCTCTTCCACTGGTAGGCCCTTAGCTGTCCAGGTCTACTCCATGCACACATCCTTAAGTGATTCATACTTTAGTGGGCTCCTTTCATTGACTTCTTCAAACATCTCCTCCCATGGCACCATCGGCTCCAGCATAATGGTGTTCTTTGTGCGCCTTCATCAACTCCACAATTCTTGCCTGAGGGCTGCACTGAGGAATAAGGCATAGTGCCAAGCCTTCTTCTTCATCCGCTGTAAAATCACAGCAAGCTACAATGTGAACCTTGATGGATGCTGACCTCAGTTTGTTGTCCAGGCAGTCACAGTCCTCAATCTCTTCTCTGAATGGCAGCTGCTGTTTTGTTGCCCTGCTGTGAAGGCCAATTCTGCTGAAGCGTTGGGAAGCTCTGAACTATCTGTGGAGGTTAGCTGCTGATGTTCCTGTCCACTGGTTCCACTGCTGTTACTGGGAGTTCGTACGCCAGGAGAGGTTAGAGGAGGTTGGGGAGGACCGTGTGCTGACAGCTCCAGGCCTTGGGTTACACAGGAAGATCACCCTTTCTCCACCTTCTGCACCCAGTCATGTGCATAGTCTGATGTCCTCTTCACACACACTGTGTCACAGAGTGAGCAGCCGAACCACTTCCCTTGACTTCTAACTGGCTTCTCTGTTAGAGTTGGAATCCACTCTCTAGCCACTTTGAGCCACATGTCATCATGCACCTTGCTGTTGCCTTTCTTCAGTACCAGCATCTTCATACTACTGGGCTAGAAGGTCACTCTTGCTTAGGTAATGGACCAGTCTAGGTCGTCAAGCATCCGGCTCCCCTCTGTCACCAACTATGCAGTGATGGTTATGCCATCTGTGAAGGTTCGTGTTGGGGCTGCCACACCTTGGATTTCGTCGTAGGTCCTCTGTTTGGACTTTCTGCAGAGTCCACAAGGATGTAGACTGCAGCCAAAATGGACGCCGTGCACCCCGTAACCATGTCCACTGCCAGCCTCTGGTAGTACGCTCACAAACCTTAACCCTCATCCTGAACATTTTTTTATTATTTTTATTGATTTATTTTACATTTAGTTTTATTTATGTTTTTATATGAATGTATTATTTTTTATTATTTTATTTGAAATATTTTTTATTTTATCATATTTTATTTATTTTAGTAATTTATTATTTTTAATTAGATTTAATATAAATAGAAATAAAAATAAATAAAACGCATTTGATTTTAACGTTTTAATGTTATTTCAAGTTACGGTATAAGTTTTAAATTTTTCTAATTTTTTGGTTTTAATTATTATTATTTTTTTATAAATATTTTTTATTATCATTATTATTTTTTAGCCTACAGGGCTACTTTGATGAGTTCAGGATGAGGGTTACTGGGTGGGACTGTATTACCAAACAGCAGGGGCTGGGGGTGGATGCACAGTCTCCATCATAGCCGCCATTTACATCCTTGCGGACTCTGCAGAAAGAATAGGCAGAGGGCCCAAGATGAAACCCAAGATGTGGCAGCCACCGACATGAACTTTCATGGACAGCATGACCATCGCTACACGGTCGGTGAAAGAGGGGAGGTGGGTGCCTGAAAACCTGGACAGATCCACCGCCTAAGCAAGAATGACCTTCAAACCCAGCAATTCAAGGAGGCTGGTACTGAAAAGAGACAAGGGCAAGGTGGATGACAACACATGGTTCAAAATGGCTGGAGAGTCGATTCCAGCACAAACGGAAAAAGCCAGTTGGAAGCCTGGGGAGGTGGTTAGACTGATCACCCTGTGGCAAGGCGAGTGTGAAAAGATACAAGAGATCAAACAGGTGACTGGATGTAGAAGGTGGAGATGGATGGTGTCCCTGTGAGACTCAAGACCTGGTGCTGTTAGCTCAAGGTCCTCCCCAAGCTCCTTTCGCCCCTTTCAGTGGACGAAGCCGCAGCATCAACAAAGGAACCAATGGACAGGAAGATCAGCGGTGACCTCTGTAGACAGTTTGGAGCTCCCCAAAGCTTCAGCAGAACTAACCTTTACTACTCCTCTCAATATTCTGCATCTACTAAAGGTTCTTATAAATGTGTGACTGGTGCATCAGAAGCTTCTTTTCATCACCATCTTCAAACCTGTTTTCCGTGACACTCAACACCACGTGAGGAATTCTGGGGCTCCCGCTCCACTGACGCACCAGGAGGAGGCAGAGGCTAAGGTCCGGGACATGGCGGCAGCAGGAGTGATCTGTCCCTCCAAGAGTCCCTGGGCATCCCTGGTGCAGAAGAAAGATGGCTCCCTCTGGTTCTGTGTGGACAACAGCCCGCTGAACATGGGCGGTTTCCGAATCAGAACCCTATCTCATGTGTCCTGTGTAGCTTACTGTGTACTAAACAAGTAAGTAAGCATACTGTATAGCTACTGCTTACTGGTTTGTTCTGCACTGAACAGCTTTCTTTTAAAAAGTATACTCATCTGGTACACTCAATAGTAGGCAAGCGCGCTGATTCAGACATGGCCATGGTGAAGATTCATAGCCCCTTCCTGCATTGATGTCCTGGACAGCATAGTGGATTCTACTGGGCATGGTGGCGGGGGTCCAGCTCTTCTGAGCATACATATACAACATTGAGAGTTCTGCATACTGTATGTATGGACCATTCAGCTCTCCAATGGCTATGATGCATCTAGATGTCTAGTTTGATTGCAGAACTAGGGAAAGAAGGAATTTTATTTAATTCTTGAACAACTCTGCATAGTGCTTGTAACAAAAGGACATTTAGTGGAGCAATCCATAGATCACATTTCATGCAATACTTTAGTGAATATACTGAAATTAATGACAAATGTCCAAATGAAAAGCCTAAAAGTTACATGTAACAAAACACGTAAATGATTTACACAACAGGAAAAAAAACCTTCATGTTTGTGTGGGAAAGTGTCAAAGCATGTCATAAACCTCAAATATTCCTTCCAACAATTACAGCAGCATCACTCACATTAATCTCAGCATCACAACAAAACTAGTTTCCACAAGATAACATTAAGTAAATATAAAAAAAATGTTCAACAAAATAACGTGCAACTTACTGGAATTAAATGTAAACATTGACGGGGACTAACCTCCATTGTTTCTGGTAACGTTATCTTCTGCTGCGGCAATGTATGACATCTCGCTGTGTCATAAGAAGTGTACCCTCCATGTCCGTAGCCTTGTTCAGTTTTATATGACCAATGCTGATGTGTAACAGATGGTTATTTCAATATTTCGGTATCATAAATTTATGACGATTAAATATTTAATGTTTTTATATTGCAATATATAGTTATATTGATTATTGTCCCATCCCTATACAAGTAATTTCTTACAATAAAATCTAATAAAGTGAGAGGGTCTTACCTGAAATAATGATGTGCTCCGGGTGCTTGATTATCTTTCATTCCTGCAGTGAAAACAACTTGAAACCTTTATTTTTTAGCCAAATTAGTAGAAAATGGGGAAGAAAGCATAAAATCCCCCACCTCCAAATAAAATAAAATATACTATTTACATACCTTTCAGATTTGCACAGTAGAAGGACATACCACGGTAACAGAATTACAATGTTGGCCGTAATTTTCTTGCTGTGGATAAGTCTTAAAGCCTAATGGATTATAAAAAGCTTTATAACTTCAGATGATACCCCTGGTATCATATCAAAATAAAAAATTGGAAACTTCCTGCATGTGGAAGGGTCCAATTTTTTATTTTAATATGATAGCAGGGGTATCATCTGAAGTTATAAAGTTTTTTTATAATCAATTAGGCTTTAAGACATCCACAGCAAGTAAAATTAAGGCCAAAATTTCTGCGAATTGTAATTCCGTTGCCGTGGAATTGGCCACTTATTCTGCATCGATTGTCCTGGGACACTTTTTATCCCTCTTCCACTGGTAGGCCCTTAGCTGTCCAGGTCTACTCCATGCACACATCCTTAAGTGATTCATACTTTAGTGGGCTCCTTTCATTGACTTCTTCAAACATCTCCTCCCATGGCACCATCGGCTCCAGCATAATGGTGTTCTTTGTGCGCCTTCATCAACTCCACAATTCTTGCCTGAGGGCTGCACTGAGGAATAAGGCATAGTGCCAAGCCTTCTTCTTCATCCGCTGTAAAATCACAGCAAGCTACAATGTGAACCTTGATGGATGCTGACCTCAGTTTGTTGTCCAGGCAGTCACAGTCCTCAATCTCTTCTCTGAATGGCAGCTGCTGTTTTGTTGCCCTGCTGTGAAGGCCAATTCTGCTGAAGCGTTGGGAAGCTCTGAACTATCTGTGGAGGTTAGCTGCTAATGTTCCTGTCCACTGGTTCCACTGCTGTTACTGGGAGTTCGTACGCCAGAAGAGGTTAGAGGAGGTTGGGGAGGACCGTGTGCTGACAGCCCCAGGCCTTGGGTTACACAGGGAGATCACACTTTCTCCACCTTCTGCACCCAGTCATGTGCATAGTCTGATGTCCTCTTCACACACACACTGTGTCACAGAGTGAGCAGCCGAACCACTTCCCTTGACTTCTAACTGGCTTCTCGGTTAGAGTTGGAATCCACTCTCTAGCCACATGTCGTCATGCACCTTGCTGTTGCCTTTCTTCAGTACCAGCATCTTCATACTACTGGGCTAGAAGGTCACTCTTGCTTAGGTAATGGACCAGTCTAGGTCGTCAAGCATCCGGCTCCCCTCTGTCACCAACTATGCAGTGATGGTTATGCCATCTGTGAAGGTTCGTGTTGGGGCTGCCACACCTTGGATTTCATCGTAGGTCCTCTGTTTGGACTTTCTGCAGAGTCCACAAGGATGTAGACGGCAGCCAAAATGGACGCCGTGCACCCCGTAACCATGTCCACTGCCAGCCTCTGGTAGTACGCTCACAAACCTTAACCCTCATCCTGAACATTTTTTTATTATTTTTATTGATTTATTTTACATTTAGTTTTATTTATGTTTTTATATGAATGTATTATTTTTTATTATTTTATTTGAAATATTTTTTATTTTATCATTTTTTATTTATTTTAGTAATTTATTATTTTTAATTAGATTTAATATAAATAGAAATAAAAAATAAATGAAACGCATTTGATTTTAACGTTTTAATGTTATTTCAAGTTACGGTATAAGTTTTAAATTTTTCTAATTAAGTTTTCCATTATTTTTTTTGGGGTTTTTATTATTTATTTTTTTTAATTATAAATATTATTTTATTTTTTTAATTTTTATTATTATTTTTTAGCCTACAGGGCTACTTTGATGAGTTCAGGATGAGGGCTACTGGGTGGGACTGTATTACCAAACAGCAGGGGCTGGGGGTGGATGCACAGTCTCCATCATAGCCGCCATTTACATCCTTGCAGACTCTGCAGAAAGAATAGGCAGAGGGCCCAAGATGAAACCCAAGATGTGGCAGCCACCGACATGAACATTCATGGACAGCATGACCATCGCTACACGGTCGGTGAAAGAGGGGAGGTGGGTGCCTGAAGACCTGGAAAGATCCACCGCCTAAGCAAGAATGACCTTCAAACCCAGCAATTCAAGGAGGCTGGTACTGAAGAGAGACAAAGGCAAGGCGGATGACAACACATGGTTCAAAGTGGATTCCAGCACAAACGTAAAAAGCCAGTTGGCAGCCTGGGGAGCTGGTTAGACTGATCACCCTGTGGCACGGCGAGTGTGAAAAGATATGAGATCAAACAGGTGACTGGATGTAGAAGGTGGAGATGGATGGTGTCCCTGTGAGACGTAAGACCTGGTGCTGTTAGCTCAAGGTCATCCCCAAGCACCTTTCGCCCCTTCCAGTGGACGAAGCCCCAGCATCAACAGAGGAACCAATGGACAGGAAGATCAGCGGTGACCTCTGTAGACAGATTGGAGCTCCCCAAAGCTTCAGCAGAACTAACCTTTACTACTCCTCTCCATCTTCTGCATCTACTAAAGGCTCTTATACATGTGTGACTGGTGCATCAAAAGCTTCTTTTCATCACCATCTTCAAACCTGTTTTCCGTGACACTCAACACCACGTGAGGAATTCTGGGGCTCTCGCTCCACTGACGCACCAGGAGGAGGCAGAAAGGTCCGGGACATGGCGGCAGCAGGAGTGATCTGTCCCTCCAAGAGTCCCTGGGCATCCCTGGTGCTGCTGGTGTGGAAGAAAGATGGCTCCCTCTGGTTCTGTGTGGACAACAGCCCGCTGAACATGCTTTCCTATCTCATGTGTCCTGTGTAGCCTACTGTGTACTAAACAAGTAAGCAAGCATACTGTATAGCTACTGCTTACTGGTTTGTTCTGTACTTGAGTATACTTTTTAAAATAAAGCTGTTATCTGGTATACTCAATAGTAGGCAAGTGCGCTGATTCAGTCATGGCCCTGGTGAAGATTCATAGCCCCTTCCTGCATTGATGTCCTGGACAGCATAGTGGATTCTACTGGGCGTGGTGGCGGGGGTCCAGCTCTTCTGAGCATAGATATACAACATTGAGTTTTGTATACTGTATGTATGGACCATTCAGCTCTCCAATGGCTACTAATGTTTATGGAACCCAAAGGCCAGATAGCCCCACTGGATCAACCTATTACAAAACGTCAACTTCATGCTTGAGCACCACTAAGGGAAGAAGCCAGCAATGCAGACAGCCTCTCCCACTGGCCCTGCGCCAGCAGCTCCTGCCACCACTGTAACCAGGCTGACGAGAAGGAGATGGAGAAAGAGAGGGAGCCAGAGCCAGCACCACCCTGCTGTGCCAGAAGAACTCCACAGCGAAGAGGGGAGGAATTTGTGGCATAATGATCCGTCTTGTCGTGTTCACCTAAAAAACCTGACAGAATAACAAAGCTCTTCTCCACCACCTGCATCCAGTCAAGCATCTCATCTGCAAGGGAATGGCACGTCAGCAGCTCCTTCATCAGTCACCATCTTCATCAAATCTCTTTCCATGACACTGTCAGTTCCATCGTGAGTATTTCTGGGACTCCCGCTCATCATGTCCACTTGTACTGCTCCCTTATTTCTACCGTTCATGCTCACCTTCTCTCTTCAGCCGTGTGTCAGATGTCTGACTGACCCCCTTCCTTTGTGTGTGAACCTTCATTACTGTTCACTCCAATATGATGTCCTTACAATTATGTAGAATGATGATCGGTCTTCATTAGATTAGCTGGAGAAGGAAAATTCTGCCTATCCACCTACCTACCTACCACCCTAATATATGGCCCTCAAAGGACAGCATAACCCTAATCTAGCATCCTGTCACACTGGACCCATAGCTTCAAACTAGCAACCATATGGAAATGACTAACAAACCCTGAACGTCAGTCAGTAAGCCAGTCAAACCACTCAAAAAAACCCTGTTTTATCCAACATACAAACCAGCAACAACACAGTAGAACAAACCAGCAGCAACCCAGCATTGAAATAAAATAACCGTGGTCTTACCTTTGTTGTCTTCTGGCGGATGATTCCTGCAACCCACCACCATCACCACCAACCGTGCACAGCAGCAGCAGCATAGCTTCTAGCTCATCACTTAAACTAATCTCTGTCACAAATACCAAAAAAAAACCTAAGATCTCTACACCTATAATTAATTCAAAAAACAACTACATCATTCGATCATTACATAATCAGTCCAGCAAAAAAATATATATATAAAGTTTTGCCTGAAAAGATTATTCTTCTTAAATTCACTTGCACCATCAGCAACAATCTCTTTTGAACAGCACAGCAGCAATAACCAGCAAATAAAATTACATCAAAATCACCACAAAGCTCTCCATTTCACATTTTGCCAAAAAAAAATGTAGCCTCTCATTCTCTGTATACATTAGGAGCAACTGACAACAACCAACTTTTCCTCTCAGTAACAGAAAAACAATCAAACGCCACAAACCCAAATTTAAAATACTTTTTATTCCTCATCAACAATTCTCACCTAGCATAAGAAACCATCTCCAAACACCAAAAAAAAAAAAAAAAAACAGCAAGAGCACATCAGCACAGCGGCATGCCACCAGTGAAGGTACATAACCATGGTCTTACCTTTGGTGTCTTCTGGCGGATGATTCCTGCAACCCACCACCATCACCACCAACCGTGCACAGCAGCAGCAGCATAGCTTCTAGCTCATCACTTAAACTAATCTCTGTCACAAATACCAAAAAAAAACCTAAGATCTCTACACCTATAATTAATTCAAAAAACAACTACATCATTCGATCATTACATAATCAGTCCAGCAAAAAAAAATATATATAAAGTTTTGCCTGAAAAGATTATTCTTCTTAAATTCACTTGCACCATCAGCAACAATCTCTTTTGAACAGCACAGCAGCAATAACCAGCAAATAAAATTACATCAAAATCACCACAAAGCTCTCCATTTCACATTTTGCCAAAAAAAATGTAGCCTCTCATTCTCTATATACATTAGGAGCAACTGACAACAACCAAATTTTCCTCTCAGTAACAGAAAAACAATCAAATACAACAAACCCAAATTTAAAATATACTTTTTATTCCTCATCAACAATTCTCACCTAGCATAAGAAACCATCTCCACACACCAAAAAAAATAAAAACAGCAGAGCACATCAGCACAGCGGCATGCCACCAGTGAAGGTACATAACCATGGTCTTACCTTTGGTGTCTTCTGGCACGTTTCCTACAACCCACCACCATCACCACCAACCGTGAACAGCAGCAGCAGCATAGCCTCTAGCTCATCACAAACTAATCACAAATAGCAAAAAACCCTAAGATCTCTACACCTATAATTCATTCATAACATCACAACATCATCAGATCACTACATAATCAGTCCAACAAAGTCAATGCTCTTTGGCACCAATACGGAAATCACCAATATAATCTTCACATATTTCCTAAATGTAAACTATAAACTTCACAAGATCACCATAAGCATACAACCAAAAACAATTCTCTATGATACCAATATGAAAATAATCAATGTATTCATCTTTGCCTGAAAAGATTATTCTTCAAAAATTCACTTGCATCATCAGCAGCATTGAGCAATCTCTGAACTGCACAGCAGGAAAAATATTTTTTTAATTACATGAAAATCACCACAAAAATCTCCATTTCACATTTTGCCAAAATACATGTAACGTCCCTTTCTCTTTAGACCAGCGGTTCCCAAACTTTTTCAAACCAAGGCACCCTTTCATAGTCTATTTTTTAGAAGCATGTTACAGCAACCAACTTTTCCTCTCAGTAACAGAAAAACAATCAAACCCAAAGACCCAAATTTAAAATATACTTTTTATTCCTCATCATCAATTCTCACCTAGCATAAGAAAACATGTCCACACACCAAAAAAAAAACAGCAGAGCACATCTGCACAGCAGCATGCCATCAGTGAAGGTACATAACCATGGTCTTACCTTTGGTGTCTTCTGGGACGTTTACTACAACCCACCACCAAGAAGCCCACCACCATCACCACCAACCGTGCACAGCAGCAGCAGCATAGCCTCTAGCACATCACAACTACCGCGAACCCTCAAATCAGCACCATAGCTATGGGTCACACACAGCTAAGATCTCTACACCTATAATTAGTTAATAACATAATGTCATTACATCACTACATAATCAGGCCAGCAAAAACAATGCTCTTTGCCACCAATATAGAAATCACTAGCATAATCTTCACATTTTGCCCAAATTGAAACTATATACTTCACTCCTCATCAACAATTCCCACCTAGCAGAAATAACCATCTCCATACAGTCAAAAAGAGCAGAGCACATCAGCACGGCGGCATCCCACCAGTGAAGGCAAATAACCATGGTCTTACTTGGTGTTGACTGATTGATGCATCTAGATGTCTAATTTGATTGCAGAACTAGGGAAAGAAGGAATTTTATTTAATTCTTAAAACAACTCTGCATAGTGCTTGTAACAAAAGGACATTTAGTGGAGCAATCCATAGATCACATTTCATGCAATACTTTAGTGAATATACTGAAATTAATGACAAATGTCCAAATGAAAAGCCTAAAAGTTACATGTAACAAAACACGTAAATGATTTACACAACAGGAAAAAAAACCTTCATGTTTGTGTGGGAAAGTGTCAAAGCATGTCATAAACTTCAAATATTCCTTCCAACAATTACAGCAGCATCACTCACATTAATCTCAGCATCACAACAAAACTAGTTTCCACAAGATAACATTAAGTAAATATAAAAAAAATGTTCAACAAAATAACGTGCAACTTACTGGAATTAAATGTAAACATTGACGGGGACTAACCTCCATTGTTTCTGGTAACGTTATCTTCTGCTGCGGCAATGTATGACATCTCGCTGTGTCATAAGAAGTGCACCCCCCATGTCCGTAGCCTTCTTCAGTTTTATATGACCAATGCTGATGTGTAACAGATGGTTATTTCAATATCATAAATTTATGACGATGAAATATTTAATGTTTTTATATTGCAATATATAGTTCAATTGATTATTGTCCCATCCCTATACAAGCAATTTCTTACAATAAAATCTGTAATAAAGTGAGAGGGTCTTACCTGAAATAATGCTGTGCTCCGGGTGCTTGATTATCTTTCATTCCTGCAGTGAAAACAACTTGAAACCTTTATTTTTTTAGCCAAATTAGTAGAAAATGGGGAAGAAAGCATAAAATCCCCCACTTCCAAATAAAATAAAATATACTATTTACATAGCTTTCACATTTGCACAGTAGAAGGACATACCTCGGTAACGGAATTACAATGTTGGCCGTAATGTTCTTGCTGTAGATAAGTCTTAAAACCTAACTGATTATAAAAAGCTTTATAACGTCAGATGATACCCCTGCTATCATATCAAAATAAAAAATTTGAAACTTCCTGCATGTGGAAGGAAAAATTAAAAAATAACACCCAATTTTCTGCCGTAATTTCATTACCAACACTCGTTCGGTCTTGGACCCTTCCACATGCAGGAAGTTTCCAATTTTTTATTTTGATATGATAGCAGGGGTATTTGCAGTGGTGTTCAAAAAAATAGCAGTACAACATCAGTAACCTGATGAACCACTGTTATTAGTAGTAGTGATATTTCTGCATGGCAAATAATTTACTTGTAGATGTAGTAGTGTAATAGAAAAACAACAGACCCAACTGTCATGACATGCACTCTGCTTGTTCTGAGTAATTGACTCATTCATTGAAAGGGGCGTGTTCAAAATAATAGCAGTGTGGAGTTTAGAGAATTCATTCATTCTGTGAAAAAAAACAGGCCAAACAGGTATTCCACAGGTAAACAGGTGATGGCATCATGATTCTGTATAAAAGGATATCAAAAGACTCCTGATATCTTATTTCCAGGTACTCTTAGAAGCAATACTATAACCTCTCTGCATTTGAATGGATCTCTATGGGAATTGGGGGGGTGGGACTAGATTAAGCTGTAAATTACACGGGAATAGTATGGAACCTATGGTTGGCTAAATGGCTGCAAGTCCGCAAGGGTCTGAGGTATCAAACGAGCCTCAAACCATCACTCTGCTGCCAGATATGCAGTAGATATGGATGGATCACTTGAAGGGTTGTTTCTCCTGACAAATTTTCCTCTTGAACTCTATGGAAAAATAAGTCAGGAGAAGAAACCCTTCAAGTTATTCTTCTTCGTCCGCTGTAAAATCACAGTAAGCTACAATGTGAACCTTGATCGATGCTTACCTCACTTTGCTGTCCTTGCGGGTCCAGTCCGCAAACTCTTCTCTGACTGGCAGCTGCTGTTTTGTTGCCCTGCTGTGAAGGCCAATTCTGCTGAAGCGTTGGGAAGCTCTGAACTATCTGTGGAGGTTAGCTGCTGATGTTCCTGTCCACTGGTTCCACTGCTGTTACTGGGAGTTCGTACGCCAGAAGAGGTTAGAGGAGGTTGGGGAGGACAGTGTGCTGACAGCCCCAGGCCTTGGGTTACACAGGGAGATCACCCTTTCTCCACCTTCTGCACCCAGTCATGTGCATAGTCTGATGTCCTCTTCACACACACACTGTGTCACAGAGTGAGCAGCCGAACCACTTCCCTTGACTTCTAACTGGCTTCTCGGTTAGAGTTGGAATCCACTCTCTAGCCACTTTGAGCCACATGTCGTCATGCACCTTGTTGTTGCCTTTCTTCAGTACCAGCATCTTCAAACTACTGGGCTAGGAGGTCACTCTTGCTTAGGTAATGGACCAGTCTAGGTATTCAAGCATCCGTCTCCCCTCTGTCACCAACTGTGCAGTACCATCTGTGAAGGGCTGCTGCACCTTGGATTTCATCGTAGGTCCTTTGTTTGTACTATCTGCAGAGCTAGAGCTCACAAGGATGGCGACAGCAGCCAAAATGGACACCGTACACCCCGTAACCATGTCCACTGCCAGCCTCTGGTAGTACGCTCACAAACTGTGACCCTCATCCTGAACATTTTTTAAATAATTTTTATTGATTTAGTTTTATTTCGGTTTGTATATTAATTTATTATTTTATAAACATTTTTATTTTACTAATTTTTTTTTTTTCATTAGATTTATTTATTTTTTATTTCCATTTATATTAAAATGCATTTCATTTTAACGTTTTTATGTTATTTCAAGTTACGGTTTAAGTTTTCCATTATTTTTTTGGGGGTTTTTATTTTATTTATTTATTTTATTATATATATTATTATTTATTTATTTTTTATTATTATTATTTTTTAGCCTATAGGGCTACTTTGATGAGTTCAGAATGAGGGTTACCGTGTGCGACTGTATTACTAAACAGCAGGGGCTGGGGGTGGGTGCACAGTCTCCATCATAGCTGCCATTTACATCCTCGCAGACTCTGCAGAAAGACTAGGCAGATGGCCCAAGATGAAACCCAAGATGTGGCAGCCACCAACATGAACTTTCATGGACAGCATGACCATTGCTACACAGTCGGTTCAAGAGGGGAGGCGGGTGCCTGAAAACCTGGACAGATCCACCGCCTGAGCAAGAATGACCTTCAAACTCAGCAATTCAAGGAGGCTGGTACTGAAAAGAGACAAGGGCAAGGCGGATGACAACACATGGTTCAAAGTGGCTGGAGAATGGATTCCAACAAACGGAAAAGCCAGTTGGAAGCCTAGGGAGATGGTTAGACTGATCACCCCTGTGACACGGTGAGTGTCACAGGGGTGTGCCAGCCCTGCTGTGGCAGAAGAACTCCACAGCGAAGAGGGGAGGAATTTGTGGCATCGTGGCATAATGATCAGTCTTGTCGTGTTCACCTAAAAAACCTGACACAGAATACCAAAGCTCTTCTCCACCACCTGCATCCAGTCAAGCATCTCATCTGCAAGGGAATGGCAATCGTCATCATCATCGAATCTCTTTCCATGACACTGTCAGTTCCATCGTGAGGATTTCTGGGACTCCCGCTCATCATGTCCACTTGTACTGCTCCCTCATTCCTGTCTTCCTGAATCTGTCTTCATTAGATTAGCTGGAGAAGGAAAATTCTGCCTGTCCACCTACCTACCACCCTAATATATGGCCCTCAAAGCACAGCATAGCCCTAATCTAGCATCCTGTCACACTGGACCCATAGCTTCAAACCAGAAACCATATGGAAATGACTAACAACACCTGAATGTCAGGAAGCCAGTAAGCCAGTCAAACCACTCAGAAAATCCTGTTTTATCCAACATACAAACCAGCAACAACACAGTAGAATATACCAGCAGCAAACCAGCATTGAAATAAAATAACCGTGGTCTTACCTTTGGTGTCTTCTAGAGGATGTTTCCTGCAACCCACCACCAAGAAACCCACCACCATCACCACCAACCGTGCACAGCAGCAGCAGCATAGGTTCTAGCTCATCACTTAAACTAATCTCATACCAAAAAAAAAACCTAAGATCTCTACACCTATAATTAATTCAAAACATAACTACATCATTTGATCATTACATAATCAGTCCAGCAAAAACAATGCTTTACGCCACCAATATTGAAATCACCAGTATATTGACAGTTTGACCAAATTTATAATATAAACTTCACTCCTTATCAACAATTCTCATCCACTATTAGCAACAGCCTCCGATTACTGCAGAATATAAATCTCCACACAGCAACAACAAACCATAGATTAATTATTACACTATTATCAAAAGATCACCACAGCCTACAAGCAAAAACAATTATGTATGACACCAATATGAAAATAATCAATGTATTGATCTTTGCCTGAAAAGATTATTCTTCTAAAATTCACTTGCACCATTAGCAACAATCTCTTTTGAACAGTGCAGCAGCAAAAAACAGCAAACAAAGTTGCATCAAAATCACCACAAATATCTCCATTTCACATTTTGCCAAAATACATGTAGCCTCTCATTCTCTGTATTCATTAGTAGCAACTGACAACAACCAACTTTTCCTCTCAGTAACAGAAAAACAATCAAATGCCACAAACCCAAATTTAAAATATACTTTTTATTCCTCAAATAATTCTCACCTAGCATAAGAAACCATCTTCACACACCAAAAAAAATAAAAACAGCAGAGCACATCAGCGCAGCGGCATGTCACCAGTGAAGGTACATAACCATAGTCTTACCTTTGGTGTCTTCTGGCACGTTTCCTACAACCCACCACCATCACCATCAACCGTGAACAGCAGCAGCAGCATAGCCTCTAGCTCATCACAAACTAATCTCTGTCACAAATAGCAAAAAACCCTAAGATCTCTACACCTGTAATTCATTCATAACATCATCAGATCACTACATAATCAGTCCAACAAAGTCAATGCTCTTCGGCACCAATACGGAAATCACCAATATAATCTTCACATATTTCCTAAATGTAAACTATAAACTTCACAAGATCACCATAAGCATACAACCAAAAACAATTCTCTATGATACCAATATGAAAATAATCAATGTATTAATCTTTGCCTGAAAAGATTATTCTTCTAAAATTAACTTGCACCATCAGCAACAATCTCTTTTGAACAGCGCAGCAGCAATAACCAGCAAAGAAAATTACATCAAAATCACCACAAAGCTCTCCATTTCACATTTTGCCAAAAAAGAATGTAGCCTCTCATTCTCTGTATACATTAGGAGCAACTGACAACAACCAACTTTTCCTCTAAGTAACAGAAAAACAATCAAACGCCACAAACCCAAATTTAAAATATACTTTATTCCTCATCAACAATTCTCACCTAGCATAAGAAACCATCTCCACACACCAAAAAAAAATAGAAACAGCAGAGCACATCAGCGCAGCG
Organism: Synaphobranchus kaupii; assembly: GCA_029718625.1. Taxonomy (NCBI): domain Eukaryota; kingdom Metazoa; phylum Chordata; class Actinopteri; order Anguilliformes; family Synaphobranchidae; genus Synaphobranchus; species Synaphobranchus kaupii. The sequence goes on along the minus strand of CM056384.1, from coordinate 55,883,438 downwards.
GCATGCCACCATGCAGTGAAGGTACATAACCATGGTCTTACCTTTGGTGTCTTCTGGCATGTTTCCTACAACCCACCACCATCACCACCAACCGTGAACAGCAGCAGCAGCATAGCCTCTAGCTCATCACAAACTAATCTCTGTCACAAATACCAAAAAACCCTAAGATCTCTACACCTGTAATTCATTCATAACATCACAAGATCATCAGATCACTACATAATCAGTCCAGCAAAGTCAATGCTCTTCGGCACAAAAACGGGAATCACCAATATAATCTTCACATATATCCTAAATATAAACTATAAACTTCACTCATTATCAACAATTCTCATCCAATATTAGCAACAGCCTCCAATTACTGAAATTACTACAGAATGTAAATCTGCACACAGCAACAACAAACCAGATTAATTAGCACACTATTATCACAAGATCACCATATAAGCATACAAGCAAAAACAATTCTCTATGATACCAATATGAAAATAATCAATGTATTCATCTTTGCCTGAAAAGATTATTCTTCAAAAATGCACTTGCATCAGCAGTAATCTCTTTGAACAGCACAGTAGGAAAAACATTTTTGTAATTACATATAAAAAAAGAAAATATCCATTTCACATGTAACGTCCCTTTCTCTTTAGACATTAGAAGCAACTTACAGCAACCAACTTATCCTCTCAGTAACTGAAAAAACAATTAAACCCAAAGACCCAGACTCTAATTTAAAATATACTTTTTATTCCTCATCAACAATTCTCACCTAGCATAAGAAACCATCTCCAAACACCAAAAAAAAAATAGAAACAGCAGAGCACATCAGCACAGCGGCATGCCACCAGTGAAGGTACATAACCATAGTCTTACCTTTGGTGTCTTCTGGCGCATGTTTCCTGCAATCCACCACCAATAAGCCCACCACCATCACCACCAACCGTGCACAGCAGCAGCATAGCCTCTAGCTCATCACTTAAACTCCATCACAACTACCGCGAACCCTCAAATCAGCACCATAGCTATGGGTCACACACAGCTAAAATCTCTACACCTATAATTAGTTAATAACATAACGTCATTAAATCACTACATAATCAGGCCAGCAAAAACAATGCTCTATGGCACCAATATGGAAATCATTAGCATAATCTTCACCTTTGGCCCAGATTTAAACTATATATACTTCTTTCCTCATCAACAATTTCCACCTAGCAGAAACAACCATCTCCATACAGCCAAAAAGAGCAGAGCACACCAGCACGGCGGCATCCCACCAGTGAAGGCACATAACCATGGTCTTACTTGGTGTTGACTGATTGATGCATCTAGATGTCTAATTTGATTGCAGAACTAGGAAAAGAAGGAATTTTATTTAATTCCTGAAAACCAGTGTTAAGGAGCCAAAACCCACACTGTCGAACTCAAACTCTAAACACAAGATTATAGAATGCAAACACATTTTCTACAACACGTATTATGTAAGAGATTGGCTGGTGCAACAGGCAGCACAGGGATGCTGCAGGGTTGAGAACCACTGAACTAGATAAAACGTGGCGGTACTGTAGCATAATGTAGGGAACTGGGCTCGTAACCCAAAGGTTTCAGGTTTGATTCCCAGATAGGACACTGCAGTTGAGCAAGGTATAGTTAGGAACTTAAAGGGATAGTTAGGAATTTTGGACATAATGTCTAAATTACAACTTACCCATGATGTAGTTGATTGATGGAAACCATTTTTAGCTAATTCCATGCAGTCCCTTCTTTTGGACATACACACATTGCTAATGCTAGTGCAACTCTAAGGTAACTGGTAGCATCCACTACCAAATGCACTTAAACACTCCACAGTTTCCCCAAAGCAAATAAAATACGACGACAGTCTATCTGGGTTATTTTGAGTGTTTATACCATCATTTTTGAAGTCAAACTATCGCTGAATCCTTTACTTTGTGCTGACCTATATTCTCTGTGGAAGCATGGCGGCGGAGCGAACGTGGCCATTGCAACTTGCTCTTCTTTGTTGTTGTAGTCGACCAGTGCCGGCAATACATTCATAGGTAACGTAAAGTATCGCTCCCCAGATAGAATGTCGTCGTATTTTATTTGCTTTGGGTGCACTGTGGAGTGTTTAAATGTGTTTGGTAGTGGATGCTACCGGTTACCTTAGAGTTGCGCTAGCATTAGCAACGTGTGTATGTCCAAAAGAAGGGACAGCATGGAATTAGCTGAAAATGGTTTCAATCAATCAACTACATCATGGGTAAGTCGTAATTGAGACATTATTTCCAAAATTCAAACTATCCCTTTAATTTGAATTGCATCAGTATATATCTAGCTGTAAACATGTGATGGTATGTAAAAAATTATAAAAATTGTGTAGGCCGTTCTGGATAAAAGTGGTTGCTAAATGCCTGTAATGTAGCTACTGTATAAATAAGACCATTTATAAAAATCTATGCTTCCAATGTGCGCCTGTGTGCTGTAAAGTAGAAATCCACCTTGATGAAAATGGAAGTCAAACATAGGGAGATATGTCAGTTAAACCCAAACATTTATCCGTTAACATAATATTCATCGATGATGTACACAAACTTCGATAATGCATAGCCTACAAACAGGTACGTTTAGTATAAATAGGTTATATATGGGCTCAAATAAACCGCACAAACAGATATACTAGACTATACAGCTAACTTGTTACAGCTAAGTGTCAAAGATTAAAGCTTGATGCTGAAAAAAGCTGAAACGATTAGTCCAATTGACGGTAATAAAACTACAATTCAGTTCAAGAGAATGCAATGAAATTAAACACATTATCCGAGAATATAATGAAATAAAAAAATGTTAAAACCATCACAAAACCAAGCTGGTAGGCCTACGGGTTCCTGGCATTATGTGAATATTTTGTGTAAAGCGCACCAGTAGGCCACAGATACCAGTCGCAAGAAAGCTTGTGCAGGCAGCAAGTCCTAAGCGTCTTGAGCACTCCGGGTTTTTTTTATGCTGTGAACACCCAAACCATCGTCTTTAACTAATTTCCACATAAAAGTTGACTGAATATGATGTATACTTCAAATATAGAGACGGTTCCTCTCACAAACACAATAATTAAATCGTTTATTAACTTGGCTATTATATTGATATTTCCGAATTGCGTTTGTCATTAGGCCTACGTTTTTCTAGCTCCCATAGCCAACATTTTGCACCTGTAGCCAAAAAATATATGGCACAAGTAAACTACACAGTCACATCTTATACAGTTGTTTAGGCTAGGGTACTTTCTTTCAATTAACATAATTTCATTAATTTCACGAAGAAGATAAAGCACTACCTCAGGAAAATACAGCAAAAGAAGTGACTAGAATACAAAAGTAAGCTACGTTAGCTTACATGAATCTAACATTTTGGTAATTAAGTGTTTGCCATTAGCTCACCTGGACAGAGTCGCCAATATGCCACTAAATAATGCCAGCTGGGTAGCAGGACTCGAGGCTTTTGTATTCCCGTCAAACTACGTGCCTCACGCCACAAGAGTAATTTTGAGGATGCATAATTACAGTTAATTTGCATGTAAATTAACGTGAGCATCCCACCTGCAAGGTACAGTCTCAGTAGATTATACAGGCGCTTACCTGGTGTTAGGTGCTGGTGGGGGAAGGACCCAAACGCAGGCAGGAGTACAAAAAAACGAAGTTTAATTAAGGGCAAGGCAGCAATCCCTGGTAATACAGGCTGGGTCAAAAACCTGGGAGAGAGGGCAACGCAGTGGCGGCTCCTGAGCTGAAAGTTGGGGGGGGCGGAAAACTTCCCTTTAAACTGATTATTGGTCTTAATCATTTTTCAATCAGTTTCCTTGATTAACAATAGGCTACATCAGCATTTAATTAACCAATTACTCAATGCCATCACATGTAGCCGGTTCTCCTCAATTAGGCAAGTGATAAAATAATTTTAACTTGCGTCGCAAAATTGTGCACATTTTAATCAACATTATAATTGTGGATAGCCTACATGTGCTCTTCGTTCTCCGCACTCTTAATTCCGAAAATATTCATGGAAATTAAACGATCTTAAAGCTCAGCTTTTGTTAGATTATATTTTTTATTTAGCACAACCTGCAATAAAAAAATAATCTAACAAAAGCTGAGCTTTAAGATCGTTTAATTTCCATGAATATTTTCGGAATTAAAAGTGCAGAGAACGAAGAGCACATGTATCCACAATTATAATGTTGATTAAAATGTGCACAATTTTGCGACGCAAGTTAAAATTATTTTATTACTTGCCTAATAGCCTAATTGAGGAGAACGGGCTACATTTGATGGCATTGAGTAATTGCTGAATTAAACGCTGATGTAGCCTATTGTTAATCAAGGAAACTGATTGAAAAATTATTAAGACCAATAATCAGTTTAAAGGGAAGTTTTTCTTCGAGTAGCCGGCTATAACATTGACTTCAGATGGACGAATGTTCACTTCAGACGATAAACAGATCAATCCATAGGTAATATTATACTATCTGCGTTCCAATGTTTCTGTCTGTTAATAATTGCTGTATGATACGCACTTTGATGCTCTGTCAGTTTCTCTGTTTGCTGTAGGCTACTTGCCGTTGTAAACTACTTTGAGATTTTTTCTGTAAAATGAAAAGCGCTAGGCTATATAGAATGTATTACTGGTCCATGGACCACTCGCGGACAACTCGGAGTGGTCCGCGTACAATGGTCCGTTGCTCTCTAGCGCCTCTACTGGTTGTGACCAGCGGTCCGCGGACCACTTGAAGTGGTCCGTAGGTATACACTGGTCCGTTTAGAAGGACGATTGTTTACTTCAGACGGTAAAACAGATCAATCCATATATGTATTTACGTGACATGTAATGATAACGTTAGCCTACATATTTCCTTATTTTTGCTTATGAAAGCAAATGACTTGAGACGAACGACTGTTCACTTCAGACGGTAAAACGAATAAATCTGTAGGTTATATTAGCCTATTTATTTAGGCAATTTCACATGTAATGATACATATTTCCTTATTTTTGCTTTACTTTATTTGTTTATGCATTTATTGCTGTAGCTCTGTAGCTATCTGCATGCCAGTGTTGCTGTATGTTACGCACTTTGATGCTCTGTCTGTTTCTCTGTTTGCTGTAGGCTACATGCCGCTGTAAAGCACTTTGAGATTTTGACTGTAAAATGAAAAGCGCTATATAGAATGTATTACTGGTCCACGGACCGGTAGTTCTATCCATGGACCACTCGCGGACCACTTGGAGTGGTCCGTGTACACTGGTCTGTTGTTCTCTAGCGCCTCTACTGGTAGTGGTCCATGTGGTCCGCGGACCCCCAATAGACCACTTGGAGTGGTCCGTGTACACTGGTCCGCTGCTCTTTAGCACCCCTAGTGATACAGACCAGTGGTCCGTGTACACTGGTCCGTTTCAGCTACAACCCCCTCTCCGTAAATCTAGTAGCCTAAAGGCCAGTTGCATGAAGATAATAACATCGAGAGAGACATGCAAACTTCAGGCGACTGTTGTCCTGTGGTCGCTGCGATGGTCGCTGAAGATGTCGCTGAGACATAAAATAAATTCAACTTTGACCCTGTCGCTGCCTCTGTTGTTATAGTAACGTTTGTCTCGGACAGCTAAGGCTTCGGTCGAGCTGTCAACTTACTAGCTAGCACATAAGCTAACTGTTAATGGACAGATTTCTCTGTTGGAAAACTTTGTGCGTGCAGCCATACGGTCGGCTTACCTACCCATAGCTTACCTACCTAGCAAGCGCGTGAATATAATTATAAATGAGCACAATTTATTATTATTATTATTATAAATAGCCTAATAATAGTAACAATGTAATTTCACCAATTGATGCTTTGCTAGAGGTTGAGAAAACGTTACAATCCAAAACAAGAAGCAGCTCGCTTCCAATGCTACAATTTAGCCTACGATAGCCTATTAGTCTGTAGCCTAGGCTATTGTGAATGGTTACAAATACACATTTGTAGTGTTGTAGGTGCCTGCGAATGCATTGCAAAGTTATTTGCTTTCACAGTAGGCTAACTTAGATTTGCCAGATTAAATTTAGTGATTAGACTCAGTGACAGCCCATCTGATCCGTGCATTCTGATAGCGAGTGAAATAGGCTACTCCGCATTCTTGAACCTCATTCTCTAACTAGAGAATTGTAGGCTGCTCCCCCAATGAGTCCCGTCTTGTAGCTAGCTATTTACATCCCTAACGTAGGCTATGCCCTCCGTGCTTTTCCTACTAAATAACGTTTAATATGAGTTGCATCAATGTTATATGTTATAGGCCTATATAATAGTATTTGGAATAGAAGTGTAGTATAGCTGATTTACCCACAGCTTACTGTGAACTACATTCAACGTTCATTACTAGGGATAGCTGCTACGTTATGGGAAGGATTGTGCTTTGTCTTATCTGTTCTGTAGTGACTTCGATAACGTTTCTGTATGCACTTATTGTATGTCGCTTTGGATAAAAGCGTCTGCTAAATGACTGTAATGTAATGTTGAGGTTTAATTACAAACGTTTTATTTGCTACCTCGTTCAAAACCCACATCCTACAAGTGTATGAAATACGCAGTGAATCACATTCCAAACAATATACGGTGCCCTCGAAATGGACATTTATAAACTTTATTTCAGAGGCCTCCGACAAAAAAGGGGTAGCCTAAAGCAGAAGACATAATGAGATGTAGGCTAGCCTATTAAAGCTGCTTCTTCCTCCATTGTCCCCTGAGTGTAAACTGTCGCTGGAGTGCGTTTATACCATTTGCGAACGACAACGACCACAGTGTATGTAGCGCGACAATAGAATGTTTATGAAAGTTCTGCGATTTCAGTCGAGCGACACACTGTCGCTGGACTATAAACTGGCCTTTTAAGATATCAGTAGTCTACTTTGGATGAGCAAGTTACAAGTAACTTTTCTGTCTGTGGCAACTTCAAGCTAGCGAGTAGGCTACGATTGGCCAGGTGCGCGACAGTATAACAGTATAGGCTAATTGAAGTGAAAATTCAACATTGTCTGTGAAGTTTAATTGTAGGCTAGGTCTACATTAATGCCATAGTTGTCATTTTAAAGTAGCCTATTTCTTTGATTGGAGCATTTATAAAGGTGTAAGGTCATCTGTCATTTGAAAATAAATTTATTTTTACATGTCTTTCCAACTGAATACAATTGTTTGCTATGAATATGCGCCTTGTTTCTGTTTTTGTAATTCGTTGAATGAAGATTAGAAAGTTATATCCGTAACACAATTTAGCAAGGCTGGGCAATAGGCACAATTTCGACCAAGGATGGCCAATAGGCTATAGTGACCTACTGAGGCAAACGGTGACAAATAGCCTACACCATTTGACACACATGGACTGTACAGTTTTTCAAAATAAAAATTCTATGAATTCTATAACACGATAGCTCACCTCTCGACCTTTCTTTTTTGTCTCCCAGAATGAGCATCTCTTAAAGTCCACCAGTGCCCTCTGGTGCCCCTGTTGAGAAACTTCAGTAGAAGATAAAATACGGAACAAACCGAGTCCCGTATTAGCTTGACGGAGAAGCAAGGTTTGCAGAAGTATTGTCTGTAGTTCTAGGCAGTTGTAACCATATCAATGTGTAATAACATTAGCAGGCGAACCCCTTCCTAGCCAGACACTCGCGACTATATTAACCAGTCGTGTCAGACTGCTGGCCCCCATGCAGTTTGTCAACGTCAATTTGCTTCCTATCTCATGTAACGTTAGCTAGCGACCTAAGTGCAAACGGTAGTTTTAATGTTTTGAGTTTGTTTCAAGAATCCTGCTATTTTATGACATTACCGACAGACAGGTTAGCGAGCTAGGTCACTAACCATCTATTGAATCAAGCTGCGAGTTTGTTATTTGGCTTGGCTGGCTGTCAGTATTCAACTTCACCATAAGAAATCGGTCAAGGAAACGCCAATATGCCCAAAATGTAGCCTATGCTATCTAGATAGTTCTCTGGACATCATACATGATTATAACAGATGCTATCTGTGTGTAGGTTATGTAAATAATGTGTGTCAAACAGGAATTAATATAGAAATTAACATCAAGTTTCACACTTCGCTAAAAGACCCTCAATTACCCCCATCACTAAAGCCAGCTATTTCCCCTCCTCCCTCCATTGGATACCAGTCACCAAGGTGCGGTGCTAATTAGTATATCTTTCAAAAGATTTAAACTAAAGATTTTGATTTAGCTAAATGTTGAATTTACAAATGCAAGATTTAAGATATAAATAAATATTTATTTTTTACTAAATATTTAACTGTTAAACACAGATTTGTGGTAAAAAATAAATATGTATTTATATCTTAAATCTTGGGTTTGAAATTAAATATTTAGCTTATATCTTAAATCTTTAATCTAAATCTAAATCTTATTTTTTTAAATAAATATTTATTTATGAAACAGAGATTTAAGATATAAGCTAAATATATATATTTTTTTAAATATTTATTTTTGAAAACTCAGATTTAACATTTAAGTCATATATTTAGGAAATGCTTATTTGAGATTTATCAATTAAATCAGAAAATATCAACTAAAAGGTTTATTTAGCATGTCCGTAAAATCTTGGGGAAAAAAATCATATTTAGCATAAATCTTCAGAAAATGCCACATTTATGCTAAATCTGAGAAAAAAACACAGGATAAACGTGTTGTGTTTTACTTTACATTTGGCACCCCATATTAATTTAAACATTAAATGGTTAGTTTAAAACATTAAGTAGGCTAATACTGAAAAAAGTATCCGCATACAATTTTCCATTTAATTTGACCAGTGCGTATGTGTGTTATTTACATTTTTATTAATATTGGATTGACGGCCCTAGTATTGGTCACTGTTCTGTGCCCAAGCATGTTTTGCATAACTACTATCGAGCTTCAGGAAGTATAAGGACAGTTAAGTGAAATCTGAAATTATTTCTGCTCAAATTGAAGACCCAAGTGGGAGAGGGGTTAAAATGTGACGCCTCACCCAGCATAGACAGGGCCCTACGGTTGCCGATTTGTTCTGAGAAAGTGTTTGTCCCTGTGCTTGTTCGCTGACACACTCCTGTCAGATTGATGATAGGGTTCTGTCCTCAGACACTACCAAGCTCCACTCAGTAGGACAGCCATATACTTTTGTGGGAGTTGTTCACAGTGATGGTAGGACCATTGCTGGCCCAGCTGAAGAGATTGAGTATTTATTTCTCCCCCCGCCAATCCCTTGATGGATTTCACGTGCACAGTAGTCATTGTTCATTAACTCGGTGTCAATCTATTGTGCTGTACACAATGTCGGGGTTGGGTTGGAGGATTGGTTGGTGGTTGGTTGGGGGTTGGTTGGTGGTTGGTTGGTGGTTGGTTGGAGGTTGGGTTGGAGGATTAGTTGGTGGTTGGTTGGGGGTTGGTTGGTGGTTGGTTGGTGGTTGGTTGGAGGTTGGGTTGGAGGATTAGTTGGTGGTTGGTTGGGGGTTGGTTGGTGGTTGGTTGAGGGTTGGGTTGGAGGTTGTGTGTTGTCACACATGCACATGCATTTGTGAAGCCTCATTGCACATTTATCCTGAAATGTATCTGGATAATATTATCTTTTAAATCTTAGTGGATGTTGATATTTATTGTTGAGCAGCCCACATGAATTAAAACTAAGCAGAAAACATTTTATTGTATGTTTTTTATTTATTGTTGTTATTTTTGAAGACTAAGGCCATCTGTGAGTACCGATGTCTTGACGCCTTTCATTAGAGGGTTTTCTCATGAGTTAATATAAAAAAGATTTTCAGAGATTTATTTTTACTTCCCAGGTAAATTCTACAAACAAATTTGACAGATTATAGCTCAATTTGACAAAGAGTACTTCACAATGTGCATCACGGAAATACAATTACGGCATCTCCTGAACTGAAAATGATTTTAAAAAATGTAGTGGTGGAGCGCAACTGATTTTTGAATGACTGGTTCTGGCCACTGCAGAATATTCCAGAAGCCTTTCAGCTTCAGTGGCCCTGGACAGCCGAGGCAACGTTTCGGTCTCTGGCGCATTGCGAACGGTTTCATGTCCTTAATGAAACCTACCAACACGCGCAAGCATTTAATAGGCCCCTAGAGCGACTGTCTCAGTGCAGATGAATGGCAGCTGGTGAGTAGGATGCTGTTATCGTGGTAAAAATGCGTTTGGGCAGCGGCGTGACACTGGCTGAGGAAATGGATTTGCTACCCTTGAGTGAGGTACTTCACCTGAATTACTTGTGTAAAAATTCAGCAGCGTAAAAGTGATAAGAAGCAAAACTAAACCCTGCACATCCCTCTGGATAAGGGCTCTGCCATACAAAAAACACCTAATTTAGTGTCATTATTTCTGGGGAGATATTAAGTGTGCAGAATTCCCAGTACGGTTAGTCGGTTTTTAAATAGTGTAGGAGTGTCACAACTGTCTGATTGATGCACTGTCTCAGTGTAAAGTAGGAATGAGAGAGTGAGGGGTTTTGAATCCCATAATTTGTTTGGAATCCCGTGATTTGTTTTAAAACCAAATTGTGCTTTGCCATGGCTGGTATATCTTTTGATTGAATACTGCTGCGCGATTGACAGGTTTCACGAAGCCTCGTTTTCCCACAAGCACAGTAATTTAAAGCATTTTAAAGCAGCAGGCCAAATTAAGAGCCCCTGGGACTCAGGTTTCTTAATGTGCAATATAATTTGTCTGACTGAGTAACATATCTGAACTAGTGCCAAGTTATTATTCAATTTCTCAGAAATATAAGCTGGTCTGTCACCAAAGTGAACGATTTGCTGATAAATACGATGAGTGCACGCAAACTTTTCTGAGATTACATAAGGTCATACACTTTACTAGTGTATTAAATTTAGCCCTTCACTGTGTTCATAATCTGCAATACTACTCATACTCATTCAATGTATACACATAATTCGAAAGAGATCCTCATTTTGCATTTTCTGAAAAATGCATCAATAAGTCAATTAGACTTTTGCCAATTCCAAAAAAGTTGGGACAGTATGTAAGATGAGGAAAAAATATAAGAATCGCACACTTATCTCCATGCAAAAATAGTTAATTTTTAAGTTGCCAACATGTTTCGGCAGTATGCCTTCATCAGGGTGTAGTAATGGTAATGTAATATGCCTTCATCAGGGTGTAGTAATGGTATCTGTTCAACAGGTCATTATATCACAATCAGTGGGTGCCTGGAACATACCTGTGTGTAATAATTAAATTATCCAATTATGTGTTTAAGCACGCTTGAAACTACTAACATCTAAATTTATAATTTAACATTTCAGTAAAGGCCATACATTTACAAACATGATAAATCTCCAATGTAGAAAAATATAATGCAATAAATCTTTTTCATCTTACAATACATGGATCAATACAATTGACAAAATATCATTTTCATGGTAATTTACAAACATTAGGCAATGGATTGGCTTCATATACAGTGCCATCCACTATTATTGGCACCCCTGGTAAAGATGAGTGAAAAGGGTTATCAAAAATTCACCGTTTGGTGAATTAACTTAATCTCACACTGAAAAAATGAGAAGAATCCAACCTTTAATTGAAGTAAATTTATTATGAGAAAAAAAAATCCCTCATCAAGAAATAATTATTTTTAACAAAACCATGTGTGCCACAATTATTAGCACCCCTGCACATATATATAGAATAAAGCGATCATTTTTAATATTTGGTTGCATATCTTTTGCATGCCATGACTTCCTGATGTCTGTGACCCAACAACATCAAAAGACTCTTGATATCTTATTTTCTGGTACTCTTACAAGCGATACTATAGTGTCTCTGCATTTGAATGGATCCCTATGGGAATTGGGGGGTGGGACTAGATTTGTGAATTACACTGGTTCTGAGGTATCAAACGAGCCTCAAACCATCACTCTGCTGCCAGATATGCAGTATATATGGATGGATCACTTCATTTAGGGAAATAGGGAATTTTTGTATATTACATTTTTAAAAATGCAATCCTGTACTTATCAGTTGCATGTGTCAAGTAAAGACTGGCTATAAAATATAAAAACAGTTCCATGAACCATGGATGTTGCATTGCCAAACCAAAAATGAACCCAGGGTTATATAACCCTAGGTACCTTATATGGGTAGAGACTATGACAATCATAGATAATCACTTCATAAGGTTAGGTGGACTAGTGGACTTTCAGCTATAGCCTTGTATTTCTACCATGCCTCAAAATAATTCATAAACAATCTGATGATTGTGAATGACCTTTCAGAGGAATACGTCCACATGTATGAGTGAAATTGGCTTTCTGTATGTTTCGAATAATGTGAATCACACTCTCTAGCACAGCACATCCAGATATACGTAAAATCAGTCCATAGAGCTCAAGCCAAGGATCCAAAACTCGGGAGCTAATTGCCAAACAGTCTTGTTCCGGCTCCCGGTCCAGACGTCAGTTAATGCCTCTAAGCTCCAAAGCACTAGCGGCAGCGACGTTGTAAGCTTCTCGTCGCGTGTCCGCCCCCTCCCCCCCCCCCGGTCTCGCTCGCAGTCAGACCCATGACAGCTCATGACATTAAGCCCTCACCCCTGTTTCCAGTCGGGCACCGGGAGAGAGGCCTTGCGTTACGGCCGCTTGTCATGTTGTTTGACGGGACATGTAATGGTCTTATTGACGATCTGTCTCCTCTGCCACTCCGTCGTCTGGGCGGTTTTTAGGATGGGCCTGACAGCCTGGCGTCAGTGGTCTCTCAGAGGTGGGACGCCAGTGACTGCTCACATTTCAGCTGCTCCTCTGTAACTATTATGAGGATTTGTGATGGACTTTGACAGACCCTCAAATGGCCACACAAACCCTGGGTCCTGACATTTTATTACTATAGAAGGTTCCTGTAAGACTAAGCTTGGAAAAATGTGTATTCATGGACTTTTTTATCATATATATATGTGTGTGTGTGTGTGTGTGTGTGTGTGTCTGTGGTGTGTGTGGGGGTGTGTGTGTGTGTACAGTGTATATCGGCCTGTGTGTGTGTGCATGATTTTATTTATTTTTTGGCTCAGACTCATATCTAAAGGGTGGCCTCGTTTGTCTTCAGATGCTCATCTGCCATCTAAAATCAAATATGGATTTTAGAAATAAAATATGGAGTATCAAGTTATTTTAAAAAGGAGGACCATTAAGCCCTTCCCAGAAGCTCTGGACTAGATACCGCTGCGAGAGATCCACCAGAGATGCAGCTATGCTGTTTGTCATGACAAAGAAAGCATATGTGTGCCTGTATGTACCTTATTTTTAGTAATAAATTTGCACATACGCAAACACACTATAAAATAAAATGCACAGGCAATGAGTGACATAGTCAGTGTTGGGGAAGCGGCTGGAACCCTATTTTAATTGTTCTGGTGTGTATTATTCTGCCATTTGTGCACAAAAATGGCTTTAAAATGAACAGGAATTGACAAAAAATGACAAAATTTAGCATGCTTACAGAGTAACATTTCTCTCATCCCAAAGAACTGAACAGGTCCAATATATTGGATTTTTTAATTGATTTTTTTGATTGATTTTTTTATTTTTTTTGTAACATCTCCTCCAAGGCTGTTTGATGTATTGGCATGCAGTTTTCACTAATTTGTTCAGGAGAAGCTCCTATTTTAAAAGTTGTTCACATAATTTGACTTAAAGTTATGTAACTTGGTAAAGGCTCAAACCTTACAGTATTGGCCAAATTAAAACACATGGTGACACATGATGTAGAGTTGCCAATTTGGTACATTGGTGCATCTCCTCACTGGGAAGAAATATCCCATGAAGTCCACCAATTTGGAAGCCCGCCATTTGGGATTTTTTCTGTAAATCTTCCAAGGCCATTTGATGTATTGGCATGCAGTTAGGATTCATTTGGTCAGCAGATGCTCCTTTTTGAAAGTTGTTCAGAGAAGGTTGCCATGGCAAAAAACATGGCCACAGTAAGCCAATGAACCTTCGTACATAATTAACCTTTCTACACAATCACAAAAGTAAAAACTGTAAAATATTGATAATGCTTATTTTTTGTTATTAAGGGCATTTTGATTGGGCCTCTTCATTGCTGCTTGCAGCTATATTTGAACCGGTGTATTTTATCCATGTTTTGTGCAAGTCCAGTAGAGTGATGAATTTGCCGTCTCGCTAACACAGTTTCTGCATCTACGCCTTATTGTCAGGCTACACAGTGAGAAGGAAGGAGAAGTTCTGACCTTGCTGGTGGATTCGATCGAGGTGGAACACGGCCTGTCTGCACAAAACGGAAATGTTCTGGAAACGTTGAAGCTCATCAGAAGACCTGGCCAGAGGAGAGGGCAGAGATTAAGGCCTCGCTGTTTTGAAGGACCAGACAGTGAGCGCTAATAAAGTTTGAGCTGGCGGTATTGATAAAGCTGTTATTAAAGAAGCCAGTGCTTGCATATTGATTGGTAATTATACACACATCAGCAAACTCTGAAAATGATACTCAGGCAGAGCACTTACGGACTATATTATTTTTACTTACTGCTTTCCAGTAAAGTTCTGCGGTTGGGGGGGGGGGGGGGGGGGGTGGGGGGGTTGCTAATGAGTGAAACATCTGAGGAAGAAAGTTGAGAGGCAAATGTAAGAAATGAGGTCCTTACCACATGACGTCTAGGAGGTCTTCTTCACTCAACATCTAAAGTAATTGCTGTTTAATGTATACCCTCTCTGTCTGTGTCCGAATCAGCACCCTTCCATACTATTAGGTAGGTTTGTTGAGCAGACAGGACGAGAAAGTCGTTAAGTAGGCAAAATTTTCTCTAAATATAGTATACTTAAAATCCCTGTATGATACACTTACTTACTTACCGGGGTTTCGCTGAGTATATTTGGGGAGCACACTTGTACTCGGACATTTTGCTCGCATAAATATGACACGCAGCTTCGTTTAAAAAAAAATTATGTCCCAGAATGCATCACCCTGTAAGTCACTTCCTGCATGGACCCTTTACCTTGACAGGCAATTTATATGTGATGCATATTATCACAGCCCTGTTGTCAATACTCTGGTCTGAGACTTCTGAAATCAGCTCTCCTCATTGTCTTGACACCAAACTTAGATGGACTGCGGGGGGTTATGTGCCCATATTCGGCCATTATAATATCCAATTACTTCTTCTCATTTGAACGACGTTCCAGAGAGTGCAGAAGCTGTCTTTTTTCATGTTATCTTGGAAAGCCAGTCCACTTCAGTATCTCTGGAGCCTGCAGTCGGCTGAACTGTACAAAGCTGTTCATTTGACTGGGAATTAAATGTCTTCATTGTTGTTCCTTTCTCGCTTATTTTTCTGCTTGGGTATTAGGATTTCTGGAAGTAGTTTCCTTTTTTCTTTTCTTTGAGCGAACATTGCATTGTAGGTCACCCGACAGATTTAATTTCCATTCAAATAAGGGATTTCACAGTGCCGTAGTAACCCATGCTCTGTGAGTTTTTACCTTGTTAATTGTACGCATAATAATTTCAGTCATTATCATGAATGCTGTCCTAAGTAATTTATGAAAATCAAAAATGCTACACTGAGAATTTGGTTAAAAATGTTTTCCTTAGTCAGGCTACTCATCAATCAGGGAGACTGTCAAGCAGCCACTGTTTAGTGAAGGACCTCGGCTTGCAAGCAGACGTAGGTTCAAATTCCAAAAGGAGTGCTATTGTACCCTTGAGCACAATACTGAACTGCTTCAGTAAATCTTTAGTTCTACAAATTGACATGCGAATATATATAGAAGCATACCCAACGGTTGATGTCTTCTATGCAAATAAATTGCATTCCATTGCTGTTGCCAGTTTTATCAATGTTTCCTGCCTGGAGTCACAGTCAATTACTTACCCAGGCATCAAAACAATTTCCTTTTTACCAGTTTTTTTTTTTAGTGCAGTGGCGCCTTAGAGTATGAGTGAGTTTGAATTTGTCTGAATATCTGTCTGAACAACAGAATGGGATGTGTGTGGGACTTGTCTCCAGGCATCAAATGAAAGTATTACTGTGTGTGCAGCTGGACAAATGTTTCACGTCTGTCCAAGGTATGAAGTTTAATTTCTGAACAGAATATGCACTACCATAGCTTATACCTGGTATGCCTTTCTGTGGCAGTTTATGAACAATATTCATTATCATGAAAATTCATGGGCAGACACCATTCATATGAGAGCTTATCGCCAGTATACATTTTCTGTAAGAGCTTCTGATTTTCATGACTTTTACAGTTTATGGACAGAATGCATTTTTATGATCATTTATAGACTGAATTTACCTTTTTGTGACAGTTCCATGGAAAGCATTTTGTTATGAACGGCTGTGTATTTTTGTGAGGGGTGTATGTCCGTGTCAATTTATGGCATGCTGCTTTATCAATATCACATACAAAAATGCTTGGCATATACGTTAAAAAAAAAAATCAGAATTTTCAGCTGTGCAATAACAGAATTCGCAAAGCATTAGCTGTACAATCTGTGAGGAATATCACCTGAAGTGCTGAATTCCTGGATGATCGTAGCAGGTTTTTACAAATAAAGCAACCAATGTTCCTATGACTGGGAGATGTGACTACATTAGCATGATTTACACAATGATTACTTTTATCAGGTGTGTAAGTGCCTGAGTGGACAATCATCAGCAGGTGCTGCATGACCCACAGGGAATACAAAATATGGTTTGAACAGTTATATTGTCAGCTAATAAGAGGGTGTCTCATCCAGGCACAGAGCATATTTGTAAGAAAATAAAACCAAACAATGCCACAAGTAATTGGTGAATACTCTCGGGATATACTGTGCTCCCTGACAGTATCCAAGAGGTATAACCAGAGGGTATCCTCCAATCACTGTCAGTGTTCTATTTGTGCTTTCAGGGATCCACTGTGATTGGTGGAGCTCATGTCTGTTCTATTTCAAATGTCATGTCCCTGTGTTATTAGCCCCAGTGCTCCTGAAGGACCAGGCTTGCATAGTTGTGTTGGGTCAAGTGTCTGCACTAACATCATGAGTTTCTAATCAGTGATTCACAGAGGTAAGCGACAAGCGAAGGAGTACTAAATGGTGGTAGTAAAACATTTACTCATTTGGTTCCTACATCCTCACTATCTTTGTTATAAGCCTGGTCACGACTTTATCAAATTGCCAGTATTTTATTTTTTATTTTTTCTCTCTATAATGGACAATATTTTTTCCATTTTAAATCTCGTGCTGACGATGCACAGAAAGTGTCATTTCAACTGGTCAGTGCTGCTGCAGTACTCCAGAGCTTAGCGCTATAAACTTTGTGGGTTTATGTGGAATATGCAAGGTCACAGAGAGGCAAAAATGAATATTTATAGAGTGATATTAACTCAATGTTACAGCTGGCATTGGTCAGCTGAAAATATATTTGGTTTAAAGGCATTTCTCCCTTGCTAACAACCTTCATACCACCCCTGTTTCAGTCTTCTGCCCTAAGCCAGGTTACCAGAGGGAATATGAAGGGCAGAGGCTATTGATGGGCCATGGAGAAGCAGCTAAAGGGCTTGCCTTCTAAACAGGGGGTTGCAGGATAGTTGCAGCTATGAAAGTCACCCTGAATGAGAGTGTCTGTTTTTCAGATAAATTATGAAAGCAGAACAAGTCTTGCTTCTGTAACACAGTGGCTATGGAAAATTATGTGGAAAATATGTGGGAAAAATAATTGTACTGAGATAAAATGCAACGTTTTGCTTTTCATCCTTATTTATGTTTGCTTGGAGACATTGCAAGCGACCATTCTGTGTGTTTTCCTCATTTTAGAATACCAAGGGGAGAGAGGAGCGAGTACAAAAGAGAGAAGCACTCTTTTTAAATTCACAGCAGATTCTGTTCTTACATACTAATCCAAGCAGTTGCATACATTATTAATAACCGGAGAGTTCTACCTGTCAGAGGACAGAAGGCATCATCTTCAAAGTTGTCTTGCCAAACAATGTGCAGAGAAATGTCTTTCTCCAACATGTTTTCATATTCTGAGCTTAAGAATCAAACCCACCCAGCTATAGTCTACCTTTTTATTTATTTAAATATTTTTATAAAGATAAATTGTCTAAAAATTGTGAGTTTATTATCTGTTAAAATATTGTGTGATGCTCCATGCCATAAAAAGTAATTTGTCATTATTTGCATTACTACTCAAATTCCAAGAAATGGATGGGGATTTGAAGTTGCTCTCTCGCTGTTAATGTATTTACCAGCAAGTCTCACTAAACAAAGACCCCATTTAATTAAACTGACGACACTAATAGAACCAATTAAATTCTGGAAAACAAAAATGATCATAAGCCACCTCTCTTCAGAACTGAAGCTCAGCTTCATGTATAAATAATGGCCGTCCTGTAAGGAGTCCCGACGTTGCATAACCACGTGCAAAAATACAGTAGCACGGCACTCTTTCATATGGTAAAACCTGTACAAAGTGCGGAGAACGCTACGCGCAGGGGCTATGAAAAGAGGGCCTTGTTACCATGGGGAACGGGGATAGAGGAAAGCTGGCGGGAGAATCACGCAGAGATGAAATGCCAACAGGAATGAGCCCAGAGTCTTCATTAGGCTAGCTCACACTGTGAGAAAGTGGCTCTGGCGACGGTACCTTTCATGGCGCGCACCAGAGCTCGGGAGCCACCAGACGCCCCGCAGATGCACACGGCGGTAAGAGACGGAAAGGTACAGACGGGAGAGGGTTTCTATTGGATGCCTGTGTCTGAGCCGAGGACCACAGCACTCTCCGCTTCCCTCGTGGGCAGCAGCTCGGAGATCGATAAAACACGGCGTATGTTCTACGCCGCAGGCCAACAGCATGTGCTTTTGAAGTGAAATGTCTGTTATTTGTTTTATTCGCAACATTTGAGTTGCAATTCTCTAAGCATAGGGAATGGCTTGAAAAAGTTTTGAATCAGAGGTTTTGTTTGTGAAAAATGCAGTTATTGATATTGACTGCCATGTTTTTGTTGGAGACTTGATAAAATACCAGAAACTGCCAATTGCAGTCCAAGATCCCCCAGTGATCTAAACAGTGAAATTATGCAATGACAAAACATTTGGGCTCAGCAGTATATTGGCACAAAGCATCTTAATGTGCTCAGAAAGAAAGTAATATTATTTATGGTCTGTTTTGCAAAATTTAATAATGAAGTAAAAGTTGGCCCAATTTATCCTGCGATTAAATTTTCTATCCTGAGATTAAATAGCTTTCTATGCAATAGCTATTTAAAACAAGTGTTTCACCTTTCAGTATATCAGCTCATATAAATATAAATTTTATGGCCGGCAGCCATACCACCATGCAATCTGCGCCTGCTGAATGGCTGAAGCTAAGCAGCTGTGGGCTTGGTTAGTACTTGGATGGGAGACCTCTGGGGAAAACTAAGTTGCTGCTGGAAGTGGTGTTCCCTCTGGTCAAATAAACCCCAATGCCCCAGTGCAGTGATGGGGACACTGTGCTGTAGGAGATGCCGTCCTTTGGATGAGATGCGAAACCGAGGTGGTGACTCACTGACTCACTGTGGTCATTAAAGATCCCATGGCACTTATTGTAAAGAGTCAGGGTTTCCCCAGTGTCCTGGCTAAATTCCCAACCTGACTCTTTCAATCTGCCACCTAATCATCCCCAGTTTAATTGGCTAAAAAAATAATTCTCTCCCTCTCCACCTCAGCTGATGTGACCATTCATCCAGGTGTGTGCAGCACATTGGTGGTGGTTGAGGCAAGTTTCCCCCTCATCATTGTAAAGTGCTTTGAGTATCAGGAAAGGCGCTATATAAATGCCAGGTATTATTATTATTAAATCACATAACTTCATTGTATGTTTAATTTTTACCAGCTGCACAAAAGTTTATTTTTCTCATTAGTTTCAAGTTTACAGTTTAAAACATATCTGTTGTGGTGGGTATTTTGGGGTTAATCGGTTTTTCAAATATATGAGTTAGCATTGAAATGGTCTTGCTTTGTCAATGTCGTACAGTATTTGTTTAATCGTAAGCCAGTTTATTCTGATATTAGCAGAGGCCGATTACTTGTTTTTACCACGCCCTTTCTTGAATATTCATAGTGATATTGGAATTAATGGAAGCACCCCAGCTTCAACAAATATGTTCAATATTCCTGGCCAGTAAATGGAAAGGCTGTGGTGAGATTCACCATCATTTATTGGCTCATTCTGCACAGTCATCTTCAGAGAATGAGAGTGAGGATCCAGCAGAGTCTCCCATCACTGATCTCAGGGCTTGTTTTCCACAGGCAGTCACTTCTAGCAATACTTTAATTTTGGGTGAAGTCCATTGAGACAAATGGCCTTTAATTATTTCGATATCACTCAGAGACATTTGAGGTTTGATCAAAGACTGAATGGTTGAGTGTTTGTAAGAGATTTGTAATTTGGTTATGAGTAATACCCCGTGAAAGGTGGACAGAGAACTTTATCATTGAGATAAAAAAGGAATTGAGCAAAATGTAAAATTTGTGAAATTATGTGACAACACATAATTTGGATATGCGTTTCAGACTTCGGATTTTTCAGTTTTTTATTTAATTTTGAAGTAGGGCGGCAGTGTAGTATAATGGTTAAGGAACTGGCCTTGTAACTGAAAGGTTGCAGGTTCAATTCCCAGGTAGGACACTGCCGTTGTACCCTTGAGCAAGGTACCTAACCTGAATTGCTTCAGTATATATCCAGCTGTTTAATTGGATAATATATGTAAAAGAAATACTAAAAAAGTTGTGTAAGTCGCACTGGATAAGAGCGTCTGCTAAATGCCTGTAATGTAATGTAATGTAAAGTACAGAATCAAAGCTACAAAATGACATATTTGATGAGAATGAGTATATTTCTGGAGATACTGTATGACTGAATATTGTGTTTGTGCAAAACAGTTTTGAGATAACTGGCTAAAGATTTTGGGCCACACTTTAAACAAAGTCTCTTTCTATGTCTCATGTTATGCCAAATGTCACCTGGCTAATGGCTACATCAATACATTGACAACTGCTATAACCATTGAACGATAACAATACTTCAAGGTGTACCCCTAGATTTTGAGAGCCCTCATCAACCGGTACTTACTTCTAGCCAGGTAGCTATCCCACACTACCTTGCATGTTGCTTGGATTATGCCTTTAACTTTGGCAGATTTGAACAGGTAGTGATTTTGCAACGTTTCTCCGCTTGTGAAATCCTCGAGTGCGAGACATGTATCTCAAGCCCATGTTGGATCACATGAAGTTTTGCCACATTTTATATTTTGCATGGTCTTTTCTTATTAGACCAAACAATCAAGATGTCAGCCTTGTTTTCATTTGAACCTTACATCATGGATGACACACATGTGCCTCGTCTTTTTAATGCAGCGTGTACAGCCTTCCTCTTCCACAGCCTTGCTCTTTTTTTAAACAGTTGCCCTCTCACAGACCCTGGCATACCCAGTGTGTGACTTCCACTCCAAGAAATAAGGGAACCACTAATTAAGACTGCAACTGGAAATGCCAAACTCCCCTACGTCTGAAAACAGATGGTGAAATTGAAACCAACCTAATCTAGTACCAACCTAATCAAGTTTTGCACCAAAGCCTGAGCTAGGGCCCTCAAAGTACCACGTGGCGTATTAACAGCAACATGATCTATAATACTGCAGCAACCCATTTTAGAATTTAGAAAGGTAGAAACGGGACAAAAAACGTGTCGCTTTGCTTTCTCGGGAAGGTTTTTTTTTTCTTTAAATAATTTGAGGGCATGTCACCAAAACCCAGGAAGTCATAAATAATGAGAAAATGGAAAGGGCAAGTTGCCGAAAACAGGATTGAATTAGAATGAAATAATGAGATGTAGCAAACAAGACATGATCTTAATTAGGGCAGTCTGCTCCGTGATATGTACAGCAGATGCACATGGAAACTCTGGAGATGAAGCCATTAGGACTTGTGGACTTTAGAAGGCTGCAATGCATGCAACTATTGTTTGTGCCTCAGTTCCTAATTTCCTACTTGGCGTCATCAGATGGACAGGGGGTCAATCTTAACAACTGCCATTCAAGGTTAAAATTATAACTACCATGTGCTGTTAAACAATGAGGGACCAATTCACTGGATATTTTTGCTTCCTTTGATTTGTGGGAAAACTGGCAATATCTTTACCATTGATTACCATCAATTTTAGATTTTTCATAATCAGGAGTTTGTTATTTAGGTTCATTAAGCATTCTGATTAATTCCCAAATCAGTGAACTAATTGCATGACTTTATATGTGGCTATTCGCATTGTAATTTCATTAACCCAGTCTTCTGTCATCGTATTTTTCATTATGTGTGGTGATTGATCGCTGGACTTCCCAAATGATTTCTATGAAGAAAAAAAGAAAAACTAAAATTAATTCAAATTCAAAGTCAAAGTTTAAAGAAGTCAAAGTTAACAACAAATGAGGATTGAATCCAAGCCTTTGTATTGAATTTTCTGATGGGTGTGATGTTTAATTTCACGAAGAAATTGGATGCATTTATCATACCATATTACTACGCTACTGAATTTCATTGACCTGGTTTTCTAGACTTTAGTTAATCCACTGTGCGGTTCAATAAACTTTCTAGTTGAACAAATCTCAAGAGTAGAGAATTCTGCCAATGGAGGAAACAACAATTAAACCGCTTTCCTTGAAATCCAGCTAACTGTGTCACACATTTCCAAGTAACTGACCTGTGAATGGAACTTTGGGCCCTTGAGAAAATGGCACACTTGACCTTCACGCCTGCACAATCAGCCAGTTGATTCAATATTAATCATGAGCAAGCAAAGCATGTAAGTTACATAGGCAGCATGCCCACCTCATCTTCATTACTTTGGAACGATATTTTTTCTGTGCCACGATTGTTATCAAAATATAATTTTCTGGAAACAAATCTCTGTTCACTTATGAACAGTGAAAAATGTTCTTGTATGTTAGCCAATGACCCTATAAGATGTACATGTTTGAAACTGCAAGTCAATGGGGGCAGCCATTTCACAGCCATTATGAAACCATTTTCAAGCAAAAAAGACAAAACAAAGTCAACGTCTAGTAGCATTGTTATGAAAACCACTGCATTTCATTTGAGAGAGAGACAGCTATGAGCGGTAGTTACTTGGTGAATGCAGGAGTGGGTAGCAAAGGAAACTTCTGATATCTATCATAGGTAGCTGGCTATATTTTTTGACTTTGGAGTTATTCAACTGGGTTTTTGATAGCAAGCTAACATAAGTGTTGATAATTGATTATTACCAATGATACAAATATTTTAGTCAATTCAAAAAGTAGCTCGTCAGGGTGGTATTGGGAGTACATTATACAGGCCCCCCAGAAATCCACGGTATACATGTTACAATTCCGTGGTGGATTTTTTATTTTCTGCAACCATAAACAAAGATCATATTAAAGACTATTTAAGCTCGTCACAGTGTTTGTTTTAACCAGTGGCATACGGTGGGCCTATACCGTTACACATTAGCCTATTTAAAATTGTGGATACATGTAATTACTTTTGTGTTCTCCACACTCACACTCAGAGGATATTCATGGCAAAGATCTCAAATGCGCAGATATTGTCATTTAAATTATCTTTTTTAAAGATGGCCTTTTTTTCAAGGTTGTGCTGAAATCTAACGCAGTTGTTAAGTAGAATTTTTTGTTTAATCTCCCTACCGTGAAGAAAGAAGATGTGTGTTTACCTGCCAATGGATTACTCAGATCGTTGGCACACTTGTTCATCAAGGAAAATGAATTAAAACCGGTTGAGACCAATTATCAGTTTAAAGGGAAGTTTTATACTGGTAATACCATTGTTTTAGAGGGAAGTAAGAATCTTGCAGCTGTAGTCTTAAAAAATGCTTAGCAACACCACCAACTACGGCAAGCGATGGGGTACAAAACTAAACTAAGTGTGGGGTAAATATCACTTTTCTGCATGATTACGCGGCCTCTCTAATTTTCCGTGGAACATCCAGTTTTCCGCGAAAAATACCGCAATCACGGAATCGCAGATTTCTGGGGCCACTGATTATAGCCAGTCTTGTTTCGACATTTACCTATCTAGCTACTAGCTAGCTATAGTTTAGATATAATTTTCAGTCAACATCAAATGGATAGCTAACTTGCATGGACTCCTTTGCAACTAAGGAGTGTGGCCGATGCATGGGCATAAAGTCTGACTTGTTAACATTACGTAACATGCTTGGCTGCAAATGACCATCCTATGAGTTCAGTTAATGCATCTATCTTTAATTTGTCTAGTGTTTAAAAACTTTTCTAGCTAATGTTAGCTATCTATGCTTATCAATCAACAATTCATTTTTACAAATAATACCCATGTGTAGCTGTATCAGTAGGTTTAGCAGTATCAGTCAAGCCGTCAGTTATGTCATAGTACTGGGGACTAGAGACATCTTTTAGGGCTACAACTATGCTAGCTCGCTAAGCAAATATTGCTTGCTAAGCAATATTTATTATTAGCTGCATGTAAAAAAAAAAAAAATGTATATATATATTTTAAATCAGCCGAGTGATTGATGGTGTGTTGATGGCAATTCACACTGGTGGCCCTCAACTGAAGCTGAAAATGTGTAGTGTGTAGCTGCAGCCAGGAAGATTAATCCTGTGATTAATGTTGATTGATTCCTCAGCAGCCTGCCCAGTGGCGACGGTATCAAATAATTGTGTGTTGTAAGCTTAGTCAGTGCAAACGTCTAGATAATGGACAAGGTGCTTGTGTGAATTATTTTTTGGGATTTATCTCTTATTTAAAACATGGGGTTTATTAAAGTAAAAAAGTGAACCATTGAACCAAAAAAAATTATAAATTGAATAATTTTAAGAAATGCACACCGCCATCCATTCCAGCCAAAATAAGTCCATGCCACTATTGTTACACTTGTTGTCATTCCTTAGAATAGCAAAGCACTGGTGTCTTTTTTGCTTTTATATCCTGTATTGTATGTCAACAGTTATTGTTGTTGGCAGAAAGACACCTCTCCACTGAATCAATTGACATTTCTGCATTTCACTTCTAAAATAACCTAATTCTGAAATAATTGTGAGTACTCATCAATTCACAAAGTGAATCGGTGTGTAATTACGCATGATTAAACAGACAAATGGGTGACAAAAGTAATGAAAGCTGAATCCATAAATCAAAAAATTAAGTTGAATTCCATAACCTCACATTTCTTGTATATCTGTATATACTTACATATACATTACAGGCATTTAGCAGACGCTCTTATCCAGAGCGACTTACACAACGTTTTATCTTTTTTTTTAAACATATTATCCATTTATACAGCTGGCTCAAGGGTACAACAGCAGTGTCCTACCTGGGAATCGAACCTGTAACCTTTCGGTTACAAGGCCAGTTCCTTAACCATTATACTACACTGCCGCCCTACTTCCTTACTCATATATACTTGCATCCGGTTTTAATATACAGTACCTTTGTTTTAAAAGTTTCTGGACTGTATCCACGTCTCTGCCTGCTTTTTTAGTTTTCCCATTACTAGGGGTGCAATGGTTCACAAAACGCAGAGAAACAAAGTACCATTGCCAATGCCAATCTACAGCAGTTTTCATTTAGTTGACAAAAATATTATTAAAAATGGTAATCAAATCATTAGCAAAAAACATGTTTTCACAGGTTGTCACAGGTTTTCTTTCAAATGGAAAAGTGCCACTTTATTTTCAAATAGAAAATAATGCCCACTTTATCGGCTAAAGAATCAACATAAATTGTAACATAAATTCAACCTGCATTCGACAAGGTAACCAAGACAAGAAAGAATGCATTCATTAATTTGATTCCCAGATTAAAGCTCAATTTTGAAAATAATGATTGTTTTTTTCCACTTAAATGCAGTATTTTACTGAATAGAATGAATGAACAGGAATAGAACATCTAAATGAATATGGTTGCAACTTAAGTTTTCTCTCAAAAGATAAAGCACCACTTTGTTAAATGTATGCTTCTTGTGCTTGTAACAGACACCCCAGGGTGATATTGACATAAATGGGCCATCATGTTTGACGTGTTGTGATTAGCATACGGCACATTTGCAAAGCAATCCTTGCACACAGACATTGTTTTATCCACCACCCTTTTTTCCGTCACTACCGTTGTTAACACCAAATCCATAATTCTCCCAAACCGCAGATTTAAACAATGTCAGAGGATCCTCTAAATGTGGTTTTTATTGTGCACTTGCCATTTCGCAACTGACCGACTGACTGGTGCTTCAGCAATAAGCTGCACATGCCACAACTTCAAATAGTTCCACTGGAATATTGATGCCAATGAAGGCAGTCCTAGTTAACTGATAACGTATTCCTTATTTTCAATGTTATATGACATTAAATATAAATGGCTAATATAACCTTTACATGACAAATAAAAAAACACAAAGTTGTGTGTGCTGAAAACACAGCCGTAAATGCTGTTAAAAGCCAGAAGTAAATGCTGATTTTCGACACACTATTCTAATTTCTTGAAATACTGTTTTGGGGGTTTTCTGGAGCTGTAAGCCAAAATGATGAAAAATGAAACAAATAAAGGCTAGAAATATTTCACTTTGTGTGTAATGAATCTATAATCCATGAAAGTTTCACTTTTTGAATGGAATTATGGAAAAAAAAAAACTTTTCCATGATATTCTAATTTTTTGGAAAGGATCTGTATATCAAGCCCTGATGCGTTCATTGCAATATCGGGGGATTTTAATCACGTCACCCTCACCTCCCAACTGACCGGCTTTACACAGTTCGTTGATTGTCCTACCAGGGAAAATAAGACACTTGATCTGTTGTATGCCAACGTCAAGGAGGCTTACAGTGCTTCAGCTTTTCCACCACTTGGCAGATCAGACCACAATCTGGTCTTTCTTCAGCCTTGTTACAAACCCTGTGTACTGAGGCAGCCTGCAACCGCCCGCTCATTCAGGAAGTGGTCACCGGAGGCCAGCGAGTCTCTAAGGGACTGTTTTGAGTGCACGGATTGGAATGTACTGCTGGAGTCACAGGGGAACAGCATGGGTGACTGCACCACTGACTACATTAACTTCTGTAGGGACACTGTTATACCAGCGAGGACTGTACAATGTTTCCCTAACAACAAAGCCTGGATCACCAGTGACATCAAGGCACTCCTCAAGCAGAAAAAGGAGGCCTTTAAGGATGGAGACCGGGAGAAGCTCAGGCATGTGCAACATGAGCTTAAGGGGAGATTAAAGCAGGCAAAAGAGGACTACAGAAGGAAAGTAGAGAGAAATCTGCAGCACAAAAACACCAGAGAGGTGTGGAGGGGAATGAGGACCATCACTAGCTACAAAAAAAAAAAAAAAGAATAGCCAGGCAACAGTGGGTGATGTGGACAAGCCCAACGAGTTCAACCAGGTTTGACGCTGCGGCCAATGTCTGCCCTGCCCCAGCCGGTACAGCCTCACCCGTTCCCAGGGGACTGTTTTGGCTCCCTTCCTGATTGTACACAGCGGACTTTAAGTACAACTCTGAGTCCTGCCACATCCAGAAATACCCGGATGATATGGCTATTGTGGCGTGTATCAGGAATGGGCAGGAAGGGGAGTACAAGAAACTGACGAAGACCTTCACCAACCGGAGCGATAAGAACTGCGTCCTACTGAACACCTCCAAAACCAGGGAGATGGTGGTCTAAGCCCCTTCTTCAGCCAGTCAACATTCGAGGGGTGGACATTGAGGTGGTGCAGACCTATAAATACTTAGGTGTGCATCTGGACAACAAGCTGGACTGGTCCCTGAACACAGATGCCCTCTACCGAAAGGGGCAGAGCCGGCTCTGTTTCCTTAAGGAGGCTCCTTTGATGTCTGCGGTAAAATGCTGCACATTTTTTATCAGTTGGTGGTGGCAAGTGTCCTGTTTTATGCTGCAGTCTGTTGGGGAGGCAGCGTGAAAGACAAGGGCACTAGGTGGCTGGACAAGCTGGTGAAAAAGGCTGGCTCAGTGCTTGGCAGGAGGTTGGACTCACTGGGGACTGTGGTGGAAAGATGCACCCGGAGTAAGGTGCAGGCCATCTTGGACAATGTCAGTCATCCCCTCCACAACACCCTGGCAGGGCAGAGAAGCAGCTGCAGCGGACGGCTCATCTCGCTGCGCTGCAGGGCTGAACGGTTCAGGAGATCCTTTGTCCCCACAGCCCACGCTACCTTTATAACATCTCAGACAATGGCAGGGGCTCATGACCTTGGCTGCTGAACTTTGTGAAATAATAATACTACTGGACTCTGTGCAATAATCCTTCATGGAGTATGTGGTCTCTGTGCAAGAATACTACTGGACTCTGCAATAATTCTTCAAAGACTATTTGGTACTTTTTATTGGCAACTTTTATTCACTTATTTATTTATTTATTTATTTAGATGACTCTGCTTTTAAGTAATCTTGGTTTTTGACCCTGTGCATGTTGCATTACCTTATTTTATTGTGTATTGTCTCTAATCTATAGCTATATGGTAATGCAGATTGTGTGAGCAACTGGACACCTGAATTTCCCCATGGGGATAAATAAAGTATCTATCTATCTATCTCGCGAATTGTCATTTACACCTAATGCGTGAATTGTTATTCAATGGGAAATTCGGACACTGCAATAGACGGACATTTGAGTTCTGAAAATTTCAGATGTCATTAGGCTACAATACAGCTCTCTTCATCTACGCCTACAGCCTGTAAGTAAATAGAATGGTTTTGACTGAAAAAATGTCAAAACCTTGTCCAGTGAATATTGCATTTATTGTTTTTCAAATAGCCTAGGCAGGCTACATAAGGTTTTTTTGAAAGCCTATGGTTATAAAATGGAGATTAATTTAAATTTCACCATTTCAACAGAATTTGAAACTGATTCTTCGTCCTTCATTTTTTTAAATTTCAGGGACCAGGTTTCCATACTCTCAGCTTATTAAAATCCCGCCGATTTCACCTTTTATTCCATAACTGAACAAAACGATTTTAAAGAGATCTAAGAGTCTAATTAGAAACAAAAACAAATTTGCAGCACATTACAGAATTAATTGTGACAAGCAATTATTTGCTGTCTTTGTGGATTGTGATAATGTTTTTCATAGGCCTATTAGCCTACCCTGCACCACCGACACTGGACAGAACCTGAGAGAAATTAGATTAAATGGAAAATTATCCAGTGGTTTCTATTCATTTTTTTTTTTTTTGCGGCCATGAATAAAAATTAATTAATGACTGATGTAACAAATATTGTGGGAATCTGTAAATCTAAGGAGGTTAGTTTGTAGACACAACGTTTGTGTTTACAACATTTTTTTAAATAGGCTACTGACAGCCGCAGGTACATGGCACACTCAATTCCAATTGTAGTAAACTAATCAAAGTGGTATATAGTATGTAAGTATATAGTAAGCAGTTTGGAACACAGCCCTGGTCTTCTGTCACAGGTTTATTTTCTCTGTCACAGAGGGCTGAAGCATTTTCACATGTTGGAGACAAGCTGAGAGATGTCTCTGCGGAGCTCAAACCGACCTCCTGTAATCTCTCCGAGTCATGTTCAGAGGAGACCGGTCATCTGTAGACGTCGCAGAGCACCACCCACCACGGCGTTTATTAAAAACCATGCATCCCATCACGTTTGATTGCATGCTGCGAAGGGCTCCAGAGGGGTTGTTATTTAGCAACACCATAGAAGCCAGCGTGTCATTTGTCTCCTGAATTCAGAGTGATGACTGTAATCGGTTTTGGCTTTGCGACTGGGGAAACCTATGAAAGGATCTTTGGAACCACCCACTATCATATGAATGGAAGGGCCACAGGGAATGTGTCCAGCCCCAAAATTGGTACTTGCCTTCTAAGCCAATTTCAAAAACATTTAGGTACCGCGATAGATCAAAATCATTGGCTTTTGTGCATCAGTGGGGACTTTAAAGACAAGAAGGTAATTCATTGGCAAATGGCTCCTTTTCAATCTTGACCTCTCAGATCTTTCTGTTGTTTGACAGCCATGATGTAACCTTGGAGTAATGACCATTACTTTTGAGAAAAAAAACACAAACCATCATTAAGAAATTTAGGGACAAAGTCTTAATTTCTCTCCACTTTGGCCTACCCACCTCTACTTTCTAGGCCTACAGTTTGATATATGGGGAAAAAAACTCATTGTAATCACAAAGACTTGCTCTACATGGGTCATGAAAACTTTGTCTTAATTATTTACATTAAGAAGTAATAATGTAATTATCACAAAACTACTTAATATTTTGCTCAATGTTTCATGTAGTGTTCTAGACAGTCCAATGTATACACATGGCAATATACAGAGTGGGATCTCTTGTACTTTTTGTTTTATACTATTACAAGACTATTACAAGTGGTTATCAAATGGGTAAAGTAGCAGTTCACCCTAATACATTGATAACATTTTTATCAAATTTTGTTTTGATTTTCTGATGTCTTTTCACCATAGTTTTGGGAAGTTTGTATTTTTTTTCTTAATGACAGGAGAATCCCCCATGGTAGATAGACACTTGTTGAAATCTGCCAGTTCTCTGTCCACCCAGTCACCTTGCCCCTCATAACATGGCTATTCTTTTTCTGCCACTTCATCATGGCATTCTTGTGTTTTTAGTTGTTCTTCTTGAAGCTTTTTGCAACAAGCGACACAAATTTCCGGAACTATATGCTCAGAGATTCATCTCAAACCTCGAATTGCCTTTTTTTGTGTCTATACAAAAAAAAATCTTTGCTTAAACCCAGACATCTCTATGCTGAGCTTCACCATTTTCTTCTGTTCAACTTGAAGGTGAAGCTCAGGTGTTCTGTTTTATAGTAATTGGAATTCATTTGAATAATTTTTTGCAGTTTTGTTATAGGGTAGAAAAATTGTGTCACAATTACCCAGAGAGAAAGAGAATTGAGGCTGTGCCCTGGATTCAGTCAAAATTTGTTCTTAGCTTTACAATTTTGCAAGTTGTCATTGGAAAGAAAATAAATGAATATATAACAATATTTATAGCTGAGTTTTGTTGTTATTGTTGTGTGATTCTGGAACATTCCACTTAATTTTTCGTTACCTACTTAGGTACCTAGCACTCACCTAGTGTAGGTACACATTTATGCAGGTAATTCAGCTAAGAACTGCCTTAATAAACACTGCGCATGGCTCCGTGAGCATGCATGATTTAAAGAGGGATGAAAAGCTGTAACATCACCATCTGGAGCTCCTTCACCAACGCAAGGGTCCACAATGGCTGTTCTGCTGCTGTTTCTCATTACATTCAATAGAGGTTATTTGAACTTCCCTCTGTGTGATTCAGAGACAAGAGAAGCAGTGGCAGGCTCTGGTGCAGCTGTTGTACTCAAATGGGTTTGTTGCATTTTGTGTGATTCCACTCAGGAATGTGCCCATTACAGCTGATGGACTGTGTTGTGGCTGAGCTGATAAACTCTCCCAGAGGTATTTTAAACCCACAGCTGGGTTTTATTATCATTATTATTATTATTATTATTGAAGTAATTACCAGTTTTCCCAACTTGTCATAATTTTTCAGATATGTAGAGATATAGAATATGAATCCCTTACGTGTCGAAGGAAGAATTGTACATCATTTCCATGCATCACATGCGTGCGTGTATAATAAAAGCATATCTTTACCGGGATGGAGAAATCGGTAGTCTGAATGCTTAGGAACCATTTTCCTGTTCCAGACTACCAAATTGTGACACATCAAAGGCCAGGGGACTACTTGTAAATTTTCTTGACTCTGGATCAACACCGGTTTCCAAAATAAATTTAATTGGCTGAGAATGAATAATGATTTCTATTGGGTGACCTTCAATTGGTTCTCCCTTCATTGGATAAGTAAGGGGGAGTTCCTGACTGCAAAAAGCACTGATTAGCATTTTTTTTAATTTGCACACAACGTGAGGCTGATGCTTGAGCCACACTGCCGAAATTGGGATAGTGTTGAAATCCACGGTCTTCCTCTGAAACACACAGTGTCACCAGCTGCTTCTTTTCACACCCAATCGACAGCTCGCATAGAGTGGAGTTGGAGGAAGACCTTTCATTTGCATGAAACATAGACCCAAATTGCACAATGCCCTATGGACCTACTGGCACTGTGATGGCCTGGAATCAATCTGAGGCTGTGAAGCTCATTCATGCACCACAGCTTGTTGCCTTAACAAAATGAGGCTTCCAGCAGCCCTAATTAGCATTTTGACAGGAATGTGGTACTAGAATTTCTGAGATTCCCTTTTTAGCTAACGGCAGCAGTAGTCCATGCCTGCAGTGCCATCTTTCTTGGCATAGCCTACAAATAATTATTATTAACAAAATAATTAAGGCAAGATGACCTTTATTAAAGAAATGCATCACCACATTAATATTTTTCAATGGGCCACTTGACCAGAATAATAATAATATCTCAGCTAATGCAAGCTGATATGATGGGTGTTTTTTTACGATAATATCACTGGTGAATTGATTGAAATGTTAAATGGCTAGTTCTCCAAATGGTTTCTTACTGTACAGCAGTGGTCCCCAATACTGTTCCTAGAGATCTACCATCCTGGTGATTTTCATTGCAACCCTAATTTCATACACCTGATTCCACTCATTTGCAGCTCATTGAGATCTCTAGCTGTTGAATGAGGTGTGCTTTGGTAGGGTTGGAGTAAAAACCTATCGTATGATAGATCTCCAGGAATGGGGTTGGCAACCACTGCTGTACAGTGTAGGCCTACCTTGCAAAGGCTGGGGGGAATTACTCTTATAACAAAAATGCTCAGCAGGCTGCCTTGCCATGATGATGCCATTTCCCGCTGAGAGATTTCAGAGCCAGCTGACCTTTCTTTTACTCTGTGAGATAATAGTGCAGAGTGGTCAGCAGTGAGAACATTCAGTTCATGAATTTTTTTCTATAAGCGTTAATAAAATAAGTATGTGTAGTGAGGTTTGGTCACTTTTATTCAGAATTAATTAAGTTCAACACTCAATTAGAATGCTGTACGTCAGTAGAGCCCAACTTAGTGAAATAACGTAGACACGACAATATGTTGGAAAAATGACATATGTTTTATTGGCTACTACTATGAATATGTGAATAATAGAAACAATAATTGATATAACATTCTATGACTTAATCTTAATCAGAGCTCGTTTTATCAGTCTCATACATATATAGTTTTAACAGTGTAAAACTATAAGGTCAGGGAAATTGGCTATTCCCGACCGAAAAGCGCATAGCAAACCAGAATACGAACAAAAGTAGGAACCAGCAGTAAAATGACCTCAACAGGGTATTACAAGTTTTATGCTATCCTATCAATTGATGTCAGTGCTAAATAAAATGCGTTTCAATACTTAACGGTAACAAAGGGAGGCCAGTCCCGATTCCGTAAGTGATGTCAGCTCGTCAGCTGGTCCAAGGTCCCGGCAGGTGCGTGGACTCCTGGAGACTTCTTCACCGAAGTCGGGTCGCGACAGGTTTCCAGTCAGGTCGACGTGGACGTGCACAGATCTCCACTTGGGTCCGGCCGCAAGGGAGACAGTAGAGGAACAGTTCGAAGAAACGTGTCCTCAAAACAGCTGTTGAGAATAAACCAGCTTGGGTTATTCTGTGGACGGTGGCAGGCCAACTCTGTCTCGGTGATCAGGCGAGATGCAGGTTGAGAAACGTAGAAGTCCGTCAGGGTTTCAGTGGTGCAGCTGGTAGGCGTAAGACAGCGTCTTTACCATCAGAGCCGTCCGGGTGCATCTGGTCGGGGTAAGGCTGCGCCTTTCCCATCAGAGCCATCCGGGTGCGTCTGGTCGGGGTAAGGCTGCGCCTTTCCCATCAGAACAAAGTTGGTAAAGTTCCATGCGTTTTTATGGTCAAAATTCCTTTGATCCAAATTGGCAGATGGCTTTAGGGCACCCATGCATTTGATTGGCTCATTTCCTTGGAACCATCAATAAAAGACAGATGGATCAGTCATCTCCAATCACCTCAGGTTGTGCGTTTGTGTGTTAAATTGGGGTCCCCCCTCTCCTTCTCTAAAGAGGGGGGTGTTCCTGCCCAACCCGTTGCCTGATCGATCAAGCAGTCTGTGTTCATCTCAGAGTCACATGACAAATGTGGACAGACCCTCCATTGTGCCTCATTCTGATCAGGAGTGTTAATTGTGAATGACTCCTCAGGGGGCCCAGTCTCATGATCAGAAAACCAGAGTCCCAAAATGTCCCTGTGTAACCATTACATATGGTATGTGGAATCTAAGCATGTGATCTAATTTGTGAAGTGAATTTAGAAAAACTACATGGTTAAATCAAAATCGTAATGCATAAATGTACCACCCCTTTTTGCTTTTCTCTCTGACCCCTGTCACTTCTGCTGCATGGCAACTTCAGAACCACGGACAGCCACCACAGCACAGAGCTGCCCAGTGCCATGGACAGCACCACGGACAGCTCCACAATATGCCACGATTGTTCAGTCACTGGGATGCAGTCACTGTCAATCACCTCTGGCTGCAGGCAATCCGGGAATCAGCTGGCTAACTACAAGAAGGTCACAGCTGCTGTGCCGGCTTTCAAACTGCGATGATGCAAAGAAGGAAAACATGTGGCACCACTGGTCCCTAGGTCTCCCTCCTGCACTGCCAGTCACCTGCACTTACCACTCTGCTGTGAAGAGAGGAATACGCTAAATTAGATAGGATTTCAAATTTTCCTTTTAAAGATAAATTGGCAGTGGTCATCCAAGTGCAAACGCCGTGACATTACACTCCTCTTCTTCATTTTACTATATTATCTTATAAGGTCAAACACTGATAAGCTGATTCTTTTGGGGGTTTTGATACACAACGGTGAGAGCAGGTCTGCATTCAGGATGAGGGAAACATTTTGAGGGGTTTCATAAACTGAAAAGGATCGCAGATCACGGTTTCCGATGAGAAAACAAACAGTGGTTTCACTCAATGAGACACTGATTCTCAAAATCGTCACTCACTGCTGGCGATGCCCCCCGTTTTAGCAATATGTTATTATCCTCTCTGTCACTGTGGATGTGACTGAAGTGGCACCATCATGTGTATTGTGAGAATCCGACTATCACTTAACCACCTGTCACCGGCAATGTACAACAACATTGGAAGAAAGACTATTTTGAGAGGTGATTAACAGTTTTCATTGTCGCTAAGAGGCTTTTCTCCTCAAGCAACAGCACAAGCGTGCCTTCCTTCAGACTTATGAAAAAATATCCAGCTGGCTTTATCAAACAATGTTTTCTATCAGTTCGGTACAGGCAGAAAATAACAGTTGCGCAAAGAGGAGAAAGGGGTTGGACATAAATCGACAAGAATGATTCTATTCGCCAGGGACTTAATTTATTCAAAAAGGGCAGGTCCCAAAAGGAATAGCAAAGTAGCAAAAATGGGTTTGGGCCAGGCAGCTCTAAAAGGCAGCATAAATATGAATATGTAGCTATATTTCTTGCTAAGAGTGCTGCTTGGAGTTCCTTCTTGCAAATCGAAAGGTTTCTAAAATTCCTAATCTCGATCACCTCAGTGTTGTAATTCACTGCACTGAATTTATAGACGAGTAAAGTTGCAGAATTCAGTTAGGCTACAATAGTATGTTATGACTGTAAATCTCCAACACGTCTGCGTGCTTGAAACCTTGAATATGTGCGAAAATCAGCAAACGCAGGCTTCTGTAGCTACAATGTGTCAACAATCAGCAGGTTTTCTAAATGTTAATTGAAGGATTGTTTTTAACACCAGCTGTCATTGTGGGTGTGCCATTAATCTTAGTCGTTGACTCACTGACATTGACGGTGACAAACAGAGGAAAATGGTGAAAGGTTCATAATTTATAATATCACCTCTTTGTAAGGTGTTGACTCTTTAGGGCTGTGTGCATCTGAGAATTCTGAATGAGTGGTGCAATGGCAGCTCAGATAATTTTTCACACTGATTATAATAATTTCTTCCTTTGTCTTCTTAAACTGTACTTTCTCCTCAGCTAATGTGGACTATGCTAAGGTCGTTTCTGCCCCTCTTCTTTGGAGCAGTTGATAAATGGACGTAAATTATACCTGTGAGGTACTTTGTTTTCTGCATATTTTCTGCATATTTCGATATAATCTCGAGTTACATTTTCATGTTGAGGGACGACATGTGTTGTCATTCAAGATTAAGTCTGCTGTAATCTTTGTGTGACCTTGCATTAAGTGGACTCAACGTTTCTTGTCCTATACACAAATAGTTTCTCTGAAAAAAGCCATTGGTAATGGCTCCCAGGTGGCCCATGAGCAGTCGTTTGACATTCTACAGCCTACACCATGCCAGTTGTGACTGTGGCAGGTTTTAGCAGGTTCAAATGACTCGGTATGAGTGAATCATTAACTCCTCAGAGGCTCCTCTCTTGCAGCGATGGAAGGTTCAAATGACTCGGTATGAGTGAATCATTAACTCCTCAGAGGCTCCTCTCTTGCAGCGATGGAAGGTTCAAATGACTCGGCATGAGTGAATCATTAACTCCTCAGAGGCTCCTCTCTTGCAGCGGTGGAATGGGCCTACAACTGGATTCAAGCCGTCCAAAAATGGAGTGCACGTACGTTTTTTTTAAGATGCATCTCAAAGTATTTCCCACGATCCGATACCTGGTCAATGAGCATATTAACTAATGGTTACATAAGGGCAGGTAACATGGAGGTGGGCCCATTACTGCATCATGCATTGTATAGCGCAGTGAGCGAAGCCTGCCTATCTGAAAGATGTGAACTGCTTTACAGGAGCCAGCCCTTGCGAAGGTGAGCGATGGAGGATTGGAGCTTGTAGCCGGCGGGTTGGAGATAACTCCCAATTTCCAGGGGAAGCAGGAGCACGGTTCCCCCTTCCTGAGGTAATTGGGTGAGCAATCATCCCACGGAATCCTCTCCGAAAGAGTGCCGCGCTGCGGGGTGTGAATTAATCACCATGGAAACCCAGATAAATTGGCTGAATTAGTAGAGTCGCTGGGAAACTGGGTGGCTTTGGGAAGTGTAAGTGAAATTACGTAAGCTAGCAATATATGGCACGCAAATCAAGGCAAATTAATTGAAATGTGCTCATCTTGTTTCAGCCTGCATAGAAAGGAAACCTTGAGGAGGGAGGATAGAA
This sequence comes from Synaphobranchus kaupii, assembly GCA_029718625.1. Taxonomy (NCBI): domain Eukaryota; kingdom Metazoa; phylum Chordata; class Actinopteri; order Anguilliformes; family Synaphobranchidae; genus Synaphobranchus; species Synaphobranchus kaupii. Next base: position 55,846,198 of record CM056384.1, on the reverse strand, counting down.
AATGACACATCTGTTCCCGGCCCTTGTTTTTTTTCTTCCCCACCACACAATTGTAATTGTCATCTTTTTCCATGACATTTTGGGGTGCTAATGAGACTGACGCGGTTACATTTCGATGTGAAAAATTGCACATTTCTCACTTTTTCTGCTGTGAACATCTGCCTAAACCACGTGCCCAATAATCCCAGAGACATCTGCGGGTAGTTATTAGCCGCCATCATTATTTAAAGGGCTTCAGCAGTGAAAAGGGCAAAATCCACGAACAAGCCGTTTTAAAGTAGTTCAAAGTGCAGCGGCGGGGAGAGGGAGGCATAGTAATGACTCCACAATATCTTGGCAGAAATACTGTTCTTTAAATTGGGCGAGGGTTTGGGGTGGGAGCAAAGGTTAGAACCCCATTGGGGCCGTGTGGTGAATAAGCCACCCCTCCCTTTGGAAGAGTCACGACCCTGTCAGACGGAGACAGGACGGCCTGCCGGGTTTTTAGACCCCCCCCTCTCCTCTCTGTAGAATCAGGGGGTCAATGTGCCAGCCAGGTGCAGCTGGCTGTGGACAGGCCATCGTGGTGCTTGCCCGTAGTTCTCGAACCCGGGGCACGGCTCCATTGGCCCCCTGTTCCCCAGCTTCCGGGTGATCAGGGGCAGACGCACCAGCACACCTGCTGCTAGGACCAAGGCCCAGTTTGCTCTTGTACTGCTTTAATCTGTTTTTCATTTGTGCTCAAATTTCATTGCCTGAAACTAGAAAGGCAGGCGTGTTTATTTCCTGTGCCGATAGAATGAGTACCTGGTGTGCAACTCTAATGCCCACGTCACCAACCTCCTCTGAACATGGTTGATATGAAATATGTTCTGCTGCCAATGCATCTCCCAGGAAGGGAGGGATTTGGTTGGTGAGGCCGTCCTTCTCATCTCTCGTCAGCGATTACTGAGTTAGTAAAACCTGGAACAGCTGTTTTTACTTCAGTCCATGTTCCAGATTTGGGAGAGTTCCAGATTTTACTCAGTGCCAGTTATCCAGGTAACTCAGAATTCCTGCTTTTTGGAATAGGCCCCAGGTTGATCGGGCTAACTGTCCACAACAGCCGCATGTGCAGCACACTCGTCCGATGTGATGACTCCGCAGCTCAGCTAGTGAACTTTGTGAAAAGCAACAGCTGACAGGGTTACTTCCTTGAAAGAAACAGAGAAAAGTGAGACAAATACTCAGAATAGGACCTCAGTCCTCAGGTGAATTCCTCAAGATTTTATTGAAAGTTAAAGACGAGGGTTATTTGTGATATGACTACATTTTATTCATAGTCGCCTACTACTCAGACCTCAGGCTTACCTTAAGGTTATTGACGTAAGTGACTTTCTTATTATTGATCCTGTAATGATATGGAAAACAGATTGAGTGGTCACTCTTCTGTAAAAGGTTTTGGGTCCATCACCACTAAAGGAGAGATGTCCAGAACAGAAGGGGAAATTTGATTAACACCAAAACTTTACTCCAAACCAATGGTGAATGCACAGAGCACTATTAGTACCACCTCTAGAGTGCATGATATTTTGTTTTTTTCCCGTTGCTGGAGTCTGAAGCCCAAAGTTTATATTTTCATATACATCTCATATTCAATAGTCAAAATGGGGTTATACATCAAATGGAATCATGTCGAGAGACCCGCTGAAATCTAATCTTATCTCAGATCTCAGAGAATGGCAATGATTTAAAAATTATTACAGCAAGCATTAAATGCTTTTTGTTTTACCAATCGATATGTTGAATGTGTCTGGCTTACACATAAGTCTTGCTTTGACTGGATATGAAGTACAAGCTTCATGGTATTCATGAAAATAAATGCAGCCAAGTTAGCTTTTAGCTTATGCATAGCAGTTTTTTTGCTAGCTTCAGAAATACTGAAAACAACAGCAGCAGTAGTATTAGTGGCAGCTTGTTACCAGCATAGTGCTAAACAGTAGAAAGGTCTGGTGATCAGTATGTAGCAGGTTTGGTTTCCAGGTGGTTGTGAATATGTAGAATCACAGTTGGTAAAATACAATAGCAGTCCTATCAATTGTATTTGGAATTTACAGGCCCCTCCAATTTTGTAATGTGCGATTATATTGGTAGGTCGTTGCAATTTTGTAGATTGCAGACGTTCTCAACATACACAACACAAACACATGCGGCCAGCCAACCCTTCTTTTCATTCAGTCCACCAGACGAACTGGCTTGTTGCGGTGTTTGTTTTAACCGGTGGCAGATGGTGCACAATATAGTGGTGGTCCAGTGTAGTTATCTCCACTCTCCATCATCAATACCGGTATTTTGAAATTACAATTGTAAAAAAAAATATATATTTTATATATTTTATTAAAAGTGCATTTGCAGAGCTCGTTTTCAAATATTTTCAAAAAATGTTTTAAATAACCGTTTAAAGATTTATATAACTATTTTCAGTCACCGTACAACCATGTATTTAATAAAATGATAAATAAAACCCGATACAAAGCATACTTCGCTACGATTTTTGTGTCAGAACATCAACGGACACCAGTGACCACTCGGTGAGTTTCCCGTCTTTGAAAACGAGAGTTTATGGTGTTTTTTGAAGGATTTTCTATATGCCTTCTATATTGTGTAAGTTAGCTGTGACATGAGCAATAAGCAATATATCTCAAGACTGCACAGTTCGTCAAAATGTTGATATGGACCGTTGTATATGATTGTAAATAACCTTTTAACAGGGCTTAACATGCTAAATACCGAACTTCTCCTTTAAATGAATATAAGCACATTATAGACCCTACGTGTCCACTGATCAATGACAGTGTTAAAAAAGAGTTATTGTTATTGGGAACACTCGCAAAAAACCTACTCTGAACGCTGATGTTGCGGATAGGTTTTCACTTCAGGTCACGTAAGCAGTTGTCTACCAGAGTTGTAAATTAGATTGTCGACCTATTGTGTAGTAATCATTTTGCATAGTCATTGATAGGGTACAGTTTTGTACCTTGTTGTTTTCATTTATTTATTTTATATTTGTGTTACATTTTTGCAATGCTGCCGCCACTTTAGGCCGTTTTTGTTAGGTCTCTATCAGGGAAATTAAATCGAGGCTATTTATTACCAAAGTTAATTCGCTTGTATTGATTTTACATTTATTTTTACTTTTAAGAATTTTAGTTTCTTGTTGCAAGGTATCTTTATTAAAATTTGAGCATTAAACTTGAGCCTTGTCTCATGATGGAATCCGGCCGGGCCCCCTAGCGGTGACGGTGGGTAATACCGCTATAAACGGTGTTTTAGAGCTGGGGTGCACAAACTTTTTCAGCGATGACCCAAGGATATCAATCCATACTTTTCGCCACCCGCGGGATAAACGATTTTCACCGGATATGATTGAAACATAACTTTACTTCCACATTGTCAGTTCGCAAAGTTATTTTCTGCACATTTGAAAGGCAGGGTATGCAGAGTGCAGTGAGTTGTAATGATGCGCCAAGGTCATGTTCGAATAAAGTAGGCATTTACGTGATCATACGAAACACAGTCAAATGTAAACAGTAAAAAATGTGTTTAAAGTAGTTTTATTTTTTATATTTATTTGTGCAAATGCAGAATAACATTAATGAATACCAAAACACTGTTCATATAGGCCTAATTATATTGGAATGGAACGATTCCGCGACCCAATAGATATCTCCCACGCCGTGATCCAAGTTTGGGTCGTGACCCACAATTTGTGCACCACTGCTTTAGAGGGAAGTAACACCGGTGTCAAAATAGTAGCACCACGACAAGCCAACTGCGCAGTCGTCGCATTGAAGGTGGAGTCTTCTTGCACAGCTGGAGCAGGCTTACTTCAGGTGCTCTCCGCTGGTGCACAACGGGAGGGGACAGGCACTGGCATGGTTAGGATTTAATATCAGACCACAGGACACATCACAACGCTGAACCTGTCAGCGTAGGCTGCTCTACAGCGACGATTTACATACGCCTTCATTCATTTTCATGTTTCAACACTTTTTCTCCACAGTTGCTGGAATGCCAAATCAAACTGATGGTCTATGGGGAACTGCAGCATCCTTTGAAAATGCAAGAGGGCTGTGCACAAGGCACGTAGGTGGAAACTAGTTGAAGTCAAATTTCACATTGACATCGGAGAGGTAATGTGTGGAATAGCCAGCTAGTCATGCTTGGTGCTCGGTAGGCAAAAGACAGGATTAGACAGGCCCAACAGCCTGTTCTTTCATCATATATGATCGTATGTTCTTACTTGCACATTTCCACTTGAATGTGTACATCAAAGCCAACCGCTACTTTGTCATTCTGCCATGCGCCAGTATCTGAGATGTCCAAAACCTATTTGAGAAAACTGTAGAGCACAGTTTCTCAACAGAGCTTTCATGCCTCTGATACCTGGGCTTGGAAATTAATCATGTTATCATCCTGTACCCTCACTTTACTTTTTAAGCTTTAAACGCTTGGAAATTTTCGCTATTGCATTACCTTAAAAGTTGCATAATATTAAGCTACACTGAAGACACTGAAACATTGTTTGTAGTGTAGTGTAGTAGTGTTTCTTGAAAGGCAATGAATCATTTAAACAGACAGGGAAAATACTTATATAAAGTCCCCACTTTAGTACAAATGCATAAACAAACACACACACACACACCCTCAGCATATAAACTACCTTTCTGCAGCAGAAACCCCTGAACTCGGTTTTACCACTTTAGATTTGACAATCCACTAGCTCATTTCACTTGATAAATTGTCTTTTGTTGAACCATACATATGTATGTTTCGCTCAGAATTCCAAAGGCAGTACTGGAAAAGTATTGCTTTCCATTGATTATATGATCGTAATTTTCAGCCAAGATGGCAAGTGCTTGAATCACACATTTTCTAATGCCAGTTGCATTTACAATGTGTGCCACCACAGAATAGGAATACTGCAGCACACACAATGAGCAGCAAAAAGGCCGAGAAGATTACCAGGAGATTATACACTGCCTGGCCAAAAAAAAGTTGCCATTGCACCCATCATGCATAGTGCCCACTGTACAAGCCTCTGGAGGCAGTGTTATGATCTGGGGTTGCTTCAATTGGTCAGGTCTAGGCTCAGCAGCAAGCATTATGCAGCAATAAAATGAAGTCAGCTGAATACCTGAATGTACTGAATGACCAAGTTATCCCATCAATTGGCATATTCCAGGACGACAATGCCAAGATTCATCAGGCTCAAATTGTGAAAGAGTGGTTCGGGGAGCATGAGGAATCATTTTCACACATGAATTGGCCACCAGAGTCCAGACCTTAACCCCATTGAAAGTCTTTGGGATGTTCTGGAGAAGACTTTACGGAGTGGTTCGACTCTCCCGTCGTCAATACAAGATCTCGGCCAAAAATGAATGCAACTCTGGACGGAAATAAATGTTGTGACGTTGCATAAGGTTGTCGAAATAATGCCACGACGAATGCGCGCCGTAATCAAAGCTAAAGGTGGCCCAATTAAATATTACAGTGTGCAACTTTTTTTTTTGCCGGGCAGTGTATGTCAATTCCAATAAATGGTTGCAGGTGTTTATGAATGCTGTCAAGTCATCTTGAGAATGTAAATAAAGCTTATTAATTCCACTTTCTGCTGAAGGTATTATGCACATCTATTGAAGTGTCACCAAAAATATCACACAATTAGTATCTGTTTACAGTTATTTACAATGCACACATCATTTAATAGATTAATTAATTTAACAGAAAAAAACAGGCAGCACTCACTAAATACTCATGAAACAATGAGTTTATTTAATAAATATGAGGTGCGATATGCACAAATGTTTCAGCGTCAGCCTTCTTCAGTGTGCTCAACGTGCAAAAGATTATATCCCATAATATTTTTTTGTGGGATACAGCACCCAATTGAGTTCAGCATGTTTAATTTCCTATTGATTCTTTTCACGTAATTCATTTGCCATAGCTAAAGGAAATTACAGGGATTTGTAATGTCTTTAGTATGTCCTCCGACACATACTTATTTTCTTCATAGCGTACTTCAGTGTCTCAGTGTTCTGCCGTCCGGCACCTGACAAAGACAGGTGCACAAGTCGGTTTCTCGGCGCTTCACAGCTGGCATTGATCACTCGATCAGCACCTGTGCTTGCGTAATGCTGCTAATGTAGAAGGTTTTTTTTTTTAACATAAACTGGATCGGCACTCTGCATATTGGCTGTGATGACATAGCAAAGCCTTTTTCACATACCGGGGCCTCTAGTGGCCAAAATGTGTCACTGCAGATGTTGCGAGCACAATTCTATGATTCAGAAATGTAAACTGGCACCTGAACTTTGCTTCTTTAAGTTGTTAATGTTTAAACTCTCTCTCTTTATATGTAGCTCACTCACTCTCACACACATACACATACATGCCGGAGTACTGTGACGCACTTAACCTCTTCACGGAAATTTAGCTTACGGTGAAATACATATATTCTCCTTATATGGACATCCCCTGCTTCCATCTTGGCCTTAATGTTATTTTAGTGTAATTACTCCAGGTCTTGCAGTGTCTGTCCATCAGTCAATACGACACAGCACTGACAGGATTATAGATACAGGCTACGCAAACTTCACTCGGAGGGGCAAGTACGAAAGCATGATCAATTGCAACCCATCTTCAAAGCTGTCCCCCTAGAGCCAAGCAGAGATCGGTCTGAGCCAAAGAGCGGTCCAAATTTGGAAGGTAATGAGCCGCTGTCACAACACTGACAGTGTTTTCTGGGCGCAATATTTCATTACGTGTCTCTCGTCATTAGCTATAAATACTGCTGACAGCAATAGGTTTACACAAAACATTTGGTGCTCACTTATTAGATACAAGATACACAATATTAGCAGCAGAGATGAACTGGTCCAAACAAATGCACGCGTTAAAGTTCGTAGATAATGAAAATATGGAGATATAGATTGCACACTTTAAAATTTAATGAGATGAAATACCAGGGATGTAGGAAGACGCAAGAAAGAAAAAAACCTGCAGACACTAAACGGGCAAAAGCAGAAATATTATCCTGAATAAATAATTAAGCAAGGTTCATTATTAATTCATGTTTTTCTCTTACTCTTATGACATCGCCTCTGTTTGAGTCAGACCGTTTCCAAGGAGACACACACCAGGATTCAATCGACCTTTGTCCTTAACTTTGACCCACAGTTCATGCAAGTGTTCTTTTTTTGTTTCCACAGACACAGTTTGGTGAAGTCAGCAATCACCAAAAATGATTCAGTCCACCCATTTTAGGAAGTGGTGGTGGCATTATGGTTGCTCAAAATCTTACAAAGCTGTTCCCTTTTTGGATATATTTTCTTTGTTCGTGTGCCATAACTGTCCAATTCTTACACCATTGTCTATTATCAAAGACAAAGTGCCTCGCAAATTGAGATTGATTTCTCACTTATAGGACGAACCGACTCCGACAGGCTGAGTCCAAAAATGGGAAAAGAGGACAGTTGAGTGGGGGATTGGAAAAACAATGACAGCTGCGCCCTTCAAGGACAGGGGGGAAAAAAAGAGGACTGTGCCCAGTGGCTAACGCACTATCGGTTGGAGCTTGGCAGACACCATCATCTGCGCGGGCTTAGAGTTCTCGTGTTCTGACCTCCCACAGCGCTTTTAACCAGTTGCCATGGCTCAGGGTTTTAAACTGTAGTGAGTGAGGAGCCTCTGATTGGAGTGCACAGCAGCAGTGCCTTAAAATACTGAGCAGTAGGGAGACTGTGCTAGCTGCAGAAAGACTGTGCTAACAGTAGGGAAACTGTGCTAGCTGTAGGGAGACTGTGCTAGCCGTAGGGAGGCTGTGCTAGGTGTAGGGAGACTGTGCTAGCAATAGGGAGACTGTGCTAGCAGTAGGGAGACTGTGCTAGCTGTAGGGAGACTGCTAGCAGTAGGGAGACTGTACTAGCTGTAGGGAGACTGCTAGCACTAGGGAGACTGTGCTAGATGTAGGGAGACTGTGCTAGCAGTAGGGAGACTGTGCTAGCTGTAAGGAGACTGTGCTAGCAGTAGGGAGACTGTGCTAGCTGTAGGGAGACTGTGCTAGCAATAGGGAGACTGTGCTAGCAGTAGGGAGACTGTGCTAGCTGTAGGGAGACTGCTAGCAGTAGGAAGACTGTGCTAGCAGTAGGGAGACTGTGCTAGCTGTAGGGAGACTGCTAGCAGTAGGGAGACTGTGCTAGCTGTAGGGAGACTGCTAGCAGTAGGGAGACTGTGCTAGCTGTAGGGAGACTGTGCTAGCAGTAGGGAGACTGTGCTAGCTGTAGGGAGACTGTGCTAGCAGTAGGGAGATTGTACTAGCTGTAGGGAGACTGTGCTAGCAGTAGGGAGACTGTACTAGCTGTAGGGAGACTGTGCTAGCTGTAGGGAGACTGTGTTAGCAGTAGGGAGACTGTACTAGCTGTAGGGAGACTGTGCTAGCAGTAGGGAGATTGTACTAGCTGTAGGGAGACTGTGCTAGCTGTAGGGAGACTGTGCTAGTAGTAGGGAGACTGTGCTAGCTGTAGGGAGATGGTGCTAGCAGTAGGGAGACTGTGCTAGCTGTAGGGAGACTGTGCTAGCTGTAGGGAGACGGTGCTAGCAGTAGGGAGACTGTGCTAGCAGTTGATAAAAAATGGTAAATAGGAAGCAGTGTCTAGCGGTACTCTTCCTGCTTGTCACTGGTGAGTTGGTGTTAATTGTAGAATGGCTGCTATTTAATTTTAAATTTAGGCCACTGTTAAAGACTATCAGACATTTGTCAATCATTTTCATAATTATTTGTTATTTTCGAATGAGATTAAGAAAATCAAATGAAACGATATACAGTAGGTCATCCTATCCTACTACCTGTATATTTGTATTGTAAATGCAGAGGTAGGTACAGTGTAGCCACTGTACAGGCATATAGTACTTAGACCTAGAAAAACCATTCTTTCAGCTTTAGAAAAGCACCCTGAGCATCATGTTATGTTTCCAGATTGTGACAAAGAATGGAATGCACCATCTAACCACATATTCCTGCTGTGTATCCCTTGGTTTCCTGGATACGTTCCAAACCCATTAAGTTCATCAGTTCCTATACATTTGAAGTATCTTGCTGCATATTTTTTTTTAAATAAACTGAAAATGAGAAGAGCACACTTTTTTTCCAAATTACACTTGACAATTGTACTGGAAGGAATTTCAGGGTCGCTAAAGTAACTGCTGTTGAAAGACAATGGCGTCCCTTCTGTGATGTTTTCTAAAAACAGTATGGATTGTTGTCTAAACAATGTATTCTAGAGTCCCTCCCAATAGGTCAATCGCAAAAATACCACAATAGTTGATTTTCTTACACTGGTAATTATTATGTGTATAATAATATTATTATTATTATTATTATTATTATTAACTATGTTTGTGCCTTGACTTTCTGTGTCAGTATTCATGCAAACATTTTAAAATATGTAGAGACTTAGAATTGTATCACTATTGATAAAAAGATAAAAAGCTGTTGGTACATCTGGTATAATGCATAATAAAATGTAGAATAAGACTGAGAGAAAATGCCTGTCTAACAATAATATTACCTGACAATGTCCTTCCTTTTTACCACGGAGTGGTATTTGTTAAACCTAACAAACCTAACATGAGTGTTTGGTTTTCAGATTATCTGGATTTGGAGGACATGTCTGTCTTTCAATCATACCTATGTTAGCCTTTCATATTAGCTCTGGCCTTCTCGGCTTGCAGAGGCAATAACGGCTGGAAGGATGTGAGTGCAATTGTGAGCGAGTTACAGTAGGCCCTTCGATCTCAACGGAAAGAATAGCTGTAGAGGCCTGGTTTGTGTTCAGTGAGAGGAGCCCAGATACAGGGATCCAGCACCTCCTCATTTGGTGGTTTCTTACTTTCATCCGCCATTTTAATTTGTGTTGCATTACTTGCCGAAGCAAACAGTTAGTGCTGACAGCTGCCGTTTGACCTGATGGTCAGCGAACTAGGTCCAGAATAGGAGTACATGTCACTCGATTTTTTTTGTTTTCCTCTCACAGGCTCTCTCTCGCTCACCTCACAGAATTGATTCTACACAGCTAATGGACTTGCTGAAGCTTCCGTGTTCCTGCTTGTCTGGCACAGTGAAAGAGAGAGGAGGACATTTTTAGCTGCTGTTTTTAGTTAAATGGGTGGTATAGTGAGTCATGAACTCACCCTCAGCTGGGGGTTGTGGGATCAAAGACTGAATGGGGCAACCAAGAGTAGAAATGGACAAAAAAAAGAAAAGTGGGAAAGAGCTTTGCCATTTTCCTGGAAGAGCCTTCTGATTTGCTTGGTATTAGGATCTTAGAGAGGAAGCATAGTTGTTGCTGGAGCACTTTATCATTTGTACTACTGGCTGAGTGCTCTGTATTTCACTTTTAATGCATTTCGCAAGTATTTTACTCTGACTTTTCAGATGCTATCCTATGCCAAGGTTTTTCAAGAAACCACCAACCAGTCCATCCAGGAAGGAATACCCCCCGGACAGGTCGCCAATCCATCACAGGGCACACGCACCATTCACTCACTCACACACTCGTACCTATGGGCAATTTAGAGTGTCCAATTAGCCTAACCTGCATGTCTTTGGACTGTGGGAGGAAACCGGAGTACCCGGAGGAAACCCACGCGGACACGAGGAGAACTCCACACAGAAATGCCCCTCGGGATTCGAACACGGTACCTTCTTGCTGTGAACCTCAAACCATCACTCTGCTGCCAGAGATGCAGTAGATATGGATGGATCACATTAAGGGTTGTTTCTCCTGACTCATGGAACTCTATGGAAAAATAAGTGAGGAGAAACGACCCTTCAAGTGATCCATCCATATCTGCTGCATATCTGGTTTGAGGTTTGTTTGATACCTCAGACCCTTGATGACTTACAGCCATTTAGCCAACCATGGGTTCCATACTATTCCTGTGTAATTTACAGCTTAATCTAGTCCCACCCTCCAATTCCCATAGACATCCATTCAAATGCAGAGAGGTTACAGTATCGCTGGTAAGAGTACCTGAAAATAAGATATCAAGAGTTTTTTGATATGCTTTTATACCCAGTCATGATAGCATCACCTGTTTACCTGTGGAATGTTCCAAACAGGTGTTTTTTTTAAACTTCCCAGTCTTTTTTTTGCCCCTGTCCCAACCTTTTTGGAACATGTTGTAGGCATCAAATTCGGAATTAGCGTATATTTACAAAAATCAATAAAGTTGATAAGGTAAGACATTAAATATCTTTTCTTATGTATATATATATATAAAAGATAATTTACAAATCACTGCTTTCTGCTTTTATGCGCATTTTACATACTGTCCCAACCTTTTTGGAATTGTGGTTTGTAATATTACTATTATGATTATTATGAATCTTAACTTATGAAACTAAATAAGATGCATAAATTCTTAATCTGGTCAACCGTAAAATTACAAAAGAAAAGAAAACATTTAATTTGGATTTAAAGTGACATAGATTACAACACCTGGCCACAGCTGCTAACATATCATATGTTTTAATCATTCATGGATGAGAGATTGTTCTGGGGAAAAGCAGAACTGTGCGCTGCTATAGTGAAAGACATTCGCTGCAGTTCATTGTCCATTTCGGTTTTCAAAATAAATAGCTAGTTGGGTTTTTAAATCTTCAACTGAAAATGGTGAAAACTGGCAGCCTGTTTGAGTGGCAGCCTACTGATGAAGCCTTGTTTGAGTGAGCCAGTCTGAATGCTGAATGTGCAGTGTGTGTGTGTGTGTGTGTGTGTGTGTGTGTGTGTGTGTGTGTGTGTGTGTGTGAGGCAGCAGGGGGGGTTGTACAATTAGTGGCACTTCAATGAAAAAATTAGAAGGTTTTGTTCACCACAGCAAAACAAAGCAAATTGGATCAATTCAAAGGAGTGAGTCTGGCAAAATGGTAGCCTTATTTCTATTTGAATGTCTCATGCTCCCATCACTACCTACAGGTCTGTTACCTGCCTGCCTACACAGTGCATTTTTTTCATGGTTTTCGGATTTTTTCGTTTTTAAATTGGAGGCTCTGTCAAAAGAGACATCCATAATCTCTTTGAAGCGTCGTTGATGTCCTCTGCTTTGTTTACACTAGGGAGTAAATTGTTACTTTCTTTTTGCACATATTTGCCCCTTGTCACTACACTGGACAGACATGCTTTTTTCTTTTTACTAGAGACTGTCAGTACGGAAAATATTACTCCGGCTGTCTTTTCTTTGTCGACAACAATGGAGGCAGATCTAGCGGCTTCCCCATTTCCTTTCATATTCCATGTTTCATAAAGCACATTGTTTTTAGCTGGACCCTGCAGAAAAAAATAATAACTTAACAATCTCTTCAGGCTGGTTTTGGAGAGGTCTTTCTCTCTTTTATTTTTGGAGATGTTGTTTTATGGGGCTTATTCTATTGTTTTATTGTCAGGTTTGCATCAGGGAGAAGAGTCAGAATACAAAGAGTCAACCAAGCAATCATTCTATGATTAAAAAGGAAGTGTCTCTGTGAGATTTTATGCAGGCTAACACAGATTGGCATGCCTTGAGGATCTTATGTTTTCACCCGCCTACTGTCGAGGCACCTGCCCTCCTTCAGTTTCCTCCGTTTCCTTTCACGATTCCACCCCCAACGGGCTCCGTCAAAGAGTGGGATAATTGGATTTCACATTCATGTGCTGCAAAGAGTGTACATGGCACTTGTGCTACGGCGTCCATGGAGGGGACACAAAAGACGAGTGCCATGTGAACTCGGAACAAATGCCTTGAGGTGCTCTGCTTGAAATGTTCAGCTAGCAAAGCTCCTGGATGCTGTTTTGCGAATTTTGTTGTTTTACCATTTCAGTACCCTTTGAAGGCATCAATTAAAAAATAATTTAACATTCTGACAACTCCCGCCTCTGCCATCCTCCACCCCAAGGAGGACCTTCTGCCATAAATGTAATAGCTACGGCTGAAGTGTGATTCATTCTGGCAAAGGACAGTTCCACTTGCGGCAGCTGAAAACCACAGCAGGCGACGTCATTAGGGTAACAGCTTTTCAGGAAGCCAGTGTTGAACCAGTGAGTTTTTTAGCAGTAGTGACACCAGCTAAAGTGTATTTCCTTTTATAAAATCAAAAGCGGTAAGTTGCCGCATCTTAAAAATATATTCTCTGTGAAAGAGGAATGGGTGCTGTGAGGGGGAGTGTAAGGTTCGGAGGACCAAACGCGACCGACAAGGATTTCTAAAAGCATATCTAGAAAGATATGCCACAAAACACAGAAGTGGCCGCACCAGGATGGAGATAACACAGGATCGGGAGCAAAACTTCCCTAGCACAAGGCAACACAAAGCAACCTCAAAAACGGAGGCATATCTCGATAAACAGTGAGAATAAATAACAAAGGAACCTCACGCTCTTAAACGAGGTGCGATAACAGGAGGTCAGAGGAAAACAAAAGAAACACCCTGTATAAACGGGCGAGAGAACAAAAATGAAACTATAACCTGTTACCTACAGCTCTAGGTGATAACGAGCTAACAAAAATGTAACTGCTAGAGGAGAATAAAGGAAAAAGAGAGAAAGGAAAGAAAAAGACTAAAATAAATCTTTCTCCTAACTCTAAATCTGCATTTCCTATTCATACAAACCAGAAATGCAGCGACCAAATCCTATACCTTACCGACTTCGTTGTCAACATAGCAAATATCAAAGTCCAGGAATGCGGAAGTCCTGGGCTATTTATAACCGGCAGGAAACCCAAAACAGGTGTAAGGAATAATTGTTGGACGAGATACAAACACCGGGACGGAGGTGGAAAAAATCCGATAGAGCGTCCCGACGATGCCAAAAGGAAAACCAAACGGTGAAACAGCAAAGGCTGCTAATAACCGTGACAGGTGCACCATGTCCTCATCCGTTTTGGCATAGGCGTCATATTGGTTTTACACATGCAGGTCTTTTTTTCCACCTGCAATGACCATTCAGTATCTGACCTCTTTCAATCAGAATTTAAACTGTAGTAAGCACCAGTAAGCCCACCCTTAGTGCAGCCCCTGATACCTGCAGGCACTGCGGTCCTCCGGGACTGGAGTTCCACCCCCCAGATTTAGTTGATGTTAACAAATATAATGTAACTACATCCTGATGGAAGAAGTGTAGGTGTATCCCAATATTTTTCACTCCCCACCTCCTTTCCTCCACTCCTCCACTACCATTCCTCTCCTACCCAGAAGTATGCAAAACTGCCTGAACGTTTCGTGTACAAGTATTTGCAAGTGCAGTACACAATGTACCTGACATTGCAGTTGGTGTCGAGACATTAATTAATATGTAACCATTAATATGTAATTAAGATGTAATCAGCAACATTAGATTAATACACAAAGATCCATTTCTGGGGCACGGAGGAGAGGAGGTGGTACTGGAGGAAAGGAGGGTGCATTTTTCAAGTATAGGGACACACCAGAAATTTCAGGAATCAGGACCACTATCAGTTTAAAAAGGTATTATCAGGTAAATTCTCCACCATACCCATTTGTGGTTAAAATGCCACCCCTGAATTAGGTCTGATGGTTTTGTTTAACAGGGCTAATATCGACTCCTACATCCTTTTTGATAACTTTGGCAGTAGATAGACCCCTGCAGTTTACTGCCAGCAAAGACAGTTACACAAAATTCCCCTTTTACATGTCCCATTTGGAATGTCAAGTGGGGGACCTTACATTTACTTATTTATTTTTCTTTACATTTAATTAACCAGGCAGGTCACTAAGAACTCAATTCCTACACTCAAAAAATAATATAATTGTTGGACAGTGGTTGCACACAATATTATTAAGAACATGCAACAAATAAATTGTTGATTTACATTATAATTTTCATTGGATTTACTTAATAAAATAATGTACAGTGGCTGCACACAATATTATTAAGTATATGTGATGTCTTCAACTTAATCAGTTGAAGTCACATATTATGTGCAACCACTGTTCAATGATTTCTTTTTTTGAATGTATTTGCATTGATGCCCTGAGTAATTACAGTTGTTAGGGGATCCAGGGGATGATGCAGCCAATCAGATGATCAAATACGTATTGAACATTCTCCATGAATACCGATACCACCTGCAAATCGGCCACTAAAAGGATGGCAGTTTTTGGTAAATCCTACCAAAAAATTTTGAGTAGATTCTGAAAACCTTTTTTTTTCCTAGCAGTAGTTGATGGTTCCTACACATTAATTGTTCCGTGTGCTTTACTTGGATAGTTTAATAAGTTATCCATTTTATATATCAGCGATAATTTCGGCAACGTTACCTTTTTATTACCCATTTCTGCAGTTGGAAAGGTGTTGAAAATAGCCGGTGTATTTTAATAGCCATTTCTCACAGCCTTCTGAATTTGGCACACAAGAGGGGCTCCTCAGAATAGCAGGAAAAGGATCTTTTCCAGGATGGCTTTTGATGAAGTGAGATTGAGTGTGCTGGTTCTAATTGATAGGGTTGCAGTTTGACTCTTGATGGGTACAAGTGAGAAGGCTTCTGGCGAACAAGCTGGGAGAGAGACAGAAAGAGAAAGAGCCCATTCACTTTCTCTGCTCGACACAAAGGTCAAAGGTTGCGGTTTAAAATGGGGATTGAGGAAGCACTAGGCTCTCACTAGTCTCACATGACCCTGAGCCAAATCCTCAACACTGAATAGTCCAGGGGAAAAAATTAAATGACAAAGGCCTTCTACATGGAAAAGGGGTAAGTAAAAACCGCCACTGTATTGCTGTTAGGACTATATGTCTTTTATTGAGTAATGAGGAGTTGTATAATTGCTATATCTCACAGCCATTAAATGCCAGCAAGCACAGCTTAATTTTTTGAAGCACAGGCTTGTTATCGTCTTTTTGAAGAAGGGAAGGATTTTAGCATAATTTTTCCAATGGATTATAATAGACTTAAGTACAACTAGGAGTGGTTATCTGGTTATTAAGGTTATTAAATTGTTTTAGTGTAGGGTCTTCAACATTTTCTGATCTAGGGACCCCCACCTAGGCTCAAAGGTATCCAGGGGACCCCCATAAGTTTTAAATGGTTACATTAAATTTAAAAAAAAAGGTTTATATCATGAAATATTTCCCCAAATCTATATATAGTCATTGCATATCAAGTCTGGCCAGGGAACCCCAACAGTAGCTTCAAGGACCCCCAGGGTTCTCACCCTGTTGAAAACCACAGGTTCTAGTGCATGGACGGGCTCCATGCCAGTGCAGACTGCGGCCAGAAAGCCTCACAAGGTAACGTACAGTTGGCTTTAGTGTTGTCCAGGAATGACAGTATCTTATCGCGCACCAGCAACCCCCGCAGGTTGATCTGGCACCCACGAGGTTGTCTGTAGAGCTGCATATGAAGTCTCTTCCTCCGATTCATGTCTGCTCAAGCCTGACATTACGTTTCAAAGGAGAGCATATGCTTGATTGTGCTTTCCCAAATTGACAATGGAGGTTGCAATGAGTGTTGCATGGTCAGCATGATTAGGCATTAAATCGGGGAGACTAGGGGTGGGATATTTTAATATTTTCTCTACATGATGATGAGCTGATTTTTTTTTTTTTTGGGTGCCTTAAGCCAGTTTTACAGCAGCAGAGCATTTTCTCCAGCATTACACATAATACCAGGAATAAGTGAATAAGCACCCAACAGCTATCCGTGTCCTTTTCAATAATCATCAGACTTTAGTAGACTGATAGGCTGCAGACATTGTTTGATAACCATTTAATTTAGCTTTGCTGGGAAAAAAAGGCTTAAAAATAGATTCAGCTCAGCTACATCTTAGAAATAATGGCCTAAGACTGCAAAACATTTAGCCTTAAAGGGATAGTTCACCCATTTTGAAAAATGTGACATTTTTTTACTTACCACCGAAATAGTATGTTAAGCTGTCCTGGTCTCACCATTGTAGGTAAATAATTGTAAATCCTGAATTGGAGCAATGCTAACAATTAGCATCTTGCTATTGGATATAATTCCCCCCAGGCTAACTTGCTGTAAATTAACCACCTAAATAAACTCAAATAAGGTGTAACAACAGCTTTATAAGTGTCGTTGTTGGAAACAAAAATGCACATATGAATATGAAACATATATATATCCGAATACATGAGGATGATATTTTAGCTCAAATTGACTGTATATGATGTCATCTTATCGATTCTGTGTCTTTTAATACCTGCTTTCCATTTGTACTAAAATGCACCTACAAATACCTTTCCCAAACTTCCTTTCGGGCTTAGTAAATCACATTACACATGCTAAGTAATCTACTTTCATGACCACCTCCCACTATTTCGTGAAATAACACAGGGACGCCCATTTTTGCATATTCATTCAGGCTAGCCCGCAAAAATTAGAAATTAACATAACTTTCAATTTTAGCACACGCAATCCTCTTTACACCTCATTAGTTGATCACATCAGATTATTATTTGCGGGTGGTAACAGTTTTACACGTGTTTTTGTAAACGCAAACCTTTAGTAAATTGACCCCTTAATCTTAATGAAGGCAATTGCTTTAAAAGGAAATCTATTTATCAATCATTCAATTTAAGTGCTTTTAAATGAAAACTCATTGCAGTATTACATGCAAACACTATTTCATTTTAGGCCAAAAAAATAGTGAAATAATGTCAACACTTGATTGTATGTTTTATTTTGTGTTTTTCTTATAACTTTAAAGTTTTTTTCATTTTAATTTAAGTGTGGTTGAGTGCCAGGACTCAACCTGTCACTAGTTAGTTCATTTTAAATTGGTCAGGTTTAAACAAATACAAAATATAAAGCCATTGTTCATCACACATACAAATATACATGCCCAAGTAAAGCAATAGTCTTACTTTTGACTACAGATATTTACATATTTTGAAATTAAAGCTTTAAACCCTAGTCAATTAATGTGAACACCATGTGAGTGAGGAAAATATACATAAAAACCTATGTGCCACACACACACGCACATAAATCATATTGATATTGATAATGATATTATCCGTGTATTTATTTATTTTTGTATATTGGTTGTGCCTTGCAGATTTCCCAATTACATTTTTTCCTTAAAGATTAAGAATTTGCTGGTGAGTACTCATTTACTTGAGTAAGTGGTCCCACCCCAAACAGAAATATTGTTTTTCAAAGTATTTTATCTTTTATTTTTCTACTGTCCCATTCACTTTTTACTCTATATGGCCTCAATTTGGTTTGTTTCTTTTAAAAAAGGTTGTTTCCATCAAACAGCTTTGTCTGATGAGGATGAAGTAGAGATGCATTTCCTGAAATGTCACATGCAGATGAAAATGGCAGAAACTGGGCTTTCAGGGTGTCATATAAAGGTCCATAGGAAATGTATAATCAATTATTTGTCCTTGGGGTTGACTGAGCCAATGGCACAGTTTCTGTCTGCATGGAAAATTCCTTCACTTACTGTGCCTGTGCATAAATGATAAATAATTCCATTGTCAAAACATTCTGAGATATAACAGCCTATCAGAAGTTTATGATGCTAATTCACACACTAACTTGAATCTGTGATGACGCTAGACATTGAAAAATGGAGCTCTGTTCTTGCTAGGTATTGATAAATGAAATGCTTTAGCCTACTGTTTAGTCATGGTCATTTTTAACTCGTTAAGGAAAAGTAGCCTATTTGGGTAACACATTGCTGCACATTTTCGCCGTTCTTTTCACAGAATTGTACCGTTGAACGTATTGTGACACAATCGCGCCTTTTTTTATGTTCACTTGCACGAACATCGGTAGAACAAGACTGAATGCCAGATAAAATAACTTTCACGCATAACACCAGGTTGTGAATGCTTGATTCGCCTAGACGTGAAGTGCAGTGAACGCAACACGCACGCGGGATAAAGTAGTCAATATAATCTAGCATATCGCCTATCTTAAACATTTTCTCGTCTGTTGTATTTCCAGACTGCCCAACCACATTAGTTTGTGCATACCAACCAACTGCGGAGCACTGGCACGCCGAGAGAGAAAGAGAGAGAGGGAGAAAGAGGTGATTCTTTAAGCGCCGAGAGAGAGAGAGAGAGAGAGAGAGAGGAGAGAGAGAGAGAGAGAGAGGAGAGAGAGAGGAGAGAGAGAGAGAGAGAGGAGAGAAAGAGAGAGAGAGAGAGAGAGAGAGAGAGAGAGAGAGAGAGGAGAGAGAGAGAGAGAGAGAGATTGCTCTTTAAGCGCCATACGTCTTTAAGAGGACCGGAGTTCGCGTCTCTGTCAGATCATCAGCGGCAACCTTGCGCGCATGTTAGAAAACAGGACGCACTCTGGAACTAAAGCAAGTGGAGGCAATACGTATTGGAGATATTTTTTAACGGGTTGAGGATATATCACCGCCTGGATAGCCGTTCTCTCGCGACGAAGATGGAACCGCGCAGCCCATCTTGGACCTTTACTTGCATGGTGTTAAGTGTATTGACATCAGCGCTGGCTGCTAATAATTGTAAGTACCACTGTGGTATTTTGGATTTGTTAAACACTTGCGAGTCTGTTAAAAGACGTGTGCGTTTTTTAAATTCATTGACTTGTATCGACAGGTTTTATTAAATGTATGGTGCAATTTAAATTAATACGACCAATGATATTAAAGTGGTTCAGGATGCCTTCTGACTATTTGAAGTCCATTCACCTCCATTCATGGTATACAAGTAAAAGATGATGCACATGACTTTATATATAAAAAAAGAAATAACATTTTTTTTTTTCCAAGTATTTTTGACTGCTAGTCAGTGCATGCTCTAAGCTAATAGTCTACCTGGAGAGCATTTGGAAGGGGATGTGATCTGCCAGAGCTGGGCAATACATTTATGGGCAATACATTTATCCTTTCTGAAAGGGAGTGTTATTTTTGAAACCTCAACCCCATTCTCAATTTCAACATGCGCAAAAGGTGGCATAGCCTAGTCAACTGACTTTGGCCATGATGCATTAACGTCCACGTTTTTAATGCTATGAGAATTAAGTGGATAAATTGCACGTGGGATATTGTCAAAGATCATGTAACGATACTTTAGTACTACGACAACATTTCGTTTTGATTGAAATATTTTGGCTTTTAACCTAATTAAATATTGCGCTAAATGCATCTTCCTTGATGTGTTTTTTCATTCTTGCATTCATAACAGCCAGCGAGAGCAGGAATCAAAGTTTGTAGATATGCCCGAATCTCAATGTGCTGAGTTTGGATGCATAACGGAGGCGTGCTTTTCGATTTAAAGGCCGTCCTTCGACCAATGAACGTAGAGTGAAACGTTGTGTCCTGAGATTGAGCATGGGATAACTTCAGACTATCCTACCTGAAATTGGCATTCAACTCGTGACACATCGAATCGAATTCCTTAGCCTATATCTTCATGAACATTTAGTAAGATGTCGGCATCTGAAAAAACAGGGTGTGTCAAAAACAGAATAATACAACTGTCCTGAGTTTAAAAGTGTTTCGCGTTGTGACATCGTCAATAGAGGTCAGTGTTCCCGATAAATTATGAAAAATGTGAAGAATTGTTCGCGCTATTGCTCAAACCAAAATTGACGTCAGTTCGAGGTAGCCTAATTTATGGAAAGGAATCTCTATGTTCGGTAATAGTTTTAACAGGGAAACTAGGTGGCATCAAAACCTTTTTTTATAAGGCGAATGCCATTTAACATAAAACAGCGACGCTTTATCAAACATTTAAAATAAACTAAAATAACAAACGAAACGGCAAAGTAGCCTAAACCCCATGGAAAATGTTTGGCTGAAATCAAATTTTGACATCCCATTAAATGCTTATTTTCACATTGTTGGTAGATTTCATACACCCTACTTGTGTTTTCCACTAAAATGTAGCCTACACGTTCTGATTATTTCGTTATTTTTATTTTCTTAACACGTAGGCCTGCTGTTGCCGTTTCATGTGTTTAGTTTGTCATTTTCCACTGGAGGGCCCATCTATTAGGCTATTATATGCACCATAACACATTTATTCAACTTCGAGACACGCGTAAGCAAGTTCCACATTTATGATGTGATTTGTGTTTCAGATTTGCTGTCTTTGAGCGATTAGTATAAACAATGTAGGCTAAGTCTCGTGATGTAGCTACTTCAGAACGAAGTTCTGTGGACCTATAGTGTTAGATTTAATTAGGTAATTGTGCATTGTAGGTTGTGTGTCACTTACGTGATAAACACCAAAGCAGTAGCCTAACAATAATTCAAACTTGAATCTGAAACTTATCCTCTGTCCTCCCTGGACGTTATGAAAGAGATGGTAGGACAGCAACGCGGTTATTTCACTTCTCGCAGTTTAATTTGTTGTGCTTTGTTTCGCACGGCCTCATGGGCGAGTGTTCTGAGTTGGGAGCCTAGCCAAGCGGTGAAAATCTCCCTTAATCGTCGCTACAGTGTAAGCATCTGTTCTGTCGCTCAGGCTCGGGCGTCTTTTTAAATAATCTGGTGACTCTGCGTTTGACGCAGTATTTGCGGTCTCCTGGGCGGTAATTGTATGGTCACTGAGCACGGCTGGGATGCGGACAGTCCAGCACGTGTCTTCGTTCCCAAATGGTTTGAAGAGGCAGCGCTTCTCATTATTCACTGGAAAATCTACCTGTCAAAAGCCCATAGTCGGAAAATGTCCCCCTTCTCCTGTCTCCACTTTCAGTGGCATATCTCCCGTGAGTCCCGCGAAATAGACTAGATACCGAGAGTGGTTTCTTCGCGCGTGTCACTTACGGCACAGTGCCTATAAATTATAGGCTATAATGAGGTGCTTGCTAACCAAGAGCCATTGACTCTCATCTGCGTGCTCACTGTGTGTGGCCATTAGGACAGGTCCAAAAAGGTTAGTTGGTGAAACACAGAATGGCAGACATCTCCCCAGCGGCAATTTAAGAGGCCACGTGACATGCAAGAAAAAGCGATAGCAGAACTATTATTATTTTTATTTTTTTATTTTATTTTTTTCAGGCAAGTAGAATTGGCGGCTGTCATCATGGAATTTGACCATTGTTTACACCCAGTAAACTCAATGGGTTTCAATAAACAACAGCCGTTAAGCCAAATTGTAACTAAAACTGAACTGTAACTAAAACTTGCATGCATGATTGGTCCCATCCAGGCTTGAGATACCTTGTGGTACAAGGATATATTCTGAGTGACACTGATTGCTTAACACGTATCGATATCCAAAATCTATTGAAACCATTAGTAGCTAACTCAGTGGAAAACATGTCAAGTTATACTTATCTGAGTATAAGTAAAAATACACAGAATCTTTATTTTGAATATGAATATGGACAACAATATTTAGGCTGACAATTTTCTTTTACATTGTACAGCAATATAAATCTTAAGAAAAAATGGGACGTACGTATATTGTAGTTTTATGTATGGAAAATACAGTGCCCACCATAATTATTGGCAAACTCAATTAATATGAGCCAAAAGTGCAGGATTAGATTACATTTATTGTTTATCAAATATCTTCTGTGCTCAGAAAAAAAAATGGAAAAAATATAGTTTACTTGTGATTGAATTGATAATTGATCAGAGGAAATGCAAATCTTTAATGTAAAATAATTTTTATTTTAAAGATGATTGTTACAATTATTGCCATTCCTGTATTTAGTACTTAGTGCACCCTCCCTTTGCCAAGATAACAGCACTGATTATTCTCCTGTACTCTTTGATGAGGTTCAAGAACATGTAAAAAGGGGATTTGAGATCATTCCCTCCATACAGAATCTCCCCAGATCCTTGGTACTTGCTTGTGGACTCTCCTCTTCAGTTCACCCCACAGGTTTTCAATGGAGTTTAGGGCTGTGTTCGGATCCAAAATGTATCCTTTCTTCCTGTCGTACCCTTCCCTTGCTTCAAGGGGGGAATCCCCAAAAGGCCAGGATGAAATATGGCAGCCACACCAAGTGTGATTCAGATCCTATTTAAGAAAGGGGAGGGAGTAATTATATTCCCTCGCTCCCTCGTTTATCCTCCCTTCCACCAAGGGTATAAAATGCAAGCTTCCAGCAAGAAGGGAATCCCACAATGCAATGCTCCACATGGAAAAAGTGGGCGGTCACCACAGAACTATGTGGCGGTTACATTTCAACTCTATGGTGTTGCACTTCCGACATGTAGCGAGGGTGGTTCGGTTCGGTTTTTGTTTGTTTCTCGTCAATCATACCTTGCAGAGTTCCATTTTAATTTTGCTTGCTGCCCATAGCAAATTGCGTCACAAGATGTCTCCCTTGAGGGAAGACAGCAAGGGAAGGGAGCATGTTAAATTGGATTTGAATGCAGCCCAAGTCAGGGGACTGGGATGGCCATTGCAATACCTTGATTCTGCGGTCAGTGAACCATATTTCCATAGATTTTGAAGTACGCTTTCGATCATTAGCTGTCTGGCACAGGCATCCAGATTTTGGTGTAAAATTTCCTGGGCTGTGTTCAAATCAATGCCTTTCCATCCTGTTGAGTATGCTTGTTGAGTACACTGGATGATAATGTTTTTAAATAGGTGAAATGTTCTCTAAATGTAGTGTATTTAAAATCATTGGATTATATACTTATTTCTGGGTTTTCCGCTGATAATACCATGGAGGGTATTTTTTGCGTACTGCAAATCCAGTATTAAACAGTATGCAGTAAACAGTACACATTATGCTAGTATGCAGGACGCAGGACACAGGACGACTGAAGACTTGGTGACCCCAGGATCCAACCAACTTCTGCAATTCGCAAACTGTGATCCTTGGAGACATTTTTGCCTGTTGAACCATCCTCTTCACTGTGCGCGGGGGCAAACTACACTTGCATCCTTTTCCAGGCAATGTTCATTACAACTACCTTTGATTTTAACGACTCAATTATTGCCCTAATGCAGGAAACGGGTAGTTTCAGACAAAGCTATTTTTCTATAACCATTACCCGAATTTATTATGGTGAACAACCTTTTGTCTCATTTCATTTGTGTGTTGTCTGATCTTCCCCATGTTGATGGATGACTAAGGCTGTGTCAACGTCCTTCCATACTATTCTATACTATTGAGTATGCTTGTTTAGTACATTGGATGAGAAAGTTGTTAAATAGGTGAAATTATCTCTATAGTGTACTTAAAATCCCCGGATGATATACTTATTTCTGGATTTTGGGTGATAATAGTATGGAGGATTATTTTTTTGTTGCATACTGCATGTCACTAAACAGTATGCAGTAAGCAGTACACAGAACACAGTGGATAGGGCTCTGAATCGGCTGTGTCTGAATCAGCACCCTTCCATAATATTGAATATTCTTATTATTGAGTAGACAGGATTTGAAAATCTGAAAGTAGTTAAGTAAGCTAAATTTACTCTAAATGCAGGAAACCCCCGGATGATATACATACTTCCGGGGTTTCGCTGAATATATTGAAATATATACTGAACATTTTGGTCGCATAAATATGACACGCAGCTTTATTTTAAAAATGAGATGCAGCTTTGCTGACGTTTTCCTTCAATAACAACAAAAACAACATGTGACATGGCTGTGCAAGGGTGGGACGTCTTACGACACTTCCACAGTACAGTTGGAAAATAGTATGGAGGATATTTATTAGCATATTAGCATTTTGATATCCTTTTAAACCCAGTCATGATCGCATCACCTGTTTACCTGTGGAATGTTCCAATCAGGTGTTTTTTTAACTTCCCATTCTTTTATTTGCCCCTGTCCCAACTTTTTTGGAATGTGGTTCAGGCATCAAATTCGGAATTAGTGTATACTTACAAAAATCTATAAAGTTGATAAGGTAAAACATTAAATATATTTTATTTGTACTGTTTTCAATTAAATATATGTAAAAGCGAATTTACAAATCACTGCTGCTTTTATGTGCATTTTACATACTGTCCCAACTGGAATTGGGGTTTGTATATCTGAGGTCTGAGAAACCACTGGAGTTCACCACATACTTTATTATACTCAATGTACGATGATCACATTGAGATCCCCTTTCTTTGGCATTTTTCATCCACCCATATAGGGTTGCAAACCAGGCTTTGATGCAGTTTTAACAATGTCTTTATTAAATAATACTCAGTTTTCTCTATCAGATAATAAAAGTCTTCCATGAGCAAAACAGACAAACATATAAAGTCAAACTGAAACATCACATCCATGAGTTATCCCTTCAAAAATAATTTAATAAATAAAAAAGCACATAATGATATGAATAATCAGTACATTATTTGTGTCCAGTTTTAAGCCTTTGCTAAAGTAATGGAGTTTATCATATTGTGTCGGAGGCGCCAGTGGCTTGTTTTATCGTGTAATCATCACGTTATTCCTGCCGCCATCAGCACTGTCTGTTTGCGGGCCTGTAATTAGTTTTCTGTCCTCGTTTTAATTAACTGGGACAGGATTTGTCCTTGGGTGCGGCGTGCTGCTCTGGAGTGCCGGGGCATAACATTTTTCAGACGCAGGCTCTGCCTTGTCCCCTCTCGAGCCTTCTCCCCTCTTTTCTGTCACCGTGAGTGATAGACCTCTCGCTGTCCGTCTCACCACTGCATTGTTCTTGCCAGTTTCTCAGGTTGGCCCAAAGCATACGTCACGTGAGGATTTTTACCACACTTCTACCTACTTATGCACCTGTTTCTGTGTTTTTTGTGAGTATGTGGAGAGTGTCTACATGCAGTTGTCAAGTTAATTGAATGTTCACCAACATAAATGATTGGTAGTTCTCATATTCTAGAGGGTGGCATGAGCACACAGCCTTTCTGGTACGTTTTTTTTGGTATTCACAACACGCTCTTTGACAGAGCAGCTTTCTCAGTGCTAAAGGGGTCGTATCTCGCGAATGTAACCGATATTCATGTTCATATGTTTTCCAAAGAAGAACAGAGGAATCCACCAGTTAATTAAGAAGTCGGGAACTCCTGACCTCGTTATCGTCTTTGCAGTAGTACCGTAGCCATTATCTGTGTCTTCACAAAAATACATGGATTCCTGTTAACCAGGCTAGCTTGTTGTATTAAACGAATTTCCTAATCACAGTGTGGGCCAATGCGCTAAATCAAACATATAAGAAAAGACTAGAATGTTGTTCGCTTGACAAATAATAAAATGTGACCAACAACATCTCCATTTAACTTGTCAAACCCCTGCCACTTCTCTCTTTGGAAGTAATAAGCTACTTGCTAGCGCTCTAAATTGTTTGCTAGTTCAGTTGAGTTTTTAAAAAAACACAGTCAATCTCAATGCTACCAGGGCACGCAAACAGGCCAGTGCTATTTTTTATTTAATGAGATCGATTCAATACTAAAGGGTATGCAGAACAACATTATGTGTACCTGGCAATGACTTTTTGTTTGCTTGATGTCATGCCTGAGAGACAGTGAGATTATAACCAATACATATTCTGTATAGATGATCACATGGTCATTACCCATAGTCCATTTCTGTGAAATTTCAGTGCCAAACTAAGGTACCAACCAGTTGGTACAACCTGGCAGGGCATCAAAACCCACAGCCTTCTAGGGTCGAGGCAGATACACTAATAGGTGGCAGTGTGCCAGTGTTCAATAACCACTATTTGCACTATTTGTTGGTAGCAGTAATGAGTGAAGGCCTACAGTGCAAACTGTATCCTTTCCGAATGAGTCCACTATCAAACATGAGGAAATCAGAGATGAATAACACTAAATAGCAATAGTCATAAATCAAAATTTTGTCTGTGTGCAAATGCATAGCCACATTTCAGATAATTTGAAGACCCCCCCCCCCCCCCCCCCCTACATTCAGGGATTAAGGACTCTATGTTTAAGAAGCTTGAGGGCTCTGTGGCGTTCTTTCATCTCTCTTTTGGTCAATTAACTTTTTATTTTCTCCCCTCAGCGAGTGCAAAAATCCAGCACTTAAATAGCACAGCGCTAGGAACAAAGTGCCATTTTTGAAAAGCCCTTTCTACAAACAGCAATCTACAGGAAGTTCATTAGAGGAAAGCGCCCCTGTAAGAAAAGCTTGTAGCACACTCCTATGAGATATGTGTCCAGCGGCGTGTTGCTCTGGATACTGTCGCTTAGGAGAGATTTACAAGATCGACCTGGAACAATGGACTGCGTGCTGCGAGGAGCTCTTTCTAGGGGGAAATGGTAATGTTTTATCACTTCAAAAATCTCTAAATGAAAATCACAGTGAGACAGAACTCACGGTGAGAGGAAAATGTATCTAAGCATTGTCTAAATTGGACCATTTCTGTATTTATATTAGCCACATGAAATGTGCAGTGCGTGGTCAGCGCTGCTGCGTGATGGAATCGCTAGGCTCAGACACGCGAGGAGGGAGGAGCTCTGCTTTCTGGCAATTGGCTCGGCCGAAGACAGCGGATGCCGCATTGAATTTGTCCTCTGGGTCAGGTGGGGGCGTGGTAGATTTTGTGTATCTTCCACAACAATTTACTGAAATCGTTCTCCACGGGAGACATTCAGACACGGAATGAAACGCACAATAGAGGCACCCAGTTGGTTTAATAACGATATCATTGCTGAGGGAAAGCATGCAGTTGTAATTTAGGTCATTTACGTTCTCAGTCTATGAACAGCATGTCCACCTGGGCACTTTCCAAGTACTTTGAAATAAACTAATTAAAAAAACTTACCCTCCTTCTTAAATAATTAAAATCCAAGCTCCAATCAGATGAAGATATAAACTTCAGTTTATTTGTTAAGTATGAAATTTGGAGTACCTTTTTTTTTTATATTTTAAAAATTAATATTACAATTAATTTTATTATGGTTGGCTCAAGTACTCCTGTACTGAATGTAATGATCAGACCTTTAGTTCCTTTATTACACAGATAGATCTGTAGCACTGACAGTATCACACAGTACCATCCTTTGAAGTGTCTCGAGATGCAAAGTTGTCATCCCTGTCCGTGGTTCGTTGTCGGCGCCAGCTGAAGCAGCTGTGCTCTGCTGTAGCCCTTCATGCTCTTGCATGTGCCTTGTCAGTGCGCTCGGGCTGAAAACTAACGGGACTAAGGGCCTCGTCCACGTCATCGCTTCATCCCATTCTTCGTGAAAGGCATCAAACACAATGCTTTGCGCAAACCGTGTTCCGCTGGCAGTGACGGGTAACTCAAGCCGCTTTCTTTTCCTGTGGGCAGGGAGCCGGGGGTCCGCGTCTGAAGGCTACAATTTGAATCGTATGCCTGTTCCCCTCTCGTTCTAAATCTCCAAGGAAACCATGGGTGGAGTTGTGAACGCACATTGCTTTTTCATCTTATTTTTTAGAGTGGCTGGGTGACTGGGTCTGGGGATTTTTCCCAACATGGGATATGGATATCTGTGATATCATTATATTATACACGTGACATTTTTGAACATAGTCTCAGTTGATATACTACTTTACTATCAGTAATTGACTTTATGATAAATTCCCCCTTTGATTTTTATATCCACACCGTGTAATAGACAGGAATATGTAGAAAAGGAATGAATGAATCTTTGGAGGTATGTTCTCCCCATCTGCACTTATGGGCCTAGCTTGATGAATTCAGTGTTAGCAGTGCCTAATGTCCCATTTCCTGTACAATTATTCACATGGTTATAGTGCTCTATCCATTTACGGAAGTATATGTGCTTTAAATAGCAATCTAACCCATATCCTCATATTCCCTTACGGTACTACCGGAAGGGAGCTAGTAAGTACCTGTTCTGAATGAAAATGGGAAGGTGGCACAAACAATTCGCAATATGGCAGAGGCAAAATTGCCAAAAGGAAAACACTTCACATTTCTTTCATTTTGATGTCGCAAATTCAAAGGGAATGGGAGAATTATGATTTATTTTTAGTATGGATGTTTCCCTGTCCGGCCAATCTGGCAAGGGTTTTCATTTAATCATTGAGCCTGCTGGGTTTTTTTCTAATCATATTTTTGTGTCTGTCCCAGAGCGGCAAAACATACTCCTTTGGTTTTGGGGAAAGGCAGGATGATAAGAGGTCCTGTGATATGCACACTTCCAGCCGCCATTACATTTCCCATCACAGCTTAATCACTGTTACGCAGCTGGCACAGATGCACCTCACCTGTACAAAGAGGGCACTTTCCCTTCTGATAATGCAACAGGCAGCTTTGCATTTCAGTGACGCCCCCAACAACCGTGTAGGTTTTATTTCAACTTTGGGGGGGGACACACCTTTTATGAAGTCAAATGTCAACACTCACAAAAGCATACTCGCTAGTCTAGCAAATATTCACATGAAAATATTGGGGGGTGACGTGGGGTATATGTGTCCTGTCTCCCCAAACCTAGGCTTATGCTCTCCCTGGGAAATCAAATACTTATCAGCAATGAGGATTTAAAGGTGCATTTTTTTACCTTGAAAATATTATAAAATAACCATGCTCAGTGATATCTACGATGCACTGACGATCTCTGTCTACGATGCACTGATGCATTCTGAAGCCGTGCTCCTCTGCCTGTATTTATTATTCTAAGATGTGTTTGGGATTGTTTGTGGGGCGTGATGCTCTTGTTCTGTGGGGGGAGGGGTGGGTGTGGCTACAGAGACTGTGGGCTGGGATTAGAGTTCAGCAGAGAGCTTGCTAGATGCTCGTGGAGGTGAAGAAACGCAAGTATAGCGAAGCCAAACAATAAGCTGGCGTGTGGAAGAAGCAGAGTCAACCTAGGATTTGCTTTTCCTCGATGGTGACAGCTGAAGTTAGGTAGGGAATGATAAGCGGAGTTGACGTGTTTCTGTTGGACCTGTAAGTAACGTGACCTCTAGCTCTCCAGCTAGCTACGTTAGGTAGCTAGATGGCCGAAGTTCAGTACCTTGAGTGGGCGGGGTTCAGGACGGAGGAGGAGACTTCTTTGATTGTAAACGCAGGACCCCAGCAAGGCCAAAAATCCTGCATAATGCACCTTTAAGAAAATGAAAGTCAAAGCTATTGATCTGCTTTGTCCATTTAGTTATGATTTCCTGTGTGGGGGGAAAAAATCACAGAGAATGACCAGACAATATAATCAAAGCACTGCTACACTTGAGCTCTCGTTGAGCCGACAATAGTGATGTCATGTGGACTGGTCTCCTCCTTGTCCTTCTTCTCCTCATGTATTGCACAGTGTGATGAATCTGTTGGAGGCATGACTTTTTAAATAAAAGCAGGGGATCTGACCTTTGATCCCCCCCCCCCAACAGCTGTTCACATCCATCTTCCTGTGGTCTTGGTCTCTGATCTAATACCCCACTATGAGTAAAGGGACAATAATGCCCATTTCATTTTTTTTGAGAGGCTGCATTTGATCCGTTTTTCCAGATTTACACTTTAATTTTAAGAATATGACAGGACATGCTCAACCAACCCCAATTCGGCTGCAGCCCAAAAAAAACATGTAATTCAGTTGTCTGGGTTGCCTGGGTGATTTCACAATCCAAGCCAGTGTGATGCATGCTGTCAGCCAGAGAAGGCAGGCACACAGGTTTACATGACCACAGTAAAAGTCAATACCCTGAGTGACCTCAAGGAATTTAGAAAAAAATCTCAGGCCCGGTCGTTTTTGGAGATGACACCCAAATTGGATTCCATTTGCTAAGAGGTGCCTCTTATTGGTCAGATTCTTCTAATAAATCTGTCCTGAAGGATAGCCCGTTATCAATTTAAACTCAATTTGGACGTCCTTTGTCCTTGATATTTGTGTTTGCAGAGGCTGAACGTTAAGCTGCGCAGGGCCAAATGAACAGTTGTTTAGAAGTTGTGTTTCACATCACTCATTTCTAATGTTTTAACTTGATTGGTTTTATTTTGATTTATTTTTGGACCCTTTGTAAAAGTTTTCACATTTTTCAATACAAACAAACAATACACACACACAAGCACACACACACACACACACACACGCACGCACACACACACACACACACACACACACACACACACACACACACACACAAAACAATAGTGAACGGTTGTTTACAGGAAAAGACAAAACAACCAGTAAATGACTGATTAACTGAAAGTGTGCACTTTTTCTAAATTTGCATAATTTTTGGAGTAAAGCCAAGAAACAAACAATACCTTTTTTTAATCCCGCACATCAGCGCAAAATGAAACATCTGCCAATTTCCTAAAATGGCAGACCTGGCAGTACTGACTCTCAAAACAAATCTTTCCACGTCTTAAACCCCACTGAAATGATTTTGCCAGTTGAAAATGAATCAAGGAACCATTGTATGAACAGACAAAGAGGGAAGCAGAGGTTCAACAGGACAGCAAACCGAATAATGGAAATGATTGTTTATAATAAAGTTCTTGACCTCCTTGAAGTTGTAGCACCATCACCTGATCCCAAACACTGACGGGTCTTTAGAGTCTTCATAGATTTGAATGCTAAAAAAAGATGTGTATATGTTTCTATGAGTCACTTTCATGCTTGGAACATCAAGGCTCCATGATTTGTGGTTTCATTAGCCATTAGCCATTAGCCAGCTCCTTAAGCCTGTGTACAGAAGTGCTGATTGGCAATGTGTGCAAGTATGTGTAGAACAGGATTCCATAATTGTCCATAATGAAGCTCTCTGGAATCAGGGCAAACAAGTAGCTCTCTGTCACACACTCTTCCTGTAAACATCATCTATTTTAATGAACAGGGCAGCTGCCATTTGATTTTGTAATGGAGTGTACCATAGGGAGACCAGTCTATACTAATTTATAGACCAGTATATGTCCTATAATGTCATGCCTCTATCAAAGCTCTATGCCTTCACCCAACACGTGCGCGCGTACACACACACACAGAAACAAAAAGGTACCTCTGCCATCTATTCCCCAATGCCTGGAAGTACAGAAACATCACCTTAATCTTGATCATGAAAAGGCAGAGCGTACACCAAGCTCCAAACTCTACAGATTCCAGATTGATGAAAGCGCCGCGCGGTGCAGAATGCCCGTCTGTACATCGGCACTCGTGTGCCTGAGCCTTCATCAGGTTTTTCATTCTCTCCTCTCTGGCTTGATAATGAATTCCGACATTTCCGTGCTGCCGCCCTTAAGGACTGACAGGCTCCTGGCCTGAGGCATTAAAAGAGGGTTGCTTTCCACACACCGACTGCAGCGCAGTCCTCTTGTTTCTGAGGCTTACAACCTCTGACTGACACAAGTGGTGTCATAGCCTCAGGTCTGCCAATTCAGTTTGAGGAGAAATTTCAATTCCTGCCAGATTTTGGGTGTAGGAAAGGATAGAGTGCTACTCACAAAATAGAGTTCACAGAGCAATAGGTATTGATCCAATCAAACACCTGTTCAGTTGTTCTCTCCACCATTCGATTTTGCAAAAAAAAATGATGTCCATTTTTTTTTAACAATATGGAACAACATTTCTATTTAAAACAGGTATATGGACATGCATTGAGTGCAGGGTAACTACTGTGTACATGGACATTGTTTCATAGAACTTGAAACTATAAGACTTGATGAAAGTTTATGTAGGGATGCCACATTGCAGTGACATCTCTTTGTGTTGCTTGTACCGTGGCCTGTAACATTTATACATGTTTCCCTAATCTCCTCCAATGCCGATTTGGGTGCAAGAAAATCTCCTGTAACCTAGTGTAAAATGTAGTTTTAATAAAGAAATTACAATTTAATCAATTAACCCTCCTAGTATCTTTTGGGTCAATTTGACCCCATTCAGTGTTTGACCTCTCGTAAAAACCAGTTAACCTTTTTTTTTTTTCTTTTCCTAATTTGGTGGGAATAAATAAACATAATTCTGTTTTCAAAATTCCTCAACAACTTTGTATACAGAGGTGTTGTGTGGGGTCATTTTGACCCCAGGCTCTGTAGTTGTATAAAACATAAGAAAATATACAACCTTTTTTATCTCTGAAATTTTGTGGGTGATTCAGAGTACTTTCCTATATAGGATTTTATATTTCACAAACTTCCACTTACCTCCAGGTCTAAAATTATAATATGTTGATCATAGATTAATATTTAGGGATACTAGTCACTTGGAAAAAATTAAGAAAGTGACATACAAAGTGTAAATCTTTAGACCGGATTTTTAAAAACTGAATACAAACTTAAATTCCAAAAATTGTGAAGGCACCATTAATGCTGAAGGGTACATATGCATTTTGGAGCAACATATGCTACCATCAAGACGATGTCTTTTTTCAGGCACATCCCTGCTTATTTCAGCAAGACAATGCCAAGCCACATCATGCACGTGTTACAACAGTGAGTAACTATACATTTAAGAAAGAAATTAAATCCATTGATTTCAAAAATGTGCTAAATCTGTCTGTTCACAGCCTTTGACTGGTGAACCACAGTCTGTAGGGATTGTATCGATTCATTCATTCATTTAGTTATTTTGAGGCCTATAAAATTATGTGCTTCTTTGTCATTTATCCTTTAAACATCATAACACGTTTGGTGTTAATGACAATTTGCAAATACTATTACATAAGCATAGAAATAATACCTGCCTCTGACTGACATGCTACTGCCAGGCCACTCTGTTCCACATACACTGGCTATCTTACTATCTCCTCACTAAAGGGGCTCTTCTCTCAACCACACCTATTCTGTATCTGCCCCCCCCAAGTAGTGGAATGAGCTCCTACAATCAGCACAGCAGAGTCCCTGCCCACCTTCTCACGCTGACTGAAGACACACCTATTCAGTCTGGTTCTTGGCTCACCTGATGTTGATGATTTTTTGCTGCTTTGCACATCCGTGAGGACTAGCTGCACCTATTCCAAATTGAAAACAGAGCCCGCAATGCTCCCTTGGCTAAAGACACTCCTTCAAGGCGGATTAGCGGATAACTCGTTGGTGCGCGGCGCACTGAAAATGTCAACATTGACATAACCTTTGTGCTGATAGCTGCAAGCTTACAAAAAGTAGCAGAGGTTATCATTGTTTGTGTGTGGGATGAGCGGAAAGAACAGGGAAAAAAAAAAAGTGCTGCGCTCTGCACTGTACCCCAAGGACAGCTTTAAGGACAAATACCACTGCCCTCTACGCAAACTTGCCATGAGCTGGTGGCTGCCTATCGACGTGAAATACTTTGGGTCCTGGATTCCCTGCAGCTAATGTGGTTATTAATCAGGGATCATTCATTAACAGTAGATTTTAATCTCACAGTACAAGAACAGTTGCTTTTGTCTACAAGGAAAGGGTCCGTGCTTTGCAAAGTGAAACCAGAAAAAATATATGAGCTTCTCTTAGCTTCTTGATTAAGAAACCATGAATAGAACCCATGAATATAATGCAATGGGGCATAGTGTAAGAGTTAGTTTAGGTGTACTATCCCTTATGGAAATGTAATATACTGCAGTATATTTTAAATATATTGTGAAGATAATTTTGATATATTTACAATATACTGCAGTATATTCTTTTTCCATAAGGGATGTTTAGGTTCATAACACTTTGATATGCTATAAAGTAGAAACTTAGAGAGACAAATCCTTTGGGAATGAGGATCATTTGGAAATATGAATTCAAAGTTTGATGAGCTTGAATAAGCATAAAGATGAGCTTGGTTTGGTCAGAAATGGTTTTTATTGTTTTATTGTCTTGTTGTTTAATGCATTATTCTGCACTGCAGGCTACAGCCAATTAATGCATCTTCTCCTACTGACATAGGCCAGTTTGCCATTGTAGCAGAAATTATGAAGATATTGTTTTCATCTTTATTCATTAAGAGATGAAACCTCTTCAAAAGAAAAGATACTGTTTCAGTAAACAACTAATAATGCAAGATCATGACAGCCTATTTTGTTGAGAAAGGGTTTGCGTGCACACAACACCCGGAATACGCACAGATGTAAATTGCCTTTATTTTGCATAATTCATCCTCTTGTGCAAGGAATATGTATATTTGCAGGGTACGAATGGGGAAAATCGCCCCGGGTTAACAAGCCCCCCCCCCCCCCCCCCCCACCCCCCCACCCCCACCCCCCACCCCCCCCCCCCCCACCCTTATTTTCTTCCTGATGAAAAGATTGCTCCAAATGTAATCTAAACACATTGATTATTCAAACTCTCTGCTCTGCTGAATTTTTATGTTTGATCTGGCTCGCCATATTTGTTAGATTTTTTCTACTTTTGAGGTAAGTTTTTGATATAAATTTTTGTCAGTGGAAAAGAGCGATACAAGCTTTGGCATCCTGAATTAATATGATCAAATGGTTTAAAAGGATTAAATTCAGTTTATTGTTTGTAAAATGTCTTTTATACTCAGACAGATGAGAACCTTATATTGTTTAATTGTGATACCATTGATCAGAGGAAAAACTAATCTTTAATGCAAAATCATTTTAGTTTGAAGAAGATCAGTCAGAGTCCTCGCTTGTGGACGCTCTTCAGCTCACCCCACAGGTTTTCAGTTGGGTTCAGGTCAGATGACTGGGATGGGCATTGCGAAACCATGACTCTGTGGTCAATGAACCATTTTTGTGTAGATTGTGAGGTATGATTTGGTTCATTGTCCTGCTGGAAGATCCAACCACAACCCACTTTTAGCCTTCTGCCAGAGGCAGACAGATTTTTGTCTAAAATCTCCTGGTATTTGATGGAGTCCATGATGCCACGTATCCTAACAGTTAGGGCCTTCGGAGGAAAAACAGTCCCACAACGTCACAGATCCACAACCGTACTTAACAGTGGGGGATAAGGCTCTCTTTACTGCTTAACTGCCTCTTATTACGCCAAACCCACCTTTGATATTTATTTTTGTCTCATCTAACCCATAGGACTCGGTTCCAATCTATATTTCCAGTAACATTTAGCAGGCGCTTACCTTTGTGGTATGATGACAGCAGAGGCTTTCTTCTAGTAAGCCTTATAAATAGCTTGTTAGAATAGAGGTGGTGTCTAATTGTACTTTTGGAGACTTGGTGACTCCAGTATGCAACCAACTCCTGCAATTCTCAAACTGTGATCCTTGGAGAAATGTTTGTCTCTCAAAATCATCCTCCTCAGTGTGTCTGGGGGCAAACTACTTTTGTATTTTCCAAGCA
Source organism: Synaphobranchus kaupii (assembly GCA_029718625.1). Classification (NCBI taxonomy): domain Eukaryota; kingdom Metazoa; phylum Chordata; class Actinopteri; order Anguilliformes; family Synaphobranchidae; genus Synaphobranchus; species Synaphobranchus kaupii. The sequence goes on along the minus strand of CM056384.1, from coordinate 55,810,134 downwards.
GGTTCATCACAGCTCCAGGTTAAACTTCTTAATTATTGCCCTAATGGTGGAAATGGGTAGTTGCAGACATGAAGTTATTATTTCTATAGCCATTGCCTGATTTTTTAGTCAAAATCCTGTGTCTCAATTAAAGCTGGCGACACGTTACACAATTTTTAGCTCGATTTGGCAATGATTTGCGATCGGGCAGAGTCTGTGGTAGTCCAGGGAAATCCAGGCTAGTGCAGGCTAGTCGCGCTGTAAAGTCGCAGCTGTAATTGTTATGTCTGTGGGAGTGAAAGACTGTAGTCTGTCTCCTACGATCCCAGTGGGGTTTGTGGTTTGCGCTGGTCAAAGACTCAAATCGCTACGGGAATTTTCAATAGCCAATAAAAATTTAGTTTGCGACAGAGGAAGGAAGAGGTGGAAAAATACGGAAGTAAACATCAAATCCAACGTGCGGATGGCTGAGGCCGAACAAACATGTTTTTTGGAATAGTACTAAAAATGAGGAGTGACTTGTGGATTTGTGGTAGACACATGAGTGTGTCTGTAGGCTGCAATGTCAACTCTGACAGTTACCACAACAATAATGACAAACTTGCAAGCTGTATGGGCTCCATGTTTGTTTTTGGTTTCAAAATATCGGGGAAAAAGACATTCTCGCGAGTGCAGGTCCACCACAAGAAATCACGTTCATGCGATTCGTCTGCGTCTATTCTCTGTCTTTTAGATTTTTGCTCCTCAAAAACAGCCGTCGTTATGTGTGTGCCAGACAAGAGACTGAAAATCTGTATATGACAGTTGTTAAATGTGTGCTACTCATGCTTTTTATTGTCGCTTACGATTGGAAAAGTCGTGTAATGTGGCCCCAGCATTAGTTTGTGTGTCGATCTTCCCGTGATCTTCCTCTGGTTGATGGATGACTACGGAGTTTTGGCATGTGTGTCACCTCATATTTATACCCCAGTGAAACAAGTTGAAAATGACCACATAATAGTTCCTAAAGACCTACTTCAATTACGTTTTGTTTGTTACTATATCTAGAATTGCCAATAATTGTGACACACGTTTACATTTTTTTTTTTGTTGAGAAAATCATAGAATAATTTGAGAATAATTTTATCAAAATTAAAGATGGAATGTTTTTCTGATCATTCTGGTCATTCTGATAAGCGACAAAGTCATTTTTTATAGCCTTTTTTATTGTTCATATTGCCATTTCTAAATAATTCTGGTGGGCACTGTATGTGCTTGTGCTGTTTTTTGGGGATTATTGGGGAGAGTAATTAATTTATTTTGAAAGAGTCCAAACTTCTTTAGGGTGAGATTTTTGCAAAGTTACACCATTTTGGGGCAAAAAACCCTGGGAGCATCATCTTAGCCCAAACTGGGAACTGTTGTTTGAAGAAGATCCATTTTGCGGGGGGGGAGGGGGGGGGGGGGGTGAACACACCTATCGTGTGCACACTGAAAATCAATATGATCTGAATTTTATTAATTTGTCCAATAAACTGAAATCTCTCGACACAATCTCCAGGAAAAATACAAAATGTGCTATACAAAGGCATTTAATTTTATTTGTATGAAAGTTTTGTAAGCCAGAATGAACATATTTTAAATTAAATCATTTATTGGAATTGGTTACTTGCATTTCTCTAGCTCTCATTTTGTAGCTATAAATAATTTTTATAATTTAATAGACGCTAATCAAACAAACTGTAAGCCGGATCTCATCAGAACATTCGGCTTCATTTTATTTCACCGTCACTTCCCAAAAGACAATTTGACCATTACGGAGAAATTGAAAGCAATTTATGAAGAAAAGCAGTCGAGGTCTGCAGGTGCCTAGCTGGCTTCTGTACACCCAGCAGAAGTTAAACTGTTTCTATTAATACATCTGTCAATGTGCCAAGAAAGGAATTAAAATTAGTGTTTTATTGAACACAAGAAGGTACCACTGCTTTCATTTCATTACATGGAAACTCGCAAGACTAGTAAAATCTAGATTTTAGATGGACCTGACATGCAACAATGGAGGTAGAGGCGTATTTACATTTTCTTGAATAGAAATTGTGACTTGTTTCCCTTCAGTGCTCACTTTTTGCATCAGTGATAACAGCACGTGTAATATACTGCAAATATATTGTTTACAATACAACACAATGTGAATATTGGACTTTTATTCTTCATGGCATGCATAGCTATTACTAACATAATGTGGCTTAAGAAGGTAAATAATCCCTCAAAACATTAAAAACACCTAATTAAGAAAAATTAACAGCTTGTTAAAATTCAAGTATTGCAATTGTGGTTGGAATGAAAACCAGCATGCACAGGGGTACTCCAGGACCAGGGTTGAGAACCACTGGTCTAGAACACTGAATTTAATATGTCTGAGGTATTTTCCGACATACATGACATACACTGTTGGCTTTTGGTTTTACATTAATAAATGCAAGCAAATGAATTAAGGAATAACACATGGATGCCAGATTTTTCAATGATTTTTAATGCAGCTATTAATATTTTACAACACATTTACCACCCGTAATATATAGATATACAATAAGTGTTTTTATTTTTTGAATGGAAATATGAGAATATGACTATTATTTAAACATGAATCAAATACATTATTACTCTTGCGGGCCAGAAAAAGTAAGGTAATAAGATTTTTGCTCTAATTGTAATGATGGAGTTTACATCTGACACAATTTTCACGTTCAGTAATCAGTCTATTGCATGTGAGAGTAATTTGCTAATGGTAATTGAGAAAAATTTTCCCCAGACATCATCTGATATCTAAAAAGAGGGTTTTTTGATGAGAGCCAATTATTAGCTGTGGATATGAGACAACTTTGATAGGGTAAAATTATGCATTGCTGTTTTTTTTTGTTCTTTTACATTAATGACGTTTTTACTTCCCATCAGTTTGAGGAAGAGAATGAACGTGATTTTACGTCTTTGCTCGCAATCAGTGGCCTTTTAAGTAATTTTTGTGTTGTAGGGCGTCGTGCAGCACACCGTTCCTCTCATATTCATTCCCTTTTATGAAGAGAGGATCGGATGAAGAGCTACAGCTAATGAACTGCTTGAGTCAGTCAAAATATTTTAAGATCTTTAACGGATCTACTAGAATTTAAAGTAACATATCAATTTCCACACTGGCCTCCACGCTACAGGAGGTCGGTTGCAGGCTGCCAATAAACATCAAAGAAGAAGAAAATTGGTGTATCTCCTGAAGTTCTGTACAAAAAAAAAATAAACACAACCGGTTGTTTCTCCAGTCTCGCTCAAAGTCAAGTGCCACATTGAATTATTATCATACAAAATAAAATATAATATCAAGACCTCTAAATCCAGTGAACAGCCTTATTTTCCTTCCAAAGTGCCGATGTCAGCACTATGTCACTGCATATTTCCACTCGGGCTGAGCCACATTGCCCCGTCTCACCACTTGGCCTTGCTGTCCAGCTAAGTGGCTGGGGGGTGGGGTGGGGGGGGAGGGGTCGAGGGCTCAGGTGGGAGTGGTAAAGCCTGGGTCACACTGAGACCAGTAATGATAACCAAAAAGAAATGTGGACACATTACAGAAGCTTAAATGAATGGAGATAATCAAACGCCACAAACCTATCGAAAAAAAATAAATACACCAGACAATACTGATCACTGGTTTTGCATGTGTTTGTTTGTTTTTCTGATAATAATTGAATTTGAACAAATCTACAGAAAAATATATCTTGTAAAAGACACAGAGGTCATGAGAGATCTGGGGCCCTATCTTACACCCGGCGCAAAGCGACGCTAACGCAAACGCAAGTGTCTTTGCTATCTTACACCCGGCGCTAGGTCCATAATAACGCCTAACGCTTACACCGTCAAACTAGCATGTTTGACGGCGTAACTCTTGCGCCATCATTAGTGAACTGGGCGTGTTGGTCTTAAGATGAGGAGTGGCCAGGATTCTTTTTGGCGTATTGCTATCTTGAGCCAGCAGAAAGCGCTTGCGCTAGAACCACCACAAACCTGGTCTAAAGTCATGTCGCAGTTGTTTACATGCTATTTTAACGGCGCATATAAGTGCGTCTACATAGGCGTGTGCACAACGCGCATACCCTCCTGTCTGTTACACACAGGGGCGTGCACAGGCATGACTAAAATATCTAGATCACAATGTGAAATATTATTATTGTGTAGGCTATATCAAAAATGCATAATAATAAAAGGTTCCATAGGTCCACATACCTTTCCCTCAGCGAAGGGAAACAATGCCACATTACATTGCTCTCAGCCCACTCCATCAACATCCAGGCGATGTGCGATGGTACGGGACAATGGCTATCCATTAAAAAGGAGCTGATAACACCTATAGCTATCAAGCCTAATGCGCGAATTGTCTTTGCACCTAATGCGTGAATTGTCATTCAATGGAAAACTCGCGCACGGCAATAGACGGACATTTAAGTTCTGAAAATGCGCTTCAGATGTCATTACAATACAGCTCTGTTTATCTATGAATACAGCCTGTAAGTAAATAGAATGGTTTGTGACTGAAAAAAGTTCAAAACCTTGTCCAGTGAATATTGCATTTATTGTTTTTCAAATAGCCTAGGCTACAGCGAATTCGCTGTGCATAAGGTTTTTTTCGATAGCCTATGGTTAAAAAACGGAGATGTCACCATGTTAACTAAATTGTAACCTTAGCTATTCTTCGTCCTTCATATTTTTTTAAATTACAGTGACCAGGTTTCCATACTCTCACCGTTTAAAACCCAGCTGATTTCACCCGTTATTCATTAACTGAACAAAACTATTTTAAAGAGAACTAAGCGTCTAATTAGAAACTAAAACAAATTTGCAGCACGTTACACAATTAATTCACAATTAATTTTAATGCCATTCTCTGCACGTGAGCTGCATGTTCTGTTTCCCCTGCTGTAAGTCGCACGTTTAACGGTCTTCCTGGGAAAGTGGATTGTTTTAAAGGATTACGCTACGAGTAAAACAGGTTGGTCACATTTCCATAAACAGGACATTATTAAACAAGGGGAAATATGCGTGAACTTATGGGTTGCGAACCTGACAGCTTTATTGTATGGCTATTTAGTGTCATCATTAAGGCAAAATAACGGTATGTATGTTATTAATCAATATTAGCCTACTATGCAGGTAGCCTAATGAACTTTGGATGAAGCTTGAACTTCGAGAACTCCATGAGAACAGCCTCTTGGAATTGATGTTTGACACTTTCATTGCATAATCAAACGAAATTCGCTGAACAAGCAGGCTAATTTGGCGTTTTCTAAGGTGAGACTGAAGCCATTGATAGCTTATTCTCAGCTGTTGCAGGTCCTTTTAACGAAATTTAACCGCACATATTTTGTAAAATAACAGCCCTGTCTGGAATTACCGGGAACTCATAGGCTAATGGTTAGTCCGAATAATATTGATCATACTCCATTTAGCCTATTCCTTGATCACACTAAACACGCACGAGCATGTCTGTTTCGCCATCATAAGCAATCCGCCAAGGTGGAAAAGCAGGCTTTTAAAGGGAATGGGATATGACATTTTGATTGGTTTATTGAATGTCACGCCCAAGACACACCTATAATTAATGAAGCGACTAGGTTCAGCCCAGTTGCGCCATGCGCCGTGCTTAGCGCCAAAAAAACACGCCGTTAAAATAGCAAAAGTGGACTTGGACACGCCCTAAATGGACTTAGCGCCATGCGCTTAGACTAAGCGCCAAGATCGCCAAGATAGGGCCCCTGGAGTCATTGGACTGAAAAAAGAAGGAACAAAATCTAGACACCTGACACAGTAATGGGTATGAATATGGGAAGTTTCTGCACTTTTTGTATCTTCAAAGTTTTTTTTCAAGGTGTTTATTTACTTTTTGTCATCGTATTTGTATACTCCTTAGATACCCTAATGTCTACAGCTCATGCTACATCTGTAGTAAAGGGGAACACAGTTAACTTTACAATATCCACCTAGTTGCCATTTTGCAAAGTTGCAAATAGTTCGTTATAGTTTTCGAAAACATACAGTATGTGTAATTTTACATTTAAAATGTATTTATTGATCAGCTCATGAATGACGCCTAAACACCTTACCTGTACATGGTCTAATCTATGTGTGAACTGGTGCTACTGTATAGAGCTGATTAGCTAACTGAGTGGTAACAAACTGTTGTATACACTGACCCTCCAGGAAAGGAATGGCAAACCTCTGGCCTAGAGAGATAGGAATACAGATTGAAGTGTTTGTTGGAGATCTGACGCGCTGCATAGCTCCACTGGTCCCGGACCGCTGCTCTTTGTGCTTGCAACATTGGGAGTGTGTCCCTCTCTGCACTTGAGATTCTCCATGTTGTCAGCAGGCGTCTGCTAGCCCTGATGCTGTAAAGGCTCAGCGATTCTTATGTTATGTGGATCGGCTGTTATTACAGGCGCGGTAAGCAGGACGAGCCCATCCAGGTGATTTACAGATCGGTATGGATCGTGAGGACCAGCTGTCGTCGCAGGCTCAGTCAACAGGATGAGGGCGATTTATAGATCAGTGCAGCTGAAAGCTGGGCAGTTATGTTCCATAAGAGGCTCCCTACGGTTCGTTTTGCGGCTGGTGTCAGAGCCGCGATCGAGGCGCGGCCGCGGCTTCGCGCGCCCGGCATGGGTGCCGTTGGTACGGCCGACCCGATTTCCCGCGTCGGTTTCCCCGTCCCTCTCTCCCTGCCGGCTCTCTGGCGCCCTGCTGCGCCACGCCGCCTCCTGCTGCTCCACGCCCCACGTGCTCACCACTCTGCTGCTGGTCTGTGCTCTCGAACCCGGCTGACTCATGGATTCAGCTCTTTGGGGATTTCTCAGTTATTCCGCAGTAACAATTCCAGGTATGAACGTGTGGCCGTGCAATCTGATGAGTCTTTGCTTGCGACTCTCTGGGATTTGCAGTCCAGTGCTCACACCAAAATGTCCCCCGACCCTCCACCCCCCTTTCCGACCCCCATACTCCCACACATCTTCCTGCCTCCGGCTGCTGTTTGCGTGTAAGCCTGAGCCAGGATCCATTAAGTAATTAATAGGGTTGAAAATTAACAAACCTGCTATTGCTTCTGCTTCACACTGTCCTGTTTCCCTAATGGAGATTGTTCCTACGAAAAAAAACATGCTGCATTCATCTGTAGTAAATATCATAAATGTCTGTGCGCAAGATCAAATGACGGAAACGGTGAGGGAGAAAACGGACAGAGGAGAATAAGGATAGAGCGTACAAGAAGAGATGGAGAAGGAGAGTGAGAGAAAGAGATTAATAGATAAATATGGATAGCTATGGATCAAAGAGAGCTACAGATGGTGAGAAAATCAAGGTATGGATCCTTCATATTTAATGGGGACTATTCCAAGTTTGTTTACAAAGAAGCTCTGACTGAATGATCAACTCTAGTGGCTCAAGTTGGTCATTCGGTATGTTTGTCACGGTGTTTTGTCCTTAACTTGAGTAGTGAATTTAAGTTGGTGTCATACCTGTCACTGAGTTTGTTTTTAGATAATTCTGTAAATATCTAGAGGTACTACTGGCTTATAGGTTACTCAATGTTGAGAACAAAGGGTCACACAGGCGGTAGATTGAATGAGCCCCTGAGCTAAAGCAACTGGCATATTATTCAATACTGAATTTTGTTTTTATGTAATGGGCAGAGATGTGTATCGTGTATTATGTTTTGCCAGACCCCTGACTCACATCAATCTCACAATAATAAATCTGTATAAATAAATAAATAATGTACCTCACTTTGAAGCTCCTCAGTAGGCACATCAGTAGAAGGCACGACTCCAAGCGGAGGGAGTCTAAAGCAAAACCCAGGTTGGCTAGTTTGATGAATGGCCAGTGGACAGGTGGGCCACACCCACATTGAAGCCAGGCTCACGTCAGCCACGGAGCACGCCCCTAACGCGCTCGCCGCTGCAGAAGAATGCAAGCCGCCCCCTTTTCTGAGCCGCCCTGTCGGAGGCGGTCAGGTAACGAGCTGTGGGAGTCGGCTCAAGCTTGCGCTGGAGTCCTTTGACGCTTCATCCATCCGGAGAAAGATTTGACGCTTGATTTAAAGCCATCGAACAGCGCTGCGTGCCAAGCAGGCCCGGGGGCCATGCCAGAGCATCTTGTTTTCATGCCATGCCTACACTTACGTACGCACTGTACTGTGTGCTGTGTTCCGACATCATTAAAACTAATGACTGAAAATGGCTCCATTGACCCTATGCTGATTGAACCCCAGAATGCAAACTCTGGTGTTCCGAAAGGAAGGATTTCTGTAGCAGAAGTGTGTGTATATATATATATATATATACTGCTTTTATAGTATGTGTGTGAGTGCATGTGTGCATGTTTGCGCGTGTGTGTGTGTGTGTGTGTGTGTGTGCGTGCCTGTACTCTACTACCTCACAGTTTCAAACCTAGGCACTGTTATTCACAGAAGCCTGGAAAATCAATTATCACTTCTTGTCTTTACTTATCCATTGCATTTATGCACACTATTTGTCTTGCATTGTTGATTAGTAATAGGATGGTCATGTACTTAATATCAACTCATATGGAAATGTAATATACAGCAGTATATTTTAAATATATTGTGAAGATAATTTTGATATATTTACATTATACTGCAGCATATTTTTTTTCCATAGGGGAAATTTCCTGTGGCGTTTCTGAGCGATCAGCTGTGCATTAACAATCTATTGTGTGATAGTCCACTCTTGTTTGTTTTTTGTTGTCTTTTTGGTGTGCATGCTTCATTCTTTTGCCACATAAGCCTTTGAAGTTTTCTTTGTTAGTTAGTATTTGTCCTGAACAATGACTGAGTACTAGCCAATGTCCTGAATATGGACCGAAGACTTTCCCTATCAGGAGGGATTTGTCTCGGTGCTTTTAAAGTGTGCATCTTCAATTCCTGACTGACCTGTGCTCAGGAAAATCGCTCTGTGGTGGCGGCCTGCACGTTACTCCATAGTCAATGCCTGGGATGGCGGCACAGAGCGTAGAACCCACACTGTTCAGCGGACCGCGCGGTGGCAGTTGTGTGTGAAAATTGAACGTAAGCAAACTATACGCCAACATGTTTTTTTTCGCCTTGGAGCTACTTCCAAAGAATGGCCATTAAGGCTGCGAGTCTCCTGAAAAAGTGTCCATCCCCAGGGAATCTTGTCTTGGGCAGCGGCTACTGAATGCCCCACGGTGAAAATGGCGGGTTTCACAGTTCAGGTTTTTTCTGCAAGACTCTAGTACCGAGTGCTGCTCAGGAGGGGGGCATATTAACATGCGAGTGCCGTTGAAATGACACTTTTAATAAAAACACATCATACTAATTACAGTAGTTCTGTTTTGCGAAACATGAATGCAACGATTCACGCGACCCCACTGCCGCCTTTTACCCAGCATGCACTTTGGTTTGCTGCATGTCATTTCTCTGGGCCTTAGGAAGACCATTTCCAGGAGCCTCTCGTAGTCCATTTCTTCCACTTATTTCCCACTCCCCACCATTTATCCATCACCCCCAAATACAGGTCAATGTGTCCCCCACAGCCTTTTCCACAACCCCTGTAAATAATTGCACAAATTAATACAAACCATTTTTCTAAACTGCCACTTAAATAAGCCATTTGCAACAGTAAGTGTTGGGAGAATTATGGCGGTACTCTCATCTAATCCCAATTGTAGCTAAAACTGGACAATGGTATTTTACCCTGGTATTTTATGCACTAATGTACGTCGCTCTGGATAAGAGCGTCTGCCAAATGTCTAAAATGTAATGTAAATGTTACCCTCTGACATTTACGAACCAGCCCCAGCCTGTTACCTAATGCTTAATCATAATGAACTTACCTATTTCTTGCTGTACACACTCCCCACTGTTGCTCATAAATGTTACTATAAGTAGCCTGGTATTCAACTAATTTAAACAAATCATTAGGGAGGAGCGAGGCGACGAGTGGTAAGGCTAACGCAGTTCGGTGCTCCGTTTCGACAGTGTACAGCAACACTGTGTGTATGGAGGAAAGTTGTGGAGGTGGAGTTTGTGTGTTGGACTACTTAATAACAATGGACATCTCGGGACAGCGGGGCTATTTTTAATCATGGCTGTAGTCCACTTTAATTCACGTAATTTGTTTGATTAATGCAATGATTCTATTGAATGTCTTTATTTGATATGTTTGTTTGTGTGTTGTGGGTCTGCCCCACTGTCTATGTCTTTTTTTTTTGTTGATGCTGGTGGCTGCAAATGAAGTTCCCTAAAGGGAAAATAAAAGTTATTCTATTCTATTCTATTAGATGCTTCGGCAAGCAAATAGCCTTGAATTGAATGTTTAGTCTGAAGTTGATTGTTGATCACTGGCTGACTAGTTATGATGGCTGGCTAGCTAGTTGGCCAATAAAATATCTCAGATGATTTACACAAATACCATTCACTTTACACCTATATTACACAACATATGTCATGAGATTATCATATTGTAGCCAGCTAGCCATTTCAAACTGTAGTGATTTTCATAGCTCATCTACTAACACAGAGAACACCTCCACTTCTATTGAAGGAGTCCAGGAGAAAATAATAAACTTTATTTGTATAGCACCTTTCATACATAAAATGCAGCCCAAAGTGCTTCACAACAATAAAAACAAAATACACAATAATAAAAGAAAATAGAAAATAAAATACAGATAGATAAGAACATTAGAAAACCTAATTAAAAGCCAGCTTAAAAAGATTTGGTTTTACCTTATTCTTAAAAGTAGCAACTGAGCTCACCATTTTTAATAAAATAGAGAGAAAAAGAAAATACAGAAAATAAATAAAATCAGCTTGCCGCCTGCCATCTGCTGTGCACTGTACGTACAATAAACGCCGCTCTTAAAACGGTCTTTTGCCGCTCTTAAAACGGTCTTTCTGCCGCTCTTAAAATACGCACTTCCCAATGACTGTCACTAACATCATCAGCTGTCGGATACTTGCGCAAGTTGGCTGAATGGAACATACAGGTCTGTGTGGTTGCACTTTCTGAACCACCGGCTGTCACTGTTGAATTTTATTTTGAGCAAATCAGATTATTCTTCAGATTAAAGATTAAGTTAAATCAGATTTATGAATTTGCTATAGGCCTGCGGAAACCCTGCAGTTCCTGGCACCATAGATACACCAAGCAAACCCCATTATATGCAATGGTTACATTGGCAAGATGCCTATCAGTCACAGGCAATCCCTTTCAAGGCCACATTGATCCGATTTCATTAGTATTCATGGATTTTAGTATAAACTTTATTCAGCGGGCAGGAAATGCAATTTCCACATTGAAAGAATCGGATGGGCACAATTAATGTACATTTAACATGGGCTTTGATATATCTATGCTTAATAAAGCATAAATATTGGTTCTCAATAGATTTTCATTCGGAGTCTGGAAAGATGGGCGATGGTTTCTAAGCAGGGAAGGGGTTCCTGTTTAATGTTGCTTCGCAGGTGCCATTTCCTGATCCAGCCAATTAAAGACAAATACGTTTTGGGAACAATAATAATTTATGTTTCTGCCAGCACAAATCAATGTCTGTGAAACACTATGGCAGCACCGAGGCATCACACAATGGGGGGTGCAATGTGGCTTCATGTTTATAAATTAGTTATTTTTCATGTGATGGCTGAAGTGTCTGAGAATATTTTTTCCACGTATCTTGTGGAGACCTTTTGCGGCAAAATGCCAAAAATAATTTACATACAATTAGTTATTTCATGCTGTAGTTGGATCCACGTAGTTCTCATATCAAAAGGATTTTCTTTTTAATGTAACCTAGGTTTTTCTCATGGATATCTCTTTCTTTCTCTTGTTTTCATGGTTTTCAGCATTTATCTGAATTATAATGTCGTATACGTGTCTAAACAGTCACACCTATAATCATACACACAAAACCATATATAACACTACAGTATCGTCAGAACATTTAGATCCCTAATGCATAATATCCCCTTCTATCTGAATTTAACTATTTATTTCCCCTTTAAATAGTTATTTTTACAGTGTTTTTTGTCGTCTTATATTTTCCCCTTTTTTCTTTTTTTTTATATTATTTGTTTCTGGGTACCCCCTGTCTGTTTCAGCCATAGAATGCATTATTAGTTCTGAATATCTGTGATATAAGTTTGCTTCTCTCTGTCAACTGTTGCATCAACTTTCTGTATATCCAGGTCTATTTTGCATGCAGTACACTTGAGGCTGGGTTGGATGGTCTGTGTTATGGGTTTAAATTAATTCCTAAATTAAAGTAATTATTCACTTAAATTGTATCTGATTTTTTTCTTTTTTTTTTTCTTTGTTGGGGTTTGTGTGGCTTCACAATGTACAATTAAATCTTTTTCAATGAAAAAAAGAATGTTAAAGCACTCGAGTCTCACAGACACACATGGGTACAAACTACTGATGGAAACGTCCAGTTAAATTTTTTTTACGCACGTGAAGCAAATTTAAAACAAAATATATTTATACACAAACCAGTGCAACTTGCCTTATGCTTGTTTTTGTTTGCATTTTTTGCCGCCAAACATTGCTCCCTTGAAATTGTCACATTTCAGGTCTCTCTTACATTAAACCACCATTTATCAGGAGGTGAGTACCTGCGCTATGACACAATCCTGAAGGAATGCCCTCCAAAGGCTGCTTAAATGTCAGTGGTAATTACGTATCCGTCGTGTTCCACCGGCTTCGCTTCCTGCCGGGGCTCACTCCAGTGTGTTATAAATATTTTCACAGCGCTGTTAAAGCCTTTGCAAATCTGGAGCGGGTGCACTTCCTTGTACCAACAGAAACACTGAGCTTAATAAACTACATTCAATAAGGTTGAGTTGCTTAAGCCCAGAGTGCTTGTTGAATATTAGGATTTTATGGCTTGGCACAGGGACAGTTTCCTCACTCATGACCGGTGCATGGGCCAGAGAGCTACAATACAGTTAATTAATACCCAATGGCATGCAGATGATTCAGGGATTTTGGCCTTGAAGACCGTGCGTTCAATTCGCTTTGACGGCAAGCCGAGTAGAAAATATTGCTGACCAAATTCTGAGCCCTCCTGCATGAATATTTATATTGAATTATTATTTTTTAATGAATTATCTTTTTCTTTCTTTGAAGAAGTGCCAGTGAGTGATCTCCCAATATAAGGGAGGCTGAGCAAATTGCAGGTGGAGTCCCTTATGGAAAAATAATATACTGCAATATATTGTAAATATATCAAAATTATCTTCACAATATATTTAAAATATACTGCAGTATATTACATTTCCATAATGGCGTTTTTGTTCTAAACGGGGTGTGCTGGAGCTCTCATGAGTAACATGCACACTAAGCTCTGAGTCACTGGAAACAAGTAGCTTTAGAGGGGATGAGTGAGATGGGCTATGCAGCAACTGAATGAGACTCTTTGTGCTGGTTTGTACTTCTCAATGACAACCGGTTTGTTTAAGAGACAGTCTTATTTTCATAAGTTAGATTAGCTGATTGGTTTGCAAAACATGCCAGCATATGATGGAAGTAAATTTGTAAACAAGAGCATACATTTGCAGTGGAAGTACAAATAACCAAATTATTAATGTAAACCAATTTATTTTCAAACATCAACTTTATTATTGCTTACTTATTTTGATGTGTACTTCCATGAATTTTACTTATTTTGATGTGTACTTTCATGAATTGAAACTCACTTGGGGTCTATTCCAAATGCCTCACTGCTGTTCTGCCAAAATTTTCTTTTTCATAGGCTACTGGATAATATCTAATTTAAATTAAATATCAAACTGTATTTTTAGAGCTATGCTGAAGCAGAGGGGTCAAGGGAAGTGGGATTTAAATCTGAAATCTGGCTGTTTGTTCAAACTGTGTGTTAAGTGAAGGATTGCATGAGAGACCCCAAAATGCAGCTTGGTTTGATTTATGTACCACAGTTGGTATAGCAGCACTTTGGACAGAATATGTGTGACTAAACAAGTGAGGGTATAAGTGGATGAGTGGGTTTGATGGTGCATGAATGAATGAGCTCTTGAGGGAGTGGGTCAGTATGTCAGAGGGGGTGGAGGAGTGAGTTGGAGCAGAGGGCTCCTGGATAGTTCACCATTTCTCTACACATCTGGGTGATGGCACAAAGCTTTGTGACTGTGCAGCTATTCAGGGACTGGACAGCTCCTCTCAGTAGTGCATCATTTCAGGACCTGGACAGCACCCTGCAGGAGTGCATAGTTTCAGCACAAAGACAGCTCCTCTGAGTCATGCCTAGTTTCAGCACCTGGACAGCTCCTCTCAGAAGTGCATCATTTCAGAGCGTGGACAGCTCGCTACAGTAGTGCCTAGTTTCAATGCCTGGGCCCCGTTGCACAAAAGCGATTTGTGAGGATTTTCAAAATCTTGTCAAAATGTTTATCAAAAATGCATTGCTTGCAAAGCGCTAATAAAATGTGACAACTACAGGCCTCGCACACATGAAATGTTTTCCTTGCAAGTATGGCATTTCCTGTGATTGTGCAGAAGCAAAAAAAATTTTTTTTTTTATTTTCTGTGATTGTGCCCACCTTAAGATAACTATGGAGATAATGACTTGCTCAAAACGTATAGATTGCCATGGCATTAAATGTTTATGCGACCTTCTTGACAGACTTCAAACACTAACAGGAGCATGGCCCTAACTCACTTCAAGAGTTCCATTGCAGTAGTTTAGAAATGTAATCATTATTTTCTTTTTTTATGTATACGGAAGGACATTCAGTTTTAGTACTATATAAAACTAAATTGGCCCATTTTTACCCTCATATTATCTTGATACTTTCTGATGCCTTTTATGTTTGGGGTCAAATTTACCCCAAAGGTTTAAACTGACACAAAGCTATTTTAATAGAATAATTTGGACACTTTCTGTTTCACCTCTTGTGTGCCTCCCAATTGACTAGCCTTTTATCCCTAAATATTAAAAATCTGTGATGAAACATCTCATTTTAGAGCCTGAGGTAAATTAACATTTGTGAAGTTTAAAACCTGTAAGTGACATCGGAATCACCACAAAAAATCAGCGATAATTTGTCCATCCGCAGATACTCCTTGGCTCCTGAGAGGCCTGCGACAGTGTTGGCACAAAAGTAGCAAAAGTTTGATGCAAAACCAAAACAAGGCAGGGGGATGAGAACGATTGCAGATTTATGGATTGCCTACATGAACGCTTTTAACATGCGTCCGTGGCTTGCAATTGTGATTTCTATGTGAAACACTCGAAAACAAGCAAGATAAATCTATCCCATCTCGCAGGTCTTGGTTCGCACGTTGCAACTTTTGTGAAACGAGGCCCCCGGCAGCTCCTCTCAGCAGTGTCAAGTATCAGAACCTGGAGAGGCTTCCTGCATCAGAGCTCCCATCTGCTCTACTCCTGTCCAGTCCTCTGACTGCAGCTACATACTATCAAATAATCCAAAGTTTCAAAACCACTGCAACACACAAGAATCTAAAAAAAAAAAGGAAATTCCACGAAATCCTGTTTTTTAACCACTGCCCTGTCAAAATTCATAAAAAGCAAAGAAATCAAAGACAAGCTGGACTAATATGTCATCTTAGATCACCGTTTTTCTTTCTCTTCCTGTATCTACCTCTTTTCATGCCTGCTCACACCAAAGGAGACCCGTTCTCATTTGAGGGTTTAGGGGCAGATCAGGGTTTAAATATAGCTCTGTTGACCCCTGTCAGCCCCTATAGGGTCAGGTCAGACATTACCCTACACTCAGTTTCACACACGTGTTGTAGGTTGGTTTCAAATGGACTGTACCAAAGTATACAGATGGGAGTGATTTCCATCCCATCCAAGTATAACCCCCCCTCCCACAAACAAACACACACAACTCTTGCCTGTCATTTTTGCACATTATGCATTGCAGTGACCCTGCTGTGCCTTTTCATATCAACTCTAGACTTTCAAACCCTCCTATCTGCAGTGTCCACTTGAAACCTTCAGAAAAGAGCAATGGCTGATGACAGGACTGACTTGTGCCACCCCAGTTTTAAAAAGCTGACACCTGCCTGAACTTTTATTTTCAAGAACATGCGGAGAGAGATGCCTCGAACCTGGAACTCAAGCACTTTGAAGTTCAGGCATTACCCTTTATTTGGGTTCTTTGATGAAAATATTGATATTCTGAGCAGTGTGCAGGTTGATTCATACATATATTTATAACCAAAAATATGATTTTAGTCGCAGTAAGAGTTTTACAAAACCAGAAAGGCCTGACTTACATGACTCATGCCATGACAGAGCCTTTCAAAATGATATACAAATGGTTCAAGTGGCTTTAGTTGAACCATACTCAGCTTTCTTTAGGAGACAAAAAAATGTGATCCCCACTTGGCGGATCAGTGTGATCAGTTGCTGTGGATCCAACAGACTAACATTGGATTCTTAGAGAGAAAAGAAATCCAAAAATGGCATATTTCCTAGGCATATTTCCTATTTATTTATTATCGGCATTGGTTTGACTGATTTACAGAGTTGAAATGAGGCGTTAATGGTGCAATATGCAGGATTTTTTGCCTTGCTGTGGACCTGCGTTTACAATCAAAAAACCCTCTCCTCCACCATCCTCAACCCCAGGCAGCAAACAAAATGTCAAGGGAAGAGGTGAGGTAATCAGATATATGTTTTAACCACCTGCACTGGCTCCCAGTTTCCTTTAGAATTGACTTCAAGGTACTTTTACTCACCTACAAAGCTCTAAATGGCACAGCACCCACATACATCTCTGACTTCCTAATTTCGTATCAGCCAACAAGAGCCCTCCGGTCCTCAGGTGCCGACCTTTTAACCGTTCCCAAAGTACTGCACAAAACGAGCGGGGAAGCTGCCTTTAGCTATTATGCCCCAAAGCTATGGAAAACCCTACCCAGACACATTAAAGATGTAAGCTCTGTTAACATTTTTTTTTAAATGCTTAAAACCTACCTGTTCGAACAGGCTTTTAAATTAAATACTGGAAATGCTCCCTGTGTACCTAGCATTTCTGACTAGAGTGTTCCACTAGAGTGTTCGCTTACCATGTACCTCAAAGGCTTTTATTATTTTAAATGTATCTTTTCTCATTCTATCTCTATTTTTTAAATTCTATTCTTTTTTTTTTTTTTCTATTCTTTTCAAAGCTGTTTTAACTTTTATTTATTTATTTATTTATTTATTTTATTTATAATTTTTTTCTCATCTGATGTTCAGTTGTTGCTTGTTATCTGTTGAGCACTTGAAAAGTCCTCTATAAAGGGGGGTGAAAGAAGAAGCCAGTAGGGCGCTCAATGGGCAAATGAAAATCAAAACGTAGAAAGAGGCCAGTAGGGCGCTCAACTTAAAAGTTTGACTAGGGACTGACGGGTCCGTCACTCTGCGGAGTGATTCAAACTGTGGAGGCTGTATGCTGCTCCCACCCATGGGCAAATATACCTCGAAGGAGGGACAAAAGTCCTGCAGCGGAGCTGGCAGGCACCTGCAGCGGTGCTGGCAGGTATATTATCACCCAGAGAGAGAGGCTATACGGTGCGTAGCAGATGGCAGGTAGTAGGCTGTTTGTGGTAGGAGTGTTTGTTGGGGAGACACCAGTGTACAGAGAGACACTGGTGTACAGACACACCAGTGTTTTTATCGTATTTCCTTTTATATTGTCTTGTAAATGTTCTATTGTCTTCTATGTCTATTTTTCTTCTATTGCTTTTGTTCTGTATTTTGTTTTTATTGTTGTGAAGCACTTTGGGTTGCATTTTATGTATGAAAGGTGCTATACAAATAAAGTTTATTATTATTATTATTATTATGTTGAAAATAACATTTTTAGCAACATGCATTGTTCTATATGGATGATAACGGTAATAACCAGTGTTATAACCATCTTTATACTATAAGTGAACCTCGTAGGAACATTGTTACTGCAACATTAGCTGCTACTACTACGAGTGCAGTTTCAGCTATCTTGTGGTTTCAGTTGCAGCTGTCTTGTGGCTTTTTTCCGTGTTCAGTATTTAGCTATTCTGGACATTAATTTAGAACTGGGATGTAAATACGGAATCATTTGTGGAATAAGTAACACTAGCAGGCCATATCTGGTCTATCACAGCTAGCTAATGCATTTGTACAGCAAATAACTTTCATTAAATTATTTCTATACAAATATATATTTTTTTATACAAAAGGTACCCCACTTTGGCCATCTAGCTATCTAAACATAGCTAGCTGGGTAGCTAGAGGTAATGTTACTTACAGGTCCAACAGGACACACGGCAACTCTTTCATTCCCTTGGTGAACTTCAGCTGTCACCAGCAGGGAAAATCAATTCCATGGTTGATTCTGGTTGATTTGGAAGCCCTGTTGGCTTGTTGTTTTGCTTTGCTATACTTGTGCTTTTTCACCTCCACTATTGCAGTAGCTAGCTAATGCTCCACTGAAACCTTATCCCACCCCACAGGCTCTGTAGCCACACCCACCCCTCCCCACACAGAGCATCATGCCCAGAAGCATCTTAGAATAATAAATACCGGCAGAGGAGCACAGATTCTGCAAATGTCCGCAAGGACAGAGATTGCCAGTGCATCATAGATATGACTGAGTGTGGCTATTTTATATTTTCAAGGTAATAATCCTGCATAGTATACCTTTAATGAAGGTTTTATACAAGTTTTGCATGTTCTCTAGGACAAATGCAATTTGCAAAGTGTGCCCTTTTCTCATATATACTGTATTGCCACTGTATTCAAATTTAAATTGTAATTCCACAACTTGACTTACAAATTAAGATAATAAAGTAGCAGAAAAGCTGATTAATTAACTTAATACATGTCCGTTTAAATCTCCATATGTAGGGAAAAAGTTAAACAGTTTGAGGCAGAGGGCGCAGCATTTTATCTTAATAAAATGGACACCGTACACAGCACTCTATTACAGAGAGCAACACACAGCATGCAGCCTGTGGCTGACGCAGGAATGAAACCGTAATTACAGCTTTTACCTCCAGAAATGAGCCCCCCCCCCCCCTCACCTTCATTCCACTGATGAGTCACTGTCAGGTCTCACTGTCAATGGTAATTATTCTCAATTGAGCAGATCACAAGAAGGTTTTTCCAAACTGTAATGATAGTGTTGCTGATGTTGTGTAAGACTGTTTTGTTTCACTGCTTTCAGGATTGAGACAAATGATTTATGTCATGCCTTTTTTTGCAATGGTTTTGATTTAAATGAAAAAGAAAAGATAGCAGGTGTGCACTGAATGTGTTTTTATGTGATGTAGCGCTTCCTGTTCCTATCAAACTATGGATGGAAAATAACTGTGATTCGTTCTATGGGGTCGATTTAAATAAGTATTTGCACGCGCTAACACTTTGTGCGCGATTATGCAAATTACTCCAGCCGCAAAGAGCCATATTTAAATGAGAGATTTTGCGCATTTGGAATGGTAATACTGTAAGAAAACTGTGAAAAGACTCGCAGAAATGTTGCCGTTTTTATGGTATGTTTTAGTGATGGGTATAGGCTACTGTTACACTGAATGAGCTGGCAGTGTATTATGAACTGTTTCACTGGATGTCTCAGTTCTGCCAGGAGTTACAGATGTTTGTCAGGACTGAAATGATCATAACTATGCTTACTAGCTAGCGCTATGCCTACTCGCGCCATAAGTGTCACAAAAGATCACATTCCATTTGATCATGGGTTTTGTTTTTATAAAGTTTTGATTTGCTTGTCATTCACTGTTTGTTATAATAGACGTTGTAGCCTATTGTTTGTTTGATTCAAATACTAGTTACTCTTGTATTCTGTAACATGATTTGCTTCATGATGAAAAAAATGTGTACTGTTCATGATGTAGCTATCCACAAATTACCTTCTTGTGTATTTTGTTACATAGTACATTAGCCCCCATTATTACGCAAACATTCAGAACATTCAGTTATGGATATTCCAAGCACACCCGTACTGTCTTCCTACAATGACAGCTGTCATTTTATCGATTCTGTGTCTTTTAATACCTGCTTTCCATTTGTACTAAAATTCACCCACAAATACCATTCTCAAACTTACTTTTGGGTTTAGTAAATCACTTTACACATGGTAAAGTAATCTATTTGCATGACTAACTCCCACTATTTTGTGAAATAATGTAGAGACGTCCATTTTTGCATATTCAGGCTAACCCGCAAAAATGAGAAATTAACATCTTTCAATTTTAGCCCATGCAATCTGCTTTACACCTCGTTAGTTATTCACCTCGGACGACTTTTTGTGGGTGCTAACAGTTTTACACATGTTTTTGTACGCGCAAACCTTTAGTAAATCGATCCCTATGGGCTCTATCTTGACGATCTTAGCGCATAGTCTCAAACGCATGGCTCAAGTTAATTTAGGGCGTGTCCAACTCCCCTTTTGCTAGTCAGAGCATATTTTGAGCGCAAAGTAAGGAGCAAGGTTCAAATGGGCTGAACTAACCTCTTCATTAATTATAGGAGTGTCTTGGGCGTAACATGCAATAAACCAATCACAGTGTTATCTCCCATTCCCTTTAAAAGTTAACTGCATTTGCACCTTGGTGGATTGCTAATATAATGGCAAATTTAATTAGACTGCAAAAAGAGCAATTTACAGCTGGGGAAAGTGTGCGACAAGGAATATATGGATCAATATTAGGATCAATATTATTCAGACTAACCATTATGACGTGCTTTCATATACACAATAATAATCTTAAAATTGGGGTTTAAGATGGAGGTTTGAGAGTTACTTCATCCTGGCATATTGTAAGTGGATAGTTTGGGTAACCTTGGGGAGAAATGAACTAACTGATGGATCCTTAGCCTCAAGACACCTGCCAGAGTTGCATTGTGGAGAATGAAGGTGAACAACAAGGTTATTACCTGAAACCAACAAAATCAGTAAGAGACCAGGAATCTGAAGTGGTTGAGTTCCATGAGATTGGCAGTTTACCTAGCTTATTGCAGCGATTAACAGGATTCCTGTTTAACATGAAGCTCCCAACCATTTTTTACAGGGTCTTAAACTCAGATTTAGAGAAGGCAGTGACTACCTTTCTTAAGGAAAATGCGCAAAAAAAGGATGGAAGTGAATATGAAAATGGTGTAGAATTAAGCTGATGAATTAAAATGCTATTTTATTTCAATAAAATGGAAGAACCTGGAATCCACTCAAGTTATATAACAAAAAAAAAATCAGGTCACGGTTCTGAAGAACGCAACACCATTCATCTTAAATTAAAGTTTAATTCGTGGGCAGATTGTCTCAGTTGGCCAGTTGTGGCTCGGCAAACAAAATCAGAGTTGAAAACACTCCGTGTCCGTCGTCATCGGTATTCTCCTTCAAACATCTTTCGCCAAGTGAAGCACTTACTGGAAGTATTCATCATAAGATCATCTTCAGCAAGACATCTTTAGAGCCGAACATTAAACGGGAAACGTTACAGTAGTTAAATTTGGGAGGGCTTGGCAGAAACGATGCGAGGCCTGGCAGAATGGCGCACCAGGCGTGAAGGAGAGGACGACACTCGCGTACCGCAGCCCTCCCTCCCTCCCTCCCTCCCTCCTTTTACCGCCGTATATCCCTCGCTTGTCTTTTGGTCTCACTCTTTTCTTTTTCAGGGAGAAGTGGGAAAGCATCTGAAAGTAAATGTGACTCTTTTTCATGTAGGGCTCATTCAGGAAGCGCGCTAAAAGGTTAATTGACTGCATAATCAGCTTAGCACAAGTGAACAGGAGCACTGGGGGGTGCTGAAGGTTGGTGTTGGTGGGGGGGGGGTTAATATTTGGAGTTCCACAGGGGTTGGTATTGAAAGAACAGGTGGTGGGGGTTGTGGGATGTGTGTTTGGGGGGGGGCTGAGGGAGGGGGGCCTGTGGGGGGTTGATTGATGCTGTGAAAAGGTCACCAGCATATGCCTGTCTCTGAACTGAAGGAAGAGCCGACCCTCACCAGAAATTTATCCAGAGCAGGCTCTGGGGCATGCTGGGAGATGAGTGAAAACATGATCTAATGAATGAGAGAGCGAGAGAGAGAGAGAGAGAGATGCAGTTGCTGACATGGTGCACTATGTTCCATTGCATTACACTGCATTATGTCTGTAATGGACGCTGATCTGGAGTGATTCCCTGTGCAAGGCTGTGTTTCCACAACCCAGCATGCAGACCATACCCTGACTGTCTACAACACATAATTGACAAGGTATTTCTCATAAAGGCTTTACACAGCATATGTAATGCCTTCATAAACATGACATAATGGCTTCATAAATCATACATAAGCCAATGCCATGCTTCATCAAGGGTGAAATAACACCACCTTATGCAACATGTTATGCCAAATGTGACATAACCCTGTCACGTCACCTGGCTAATGGCTAAACATTGAACATTATATATTATAATTAGTCTCCTTGACTCCCATTATAAAGGGTGACGTAAAACATGCTTATGTAGGATGCTAGGCTAACCATGACATAACACATGATGTCACTTGGGCCCAGTAGTTCAAAACTTTTAATCCCTATCCGATCAGATCAGATCAGATTTTGTTCCGGTATTTCAAAGCAATTCAGGATGGGATCACCTTGATCCAGATTCAGACATTTCAAGATTACCAGATCCTGAATATCAGTGCTTTAATGCTACCTTGGATATGAAGAACAACATAAGGAAGACAGAGAGTATAGTAATTTAGAGCCATTTATTAAGGATATAATGATTAATTATATTTTCCAAGTACATAACACTTGCTTAAAATCATAATGGAATTGTAATCAAAGATAAGGAATCTAATAGGGTAACAATAAGGTTCACGGATCCTCTTCATTGAAAGGCAGCTGCAGAGCAGAAGCATCAAGACGTGGTTTCAGTTCCATGGCCTACACTCCCTCACAGATGTGCTACAACAATGCCCATGGGAGAACAAGGTGTGCCATTAAGAGCCTAAATAGGGTACTGAAGAGGCGCTTTGCGTGCCTAAACTATCGGCGTGTGGAACCACAATGAGCATGCAGCATAATACTGGGTTGTATTGTGCTACACAATATCACTACCTGCCGCAGAGCCACCCTCTGTGACATCGATGATCCCCCAGAACCCCTTGCTCCTGCTGATGATCCAAGCCCACCTGGAGAGGAGAGGGCATTTAAAGGGCATTTTCATCAATAAGTACTATTAGCTATCGTGGCACACTTTTAATACAAGAAATATGTATTGCCATTGTAACTGGAGTCAAGGAGTCTAATTATCGGATATAATGTTTAGCCATTAGCCAGGGGACATTGTTATTTATGTCACATTTGGCATAACATGTTGCATAAGATGATGTTATGAAGCATTACATTTGCATATGTATGATTTGTGAAGCCATTATGACGACTTTATATATGCTATATAAAGATGAGAAACAATTGCAAGGTACATGTCTACATCAGAATAAGGGTGAGCACATGACTAGCATGCCAGGGCTTCCCAGAGCAATGAGAATACGTGGTTCTATGCAGTTTTCACACTAAGCCTGGAATTGCCTTGCATCTGATAGAAAGTGTGGCCTGTATCCCTCTGGACTAGAATTTATTACTTCAGGTCTTTGATCTCTGCAGTGACAATGGAAATTATGAACCTTGTAAATAACCGAGGCAGTGCAGAGCAAAGTCAATAAAGCAGCCCAACGACATGTCCTTCAGTGAGAAACTTTTCACAATGCACTGAGAATATTGTGACTGGACTGGGCCTAACGGCACATTGAACAGTAGTCTAAGGGTATGACACCGTAACGAGAATCGAGAGTAACACTGGCGTATGATGCTGGCAAACTGCCAGAATAATTACATTGCAAGTGCCGTGCAACCAATGTACTATGTAATTACATCTTGTTACAGTATTTAACATGGACCACAATTTATGGTTCATGTAATTGCGTTATCTTTATAACTCAGGCCATACCCATAATCCAAACCCCAATCTCTCTGCCACTTGACTTGAAACCTAAAATAAACCACAAACTTTATCTCCTACTTACTCCACAAAGCTATCAATGTTGTGTAATTACAAACGTTTTCTAACAGAGTTCTGTGGCATTACAATATGTATGTTGTATTCACTGCATTAACTACACTATACTGCTATTGTAGGTTACACAAAACAAAATAAAAAGAGGGAAACCAGAAGAGTCAGTGTTGTGCAATAAGATGAGGACAATTGCAGAAATTGGGACCTTCCCTCCAAGGGCTACTATGACAATATTTGTTGTTTTGGCTCTGTACTCCAGGATAGTGGATTTGTAATGAAACCATGAATATGAGGTAAAGTGTCAGCTTTAATTTAAGGATATGATCCATGTAGGAATCACAGCCCTTTTTCATACATAGTCCCTTCATTTTAGGGGACCAAGAGTAAGTTGACAAATAACATAATCTTAAATAAAGTCATCATATCTAGTACTTGGTTGCAAAGCCTTTTCATTCAATGACTGCCTGACATCTGCCAAACATAGACATCACTAAACGCTGGGGATCTTCCTTAGTGATGCTCTGCCAGCCCTGTACGGCAGCCATCTTCAGTTCCTGTCTGTTTTGTGGACTTTTTATCTTCAGTCTTGTCTTCAGCAAGTGAAACAAATGTTCAATTGGATTCAGGACGGGTTATTTCCAGTCAAGAAAATTCCACTTTTGGCCACTAACATCGGTTAGTGTGCCTGGGGTCATTGTCCTGCTGCAAGGTGAAACACTGACCAAGGCATTTGGGTGCAGATTTACTAAAACTTTTAGCATGCGAAAAACCTTTTAGCACACACAAAACTAACACAACCAATGATTGGTCCAAAACAAATACCATGACCAATCATTGGTCATGTTATTGGTTTTACTGTGAGGGGAAGCGTAAGGTTCGGAGAATCAAATGCGACCAATAAGGATTTCTAAAAGCATATCTAGAGAAAGATACGCCACAAAACGCGGAATAATCCGCACCAGGACTGGGAGCAAAACTTCCCTAGCACAAAGCAAAACAAAACAACCTCCAAAAACTGAGGCGATCTCGATAAACAGCGAGAATAACTAACATAAGAACCTCACGCACTAAAATAATTAGGTGTAACAAGAGGTAATTAAACAAAACAAAACTCAAAACAAAAACGAGTGAAGGAAAGGAATAGAAAAGAAAACCTGTTAGCCAAAGCTCTTGTGGAAAAAGAGCTGAACACAACTGGCAACAGGTAAAAGAATAAATAAAAAAGAAAGATTGGAAAGGAACGACAAAACCAATCTAATCCTAAATCTTTATAACCGGACTTGTTGCGTTTCCTATTAGTAAGAACCAGAAATGCAGCGACCGAAATTCCTATACCTTTACCGACTTCGTATGTCAACATAGCAAAGACAATCTCGAAGTGCGGAAATGCGGAAGTCCTGAGGTATTTATAGCCCGCAGGAAACGCGAAACAGGTGAAGGGAATAATTGTCGGGCAAGACGCGAAAACCGGAATGGAGGCGGAAAAAATCCGATAGTGTCTTGACGACGCCAAAAAGGAAACCAAAAACGTCGAAAAGCAAAGGCTGCAAATGACCATGACATGTACGTGTGCTAAAAGGGCATGCACAAGCTAAAGGTCTTAGTAAATCAAGCCCTTAGTTGGATCTGAGCAGATAAGATGTTTCTGTACACTTCACAATTAATCCTGCTGCTGTTGGATCATGAGCAGTTCTTTTCTCCATACGTTTCTCTTTCCATCACTTTAGTTCAGGATAATACTCAAGAATTTGTTCCAGAACTCCGTTTTTTACATGTACTTTTTAACAAACTCTAACCTGACTTACCAGTGGTTTGCATCTTGCAGTGAACCATCTGAGGTTATTCTGGTGTAGTCCTATCTTCATTTTAATCTTTGACACATCTATGCTTACATCCTGGAGAGTGCATGGACTATTGATGCAACAATACACAGCTGCCCAAGAAAGCATGAGCATCCAATTGTCCAATTACTTTTAGTCTCCCAAAATGGATTATGGATGTAAAGACCTGAAAATTAAAAGCTGACTGCACTTTAACCTCAATAACATTCACTTTAATATTGTTTAATTTTAAATAACATTTCAAATGTAGTTTTCAGATTTTCACATTATTCAAGTCAGTATTTTACTTGTAAACATATGTTCTAACAGTACATTCCCAAAGCCAAAATTTGTTATTTATCAGCAGATATTTATAAATAAAAGTGAAATTTGCTGGAACTCAAATATGCTGCTTGCATAAGTAATCAAACCCCACATAATATTTTCTAGAGCCATATTTTTCTCCAATAACAGCTAAAAGGTTATTTGTGTTAAGTATCTACCAACTTTGCACATTGTCTGGGAGGGATTTTTGGCCTTTCTTCTTAGCAGATTTTCTCCAGGTTGTTCAGGTTGATGTTTGTGTCCACAGTTTTCAAATAAATCAAGAGATTATCAATGAGATTGAGATCAGGACTTTGACTGGGCCACTGTAGGATATTCAACTTTTTTGTTCATTGGCCACTCCACTGTTGCTTTGGCCTTGTGCTTGGGATCATTGTCCTGCTGACAGGTGAACTTTCTCCCGTGCTTCAGTTTTATAGCACGCTAAAGCAGGTTCCTTTGCAGTATTACCCTGTGTTTTGCTCCATCCATTCTTCCTTCAATTTTAACTAGATGTCCAGTCTCTGCTGATGAAGAACATCCCCAAAATATGTTGTTGCCGCTACCATATTTCACTGTAGCAATGCTGTTTCTTGGGGCAGTGTCAGGTTTGCGACACATCTCATTCTTCCCACATCTTAGCTGAGTCACTCTCATGCTTTCTGGAAAACTTTTGTTTTGGTGTGCTTTGAGTTCATTTTGAATGGTGGCTTCTTTCTTGCCACTCTCCCATATAGACAGAGCTCTTGATACTTGCTGACTGGGGCACCTTGACTCCACTTTCAGCTGCTGAAGTGGTTGTCTGTCTGTCCGTGGCTTCCCTCACAACTCCTTCTTGCTTGGATGCTGAGTTTTAAAGCACAGCCTTTTCTAGGCAGTGCCTGGGTTGTGTGATGCAGCTTCCACTTCCTGACTATTCATCCAACAGTGCTCACTGGGATATCTGAGTTTGCACACAGCTCCAGTTATGCCCCTCTGCAGACTGCTTCGGACCTGTCCCTCCTTTGGTTTATCCTCCCGACTTCACGCAACCGGAGTCCCAGATGCATCACCCCGCCCCTTTGAACTGATGATTGAACTGATTATTGAATTGACTAGTACCATTCCATTGACCATACCAGTCCAACTTTAGTCTAAACCGGGCCGGCCAGCGAAGGATGGGCACCCACTCTCTAGCCAGGTTCCTTCCAAGATTTCTTCCCACTGGGGAGTTTTTTCTCGCCACTGTTCAGTGTTTTTTCTCCCCTACCGGGGAGTTTTTTACCTCATTTTGCTGGTTGGGGGCTAAGGCCTGGTTTTTTGCTCAATTTTCCTTCTGTTTCCCTGTGCAGCGTCTTTGTGACAGTTTGTGACAGTAAAAAGCGCTATACAAATAAAATTTAATTGAATTTAATTGAATTGAATATCTATACACTTGTAGCGAATATTATTTTGTAACCTTTTCCTAAGTCGAGAATATGTATTACTTTATCTCTATTTTCATATTTATCTCTATTTTCATAGCATGCTCTTTGGTATTCATTTTCACACCATTCCTTTAGATTCCTAGCCTGACCAATATCCTTAAACAGAGTGGGATTTTTATCCAGAAAATGTGACTGTTATTTTAATGGTTCACAGGTAGAGGCCTATGGTTAGGTATTTTCACTTGTGTAAACGTGGAGCTTCCAGAGAACAGGGGTTGAATACTTATGTAAACAACATATTTCAGTTATATTTTTTCATGAAAATATTTTCTAACCGAAAAACCACTGTCACCTTATTCAGTGGTAATTTTAAATAAAATATCACACATAATAAAATTGCGGGCGGCACGGTGGTGCTGTGGTTAGCACTGTAGCCTCACAGCAAGATGGTACCGAGTTCGAATCCCGGCCGAGGGCCTTTCTGTGCGGAGTTTGCATGTTCTCCCCCGTGTCCGTGCGGGTTTCCTCCGGGTACTCCGGTTTCCTCCCACAGTCCAAAGACATGCAGGTGAGGCTAATTGGAGACTCTAGGTATGAGTGTGTGACTGAATGGTGTGTGTGTGTGCGCCCTGTGATGGATTGGCGGCCTGTCCAGGGTGTATTCCTGCCTCTCGCCCAATGCATGCTGGGATAGGCTCCAGCACCCCCTGTGACCCTGACCAGGAATAAGCAGGTTGGATGGATAATAAAATTGCAATGTATCATTTGTAATAAAGTGGCCAGTAATAGATACAGATGGGTGACATTAAAGGAAAAACCACCATAAAGTGTAAGGTGTAAGCTGTTGGGCCACCACGAGCCACCAGAACATAGATAGATTCTACCTCTAGTCTAGCATAGATTCTCGTCTGAAACTCTACTGGAGGGATGGAACACGATTCTTCCAAAAGATATTCCCTCATTTTGTGTTTTCATGATGGTGGTGGAGAGCGCTGTCTAACATGTCGGTCCAAAATCTCCCATAGGTGTTTCATCCTGGAAAAGACCACTCCCATCAGGGTAGAAATATTAATCATAGGATAAAGGTCATCACTCAGAATAACTTTGTATTGATTTACAGTGACCCCTCCCTCTATGGGGACAAGTGGACCCAAACCATGCCAGCAAAATGCCCCCAACAGCATAACAGAGCCACCGGACCCCCTCACTGTAGAGGTTTTTCCCCTTAATTTGTCACCCGTCTATATATGCATATGCATTTACACAGCAGGCACACAAAGGCTGCAAATCTAGAGTATTGGCCCAGTCAAAACACATGGTGATGCTATAGAACTGAAACTATGAAAATAATCATACTTTACAACTATGTAATGAAACCATTGGTCTATGTACACTGCCTGGCCAAAAAAAAAGTTGCTGTTGCACCTGATCTCGGCCAAAAATGAATGCAGCTCTGGATTGTGACGTTGCATAACGCATGACGAATGCACACAGTAATCAAAGCTAAAGGCAGTCCAATGAAATATTAGAGTGTGCAACTTTTTTTTTGGCCAGGCATTGTATATAAACCATTAAACTGTCCACATAATTACAAAAGTACAAATAGTAAAATATTAATAATGCTTACAGTATGTTTTGCTACTTAGGGAATTTTTCTTGGGCCCCTTCATTGCAGCTATATTTTTGAAATTATTTCCATTATTAAATAATTAATTTTTATACATATTACAGGTTTTGAGTTGTAGTATTATTGAAAAGAATAGTAAATGTTCCTCAACAAAAATTGAAAGCACATGATGTATTTCTGAGCTGTACACTTTGACAGAAGTTTTGGTACATTTAAATTTTAACTGACAGTTACTTTTTCCCTGAGACCAGCGTGGTCCCTCTTTAGCTATTTACACATGAAGGCTCGTAATTCATCTGAAAGCTAAGGCTGTTGCATTGTGGGTGTTTACTTGATTTGTAGAGCTATATTAAAACGTGTTCAGTTCACAAACGGCTCAAACTGTTTTTCTTTGTCACCTTTGAAATATTGCTTGTTCCCCGTTCCTCAGCGTGTCGCAGACAGGGTGGTTAAGCGCAGCTTTAACGCATTCCCCTGCAAGCCAGTGATTGGCAACTCCTCACCCCTGTGAAACAACCTTGACCTGTATTGGTAGAATGGAATGGACAGGAATTTGGACACGCATATAAACCGAGCCAAATGCAATAACCTTGGCACTAGGATAATTATGTCGCAGAAATATACAATATTTACAAAGGAAGCCTGTAATCTGGTTGTTTGTAACTGCTTGTATGGAGAAATACTGTCACTGTGTTCCTTGATCCACTGGGCTTTTTTTTTACCATTGCTTCCTATTTATGTATTCATGTAGTCAAATGATTCTTGACAGCAAATTTGAAAATTATAGTTTGCACCTCTTGAAGCCGGAATTGTGTGGGATAATTGCAGCAGAGCAAAAGGCACATCATGCATTCAGGTTGATAACTTTGCGGCAGCCATTTTTCAAATGATATGGATACGCTTTCAAATGGTGCTGCTTCAGCCAGAGAGAACAAAGCTGTTGAGTCCCTTCTTAGTAGAGCACTGTTCTGAAGCATGTCTGATAATGAATTATGTTTTTCCACAACTAGTTTAACCATTCAATACAGTATGTGCCTGCTGTCACCGTGGAAGATTCTCACCATGTCATTCTTCCATAGCCATTTTAACTCAGGTGTGTTGTTATATGATAAGGACTTGGGGGAGCCACAAAAGAAGGATGTAATATGTACGATTGCTGGGTTGCTCTGTCATTTTTCATAACGCATTTAAAGGCCACTCTACTCCAGTGCTAGGAATTGGGGATTTCTAACACACTCTTCATCACTAGAGACTGTCAGATCCCGGGAGTGGAACTAATGTGGATACGTGTAGGACCCTCCAGCACCAGAGCTCTACTGTAAGAACAGTTAAGGAAGCCAGGAACCGATCATCAGGGAACCGGCTCATTACCACAATGCTGCTTGGAAGGCAGTCCCTAATTGAGCCATCTCAGCTGGGTTAAACTCAAAAGCCAGACATGTCTTTTGAGTCTAATATTGCATAAGACAGAAGAGTAACATGTAATGTGTCAACCACCCCCCACCCCCCCCCGCCCCCCCCCCCCCCACCCCCCCACCCCCTCTCTCTCTCTCTCAGATTACTGCGATGAGCTGTTGGTAGCGCCTCTGCCTCAGTCCTCCTTCGAGAGCTCATCCAAGTCGTCTGACAGTCACTCCCCATACCTTGCCAAGCTCAACAGCAGAGATGGTGAGTAAGATACCATTTAGTTATTTGTTTCAGAGATCTGTGATTTAAAAAAAAAAAAGAAAACGAATAGCTTGTTTAGGTTATCAGTGAACCTTAGGATAAGCCTTGAGGAGGCTCAGTTGGGAACACAGAAGAACAGTAGGTTTCCGGTTGATGGATATCTCCAGTAGCATTCGTTGAAATGCTCCCTGTAGACAAGGAAGCTACCCAAGCTACACTGTGAAGGCTGTTGCGCACACACTGAGAGTAGATTAATGGATAAAGCTCATCAATCTAATGGACATGCAACTTTGTCTGTAAATGCGAGTAACAAATCGTTTAAGGATTGCAGGTTTTTTTCCCTAAACCTTAGACACCAACCTAATTTTAACATTGACTGAAATAATGAAAAGAACAAAAAGATGGCGTCCACACTAGAGTGTACACATTTGTCGTGTGCAGACAGCGTCTTTTTTATTTTGCAATAAACTAGCTCTTTATTGCTCTCCATACACCGACTGCAAGAACTCTTTACTCCTTTTCTGACAGAGTGCAACTTTTTTTTCGTGACTTTTTACTGAAATGTATAAATCATATGTAATTTTTGCTTATGCGACACTCGTACTGAAGGGCGTAGCAGAATCACACATTTTAGATTTGGGCTTTCTTCACAGTACTGATGCCTGGATTAAATGAACATTTTGTCTTCAACTTTTAATTAAATGTGAGTGTTTGGTGAGGTAAGCAATCTGAACATTTAACTCACCGAACAGTGTGTGTATGTGTGTGTGTGTGTGTGTGTGTGTGTTTGTGTGTGTGTGAGGAAATAGATAAACAGTTCTTTGTTGGTGCTGCTCAAAAAATTTGTCTGGCCAAAAGAAAAAAAATTATAATAATAATAGAGTTCTTAGGAATAGCTTATTTTCTTGTTTCTTTTATTTATCACTTACCAACACAATGTTTTTGTACGTGAAGTTCATAAATAAATTTATACACAAAAGCTGGTTGAATCCTGACCAGGGTGTCCTCCTCATTTCAAACGTCGTTTCTTGCCATAGCAGGGCAGTCTGTGGTGTTCCAGAGCCTGTAGGCTTTTATTGAGGTTCATGGGCTGTGTTTGCAGATAGAATGAGAGTGTAACTCCTCAGGCCCTGTAGCGGCAGCACGGGACACTGCCATTCTGAGATGGTGAGAGGATGATGTCACCGCTTTTCTGCTTCAATGCAGCATGCTTAAGCACTGGTCACATACACAGCGCGTACAACTATATGCAAGTCTTTCAAGGTTTTTCAAGGGTACGGTACCAGTCATGGCTCACTGTGAGATTTTTGCACGTGCCCTTTCGATAAAATGTAAATGTAAACTATTACATGTTCCCCATCTAACTAATATATAGATTTAATATAGATTGCTTTAATTCCAAATCCTCCATTTTGACAACCTGTTTAACAATTTATTCAGATTTCGTGCCAATTTGTTACTTTACAGTAGATTGACGTATGTATGTGTTTCTTTAAAAGTTTTTTTTTTTTTTTAATCATGACTTGAGTAGAGTATTCTGGGGGGCAATTGTAACAGGGGTCAATTGTAACACAACTTTGTTACAACTGCCCCCAACCCTGAACACATGAAACTAGCTAGCTTGCTGGATAGAATCTCAGCTCAAACTTGTTTCAGATTGGTGCAATTTTATGGTGTTGCAATTGCCCCCTGTTACAATTGCCCCCAGAATACTCTACTACTCAAATGTGTGTTTCAGATGTCTTTTTCTCAGGCTCCTGTAAGTTATTTGCTTATTTATTTCAAACACCTCATACAGTGTGTGTTGATAATACTGTACTGCTACAGTAGTGTCATGTACAAACACTGTTCCTAAGCAGTGAACAGAGTTCTTAAAGTGCTTGCTCATTGTTAATCCATTCCTGTACAGTTCTAACACACTGGCATTATGTTATTTGTGTGAGTTTTCACTCATTACCATATATTGTCTTCAGGGCAAAACAAACAGCGCCATTATGAGAGGCCTGCAGCGCTGCTTTTAACAGCCATAGGGATCAATGTGTTCTTCAGGTTAGTTAAGTGTTCCAAAGGTGTCTGCTAAAGGCCTTCTCTGGAGACGACAGCAGCATTCATTTGTGCTGTGCACAGCACATTGCTCTCCTTGTTTCTAAACATTTAAAACACCTTACATAGTATTAAAAAAGACTTTGGTGTTAACTCTAGTCCTGTGGCATACCCATTGATGCTGGCTCTTGTTCCAACTGGTTAGATGGGGCCTTGAGCTGGTAATCAAATTCTGATTGCTATTTAACACCCTAATGAATTAATTTGCTTTAAGCCTTCTGTGAAAGACATGTTGGCGATATGCTTGCGCGAATCCCAATGCAAATAAGAGGGCTTTTTAATACCCATTTAATTCACATCTACCCCTTGAACAAATTGGTGGGGTGTTGGCTGAATGAAACCTAATTTGTTTTAAATTAATTTAAGACAAAAAACAACTAATTTAACAGTTACGTTATCATAAACAAATGAGTTAGACAAACTGGTACCATTGCCTATTTGAACAACAGCTGCATATGACCAGAAAGTCTGAAAAAATATTGTGATGCTAGGAAATATAAACAACACACTCACTCCTATAAAATCTTATTCAGGGGTGCTGAATCCCCCATAAACAGCAAACCGCTGTATATAGAAGAGAAGGAACAGCACGCCAATATAACCATTCAGATTTAGTATGTTTTTGGACACACACATGCTTTAGCACTCAGCCTTCCTCAGCGTGCTCTATACAGATTTGTGCAGCTCATTCTAGCTGGCGGTTCTGTCCACTCTGACACATGGTTGTATTTGTGTTCCGTGTATGGGCGATTGAAATAAACATGAGGTTCTAAGTGAGCCATTTTTGTTGAACAAGAACTAACATTACTATTCTAAATTCACATGTAGCTAGTAATATTATACAGTCTTCCTCCGACTCATGTCTGTGTGAGCCCCGACTTTCGGACTGAGTAGTGGCTTGATAGCATAAAACCGCAGCTATGTGTACAGGATTGGGCATCCCAAATTCAGCGGTGGTTTAACGAGCAGACTTGCAGGCACCCGATCGACCCCGTGGGGCCTGCTGCTGCTCAATGAGATGCTGTAATCCCGTCTGACTGAAACCCTGCCTGGCAATACTACAGCTAATCTATGTGCATTGTACAATTGCCTCTTACAACATTAACACTGACTATATAACAGTAACACAAACAATACTGTAACTCCCATAGGCACGAGAAGATGTTTTGAGCTCAAGGTGCTGAAAATCGCAATGACAAATTGTTTGCTATAACGCAACGGAGATTTTAAGTTGGTTTGTATAACTGATTGACCTTTGGTAGCCTATTAAATGTATTGCGTACAGATTTAATATATTAAATATACAGGAGCACTAACGATCAAAGAGGGTGCTGCAGCACCCATAACACCTCACAAGAAATTGTAGTATTTGAGCATTCCATGATCTGCAGGTTCTTAATTTTAGACGCAATGTTTTTTATCCTATGTTGCAAAGTTGTGGCAGTACCAAGATAAAAAAAATAATGTATTGCGTTGCACAGTTGTTGCATCTGAACATATAAATATATTTATATTTATATTTATAAATGATTTGGAACAAATTGTAGATTTTACTTTTCACATTGACCTCGTAGAGTTGTTTGTGTTGAATACCAGCAAAAAAGCCTGATTAAAATTTTTTTAATCAAATGTTCGTACGCAGCAAAATAGGAAAAAGTCTAAGGGGCTGAATACTTTTTCAACCCACTGTATAAATTTCAAGCTACATGATGTATTTAACTTCATGGCCTATTTGTTTTATCTAGCAGTCTGTCCTAGAAGGCTGTATGTGAGTTTTTTATTTTATTTATTATAACTGCATCTTACTTTCCCAAAAGCCGATATTGCAAAGTATACCGATATACCTGTAATGTTTAATGCATCACATTCTTTCATGGTCTTATTAATTAATTTTTTTTCTTTTGAAGTCCAATGGAGCAGTTGCCCCTTAGTTTTTACTTGCTAGAGGAATTCCATGACCCCTGACATCACGCCCAGTTGTTCCATGGGGCACCTCCCACCAAGGCACAACCTGACAGATGGTATACCTGCTTTTCCAAAAACAATATGGCATAACAACATGACTCTACATCAATCAAGTCACATGATACCACACCACAGATAACATTGTTACATTGATATGACTGGCCACCTTATTGCAGTAAGCACAGCTTCGGGGAGAAAGTAGCACTCGTGTTATCTTAAAAAAAACACAAACACAGTGCAGAAGGACACAGCTCAATGCAAAATAGGGTAATAAAACATGGCAGCAGACTCGTATATTCTGCTGTACAACAGTAAGCCTCCCGGTTCACTTTATTCCAGTTGTTCAACATTGCTCACATAAGAAAGGCGAGATACTATGCGACCCACGGAGACAGTGAACAATGAGCCACCCACACAATGCAAAGCAAAGATGTGCGCCGTGAATGCCTGGCCCATGGACTAAAAGGTTATCTTGACTAAGCAGAGGCCTTTTGCACAAGATCCACTCCGGGAAGGCGGCAATCGAACAGTCAGACTGGAATCAAAGCGCCCCTCACTTTCTTTGTGTGCTGTCTGCAGGTCCAGCGGCATGTATCAAAGGCTCAGACCTGCCAAAGCTATGAGCACAGCTGCCTCCACAGCACACCCCTGCACAACATTTCCCATCATGCCCCACTGTTCGGCACAGTACATTCCTTCTGTTACAGTTAGCTCTGTAAGCAAAATGTTTATTAACTGCAATGAATGTAATGTTATTTCACATAGCCCATGTGACGTATGTGTCTTTTTGTTCAATTTTAAACTGTGTGTAATCATCTAATGAATGCAATCATAAATGCTATATACTGTATATATACATATATATATATATATATATATACTGTATATGAGTGATCACCTTTATCCTATGATGAAACTTTTCTATCCTGATGGTGCCCCCATCCACCAGGCACGAGGGGTCACAGAATGGTTTTATAAGTATGAAAATAAATGTGAGTCAACTGCTATGGTCTTCGCAGTCACCAGATCTCAACTAATTGAACACCTGTGGGAGATTTTGGACCGACATGTTATACAGCGCTCTCCACCACCATCATCAAAACACCAAATGAGGGAATATCTTTTGGAAGAATGGTGTTCCATTCCTCCAGTAGAGTTTCAGACGAGAATCTATGCTAGACTAGAGGTAGAATCTATGCCAACACGCATTGAAGCTGTTCTGGAGGCTCGTGGTGGTCCAACACCTTACACCTTATGATGGTTTTCCTTTAATTTGTCACCCGTCTGCAAAGGAGAAACCAACATAACGCACACACGGTAATACACACACACTGGCACATGTTCACGTTTCAAATCATTTTTACCCATAAAACCATCGGTCTTGAAAATGAATGAATAAATAAACAAATGCTTAAATTGTATAACGTACATACTATATATAAGCAGTTTGCAAAGCAATTAGCCAAGATGAAGACATGCATGGTTGTTTTATCGCCACACCGTCAGTCCAGATTATAGCGAGTTTTATAATTGGGGGACTGGCCTGCCATGTGGGGAAAGAAAGAAAGAGAAACATGTTTAGGAAAGCTTGTTTCCTTTGTTGCAAACAAGCCGCTCTGACTCCAATACACAGCACACATCAAAGAGCTGTGATGTGCTCAAGGGGACGTGCGGCCTCTTTGTAAAACCAGGCAGGGCTACAGCGTGTCAGGCGCCGCCGTGTCCCACTGAAATAAATTGGCTGCTGAGTTCCCTGGACTCCCTAAGAAGTGTTGGCCAAAAATTGTAACGCATCAAATTGCCATATATAACTTGCTAGTTTAATAACTTATGTATTTAATCCGCGTCCTACTTCTTCAGATGCAGTCATTGTTAACATGTAGAAAGAGATTTTTTGATTGCAATCTGGAGGACCAAGGGAACAGTTAAATCTAAATAATAGAATTGGGCAACATGACAACATTCCCTCACACAGGGGGTAATTAATACATGGAATGGCCAGAGAAGCCAAAACCTAGCGGTGCATTTCTTCTCTGCTCCTCAAAACAAGGTAGTCATTAAGGAAACATAAATATTCCAGTTAATGTTTGGAAAAGAGTCCATCTAGAATTCAAAATGACCTGATATTATAATGTTGTTGAGAAACATGTACAACATAGATTCTGGGACTTAATAGAGTTGTTTATGGCTTAGCTATAGCTATAGTTGTACCAAACCGAAGAAAACCTTAGAATTAGCTACAGCCCCCCACTCGAAAACTCACCCCCTGTGATAACTCACCCCCTGTGATAACTCCTGGATTCGGGTAATTCTTGAAGTTGACTTCCAATTTACCGTGATTCTGCAGTGTTGAGTGGGTATGGCTCAAGCAAACTAATAAACACACACCATAAGGACAGCCTGTAAGTGTAGAAAAATACTGCTTGTCTGTGCTCTCAGAAATGGGAGAAAATTGCTTCATACGTAAGATAATGGGGGAGGGGGGGAGGGGGGGGGGGGGGGGCACTTGTTACAATTTAGCAACGACATCTCAATGTTTCTTTTGTGTGTGAATGAGAGAAAAATGTGTGTTCCATGTCCATTTAGATATTTTTCCAACCTAAAATGAATATTATTCTGTAATTGATACAGGAAATACTTTCTTATTGTTGTTAATTAAGTCTTTAATACTTTATTTATTTATTTTTTGATACAAAAATATTTATGATATACTGTATGCGCAAAGGGTATTCAGTATACGGCAGCCATTTAAAAAAAAAAATGTATTTACTTTTCTAGTGCAATATAACTGACCAACATGAAAATAGTGCAATACAAGTGATCAACATGAAAACACATGAGACAGCACAGGACAAGAGGGAGAAGTAGACTCAAACAAACCAACACATTAACAATAACTACAAACTACAAGAACAACGGAAAAAGAAAAAAGAAAAAAAAAATTTAAAACAATAAATAAACAAACAAGCAAACAAACAAAAAGCAAAACATTGGGCTTAGATTTCCTTACTGTAGTACGCATGTGTGTAAGTAGGTCTTTAATACTGACAAGGATTACATAATTTACCTTTGTTTTCATAAAAGTTAAGCTCAATTAAACCTTGCATTCATAAAAGGAAACAGCCTTGTTAGGGTATGTTGTGTGAACCTCAAACAGCTTGTATTTCATGTATTTTCCTTTGAACTAGAAATGGAATAATTTGCCTTTGGACCATCACTAAATCCTCTTTCTCTCTCAATTCAATTCAATTCAGTTTGCTTTATTGGCATAACATATTTTAACATACATATTGCCAAAACAATATATATCTTTCTACTCTCTCTCTCTCTCTCTCTCTCTCTCTCTCTCTCTCTCTCTCAAACGTTAATTAACCCTGTCTTTCAGAATTACAATTCTATTACTGTATATCTTCCAAGCTTTGTTGCTTTGCAGCCACTATGAAACAATATGTAGTCATTGGGTGTAATCAACAGACATTTGGTGTAATCTTTTCATCTCACGTGGCCCGTTTTCCCTCCCACAGGAGTGGGCGGGTGGGGCCCACAGCGGGCGGACAGGCACCCGTGGCTGCAGGTGGACCTCCGGGACCGGGTGGAGGTCACGGCCATCGCCACCCAGGGCCGCCACGGCAGCCAGGACTGGACGACCGGCTACCTGCTGCTGTCCAGCGACACGGGCCGCTCCTGGAAGCAGTACAGGCAGGAGGAGGGAGCGTGGGTGAGCCCCAGTTTCCCCCCCCCCCCCTTTCTTTTTTGAAAGCTTGCGGTCGTGACTAACCGCCGTGGCGCCGTGCGGCAAGGCGGCTATCGCGTAGGCTTTAGCTTGCACGGGCGAGCCCTGTTAGCGATGCTTTGATGACGCTCCTCCCCAGGTCCCAGCATTCCCTCAGCTGCTTGTTCTTATTCCTCATATCTTGTGATCTCTCAGACAAAACTCTCTGTACATTTCACATTTACGCCTCCTAATAAGATTTCTACCGCTATCAGTACTATTGGTCCACATTTCAGTGTCTGTTTTTTAGCTGCTTTGTCATTCCCTCCTGTGTGACATACAGTCA
Source organism: Synaphobranchus kaupii (assembly GCA_029718625.1). Taxonomy (NCBI): domain Eukaryota; kingdom Metazoa; phylum Chordata; class Actinopteri; order Anguilliformes; family Synaphobranchidae; genus Synaphobranchus; species Synaphobranchus kaupii. Next base: position 55,771,102 of record CM056384.1, on the reverse strand, counting down.
CTAATTAATCCGTTTGGTTGTAACACCGGGGCTCGTGTCACTGAGGTTGTGAGGTCGGCGCCCCTGTACTTCACTCACACTGCTCATTTGACCCATAATGTGAACATCATAGTGACCATGTGAATGGCTACTGACAGAAGCAGCCTTGACTGAGGGAAACGTGTGGGAATATGATGGAGAACGTGGAACCCAATTGTGTGTCGTATTGTAAAAATAATACCTGACCTGCGTGTCTGAATCAATATTGTATCAAGAAAAAACCTGAATGAATTGTTCATATGGTAACACATTAAGCATACCATTTTAAAAAAGTAATACGGAATTGTGTGTGCTTTTGTACATACTGTATATATTAAAACGTAAGAAATGTCCTACTTCATTCTCTGCATGTAGGCTTCATGAAATACATTGAAATGAGTGAGGAATTACGAAGGCACATGTTTTACGCGGCAAACCAGTGACAGATTTTTTGTTTTCCCCCTACATTTACCACAGTTGTGCTTGGAGCATGTACAGTATTGTGTTCCTTGCTACCTGTTCCCTCTTGGCCAGTATACAGTGCTGCAACTCATAAAGAATGCATTTCATTGGCTAGGTATGACAAGTGCATTTTTGTTCTGTGTTTTATAACAAGAAAGAAAATCAAAGATCAACCGGAACTGTGGGAAATGTTGCCAATTAAATGTGATTACTCAAAACAAACCCCATTGACAGGCATGTCCTGTAATTTTCACACCATTGCATTTGGCAGTACTTGTCAATTAGACAGATACAATCAATGATGAAAGGTTGGGTTGTACTGAGTTTCGTCTTTTCAGATGTGGAAGATAAGACCACGAAAGGATGACACGGGCTGTGCCCTGTAAAACAAGCGACCAAACACCTTCTTTTTTTTTTTTTTTTCTTTGCGCAAAATGAATGGACAGAATTTGCTAAAAAAAAAAAACAGAATTACTGAATACAGTTTAATTTTTGAAGTACTTGTCAATTAGACAGATACAATCAATGATGAAAGGTTGGGTTGTACTGAGTTTCGTCTTTTCAGATGTGGAAGATAAGACCACGAAAGGATGACACGGGCTGTGCCCTGTAAAACAAGCGACCAAACACCTTTTTTTTTTTTTTTCTTTGCGCAAAATGAATGGACAGAATTTGCTAAAAAAAAAAAACAGAATTACTGAATACAGTTTAATTTTTGAAGTTTATTTATTCGGCAGGAGTTGCAGCAAAATTTAGTGATGCAGAAAATTAAATAATTTAAATACTGAAGTCAATGCTGTAAAATTGTCGTCCTTGGTTGTTCCTGTTTTCAGAATTTGGTGTATTGAAAGTTCTTTTGAAATTCTGGGGAGAACAGATATCGGCCTTGCCCTGGTGTTCAGTGTTTGTTTTATTAAATGGTTTGTTTAAAGCATTTAACCTGGCATATTCATCCAGTCGAGATCTCATTCGCTACGAAAAGTACCATACGTGCTCTTAGTCAATAATACAAAGGCATTTCCATCAGTGCGTAGGCCCCTGCCAGCAGCAGCAGACACCTCCCGTTGACAGCACGCCCACCCACACGCACAGTAATTGGTTGCTCCGGCAATAGCCAGCCGTGGAATCTCATTATGGTCGGTTTAGCATGGAGAGGTTCTCACCATTTAGTTCTTACCAAGAGTGTGCATTGATTTATTTTTCCTAAAATGAGGGAGTTTGTATTTATATTGTGTGTATGCATCATGTTAGAACAGTAGAGGCGGCCATTTGCAAGCAGCTGAGAATGAAAAATTCCAGTTATGTGCCAACATCTATAAATGGACCATGTAATTCTATATAATATATTATAATATACTGTATATATATATATATATATATTTGAAGATGGGCTGCTGGCACCACTAGAAGCCCTTTCTGAATTAATGGGTTGAGGTGCTGGTCCTGGGGTATATTCATATGAAAATGCAAAAATGCCGCAACTCCCAAAAAACCACTCAAGAAATTTAGACATGCTGATGCGTTTTGACAGTGTCTTCCTCAGAGCATTCAAGCAGACAATGATCCCAAGCAAAGTTTACAATTATGAGGAAATTATTAATTGTCAAAGATACCCCTCCACAAATGTTCTCCAATCTCATAAAATGCTACAGAAGAGAACTCTGTAATGATGAGCTTACAAAGGGAGGGTTCACAAAGTCCTGAAAACATGGATGTGACCATTTATTTTTTGGGCAAATAAATGTATGATTTGAGAAAAGTGTTATTTTGGTTGATTCCATTTGGATCATTCGTAAAGTAGGCTACACTTTCCACAAATTTAAGAATCAAACATAGCCCAGTATTTCTAGTATGTATTTTATACAGTCCTTTTTGGTTCATATTTATCAAGAGTGTGAATTATTATGGATGGTACTGTATCTATGGCTTAAACATACATAAATATGTATACAAAGTACTTACAGAATTTGTTAAAATAACTTTTTTTTTTTTTTTTTCCACAATTCTTTCATAACCTTTTCTATTCATTTTGGCACCTACTGCATTTGTAAAATTGTGTAAGAACTCAGGGAAAATGTTATTCTTTCTTCAATACAGCACTCAAGGTTAAGAATGGGGCGCATTGCTGTTAACTGGAGGCCTAAGTCAACACAAGTGGAAATGCAATAGCAAAGCAAAAGCACCTCATCCAAAATTCATTTTACTGCTACTTGCCCGCATTCAAACTTCATATTCAAGGTCGGCCACCTGTGTGAAAAGAGAAACAGACTGCGGAAGCCTCGAAGCCTCTCACAGGACAGCGTGAATATACTAAAAAGCTAAGAAGCCCCGCCTCCCCACCCCTGCATGCTCCCACAATTTTCACTTTCCCAAGACTCCCATATGGAAACTGAGTCACCCCAGGGAATCTGCATGTTTTTCACAGAACAGTCTTGTTAAGGTACAATTATGTCACTGTTTCTGATTAAACAGTGTTTCATTGTGCCCTTGGAGGAAATGAGCCGTGGAATGAAGGTGGGAGTTAAATGTTGAAAGCTAAAGCACATCTGGCTACTGTTCCTGCGCCTCACCTGCTCGCTTTGTCGAGGCTCAGGTTTCTGCTGTGCACTACAATAGTGCCGTCTGGCAAAACAGCACGTATATAGTGATGCCATGCATATGCATTGCAAATCATGGCCTGTTGTATATTTACTTATTTATTTTATCTCCGGCCCTGTTTTCTCTCCTTTTGGTGATACTCAGTGCTACCTACAGGCCCGTCTCATTTCAGGCAAAGTCACCTGTCAGTTCCAGTGAGGAGGACAAGGCCGAATCCCCCCCAAATGTGTAATATATAAGCCCTTGAATCACAATGCTGGATGACTGCACCAATCAAGTGATGTCATAGGCTAATAGTAGGCACTGTTGGTAATGTTAATCCAAATAATGAACACAATAGCTGTGTCCATAACCAAGTATGCAGTCTTGGTCTTGGAGTGCGAGTCCAAACTGAAGTATGGTAGTACAGACCACAACTAAAGTGCCCAAATGCATACTCTGTTTGACCACAATTTTGAGTATGCATCGTTGCATGCTCCAATAGGGGGAAAGTCCCATAATTCCTTGTGAGAAAATCTTCCAAGAATGTTTTGTTGTATTGGAGGCAAGCTGCCTCTCTGGAGACCTTACATTACATTACATTACAATTATTTGGCAGACGCTTATCCTAAGCGACGTACAATATGTGCATATTGAAGGTCACTGACACGACTACAAAGCAGATCCGACAAAGCACAACTTTCTCACAACGTAGGAGCCATCCCTATTAATGAACATAGAACACGGTCAGCAATACATTCTTAACTATAAAATAACAAAAACACACAAGTTAAATAGAAAACAAGCAAAAAAAAAAAAAAAAAAAAAAACCTTCTTACAAGTGTTAAAGTTTAATGCTAACGTAATTTAGCTAGCTAGGTAGCTAGCTAGCTACATAACTGCTACAGCCAGGTAACCATGGCTTTAATAAAAATAACTATGCCAGACCCCTAGGCTGATATGATGCCTCTACTTTCATTCAGAGCCTCATCATCTCCCCAGGTGATAAGATACAACAAACATTATCTGTGCATGCTCAGATTCAACATTACAGTACTCAAAGTGTCTAGTGAATCATGAGGTGGTGGTTGTACTATAGACTTCCCTCTCTCACTTTTTTATCACCCCAATGTAACTCCTATCCACAGTCAACACAGTCCAGTTACGTAAACTGTTGCCTTTTTATTGAATTTCACCCCAGGCCTGCGTCGCCCTGCATTTTTTATTTTTTACCATAATAATACTTAAGAGTTTGGTTTCCCTTTCGCCTTACAATAAAAAATTTAATAAACAGTGTGAGCACTTGAATGCACAAAATATGCCATGGTTGTCTTGGCTGCGTACATTTTATGCACACATTCATCATCCTTTTCAGACATTTTGCAGAGAAAAACCTTCTATGGTAATAGTGTGAGGGAAAGCAGGACAGCTTAGTCGCTATGATAAGACTTTAACATGATTTCAGTAGCACGGGAGCTGTTTAACTGCACTGTGCAACATTCACTGTTTTGTCATGCTGGTCAGGTGCTTAAAGACTTTTCCACAGGCAATTTATCCTACAAGAAACATCCCATAGTTTCATGAGAGCATGTTATAGCTAAGCAGAACAGTTTACCTGGCTAGATTTTACATCCTGATGGTTTTAATGGAGACAAACTGCGTACACAAAGTTTAATTGCAAATGCCTGATTCTAGCTGCTGGCACATGAGCTCGGATGCACCATAACCCACCCATTTGCTTGGCCTGATTAAGTCATCCTTAGTGTTACAAAATCAACATGCAAACTGGACAGAAATGAACAAAAATAATGAATTAAAACCTGCCTTTTTAGAAGTTTTTCATGCGTCCACAGAGAGATGTCTTCCAGCAAGATAACTTTCCCTGCAATTGTGAAAACACACCTTGTGTAATTATAGACTGCAAACACAGCTCCCCGGGTGCTAATTAATTTACAGTGTATAACAGATTTCCCTCAAGTATGTCCTAAATCCAGGACTCAAGACCAATAGAACAAAAGACGGTGTAATGCCTTGAACAGCCATTTTAGTCATTTGCAGTGAATTTATCTCCCTGTTGAGTTTTGTCTCGTAGTGTCTCCTATGCCATTACACGCAAAAGCAATTTATCATTTGCATACAATAACCATATTTCTGAAAATATTAGTGTGAGTGAGAAAGTAATCTTTAACTAATGTCTTTAAAATCATGATCTGGATAGCACTGCTGTTATTCTTTACTGTTCAGGATGGGTAGTAACAGTGACACACGTGATAACATCGCAATTTGCGTCGAAACCGTCTGAAATACAACAGTTTGTATACCAAAAAGCCCACATCGAAATCTTACAGCTATAATTTAACAATGCAGCCACACTTTTTGAAGCATATTTGACATTGTAACGGTGTTAATTAGTACACATAAATATCCCAGCGGCCACGCATCGCGTGGACCTGATCGCAGGGCAATCGCAAAGATGGCGACGGAACTTGAGAGAATGGGGAGGGTAGATGGGTGCGAATAAAGGCATTTGTCGAGTAAGTAGCAGGGGCCCTGCACTGTGATCTCATCCGTGAGATGAGAGGTTGCGCTGTTTGCTTCACGCTGTGCTAAACCGCACTGTTTTAACTCCTTGGGGATTTGCGAGGCTGGCTGGCGGGCTGACCTTCGGCAGTTTTGGGGCAAGGTGGACGGTTATGTTGTTGTTGTTGTCGATGTTCAAAGCCTAGGAGAAATGAGAGCCACTGCTGGGCCTTTAGATGCTAATGCACACAGTCACCGCAGCATACAATTTTCTACCAGTTTCAATACTGCAGTGTCTTTCATGTACTGTGCAATTTTTACTTCTGAGTCCAACCTTTTCTGCAGTTTGAAATGCATTAAAACGAATGAATAGGAAGCACTATTGGCCATTTCGGCAATGGGGGCTAGTGTGTGTGATATAGGCTACATGAGAGATTTTCTATATTTTTGGTTTGACAAAGAACTCAAGACCCTGTGAAATGAATTCCAACGCTGCATTTGATAAGATTCGGGGAATCCCACGGGCTCAAATGCTTCCTGTTAAAGCTGACCACAAAGCCCGATTACCATTTTAACCAAAGCCTGGTGATGCAATGAAGCAAATTTGCAGGCTTCTCCGAGAGACTTGCCCCATCATTGCCCCACTGTGTGTCACACTAAATTGCTGTAGTTACCGCTCAGTTCTGAATTTATGATTATTTATGTATTATTTCAGAAAGGCATTCAGGGATACAGCCCAGCAGTGCATAAACTCGTTCATACACTTCATGCATTTTGATTTTAGTGCTTCATGCTGTAAATGTGCGCGGTTGAAATTGGCTCAAACGTCTCGATGGTTAGGGCTGACTCATTCAGTACTGTTTATTTACCCATCAACTGGATTCACTAATTGTATTAATGATACATAGTAAGATAGTTTGTCTCGTTTGCTTTATGTATCTTTTCTGCTGGCTGATAACTGGAAACTCTTCATTCTTTGTGTTTTGGTCCCAGTGAGAACTATGCAGATACAGAGCCCACCAGCATTATTGGCAAAAAAAGGTTATAGTAATGCAAGTCATTTATCAGCCTGACCTTACACTCAAAAATATGAGAAACATCTATTCTTTAATTTAGGTAAAATTATTAAAAGAAAATTTTTTTTATATTTTCTCAAGAAAACATGTCACAATTATTGGCAGCACTAGAAATCATAGAAATAGTTGCAAAGAAATCCTAATAGAAGTATATTTCCTATAACAAAGGAACTATATTTACTCCAAAAGCCCTGGGAACCTTGTTAGGATACATGGCATTATTGGCTCAATACCATGAGATTTTAGACCAAATCTGGCTGCCTCTGCCACATGTGAGGACCAAGGATTATTGAAGGATCTGGAGAGATTCTTTAAAGAGCAATGGTCTAAAATCCCTTGCTATGTGTACTCTGACCTCATCAAACATTACAGGAGAAGACTGAGCACCCTTCCATACTATCAAGTAGGCTTGTTAAGTAGACAGGACAAAAAAGTTGTTAAGTTGGCAAAATGCTCTCTAAATATATAGTATACTTTAAACCCCTGTATGATACACCTACTTCCGGGGTTCCAGGGTTCGCTGTGTATATTCGGGAGCAAACACAGGAACATTTTGGTCGCATAAATATGACGTGAAGCTTCGTTTTAAAAAATGAGGCGCAGCTTCGCTGACGTTTTCCTTCAAATACAACAAAAACAATTTTTTTCATTTTTCTGAGCATAGAAGACATTTGATAAACAATAAGATGAATTTAATTTTTGCTCATATTAATTGAGGTTGGCAATAATTCTGGTGGGCTGTACTGTATGTACAGGAGCGACCGTTGTGTGTCACCACTGTGTCGAAGCATCAGACTTCATCATGGAACATGTTGCGTGTCGGCTACTGAATTATATGGATATGACACTGGTGATTTATATAATTTTTAGCACCCTTTTTTTAAAGGAGTACACATGGTAGCTACTTTTCGTACATTTCGTAAATTTTCATCAATTGCTAGAAGTCATTCTGTTTGCATTTTAGAGATACTGATCTCAAAATTTTCAATATTTTCTGCTTTGAAATGTACATTATGAGGATGAAGGAAAATTGTTTTGTCCAGCTAAAGTGTTTGTGTGAGCTTTTATTGCAATGCAATTTTTAAAAGGAGAACATTATGTCATATATTTGTTTTATGGAATGCACAGTTTTTGTTGGTGTACAGCTGGGGCTCCATGAGTGTGCACATATGCAAGACATGGATCAAATAATTAATCATTTTTAGCCCTCAAATTAAAAAAAGATAAGCATTTGACCTAGCTCATTTGTTGTCCCTTTTTGTGCTCCTATTAATAGAATACGGGGTTTTGCTCAAATACATTTCACAATTCCTGTAGGTCCTAGTAATGTAACAGGGCTGTCTTGTTAAATGTGTAACTGTGAAATGTGGACAAACCTGTAACTGCAATAATGCTGTGATCATAATGCCCACATCACCCCCCCCCCCCCAAAAAAAAAAATATATATATACGGAGTATAATCACAAGAGCAAAGGCTATGTACGTCACCTGCTAGGAAACAACAAAACAAGGCCTTACGGGATGGCCTTAGTGTAAAGGCCTGGTTGCCGTGTTGCAGTGCCAGGGTCTATTCCTGACACCTTTCCCTGTCTGCTAGGCGGTGGGTGTCACTTGTAATGAGCTCTGTGCTTTGGAGAAGGCCACATGAGAGGGGAAAAGGGCTAAAAATACCAGGGAAACCAGGAGGTCGCTCTCAATGAGCCGCTAATGATCCGATTAAGTGAGCCAAAGGCCTGGGGAGTTCCTGGCTCCAAACGCAGCCCCCTGGGTGATTGCGCAGGTGTGGAAGTAATCAGGTATGATATGGTGCCATATAATATTCCATTTCAGGCCCTTCAAGGGATAATCATCAGAAAGATTTGTCTGGCGATAGCAGTGCCCATATGAATACATGAATACTTTTCACGCACTTAATAACATAAGCAGCCCTGAGCAGTTCAAACAGAAACACGGATGGCAGTTAGAGGTGCCTTTTTTATGTCGGTGACAGGAAATTTATGGCGAAGGCTTTTGTACAGGTCCCATGGGGTTCTTCTTGCGTTGCTTCTCAGCTGGTACAGCTAACGGTTTTAAACTCTGTACCCTGGAATCCCCTCAAATCTCTTGTCTCATTTAAATGAAAGTGAAATCTGAGATTATATTAATATAATTAATTATATTGATTACATGAAGTCATGTGACGTGTACAGTCAACATTCTTCTACGGATTCTCATTGCTTAGGTCATACTCATTCCTCTTATGCCCCCCACCCCCCCCCTCCCCATGCTAATATTTTCTCTTAGACACCCACCAAAGGCAGCTGTGGATGTTTAACCCTTGCTTTTACCCTGAGCTTCTTAAGTAGCCTGATGTGAAGTTGTTTGGTCACTAAACTTTAGCGCCGTTAGAACCGCGAAGGCCGGGCCACCACCGCGGGCGTGCGCATCAGGGGTGCATGACTAGGGAGTCTGTCATTGGAGAGGAAGCGCTTAATTGGCCAGGATGAATCCATTACGCTGAGGAGTGGCGGGACTGGAAACAGTGAGGCCGTTGTGGGTGAAGAGCTGTTTACAGCCTCTCTGTGAGTCTCTCTGCTAGGGCTCTGGCAGTGTTGGTAGAAGTGGCTAGGGAACTGGAATAGTAAACAGGTGGGCTGTCTAACAGGATAGTTAACCCCTGAAAATATTAAATTAATACCCAGCCATATGGCCAGTATGCAAAAAAAAAAAGCGATACTTAAGTGTATTTAAGTGGGTCTTATGCAGTATTCACTATAACTAATAATTAATCGCAACCATTGAGAAAAGGTCAACTGGTTTCCATGGGTCATTTACATCTTGTTTGGTCACAAATGCTTATGGCAGGGCTTATTCTTCTGAAATCACTGCCTACAATGTCTGAAAATAATCTATGAATTATGAAATAGAAATGCTGCTTATAAATAATATTGAAATAAATGCAAAGCTTATTATACAGTCAGACTTTTTTGGAATACCAAATTAAAGTAATTATAACCTATTTTTTTATTTCCCCAAGATGCTTTCCATTTCTCTCTCTGCATGAAAAATAGTAAAAAGGAAACATTCCTTGCATATAGTATGTGTGTGTGTGTGTGTGTGTGTGTGTGTGTGTGTGTGTGTGTGTGTGTGTGTGTGTGTGTGTGTGTGGGGGGAGGTCTGCTCCGGTCACCACTCCTTAAAGATAAAAATGTTAACCACATGTGAGGCGCTCTCACTATTCCTTTTAGAGACTATAGCTTTTGAGACACTGTACAGAAAGAGGACTGGACAGACAGTGCCCCAACACCAGCACAAAACAGCAAACCTGAGCATTCAGTGACAGGGACAGAGTGTGTCTGAAGCTCAGACATGAATAGGGAAATTGTTCCATAAGACTGGAGCTCTGTGGGAGAAGGTCCTGCCTCCCATTGTAACTGAAGTTATTCTTGGAACTTTCAAATAGCTAGCACCTTCTGAATGACGCAATTGTGGCAGAGGGCAAGAGATAATAGTCCACTTAGATATTGAGGAGCAAGACAATTTAAAGCCTTATAAGTTGAACTGAAAAAACAGGCAACTAATGAAGAGACATGAGCACTGAACTGATATTTGGTTCTTGTTTCTTATTTCTTGGTTCTTGTGAGAACCCTTGCAGCTACATTCTGACCCCAATTGGAGCCTTTTCAAGGTCAGCTTAGTGCAACCAGGTAGTAAAGGATAGTAAGGCATTACAGTAGTCCAGCCAGGGATTACAGAATCATTAACTATTTTTTTTTCGATATCCTTCAATATCTTCCACAATTTGGATATAGGCCTAAGCAAAAAGAAGGCCGCCCTTGTGATACCATTAATGTACACCTGAAAGAAGAGATGTGAATCAATAGTCACACCAAGGTTTTTAACAATCGGTGTAGCCATCTAAATTGAAACAGAAGTGTAAGAATTTATGGACACTGGTACTCTGCTCCACTGATTGGCACTTGTTCTCCTGTAATGCTATATGACCTTCATGGTGGAGCATAGTGGCTCTTTTCAATGGTAAAGGTAGCAGTGACACACCTCGGCATGAGTGGAATTTGTTCATTTCGACAGTGGCAGGAAATTCTTGCCGCAGAAGGCCTGCAGCGGTTGAAATGCATTCCTCTTCTCTGTTTTATGTGTTTATAAACGTCTGGGAAATTATTTGTGTTTTTTTCCTGCTACGTACATTTGACTGGTTCTACTGTGTTACAGCGCTAGGTGGGTGCTGCTAAAACTGCACTGTTTACAGTTAGTACAGAGGGATCACATATTGTTTCCCTTTAACCCTCATATCACGTTCACATTTTATGACGCCTTTTATTTTTGGGGACAAATTGACCCCAAAAGTTTAAACTGACACAACATTGTTTACCACTTTCTTTGTCACCTTTTGTGCGTCTCCCACTTGACTAGTCTTTTATCACTAAATATTGAAGATCTGTGATGAAACATTTCACACTGACCCGGAACATTATATGAGGGTTAAATATAGCTATGGCTTTTTGGGTGCATCCTTCACTTTCAGATTTAATTTTTCTAAATTGTATTCTTCAGTAACAGTGTTTAGATATAGTCCTTTGTCTAATTCGTTATCGATTGAAAGCGATTCATTTCGTTTCAATGCCCCCATCTTGGCATCAGAGCTTGATATTGATAAGCATAATTCTCATATATTCAGTTGACTGCAATGCATCTGGTGGCTGCAGAGTATCACGAGTGCATCCAATGAAACATATTGAAGGGGGAAATATCTATTGGATGAAGATTGCCGGCACTTTTCACAGAAAAAAAGAACAAGTTTGTTTTGGCTTGCAAAAAAGGGGAGTGCTAATCCACAGAAAAATACACATTTAGAAAAAAGAGTGTTCAGACAGCAACTCCCTCATAAAATATTTATTGAACCACACAACATGCTAATGCATTTCCGAGAAACTCCATAGCGTAAAGGCAAAGTGATCACAAACGGTAATATGTTATTAGGCATATTTATGATGTATTATAGTCATAATTTCTATATTTGGCTTCTATGATCATGTAATTGTGAAACTATTATTTTTATTGTTTGTCAACAGAATCAAATGTGTTTATAGTAACAATAAACTGTCTTTTATTTGTGTAACACTTGCCCATTCGAAAAATATTTATAAACTTAGTTATAAACTTGTTATAAAGTAATGAAAAGTACTATATTGAGTAAAATCATGCATCTTGAAAATCCTCATAAATATGTTTTCTAGTGTCATGTATTGGGAATCTCATGGTGACTGACGACTATCTTGTTGGACTCTGGTTGAAAAGGATATAGAGTATACTCTATTTCACAATGTTTCACTTTAATTGTTTCAGCCTTATGCACAGGTGTATGCATGCAGTGGATACACCTGTGTATTTAGTAATGGCCCTACAGCGTGAGAACATATTACTGTTGTGATCACTTTGTCTACGTCCTGAAGAAGCAGTTTATCTCCGAAATGCGTCTGCATCTTATGGTTCAATAAATATTTTACAAGGGAGTCACCGTCTATACCTTCTTTTTCTAAAAAGATTGTCTCACTTCTTTGTCTAGTAAACTCAAAAAGTAGTAGTCCTATAAACAAGTTTTAATAGGCCAAACTGCCAATTGCTAAGGCTTTGATGGAATGGTGTTAAAGAGAAAGAAAGTGGCCAATTTGATGTAATTAAACCAAAACTCAACCACACCCACAGGTCATTTATTCCTCTTAAGCCAACCTCTTTTACAACCGTGCTGCAAGGTGCGCTATAGTCTCTACTAGCAAAATTATAGGAGTTCAGTTGGGCACGCCTTAATTTTCAGCCGTTGTAATTGTGCCTTGACTGAGTTAAAATAGGGCCCGCTGGCTTCCAGCCAGTTTCTCTGGTGGGGATTGTGCACCACTTCTGCTGCAGATCTGCACACTTGGCCCAGTTGGTATAAGATGAAAACATTATGTAATAAAACTACTCACGTTTGGATCCAGATTGGATCTTCTCATTAAGGCGTATCAGTGACTGGTGTAGTGCGGCGGAGGAAGAGGTGATGTAAGTGACAGGAGAAAACCGCTCATCAGCAAGAGATGATATTCACCCGGGAAAGACTAAAGGGGAACCATGGAAACAAAGACCTCTCCCCATCCGCCCCCACACACACACACACACACACACACACACACACAGGACTGCAACTAATGACTAATCAAGAACATTAAAGCCCCAGACACACGACTGCTGATAACACACACTGACACAAACCTTATACAAATTCTGCGACCCACAGCCCAGGCAATTGGACTTAATTCAATGTGTCACATTTTATATAAATATCCTGTTTGGTTCCCACTTTTAAGGGCGGTGAAGTTGGGTGTTTGCCCTACAGACTTGAAGATGAGCATGCTGTTAAGTCAGTATAAAGCTGGGGGTCTTGAATGTACAGAAAGCATTGGTTTATACCACTCAAATGAAACGAGTGGGGGTTTTTGTACTTGTTTTAGACCTTGTCAGATTTTGTGGTATTTTGTATCTTTAAAAATAGTTCAGGTTATCGACTTTTATATTACACTTCGGTACATCACACAGCAAGGCAAACAGCACCTCCAAGAACTTCATCATCCATTCGGCCGTGAAAAGCATAGCCACAGTTCACAGGACCCTCATTTGGCAGGCTTCCCCCTTTCCACTGCACGCGAATTGAATTTCTTTTTTGCTCCGTTTGCTTAGACAACTTTGTAATGGATTTTAGTTGCCGCTCACCGCCAGAGTGTGCCGGCCGGTGAACCTTTCTCCCCTGCGGAGTTAAACGTGCCGGGACCCTGCCACCTCCCTGCCCTTGCTGGCGGAGCCAATGATATATCCCACAACAGAGTCCCTCTGTTCGCTTCCCCTTTGCATTCTGGAGGAATGATAGCGTTCTCTACAGGAAATTGCAAGAGAGGGGGTTTGCAGATCTAAGGGTTTCTTTCTTCTTCTTCTTTTTTTTTTTAAATTGAAGTTACGTGGAGGGGATTGGCAGGGGTTGTGATCAGACCAAGCCATAAAGCATGCATCCACTCTCATCTCCATTATCTCACACTTTCAGACATCTCTGTGACCTTGTGATCACACGTTCTTTTATATTTTCTCTTAAAAGTGAGTGAGACAAGATTACACCATTGAAGCAAAAAAAAAGAGAGAAAGAATGAAAAAGATTCCTGTAAGATGTGATTTGCGGATAACAGAGCAGTCTGTTACTTTCAGACTCGTTTTCTCCCTTTCATGGTTGAAGAGAAAAAAGCACTGTTCCTATACTGCACATTCAGAGATGTATATCAATTCCATTGTATTTTGAGACAGTTGACACACGTCAAATGATCCACCTACATAGGTCTGATTGAAATTAAGTTTAAAAAATAGCATGTTAAAAAAAAAACTATGGGCGTGAATAATTGTAACATACAGTATATTTTGGGGAAGAATATTACTTGTTAAATAAATCTTTTTTTTTTGTCCTATGCAATTGTATTATAATACAAAAATACAATTTACACATTGTTTCTGCCTACAATATAGCTCATTACCCATACTGTTTATTTCATACTGCCTATTATTCTCTTGTTTATGGGTGTGAATAACTTTGGAGGGCACTATATCAACATTGGGCAATGTGGATTGTGGAGGAATGTCCAGTAGCTGCTCCCGTATATCTTTTTCTGATGGAATAATTGGAGGATCTCAAAAGTATATTATAATTTTCCATAAGGACCGTTGTGTTTACTCACTAGAATGCACCTTCTACAGAATTTGTTTGTGAATCCAGCTCTCAGGGAGACGGCTACAAATTGAATGCCTCTGACTCAGAATACCCCAGCTTTCCCATTAGCCTCAGTAGGCTATTTGCATTCTTAGTGCAAACTGAGAGACGTTTGAATGCTAAAAGTACATGTGCAAGTCCTCTAGAATAAACCAATCGATTTCACATTGACATGTTCAATGTGTTGCCAATATGACGTATCATTTTCTGCTTCCTGACCCGAAAGGGGTATTGATCAAATTGCATTGTTCTGAAGGCCATTTTTAATTTTAACAGGCATTGGCAGGGTGCCTCGGTGCGCTCCGTGTTGCTGTTTTGTCATTTCACCTGTCAATTTAGCACTTCTTCAGATTCCTCCTTCTTTCCACATAATAAGATTTTGTAGTGTAGGTCGGCTATTGTCAAGATCAATGTCATTGACTCTGTCTGCTTATACGGAAATGGAATTCCGGGACATTGGTAGAAAACATTGCTCGCCAAAAGTCACACTACACGTTGGCAAAGGTCAAACAAATTAAAAGCCACATATGGACATCTCTCATACCCTTTTACAAATAGAAGGAGTGGGGGTGTGGTTTATCTGCGTCAGTAAAAACTTATTTCACAATCCATTATCCCCATGAAACATCATGCTTTCTTGTTATGAATCCCTCTCTTCCACATTCAAACGATATTGATTGGCCACGGATAATGCCACCTGCTGCAGTGATGGCATTGTCACAGTCCAGGATGGTAAGACTGCACAGGAATGCTAAGCATCTTGGAGAGCTTATTAATGATTAATAAAGCATTAACAGTGACACAATCATTATAAAATTGATTTTTTAAAAATACTATTTTGATAATTCACTCAGATAATAGTATATCAGATTTAAGGATACAATTCAAGATTGAGACATTTCTGCAAAGTTGCAAAAAGACTATGGGAATGGGAATGCAGAATGGTAGAATGCAGAACTACATGTGCACGCATGCATAACTTGTGCAATATACTTTCATAGCATGTTTACTAGAATTTATTATTAGTGAAATAAAAACATCCGCAAGGTTTTTGTGAATATAAATATGGACATTAATGCTTATTTATAAATGGTGGTAGTGCAAAGTGTTGCCAGAGTATGTCTATGAGGGCCCCATGTATCAATTATGTTTATCTCAGCTTTTCAAATACGTATATTAATTAGTTAATTGACAGCCTGGATCAAAGGATATGGAAATATAATTTAATGTTACTGTTTGAAATGTAGTATCAGTGCTGTGTGCTGGTGCTACTCCCTGAGTGTGTTCGTTTTAATTATGCACCGCAGAAGAATAGCAATGAGTCATTTTTAACATTTTTAACAAGTGCCTCCTGACATTAATGATTAGTGAGTTTTCCACTCAGGCCATTTCTCAAGACTTGAAGTCCCGTTTTTTTGTTGTCAGTTTGAGATTTTATTTCTCAGTACGCAATTTGGCAGTTCACATGACTGATGCACTTCTGATTTCAGTCATTATGCTGCTGACATTTTTTAAAGGACATATCTAAAATAGCATCACAAAAAGCATTTCTGACTACCACAAATTGGTGTATTATTTTTAAAATGATGGCCAAATGACTTCAAGGAGCTCCCACTAAAGATCATTCAAAAATACATCGTCTTAAAAAATAACATTAATGATAATATTACAAAATCAAAGGTGTAGAATAACATTTGGAGGTGCCTAGATGAATCACGAATGCCCCTGTTTGATACCTGTATCTGTTGACCTGCAAATATGTAGTTTCGGAGTCCAAAATCAAAACATGCAATTTAAATGATTCTTAATAAAATAATTGCATAACATTTAACCACGAGTCAAGCGGGAAAGAGAAGAGGTGCAAGACCCATTTTACTAATTTAATTAAGGTAGGATTGTAGCTTGTGTGCAGTCTGTAAGTACAGGACTGGTGATGTAGGCCCCACCGTACCGCAGGTTTGGAGAGAGACGCTAGGCACGCGGCAGACAGAGGCTGTTTCTGGGTTCATATCATTCCATCAATATGAATGCATTCATCCCCAGGCTGCTGGTCTGATGTGCTGGAGAAGCAGCATCACTCAGAGAGAGGTATGGGAATGCCTTTAGTGCCTACTGGCTTATTTCTCTCCCTCTGTTTCTTTCTCTCTCGCTCTCTCTCTCTCTCTCTCTCTCTCTCTCTCTCTCTTTCTCACTCTCACTCTCACTCTCACCCTCCCTCCCTATTCCCCCTCATAGCCATAGGCCACTTTCAGACATTAGCAGCATGTCACCATAAGCAGACTGTACCACACTACTTTTTTTTTCCTTTTGCATCCCTTGATTATTTCTGCGACTTTTATTCCAATAGTTCTTCACTAAAACTCTCCAGACACATTGAAATCCTTTAGGTTCTCTTTTATTTCCATTAATTCTGATTCATATTTAACATGTTGTATCTGAACATATTTTGCTCAAGATTTTGCTCTGTGTCGGTTTTATATTGCAGTGTCATAATGTGCTGTACGGTAAGTCCCCCCTGGATAAGGCTAACCGCAGTCTGATTTAATTTCAAAAGATTTGTGCTCTTTAACGGCGAGGCAAAGAAACACCCCCCCCCCCCCCCCCATTTTATTCCCCCACAAGGGGAAAAAAATCCAATATTTATATTAGTTCCCACTGTGGTTGTGATTTTCAGATGAAATTTATAGTTTGTTGCCATGGGGGCATACACTCTTATCAGTTCTTATTTGAATTCCCATAGCTTTAACCAGACTGTTGATAATGTCTTTGAAGTTAATGGAAGTGGGAGCGTTGACTCAAGGAGGAGGAAAGTGCAAGTTGTTGTGAACTTGTAAGAAATAACTGTAGAATACGTTGTTCTTTGTGTGGATTGATGCACAAAGTCTACAGCCTTGAATTATAAGGTGAAATAATGCACTTATTTTGTAAAGCTTTTTTTGAGGCTACTAAATTTTCCTATAGTACTCATGTCTGTTAATCCTGCTGAATACAAACAGGAAAGGAGTTACTGGTGGAGAATGTATGTGCCTATCAGAGAGTATTACAGTAACTGTGAAGTCTGCTCTGCCTTGCAAATGACTTCTGACAACCCAGATGGAGAGAGAGCTCTTTTTTTGTACCTAGAACAGTGGTTCCCAACCCTCTTTCTGGAAATCTATCATCCTGTAGGTTTTCACTCCAACCCTAACAATGCACACCTCATTCAACAGCTAGAGATTTCATTGAGCCGCTAATTATTAGAATCAGGTGTACCAAAGTAGGGTTAAAATGAAAACCTACAGGCAGGTAGATCTCCAGGAACAGGGTTGGGAACCACTGGCAAAGAACTATAATCTCGATATGAAAAAATGTATGCAATCTAGTCACTTTCTGTGACGTTAAGTTTCATGTATTTCTGAAAGGAAAAAGTAGAATGACCATTTAGCATTTATACCTAAATGAATTATCAATATGCATTTTAAGGTTAACCACAGAGCACACTCATTTTTCAGCTAGAGGGTATAGGTATTCTTCCTCTACAGTGTAAAAAAAAACTTATATTCTTTTCCCTGTTTGTTCAGTTACGGCAGTCAAAGACATCAATAACAAGTTTTGTAACAGCAGTCAAAATGGATCAATGCTGGCAGTTAAAAGAGTCCTCCTCTCTCCTTCACACTTCCTTTGTTTCAAACTCTTTCTTATTGTTTCACACCTTCTCTCTCTCTCACTCCATCTCCCATGCTTTCAGTACTCCATGTCTTCCCCAAACACCTACCAATAGCCATTGACATCAATAAGTACTCCACCTTATTCAGTGGGGAGTCCATTGAGGAAATCCTAATTGTGTAACTGGGTATGGAAAGTTCCAGAATGAAACGAGCCCTGAATGAGCAATCGGATGCCATATTGATTCAGTGTTAATCCCAGTGTCAAAGCCAGCGCTAATCCTCCTTTTTTTAGTCCCTTTTTCAGCTTTTAAACAACTATTCCAGATTTAGTCCAGTTCTTTGGTTTTATCTGTTCAATTTCATGTTCTGTGTTGCAAGAGGAACATCTGTTCTTCCAAAATGTGGGTGGTTTTTGACAGATGTATGCTTTCTCTTTGGAGAACAGTTGTCCACACATTCTCGCAACCAACGGATGCACCATGATGTCTTTAATCAAAAGTTGGGAAAGTAGCCAAATGGTTTTCCTTGGAGGGAAGAAATTGTGGAGGTTTGGTCATGTGAATATTTGATCTTGTAAGCCTTGAGATTTCAATATGATATTTATCAAATTTCACAATCTGTCATGCTTTCTGTCTGAAGAATCAAGCTTGTCGTGGCTTACCAGTCACATTAATGTCATATAAACTCTGCTGTCATTTTGTGTTAAAGTGCCCCATAGTTGACGTCTTCCCATTGTGGCATTTTCCCCCCGTCTCCATCCATTTACATGGAGAAAAAAATCATTTCATAATGTGAAATGTGTTCCCAAAAGATAATATTGCTGCACATGTCATTGAAGTATGGAATATTGCTTGTTGGTGCCTTTTTTCATGTAAGCGTCTATGTGGCAACCAAACTGCCAAATTGTTGACTGTTTTATGACTTTTCCTGACTTAAGACTGGCAGAGACCAGAGAATGCTTATCCTCAGTCTATGAAGATTCATGACTCAGGACACACATGTAATACTGCCAAACAAACTGGTTGAAAGATATGAATTAGTCAACAGCACTGAGAAATATGAATAGAAAAATATTGTTTACCTACTTTGATCTCATTGGCGTGCATGTTGAGTGACTGGAGGCCAGACTCCAACACTGTGCTCAGGTACAACAGCATCCCCTTTCTTTCCCATTGCTGTTTGTGATTCAGTGTGTCTGTGGTATTTATTTTTGATCTGTGTGTTTGTCTTATATTTTTTCGCTGAAGTGTATGAAATCCATTGACTGCAGAGGACAAAATAAATCTGTACAAAGACTGCTGTGCTCTTATTCTAACATCACAGTCATGAAATGTTAATAACAAATAGACAAGCGCATCTGTATGGATGAAACTTCTGTAAATATTGAAATTAATACTGAAATGAATGAGCACAAAACTGTAATTATGATATGTACGAATAGAATGCTGTGTCTAAACCAACATGCATTTATCATGGCGGTGGATATATAGATTTAATCAGCATCCTTATGATGTCCAAGCAATGGAAAATGTATATAATACTTCATAAAACTGTCAGGTTATTGGACTTAATTTAAAATAAACAAATGAATGAAAAATCATAATGAAACTTGATGGCTTCGCAGTGCTAAAGCTTCAACATTGTCATTGTCAATTTAATAAATGACAAATAGTCCATTGTCATAAATGTTTTAGACACTAGAATATGCATTGGTCATTAACAATTAGTAAAAGCTTTACTTGTAGCTTTAACTAAGCGCTTGGTGTAAAGTATTCTCCCTGCATATTGATGTTGCTGCATTGAAGTTTTAGGTCTGTTTTCTTGATTAAATGAACTGAACCATATGGCAATCCCACATGTAATGTAATCACCAAAATGCTACTGTATGAAGCGGAATAGCACCTCGGGGCTGTAAACAGAAGTCATTAAATTAGTTTTTCAGAATATTTTAGTAGAATGTGCTAAACACGCTGTACTTTATGAGCTCAGATACTTGCTTCTTGGATGGCTGTGCAAGTGCTAATTTTGTCTTTTGTATCTGCTCTTAACAACTAAATTGACCAATTTTGTTAGTTTGAGGCTTTAAGCTTTTTTTGTCAGTTAAACGATTGGCAGTTAATCTATGGTTGGGAAGGCTTTCCTGCCAAGAGAGCAACATTGAAGACTATGCCAATGGTGGGTTAAATCCTCGCTGTGGCCTTTCAGATTATCGGCAGGTTTGTGACAGCTACAAATGGTGTGCAGTCCGCAGTCCTCCAACACAATGAATGCGCAGCTCAGCTGGTGGACTGCTGAATGAGAAGCAACAGCAGGCAGATCAAGCTTTGGTGGCCGTGTGTGCTCTGGGTTAGTCTTGACAGAATTTTGTGAAGAGGAGCCTACTAATATAGCATTATAAATTAAATCTAAATTGTGGAGGGAAGTGAAAGTTTGAACATTAAATGTTAAAAATCAGTTTGACAAATGTGTATCCAGTAACCTTTTTGAACAATGCATATTACCATGTAGCTTTGCCTTGCAGAATGGTTTGACTAAATTGGGTTGGGCTTGGCCAGTACTTGGGCTGGGAAATAATTTAAGAATACCAGGTTTCTGATTCAGTCAGTGTTTGTCTTCCCTCTGGACCAATAAGAAAACCAATGCCGCAGAGCTGCGATGGGGGATACTGTGCTGTAGGAGACATAGCATTTCAGATCTGATTGACTGTTTCTTCATTTATGAACTTTGTTGGAGTGATTGCCATTATCCTAAGATGAAGCTCTTGAAGTGCGGAAAATGCATGTTGCAAAAGTGCCCACAAGCTGGGACTTCAATATGTAGGTAATTTAAAACAAAATTGAACTTTGGGTTGTGTAGTTACCTGGCCATGATATGAGTCCAAATGGTGGCAAAATATGTTCGGTAGTTGCTCTGTGCTCCCCTGGGGTGATAATCCAGAATAGAGTATTTGTCGCTCTCCATTCACTTTTATAGGGCAGCTTAAACGACACTTCTAGCATGTATACGAATGCGAACGAAGCAGATTCTGTCAATACAAACAATGATCAGTCCTCTTGCGTATTTTTTTAGAAAATGAAATGGCCCTTTCCTGGCTTTTTTGTATTTTATTTGGAACGTAGATCTGGTAGGTAATTCTTGCGCCAGAAATGGCATTAAGGTGCCGATGTGTCAGAATTGGTCCAAATTTCCACGGAAGCACACGTAATAGTAGTATAGTATCTATGGTAAACAAACCGACCTGCTGACATTTTGCTAGTCTTTTCTGGTAGCTTGCTAACAACATTGAAGAAAATAGTAATTTTAGAAATTATTTTACACAAAAAAAAAATACGTAAGAGGACTGGTTATTGTTTGTATTGACAGAATCCGCTTTGTTCGCGTTTGTATAAGTGTCATTTTTAGACCGCTTTAGCTGCCTTATAGAAGTGAATGGAGAGCGACAAATACCCTACTCTGGATTATCAACCCAAAGTTCTGCCAAAGTTAAATTTTGCTTTAAAATAAAACTCATTAACTCATTGTTAAAAAGGGTGGTCTTTTGTAAGTATTACGTGGAAAAATAGGAAAAAAATAGTGATGCATATCTCAACGCAACTTCCCTCCACAAACCATGGCTATGTGTTTGCACTGTGAAAACAGCCCAGTTTGGCACTTTTCTCTATAGGCAGAAAAGAACAAGCCATTTCACATTTCTGTTTGGGGTGATTGTGAAAATAACAAGTGCTTGAGTGATTTGATGGCTGTTTTTACAGTCCCATTAAAATGAACTCATAAAATATTGATTTTACATCCAGTTTTGATGAGCATTTATGAATAAAACACCACATGAGGTTTCTTCTAATATTAGTAATGGTGTAGGAATTGCATTACATTTTCGGATTTTCTAAGGGAATAGCATACATTAACATATTTTCATAGAAAATGTTTCTTGAAGAATATTGTTCAATATAATATATTATAATTTAATACGGTGTTTTAATTGCAGAAGGGAGGGAAATCCTGAACCTGAAACACAATTTTATTTTTAGTTGATTGGGGATTGTCTGCTTTTGTAATCAGCTGCCAACTGATGGTGGCTGCATTCAGTGAGCCGAAGGAGAGAAGAATAAGGGCATAGCTCAGTGTTCAATCAACATTTTGTCCTTAAAGGGATAGTTCGGAATTTTGGACATAATGTCTCAATTACGACTTACCCATGATGTAGTTGATTGATGGAAGCCATTTTCAGCTAATTCCATGCTGTCCCTTCTTTTGGACATACACACATTGCTAATGCTAGCGCAACTCTAAGGTAACGGTAGCATCCACTACCAAACGCATTTAAACACTCGACAGTGCACCCAAAGCAAATAAAAAACGACGCTAGTCTCAAGCTAGTACTGTTGACAGTTGTAACAACAGGTTCACAGACTCTCTGGCCATGCCAGAATCAGCACACTATTGAGTATGCCAAGCTGTTCAGTGCACAACAAAACAGTGAGCAGTAGCTATACAGCATGCTAGTATCACAGTAGGCTACTACTAGGCAGCTAGATAGGGCTCTGATTCTGACACATTCTCTCTCCCTCTCTGTGAGTTTGCTCACGCCTCCTTCAGCGTGACTTACCCACCCACTCTAGTTTGTCAAAAATGAGGAAGGGCAGAGGTATACATGATTTTGATGTATACCTCTGCCAAATTGGTAACTTTCGCTGTCAATATTTCGGTTCACAGATTGTTTTGGCCAGCAGCAAAGAGAGACTTAATCAGTTGTGCCTTGATCTGTTAAATGTGCTTAACATTGTTTTTCGGTGGAATTCCCCTTTAAGGCAAAGTGTTGATTGAATGTAGGTCAATATGTATATATGTGTAGAGTGCAAGGCACAGCTACATTGCTTATATGGGTCTTTCTTAAGCCTCGAAAGTGAGATTGTAATTAATACTGTCCTATGTCATCTTTTTCCATCTGCCTCAAGATGTTCCAGGGCAACACAGACGCAGAAGGTGTGGTCCACTACAAGTTTCCCCAGGCTATTAGGACCCGTTTCCTGCGCTTTGTTCCCCAGGACTGGAACCCCCAGGGCTGGGTGGGGCTCCGGGTCGAGGCGTACGGCTGTGCGTACAGTAAGTTTCGCAGAGCCGGCCTCGGAAATTCGGATGCTTTGATGGAATTAACTATGGATCTAGAGCAGTTCCCGGTTTTCCCCCCACATAGGTTTCCTGTGAGTCTCTTATTCTGAAGTCGCAATGAGCGTTTCAGGACTGGTCTTCTTTTTTTTTTTTACTGAAAAAAAAAAAGACCAGTCCTGAAACGCTCATTGCGACTATGTCATCTTTTTCCATCTGCTAAATCTCAGCTTTCAATTGATTTCAACGAAATTGAAAGCTGAGATTTAGCAGATGGCCATTCATGGTAACTTTATTTAGAGATATAGCCACGTTCAACAAATGTGGAAATTATCCACACAACTGCATTTTGTAAGGGAGAGACAGCCAGCTAGGATATGTAATTACTTAAATGCACAATACTGTGCTGCGTCCAAGTTATTCTGCACAGATGTTGGCTGATAGCACTTTAGTTCTGTCGGGAGTGGGACAAATGTTTCATTGTTTTTGCACTGCCTAATCAAAGTAATCACACATACTGAGTCTGCTGGCCATGTTTGCTGACCCAAAATCTTTTCCTTGGAGTAGAATAGACGATGGATGACTTATTAGCTGTCAGCATCATACCGTAGTGGATGCATTCCCAAAGCAGCACTACAAAAATAAATCTACAATTGAATTGCCCTGTTATGGCATTTACAGTTTTTTTTTTCTTTTTACAGAGCGCATATTAAAGAATTTTCCTATATTTTAAGTATAGTAAATAGCTTGGTAGTTAAATGTCGAATTGTTCACTGTTCACTGTTCATTAGATCATAGCACCAGTTTTTGAACTAAAGTATTTGAAGAGGTGCAACAAACTCCAGAATGCTGGAATAAATAGATGCAAAGCAAAATGCTCTTTAGAAAGCAGAGCTCTAAAGTTAAATAATATCATCTCCTACAATTATGAATCAGTTAAAATGAAAGTATTTGTGTGAGCTGTGTACTTTCTAGCAAACTGGCTGTCTATAGGCAGATTCGTAGAGAAAAATATACACACCTGGGGCCCTATCTTACACCTGGCGCTAAGCGGCGCTAACCCAAATGCAAGTGTCCTTGCCAGTTTCAGTCCGACGCAGTGGTCATTTTATCGTAGAGCACTCACGTTGTTTAAATACCAAATTAACTTGCGCCCATAGCAAGTGAACTGGGCAGGTTGGTCTTAAGATGAGGTGTGGCCAGGATCATTTTTGGCATAAAACACCACAAACCAGGGGCTCGTTTCATGAAAATTGCGACGTGCGAGCTGCGATCTGCGAGGTGCAATCGATTTCTCCTGCACTTTTTGGAGTGTTTCACGTCGAAATCACAATTGCACGCCACGAACGCATGTCGTAAAGCGCGTTCATTCATAATCCATAAATGTGCAATCGTTCTCATCCCCCTACCTCGTTTTTTGTATCGAACTGTCAATTATCCCAAAATGCAAACTAAATGTGGCGCTATGGATTACAGGGTACTTTACTGTCTGTAAAATATTCAAAACTCCAGGTGTGTAGGGGCCCCAGGTGTGTATATTTTTTTTATGCGTATGCAGCCCAACACTTTTCTCCAGCATCCTGTGTGTGAGCTAGATAGGCTATTTCAGCGCATTCAGGAAAATTACCGTCTGCTTTCAGGAATTAAAAATTCCCACGCAAAGATGGGAGTCGCAATTAATGCACGTTTTGGTAAATCTGACGGAATACTTAAGTGACCTAATTTACATAATCCCCACCATGTTTTAGCATGTACAGTCCTGGTATACATATGCATTAAGACATTTAAATATGCATCAAAAGGAAAGTCGGAAAGTGACATAATCCTCGCAAATTACATCATAATAGCAATTTTGAACCAGAGCAATCGTTTAGTAAATCCGGTAGAGATATTGCGACCTTGTAGCGACTGCTTTAGCATCGGAAAGGCAGGCGCAATCATTTAGTAAATCCGGCCCTCTAATTAAGAAAAATAAACATTTTCAACAATGAGAAACAAAAACTAATTTGCTGCACATTACACAATTAATTCTGAGAATTGTAATGGCATGTAATTATTCTGTGTGTGTGTGCACGAGCGTGTAATTTTGCAGGTCTGTTTCGCCAGCTGTAAATCGGTCTCATATAGCAATCCACCAGCTAACGTAGGTGGCTGTTAAAAGGAATGGGAGATGGTGATTGGTTAATTGTATGTTATGCCCAAGACACACCTATAAAACAACCTGTAATAAATGCACTTGTGTCATGCATTTTAGACCATGCCATAAGATCGTCGAGTCCCTTGTCTCTCTCTCTCTCTCTCTCTCTTTCTCTTTCTCTCACACATTGTGGAGCAGAGCAGGCAGAGTAGAGTATAGATACAAATGAACTACTAACATGCAGGACTACTGTAGATCTTTAGAACTTTCCTCTTGAACTCTCATTCACTGCATTTCCCACTAAAAGCATTCGATGTGTGCAACAGACAACTGTGATTGGGAGTGAAGCTTCATTCTGGAACAGCGCATCTTTGTCTTCACCTGTGATTGGGAGTGAAGCTTCATTCTGGAACAGCGCATCTTTGTCTTCACCTGTGATTGGGAGTGAAGCTTCATTCTGGAACAGCGCATCTTTGTCTTCACCTGTGGGACCTAAACACCTGCCTGAACAAAAGAAGCTAATCGTTGCACGCGAGCGCATGTGGTGATGCTTTATATGCGTGTCTGTGTGCGTGAGGGTATTCAACACTCCGAAGCAAATTAGCCCGACAACGCTAAAAACACAATTCCTACGCCTTCATCAGTTTGTCTCACCTTTGTGCTTTTATTTTTAAGCCTAAGACACAGTTTAAAAAAGAATGTGCCGGCTACTTCTCCCCGGTTGTCGCTTAACCCGCTGGAAAAGAACAGGTGCACAGGAGAGATTGCGTTGGGATTAGTGTCTGAATGAATTCCGACTGACTGCATCTCACCAGCAAGCTCCAGTCTGTTCCACTCCCCTCTCCCCTTGGGTTCGAAGTTGGAAATAGCAGACGAATTTCACCGCTGCTTTGGCTCAACTGTGAGCATTCCCTGGCCAAACGGTCCACTCGCAGTCAGCCGCAGATGAGCATTTTTGTGAGCAGGAAGGGAAGAAAACTAGGGACTCAGGAGGTGGGCGGGGATGACATGGCAAGCACCCCCCTCTCGAAGGTTATTGCACCCCATCTGATGGCTTGACCGTCACTCCTCTGTCTCATTCTTTTATTAACTTTTTTTTTCTCTTTTTAACTCTTAAGAGTCAGACGTGGCGGACTTTGACGGCAGAAGTTCGCTGCTCTACCGGTTCAACCAGAAGTCCATGAGCACGGTGAAGGACGTCATATCGCTCAAATTCAAAAGCCAGCAGGGGGAGGGGGTGCTGGTTCACGGGGAGGGCCAGTGGGGCGACTACATCACCCTGGAGCTGCACAGAGGCAGGCTGGCCCTGCACCTCAACCTGGGTGAGTTGCTAAGGGTCAAGGGACAACGGCATATAAGCAAAAAGATAAATAGCAATATTATACTGTGAAGTGCTAAATGAGAATTAAAGATACGTCTTCAGCATCGCTCGCTAATATGCTTATGTTTCCAGATTCCCTGGTCGCTACCCTGTGGATGTAGAACTATTGTCACAGAATCTGAGAAATTCAAACAACCCCCCATCCCCCAGACACACACTCTTGAAATAGGATGTCTAGGCTATAGGGCCCCGCCTGTACTTATGGTCAGTACCATTCCCAAATGAGGCGCTCAGGATCCTGAAAAATAAATCTGTGACAGAGGTGGGGAACCCTGTTCCTGGAGGGTGTGTTTGATTCAGTTTTTTCTTCCCACCAATTACCCCGGCTTAATTAGCTGTAACACATTTCAATCAGACCTCAGTAAACCATTTCACATCGAAAACAAGAAACAAGAATAGCCTCCAGCCGTCACATGTGACTTTAGGAATAAATGTCACTTAAATGTCAGATCACATAAATTTGGTTCATTAAATAATTAAGGGCGGTTTGCAGAGAAACCAGGAACGGACACAGTCCTCCGGGAACAGGGTTCTCCACCTCTGCTGCAGGGCATGCAAGTGTTAATAGTAAACTAGAGTCAGGGCTGTAGTTTGCTTCACATAATATGCAGCCCTCTCAATCCTCCACGAATTTAACACTATTTTTGGTCCCTTTGACTTAATTGGTTCAGGTTGTTAATTAGCTGTGTGTATTTATACCTGTACATCCCCCAAATGCATCACATTGACACGTGAATTGTGTATGACAGCAATAGCCCAGTGTTCTAGCAGTGGTTTAGCAAAAAAAAGTAGAAAATGCGAAGCTGAGGTGGGAGCTGGGAACCCAACAGGCATCCGGCTCTCAAGGAAGTGAGTGTGAGCAAGAGCACGGATCCTCCCCTGGCGTGGCATAGTAACCCATATCCCCCCACTCTCCCCTCTGCCATTTCACCTGCCCAACCCCACCACCCCCGCCCCCCCCCCCCCCCCCCACCCCTTCCCCAGACGATGCCAAGCTCCGCTCTGGCAGCGGGCAGGTGTCGGTGACCCTGGGCAGCCTCCTGGATGACCAGCACTGGCACTCCGTTCTCATCGAGCGCTTCGGTAAGCTGGTCAACTTCACCGTGGACAAGCACGCGCAGCACTTCCGCTCCCAAGGAGAAGGAGACTCGCTGGAGGTGGACTATGAGGTGCGTCCCCCCCTCACCACAGCCCCCCACTCACCAAACAAAATCTCCTCCGCCCCTGTGTCACTCCCCCAAGACTCATTGGTCCTCACCGTCCACCCGCTACCCTGCGTTATCTTTACATAATGTCCATTTCAATGTCGTTGCTCCCTACCGCTGTCTCCCTGTATGAACATCTGCGGAAGAAATACGGCTTTCCTTCGGCACGACATGTTGAAATCTAATTTGACATGCCTGATATAGGTACATGAATATTCCGCTAATGGATGTCGCAGTAATGAAATCTGCTCACAGACTGGTCTTAGTTATGGATTTGCTACGGTGGCCCAGAGGTGCAATCCACATTTCTAAAAAGCAATCTTTGTTTCTAAATATAAATCCTTTTTTCTAAATATAAATCCTCATTTCTAAATAGAAATCCTTGTTTCTAAAACTAAATCCTTATTTCCAAAAATAAATCCTAGTTTCCAAAATAAAATCCATAATTCTAAATAGAAATCTTCATTTCTAAAACAAAATCCTTATTTCTAAATTAAATCCTTGTTTCTAAAACTAAATCCTTATTTCCAAAAATAAATCCTAGTTTCCAAAATAAAATCCAGAATTCTAAATAGAAATCCTCATTTCTAAAACAAAATCCTTATTTCTAAATTAAATCCTTGTTTCTAAAAGTAAATAATTACTTCTAAAAATAAATCCTTATTTCTAAATAGAAATCGTTGTTTCTAAAAAGGAATCCTTGTTTCAAAATGTAAATCCTCGTTTCTAAATAGAAATCCTTATTTCTAAATCAAATCCTTGTTTCTAAATGGAAATCCTTTTTCTAAATTGAAATCCTCATTTCTAAAATGAAATCCTTATTTCTAAATGGAAATCCTTTTTTCTAAATTTAAATCCTCATTTCTAAAATGAAATCCTTATTTCTAAATTGAGATCCTCATTTCTGTAAAGAAATCCTTGTTTCTATAAAGCCTGAAAGCTAAATGCTACAGTTAGCCTTTGCGCAAAGCATACTGGGACCACGTGACGTATCCACGAGTATGTCTGAGAGTGCTATTTGTATAGCAAGTCTGGAGAAGCTAGTCCATTGACTGGCATAATGACGAGCACAAAATTGCCGAACAAACTAAAATTAGGTTTTCTAGCAGACATATGCTATTAGGTTAAAGCCTGTTAACAAGTAAGTTTAATAATTTGAGGAATATAACGGAAACTCATTCGTAGGGAACTGCACAGCATATGCACATGCAATCATGTGGTTCGCTGTTATATAAAACATAAACTTTTCATTTCCCGTTCATTGTTGCACTGTACGTACAGTAGCCTACATAATAAGTTACTTGTTCATGTGAAACGAAATTGACTCACGTCAAATCGCAACGAACTCAATGTAGCCTAGTGGTCCAGAGATTACAGACAATGTGCAAGTTAACTGTGGTCTATTTTCAATTAGATGCTTTGAAGTCAACACCTTTTCATGGATATTATAGGCTATGTGATAAATAATGATTTGTGATGAATGATAAGATCGTGAATTATTACTCTCTAATAGTTGTGCAAAAATAGGCAACTGTAAATCAGTGGAAATTCTGCAGTAGCTATTATTCACCCAGTAGATGGCGGGCTGGTAGCACCTCATTACGCTACAGAGCTAGCTACAAAAAGCCCTAAATCATACACGAAAGAGCGAGGGTACAATCTTGTGACAACTGTGTCCCGCATTTGTTGCACTTAGACATATGTAAATTGATTTTAACATGATAAATAAAATAAGCTGTTGGTCATATTAACAAGAAATTTATTCTTAAAAACTGGAAAAAACAATCCAACCTTTCCAACAAAATCACTTCAATGTATCACATCCACATGGGAAAGATCACAATGTCACTGAGGCAACAACCCTTATAACGCGATAATATGGAAGCTCTGGAACCTATTCTGACCTAGCTACTTAAACATAGACCACAACATTTAGGGCGCACTAGCTCTCTGATTCTTTCCACATATCTTAACACAGATCGGATGTAGCCTAATTGTTAAACGCGTACACACAAGTAAAACACATGGTGAGATGGGGGGCTGGGGGATGCTATGGGGAAAGCTGATGCGCTTTAAATACGAACCAGTAAATGGTGAAAATTGTTTTTAAAATAATTGGAATTCGTTGTTGCAATGTACTCTCCTGATCAGACATGCAAGAGGAAATAGAAGTTGCATTCGTCGATATGACTCCACTGGAGAGGGTTTTGAGAATACATGGCAAAAGCTTTAATATTCAAAATCGGGGGCGGGCTGAGAAATCTGCTGTAAAGTGCTGTATAGCTGGTGCTCATCATTTCTTTAATAAAGATTTGTCCTTCGCTATTATTTTCTAGCGTGTTCTCCGTTCTCACCCAGAGTCAGTAAGGTGACAGCACTAATCGTTACGTTCAGCGCAACACAACACCGTCCCACCATTTCTGACATCTGCTGTGCATAAAGCCTTCTCTCAACTGAGTAGCGGAGATCGCTGCACCATTTAAGGCACTGTGATAACCCTTCTCCTCCGTCTTACCATCAATTCCTATCATTCCAATCCTGCATTTGAAAGTGCAGGAGATTGAGCAAAAGCGACATAATCGTAACTTCACTGGGCTCCGTGTTGGCGTCTGTCTTTCACCATGTCAACCTGCGTTACTGTGTGTGCGTGCGTCATATTGCAGGCTATGGACTTAAACACACAGCACATACAGATTGTGGAATGTATAGGCTAAACACTATAGACAAAAGATCGGATTGTAATCGGAAATTGAATAAAATAATAATTATTAACACAGAAAAAAATTAAGAATGCATTTGGGATTCGAGGCTGTATTACACATGTATAATGTAGGCTACACGTAGGCTACCACAGCTGACACAATATTGTTACTCTTTCGTAATGATATTGGCTTATTGTAGCTGCCAGTCTTCCTATTGCTGGGCAGTTAGCGCCAGGTGAATCATAGCTACGTTACAGTATTTTCATGGATTTACAGTATAGGCTATTTTTGTAGCCTACTGTAGCTATCTAACAGTTGAACCTTACATCAAAAATGGTTAACTTTGTTTCTCTCTCAAAGCATGTAAATTGACCACAATCAGTAGGCTTAATTAGCAGTTTGTCTGGACCGCGCAGGCTACATTGAGTTCATTGGACGAGTCAATTTCGTTTCACATCAGCAAGTAACTTAGCTGGTTAGTATGTAGACTACTGTAGGTACAGTGTAACAATGAACGGGAAATGAAAAGCTTGTTTTTATTGGAGGTTGATAACAGCGAACCAGATGATTGCATGTTCCCTACGAACGAGTTTCCGTTATATTCTTCAAATTATTGAACTTACTTGTTAACAGGTTTTAATCTAATAGCCTATGTCTGCTAGAAAACCTAACCTTAGTTTGTTCGGCAATTTTGTGATAGTTATTTTTCCAGTTAATGGACTAGCTTGTTAGACTTGCTATACAAATAGTACTCTCCAGACACCACTGCATACGTCATGTGGTCCCAGTATGCTTTGCGCAAAGGCTAACTGTAGCCTTTAGCTTTCAGGCTTTATAGAAATAAGGATTTCTTTACAGAAATGAGGATCTCAATTTAGAAATAAGGATTTCATTTTAGAAATGAGGATTTCAATTTAGAAACGTTGATTAATTTTTAGAAATAAGGATTTAATTTAGAAATGAGGATTTAATTTAGAAATTAGGATTTATATTTAGAAATGAGGATTTTGTTTTAGAAATGAGGATTTACATTTAGAAAAAAGGATTTCATTTAGAAATAAGGATTTTGTTTTAGAAATGAGGATTTATATTTAGAAATAAGGATTTCTTTTTAGAAACAAGGATTGCTTTTTAGAAATGTGGATTGCACCTCTGGGCCACCGTAATTTGCGCCACTCTGGCTCAACATCTTCGGAACAAATATGCAATGTCATGTCTTGACTTGGCACACTGTAATCAGATTGGATGCATCCAATTCATGCGTGTCCAGTCAGAGCGACGACAGTAAGTAAGAAATGAGTAAGTAAAGTGAATTTACTGTACATGGCACCTTTCTAGAGAAAAATGACAAAGTGCTTCACAAGGAAATAAATGAATAAAAACAGTATAACATAAAAACACGCACAGAAACGAGACAGTCAATATAATTACATGAAGGCAAATTACAAGTATGTGCAAATGGGTCTTCATCCGCTTTTTAAAGGTGTCAACAGTGTCCACAGATCTAATGTCTAAAAGGAGGCTGTTCCAGAGTTTAGTGGCAACTGTTTCATAAGCCAGATCATCTTTGGTTTTTAGTTTAGTCCAGGAGTTAACCAACAAGCTCTTGGTCAGAAGACCTGAGAGACCTACTTGAGATGTACGGATTGAATAACTCACTAATGGCCGGCACCCTGCCATGCAGAGCTTTATAGGTAATAACAAGAACTTTTAATTCAGTCCTCAATTTGATTTGGAGCCAGTATAATGATGCTAAGATATGACTGACATAGGTCCACCTGTTGGACCTGTTAATAAGCCTAGCAGAAGCATTCTGGACCATTTGTAGATGGTCCAGCTGCACTAAGACCCAGTAGTACCAGAACAGAGCATGCTCCTGTGTCAGCACGCATCAAGATTTAATTAGAGACTCTAAAGTGAGCCGTTTCAGTACAATGCTCTGACAGAAACCAGACTGTAACATATCAAAAATAGTACGCACTTCCAAGACAACCATTTCGTGTTTGACAACCACTTTTCCCAACATCTTAGAAATGAAAGGCAATTTGGAGAAAGGCTAGTCATTTTTAATAGGGATGGATGAAGGGTGGGTCTTTTAAGGATAGGGTGGAATATTGCTTCCTTGAGGTGCCCATAGATCCTAATACATTTTTGAGCAATGAAGTTGGTACAGTGCCCACCGTAATTATTGGCAACTTCGATTAAAATGAGCAAAAAGTGCATGATTAAATTCAATGTATTGTTTATCAAATGTCTTCTATGCTCAGAAAAATTTAGAAAATTATATACTGTAGTTCAATTGTGATACCACTGAGTCAAAGTATGACGGTGTCCACCACATAACAGAATTATACAGATGCGTGACATTGAGACACTTTTTTCAGTTGAAAATACAGTACGTCATATCTGTTGCAAGATTTACTGATTGCACTGCGGGAGGAAAAAAGCCTGCATTGCAGAGTGAGGTTGACATGACTTGTAACAATATTCATAATTCTGAAATCACGGCCCGATGTGTTTATTGTGGAAATTTATATTGCGATGGCTGACGATAAAAAAGATACATTGTGCAGCCCTGCCATGTTCACACAGACACACACACACGCACGCACACACACACACGCACACACACACACACACGCACACATACACGGACACACGCCTGGTCTACTTTTAAAAGGCAGATGGAATCTCTTGGGAAATGCACTGCACATTTCTAAGGGACATTCCTTGCTTTTGTGCGGACTTCCTCAGAGAAGAAACAGGAATGACAGTAACAGAAATTCCGCCTGAAGAATATGAATGATTTTCTTTTCTTCTCTCTTTTTTTTGTTGGCTCACGCTGCACAGTCAGATATTTAATGTTTGTTGATGGGCTGAAATTCCATACCCTGTCAAAGGGATGAGAAATGATTAGATGGTAAATAAAAATCTATTTTTCACAATGTTTTGGTGCAGCCCATTTCAAAACCATCTTAAAGATTTGGCTCATGGCAAAAAAAAAATGCTGCAATACTTATTTTTGTTGTAAAAGGAAAGAGATTATTTAAGCACCCCTACAAAACCAATGTTCTCATCCTATGCCAATTCAAGCACCATTATAATCTTACATTTTCCTCTTCTGATGGTTTTCACATCACTAAAATTGAGAGTTGAGAGATAATAGTCTTTCAGACTACAGCTTCCTCCATTCAAACAAAGCTCAGATTTAATTTGAATAAGTTCTCACCATGTCCAAATGGCCAGTGATATGCTGGCAAATTACCCATATTATACCACTGTCTAATCCCCTTTCCTAATCACTGCATTTAGAACAGACTTTTTGTCCACTTGTGTCTGTCATTTCATAGGGCCTATTTTCACTCACACAGCAGTGCCATCTGATAGGAAAGCTGTTTAAACACAAATAATGAAAAGTACAATGTGCCCAGATACAGTCTCAGCTGAATAGAGGCGTGGACAATAAAAGCCAAATATAGGACACAGCCCGGCCCAGGAGTGTACAAAAGCGGGCCTCCATTGTGTTTGATGTGATGGTGTTGTAGGCCCTTTACCAAAGATAAGCTCCAACCAGAACATTGGACCCAGACTACTGGAATCCTATAGAACCACTTAGTAGATTCTAAATTCTTCATTTTGACCAATGGAAAAAGTACAGTAGGTCATTCTGCTCCTTTCCATTCTTTAATTTGAGGAAATCATGGCTCTGCTTCAATCTTACCTGTGTTCCTTTAATAACTCAAAAGACACTCACGCCACTGTGTAGGGAATGCCACCATGCCAATGTGTTTTAAACCATATAGACAGTGTAATCAATACAGCTCACTAAATCAGAATCAGCTATCCAGCTTAGACCTTTGCGTATCCTTTGGACAGTAGATTTTTACATGTGATGCTGGTCATATCATTTTGCCGTTCATGGGTAATTCACACAATGCCGACTCACTGTCCTTCATGGCTTGTGTGCAGCAACAAAAGGGTTGTAAAAATAGCTTAGTATAGTAGAACGGTGCATAGTGAAGCTTTGTTTGTTTCTTTATTTATCCATCTGTAACAACTGCAATTATTGGCTGAATTTGTGATCTTTGTGTGTGTTGTCTGTGTCCCACTGTTTCCTTCACAAAGCTCAGCTTCGGAGGCATCCCGCTGCCCGGAAAGCCGGGGACATTCCTGAGGAAAGAATTTTCCGTGGCTGCATTGAGAACCTCTACTACAATGGTGTCAACATCATTGACCAGGCCAAGCGGCGCAAGCCCCAGATCTATAGTGTGGTATAGTCTTGCATATGGTCTAATGTTATCATAACTATACTGTCTATGAATAAGGGCGCCACGCTTTGTGTGTGCGTTTGCACCTAAAAAGCGGCTTGGTAGTGGTTAAAAATGTGAACAAACAATAATATAAAGTCCCTTATTAGGGCATTGGCCCATCACACATTGACTGAATAGCCTACTGTATATTTGCCAGGGCATAGAATATACCAGCATGATATAAGCATGAACAGGTGTTACATAAGTACCATTATAAGAAATGGATTCCCACTCCTTTATCTATCCTATTTTTTATCGAATGTCTTATACAGACAAAAAAAATGTATCCTCAACTTAGAATAACAATGCAGTCAGAAAGAAAATGAGAGTGGATCATTTTCATTCTGAAACTGATATAGCAATTAAGAAAATAAACATGTTCATCCCAATAGATCCTTTGTAGCACATTATAATAGTCTCCAAGTGCTAGGTAAAGCAAGTCTCAAGTTTGAGAAGTTCTAAGCTGTGCTTATTTGTTCTGCCTAAGCCCCCGTTAAGAAACATAGTCTCACCAGCATATGACCTGAATATCTCATAAGTGTAACCGTGGTTCTAGAAGCTTTGGAAGGCCTAGTCCACAAAACTGGCATTGAGACAGAATCAATATATGCCCCACTGTCCTATCCCCCTGCCTGGCATTAAGTGGATTTGTTTGGGAAAACAAATCATCGTCTAGCCATGGTCTGTAGGGATGCCCAGAATGTTTGTATCACAGCTGTCACCAGGGGGGATGCTTGGAGTTACGGGATTTTAACGGGGATGGAAAGCCGGGAAAATGCACCCAGATACGTGTTCTGGGAGAAAGTGATCAGTTGACGCAACGTGAATAGATCACAGTTGGATATTTCTGGGAGGGGGGATTGATGGTCAGTTTTACCTGCACAGTTGAGTCCTCCGGAAACATGAACTCAAGTGTGCAACCCATGTTTTTTTGGGGCTTTTTACCTGAAAGAACTCTGCTGACCCCCCCCTGAAAGATATCTGTTGCATTCCCATAAGCCCTTGCATAGAGGAGTCCTTAAAAATATCACATTTTCACCAGTGAGTTCCACACAGCTGCTTGCATGCCAAATGCCTTTTCCAATCCACACCGGAAGGCAGCCGTTGGAGGGTGACATTTCCCATGGCTTGTGCTCACTCTTCGACCTCTGTGAAAGAGATACTAAGACACCGCGTGCTCAAGCAAGACTCCTCTCTCCTAATGGCGGTGTGAGATTTGCTCCCGTCGTCGCCCTGGGCTCCCGAGAGCGTCGCGTGACGTTTGCCAGATGTCTTTTTTTTTCTGGGCCACCATAGAGTGCTAGCATCTGTTTTACGGGGATGGGACCCGGGCAGCACTTTTG
The DNA here is from genome assembly GCA_029718625.1 of Synaphobranchus kaupii. Taxonomy (NCBI): domain Eukaryota; kingdom Metazoa; phylum Chordata; class Actinopteri; order Anguilliformes; family Synaphobranchidae; genus Synaphobranchus; species Synaphobranchus kaupii. The sequence continues at coordinate 55,734,835 of CM056384.1, read as the reverse complement.
TTTCCAATTAGTAAATTGTGTCCCCACTCACTGGAGAGATGCTGCTCTCTGTGCCGCAAGCTGTAATAACGAAGGGGGACAGACCACAGACCGCGGAGGTGGGGTTAAACCAGGTTACTGCCTGAGGCTGTATGTATTTGTGCTGTTTGCCAATGCTTTGACCGTACTCCCATAAAAGGGTCTGAGGGCAGTGACCCTTTTATGGGAGCCATATATGGGGCTTATAAAGTGCCTCTTATTTCATCTCTCAGCGAGAATGTCAAATTTTTTCTCCAAAACCTGCCCTCACAACACAAATTAGGCATTTATGATTTTTATTTTTTGTTATCAGGTCAAGTTGTGTAATCGCAGTTTGTTGCTTGACCCAAGAAAAGAGCTTTCATTGATGCATGCTATAATAATATTAGGTTGTTGTAGCATTGGTACAGTCGAGTTCAACAGATTACCGGGGAAAAGTGGAAATGTACTTCAAGTAAAATTACCAATAACACTGCACTTTTATTAGTGACAATGAAATGCACACTATTTTACAAGCATGGTAACATGCTAATAGGAAATGCTGTATGAATAATATTATGGGGAGCAGGGCATTTTTCAAGGAGACATAGAGCTTACGTTTTGGGTATAGAAACCAAACCCTGGTTTCCCACTCCATAATACAGATTACCATATCTCCCAAAGGCCAGTCCCTTGATATATTGTGATATTGTTCATGACATCTTGCCTGGCAAACACGATCACTAATGTAAGGACCATGTGCATTTCTTAAAACCATCCTTATGACTGTGGCCTTCAAGTGGGTAACCAGAAAAAAACAAGCCCTATTGTCTTCATAAGTAAAATTATCTTTTCAATATGTGGTCCCACTGTAACATTAGATTGGCATGATTCCTTTACTATAACCCACTCTGTGATATTATGTTCTGTTCACCAGAAATGCTGACACGTTCTTATGGATAGAAATTTACTTATGTAATTTGCAATCTAATGTCATACATATTTGGTTCTTCCACAAAGGACCTGGGTGAAATTTCCTAGACAGGTATAAATTGCATTGCAATTAGAATCATCACAGATGGTGTTATTCTACCCATTCCCAGAAGCTATTAAAACCTTCTATCAATGTCTGTTTCTCAGGTTTCACCGCTTTCACAAAAGCAATTGGCATGCATTTAATGTGATTGCAGAATTTGAATGTCATTTACCGAAAAGAGAACTGAAAAAGTGTGTGTGTGTGTGTGTGTGGTGTGTGTGTGTGTGTGTGTGTGTGTGTGTGTGTGTGTGTGTGTGTGTGTGTGTGTGTGTGTGTGTGTGTGTGTGTGTGTGTGTGTGTGTGTGTTTGTTTGTGTGCGTCTGCGTTGTGTTGGGTGTACAGCTTTCAGATATTTATCTGATGAATATAAAATAGTCAGTTCACAGCACTATAATTTAAGGCTAGGGATCATAGCGCATAGCTATAATAAATAATACCCAGGAAGAAAATGCAGTACTTTCCCAGTCCTCTCTCCAAGACTGATTTGCAGTGAAGAAATGGAATGCGGTCTGGGGGTTGTTTTCCATACAGTGATACTGTGAAAATGTCCTTAACGTGGACTCAGTACGTATTCAAGGTAACCCATTGCTCGTTGAAGTCGTTGCTTTGCCATCATAACAAGCCCAAGGCAGAAAGACATTTGAAGAACCTGCAGACCTTGCAGTCAGTCTCTGTAATTCGTCAGAACGGCTGACGTGGAACAAGTTTTAGGGGAGCTCTGCTAAGTGGTCAAATTAATTGAGTAGCTCTGCGTACACCACGTATTAATTTGTTTCAAATGCATAGTAATAGTAACTATGCAGCGTTGGTCACGTATTCAAACCCATACAACAATTTATCAGGACAAAAATTATAGTGTTTGGAGCAGAAATACACTCGCATACGTGCTCCGTTAACCGATTTACAGATTATGCGAGTTTGAGCTAATAAAGGCAAAAGAATAAAGTCTGTGCAGCATCGATTGGTAAGCGCACAGCTACTCCCTTTTCCCACAGCTATGAGGGTGATTGCTTTGGTGTTGTTTGCTGTTGGTGAAGCAAGATGGTTGACCCCCCTGTGGCTACCTCAGGGGTGCTAGGATCTATCCCCCCACCACTCAGTGCTCCAGTGTCCATCAATATGGGTGTTAATTTGTTCATGACTGGTAATGTTAATGTAAGGTGCATTTCAGGGAACAGCCATGGGGTTGACCTATGGACATCAAGACATTTCGCAGAACTGTAAACACGTGTCTATTTCAGCTGTTTTGCTGTCCTGTCACTGAGCTTGGAAAAGTGCAGAAACACGTGTAGGATATTCTGCTTTATCTTAAATTCAGATGCTCATTATCTGATCGCTGTTAGTAATTGCATTAATTCCATCAGATTAAATGGGGAAAAAATAGTTCCTCTTTGTGTGGTTTTGAGATTAATACAGAACAGAGCAGAAAGAGCCAAGAATGAGTGTTTTTTATTCCAGAAGGTTCCCTTTTCTTTTGTGAATGCAGGAAGACGGGTGACAATTATTATCTAACAGGAGTGAAAGCCTGGTGGAATAATCCAGTTCAGATATCCCTGAAAGTGAAGGGCTGAAGAATAATGATATTCTTGAGGGGAAAAAAAAGTGACAAACTGTAACACTTGTGATCTGTGGTCGCCAGGGCAACGTGACCTTCTCCTGCTCGGAAACGCAGCTGGTGGCGACCACTTTCCTGAGCTCCGGCGGCAGCTTCCTGCTTCTCCCGGCAGAGCCGGCCGCCGAAGGCGTGGCCGTGCGCTTCCAGTTCCGCACCTGGAACGCCGACGGGCTGCTGCTCTCCGTCCCTCTGGCCCAGGGCGCCGCCCACCTGCTCCTGCATCTCAGCGGGGGTCAGTTGTGCCTCGCCCACCGCGACTCTGCGCAGGGGCGATCGGAGATATTCACCGGTGAGATTCAACGCATGTGACCCTCCTTTTTGATAACAACATATTTGGGTATATATTGTTTCACATTGTGTCTCATAACCAGTGCTTAATTTGTGCCATATCCTGCCGGAAGAGGATCTGCGACCTCTCAGTTTTGGACTGCCTGGGTCCCGGGACCTCCTGCAACAGCTTACCAGGGCTCAAGCCCCGGGGCCCAAGCTGTCAGGGGGCCTGCAAGGTCCGAGGGGGGATAAAAAAAATCACAATTAATTTGGTCCCCTCCGTCACATGTTCCGGCACCTCCTGATTTACAAATGAAGCACTGGTCATAACTGTGGCAAATATTGTTCATAATAATACCACTATTACTCCTCACAATACTACTACTACTAACAATAATAATTATAATTTTGAAGATGATTGTAGCTGGTGGTTAGTTGGATTTATTATATATCCTAAATACATCAAGAACAGTACACATTAAATGGATTTTCACTGGAAAACTAATGTTCATAGATACAGATTAGATGACCCATACATGCATACTACATTATATACAGTATGAGGTGCAGTTGATCAGTATAATGAAGGAAACCTGATAATACACTGCCTGGCCAAAAAAAAAGTCGCACACTCTAATATTTCATTGGACCGCCTTTAGCTTTGATTACTGCACACATTCGTCGTGGCATTGTTTCGACAACCTTATGCAACATCACAACATTTATTTCCGTCCAGAGTTGCATTCATTTTTGGCCGAGATCTTGTATTGACGACAGGAGAGTCAAACCACTCCGTAAAGTCTTCTCCAGCACATCCCAAAGACTTTCAATGGGGTTAAGGTCAGGACTCTGGTAGCCAATTCATGTGTGAAAATTATCCCTCATGCTCCCTGAACCACTCTTTCACAATTTGAGCCCGATGAATCTTAGCATTGTCGTCCTGGAATATGCCCATTGATGGGATAACCTGGTCATTCAGTAGCTACATTGACATTCAAGTACTCAGCTAACATGCTGCATAACGTTTCTGAGCCTAGACCTGACCAATTGAAGCAACCCCAGATCATAACACTGCCTCCAGAGGCTTGAACAGTGGGCACTATGCATGACTGGTGCAACGGCGACTTTTTTTTTTGCCAGGCAGTGTATATGCACTGAAAACATCCATAATGCCTGAAAATTTAAGGATGAAGGCAAATTCATTCTAGTTATTTTATCTGTTTTGTATTTAAAAAAACCCTTTTCAGAAATTTAGGGAGGGCAACATTACCCTTTTCAGTTTTTCCTGTGCACATCCCTGTAACTTAAAAAAAACATTCAGCTTCAGTCCCACAGAGCTGAGACCATTCTGCTTCATTTATCAGTCAAAGATGATAGGATAGCTCCAGAGGGCAAGTCAGAGGGCTTACCGGTAATCTGAGTTTATATCCAATAATCCCTTGGGCTCGGTGGGCTGTATGTATGGCCCAGTTGGATTCCCATACTTCAGGTGCCGTTGCCTCATGCATACAGATCAATTCCATTTTGAGCAAAATGTGCAACTTTGAATTTTTTTTTTTTTTTTTTTTTACAGATTTAACTCACAGGGACCGGTTATCGCCCTCAGCAGCGATAAAGCATAGCGAGGCGTTCGCATTGTGCAAGTAGCGTGACTCGTGGCTTCCTCTTTCCTTTCAGGGCACATGATGCATGATGGTCTGTGGCACTCGGTGAGTCTCACTGCCAGGGGCCCGCTGGTCAACTTGACTGTGGATATCGGACTGGCGTGGGTCCTGCAGCTCGACAGCCACATAGCTGCAGGCAGTGCACTCTTCTTCGGAGGTAGGGTTGCCTCCAGGCCTTGCCCTTAGCACCAATCAAATCTATAAATTCACCCCACGGGCATTTTAGGGCCATAATTACGCTGTCAGAAATGAAATATGTAGACCATAAAAGAGCTGTTTGTTTTGAAACTGTAATTATGGCAGCTGTGGATTTCCAAAGTGCCCCTGCACCATAGTTTAATGTTGCGTGTGTTGGCTCTAAAGGGAGTTGAACTGGATCGGTCTCTGTGGCCATACATGCAAAATGCAAAACATGAAATATTCCTTGATCATAGCACTCGCTGATGAAATTTAAATGAAACTCCAGCGAGAATTCCTTCCTAGGTTGGACATTCATTTGCACATGTATAGAGTTCACTTGCATGCAAAGGAGGAGACTCAAAACAAAGATGACCCCCCCCCCCCACACACACACACTTACCGTAAGGATGTTGTCTGTCCAATGCAGTCACACAGTCTCAATGAATATAGGGGAGAACTTCAAGAACATTCACTGCTAAATGCTCAGTGTTGAGTCAACTCTGACGGAGCTCTCTATCAGTTCTGTCATAAGGACCTAAATGTACTCTATTAAAGTTAAAAGTACTCTGTCAGAGTTGATTTTATGGTGGGGATTATTACTGTGCACAGAGAGCAGGGAAGAGAAAACAAAAAGCGTTAAAAAAAACCTGCTGAGTAATGGTTGTAGCTACGGTCGGCAATCTCCGGAACTCAAACCATGAGAACACGCAGACCGCCGGATAGCACGCCGGGATGTGTATGTTTGAGGGGCGGGGAGCTGATCACTTTCTTTGGAGTGTAATTATCCCTGAAAGGCTTTGGCTAAATTTACATCCTCTACACACTGGGGAGAGTTCTGACCGCAGGCGCCCTGTGGATCATCCCCAGCCCCAACCCCAGCCCCAGCGCGAGAGCAGGCGTAGGGGCGATAAGCTTGAACCGGAGCTCTAGGCCCCTGTCAGCGGCGTGTTCCGGCCGACTCCCAATTTCAGAGACAAGCTCTCCATTTACGGCTTTTAGTCCCTGGTGCCCCTACAATACGCTTCGGCGGACATTTCAGTGGAGAAAAGCGGCTAAAATAGGAGGGCCGTGCCTCGGGGTGAGTGTGTAGGAGGCCTGTCTTCATCTAAAAGCTTATTATCCCAGATTTTAGAGGGCTCCCGACCTCTGAAGCGAGCCTCGGCAGTGATCTCCTCTCTTTGCCTGCAGTGATTGGTCTTATCAACCCACTTAATACAGGCCCTCTCAAATGAGGAAAGTAATACGATCGGAAACACTGAAGCAACAAATTGGCATCAATTTGCGTGAGGCCTCTCCTTGTAGAAATTTAGTAATTTGGGCAGAAGACTAATAAATATGAATAATAAGTATATGATTATTTCTAAATAAAAATTCCCCAGGAATTTAGGCTTAGAGATCTATTCGGTAATGTTCAGTATAAAACTGCTCGATATAGCACTTGTGTGATCCATGAGAACTTCAATCCTGTTTATTCTTGTGCTTTAATGCGTTGAACTCGGGCAGCATTTCATGTCTGTGTGCGTTTGGTAAAGAAAGATAACTTTGCCGTAATCAGTGCTATGTGTTAAGTGCTAATCTATCACTCCTGTGTACGTACATTTTTATGCCTGCCTCAGAACGCACATTTAGAAGGGAACACAACCTGGAAGCCTAGAGGTTGTCCTTTCATATTTCCGAGCGATAAAATATGTCTTGTCCCTGTCGCCACAGGATGCCCCAGCATGCCGAGTGACCCCGGGTGCAAGAACCCCACCTCGGCTTTCCAGGGGTGCATGCGTCAGATCGTCGTCAACAATCAGCCGGTGGACCTTTTCCGCGTGCAGAAAGGGCTGCTGGGGAACTACAGCGAGCTGCAGATCGACGTCTGCGGCATCTGGGACAGGTGGGGCCTCGGTTTAACTCGGTCGTCCTCTGTTAAGCTTGGTTTCAGTTTTCTTCCGGCCGCTTGGCCTTAAACGGGGCGGTGAGCTCGCTCGACGTCCACGCAGTTTCAACCGTCCGATTTCCCCGCTCTACACAGCTTCCCTTTGAACAGCGTCGCGTCTTACTGAGGTTGGGAACGGCTCCCTGACATGTGAGCGTGCATTTTGAGCGGCAGTGCCTCTGTGCACTTCATGTGTAGAGCACGTCTCCTCCAGTGCTTTCATGTGAGAAGTCTTGTGGGGGGAGGGGCCGGGGGTTGTGATAGCAAGCTCACAGTTTCTCAAAAGCCTTCTCATCCCTTTGGAATAGCTCTTTAGTCTGATGTTGGATTCCTTTATTGCAATGGGGTTGTGGGTTCTCTGTATGCAGCCCCCAATCCCTTATGAGCTGTGCTGCTATAGAGTTTGTGCATGCCTGTCTGCTTTCATGCTCAAAAGCCTCAAGCCTTTAAAAATGTGTGCGCATTATGTTTTGGGCCTGTTGGGACTTCAGAGTCTAGAGGTTGTTTGCATGGCAGTGTCAGTGCCTGGTACCTGGTACCACCTGCTGTCAATAATGAACTCTCATGGACCAAGATGAAGGGCGGCACGGTGGTGCAGTGGTTAGCACTGTCGCCTCACAGCAAGAAGGTACTGAGTTCGAATCCCGGCCGAGGACCTTTCTGTGTGGAGTTTGCATGTTCTCCCCGTGTCCGCGTGGGTTTCCTCCGGGTACTCCGGTTTCCTCCCACAGTCCAAAGACATGCAGGTTAGGCTAATTGGAGACTCTAAAAATTGCCCATAGGTATGAGTATGTGAGTGAATGGTGTGTGTGCCCTGCGATGGATTGGCGGCCTGACCAGGGTGTATTCCTGCCTCTCGCCCAATGCATGCTGGGATAGGCTCCAGCACCCCCCGTGACCCTGCCCAGGAGTAAGCGGGTTTCATAATGGATGGATGGACCAAGATGAAGACTTAGTTCTCCATGGCATATATCCATGGAGAACTAAGCAAGTGGGTCACTGGTAGCATGTGGGGTTGCTTGCTTTTTGGGGGTTCACACCCGCTCTTCCATCGTTACCAACTACTGACACGCAGGCACTTGTTTCAGGCGCACCCTAACATGGATGGAACAGGCAAGAGGCCATCCTACTGTTGCATTCTGTCACACCGCTAATTAACAGCCGACACACAGGATCTGACTGCTTTAGATTTTGGGACTGATTCATTTCCGAATTGGTCTGAGCTTCAATATTATAGTTTTTTTCTAACTGTAGACACAGACATTTGGCATTTTAGAAACTACATTTGGGGCCATTACTTCTTGTTTTTTGAGTTTGACAGAATATTTCGCCCAATTTAGGGCTAGGCCTCATCGACTCTCAATGGGGAGGAAGTGTCTCCTGGAACCTACAAGAAAACAAGGGAGCCATTCCTTTTACTACAAGAAAGTCGTACATTTCAGTGTCTGGGAGAGATCGTTTCCCCTGGTAGTACAGGCTTGCCTAGTCCTAGTCAGGTTAAGCCAGTGTGAGGTGAATGAAGGTGGTGGATGGATGGCTACAGGTATAGAAAAGAAGAGAATAACACCTAATGTGTTTCTCTAGACCTTTTGCGGCTGTTTTCAGACCCTTAAAGAGGGAAATGTATTAGCAGTCTTCCTTTCCCCAGGAAATCTGGTCATGAAAGAAAATGTGTGTAGTGTATGGATCATTAGGTTAAGTGGCACTCCCATGCATAAATACATCTGAAACGTACAATGCTGGCTGTACTTGTTTTGACTCTGTTACTCTCTGGATCTGTGAAATGGGGGGGGGGTTATGGCATCAAAGCCGTTTCATGGAACAGGTCATTAAGTCGACCAGAGCTGACGAGATGAGAAAGCCTCTCATTGCTAACTGCTCTCTGTAACCACACATGAAAACAGAATAGAAACTAATGGGAATCTTACCAGCGTGGGACCATACATTGAAAAATCCCTTGATGCCATCTGACTGTCTGACGCTTGTAGTCGCTGTTCTCATTTGCATTCTGTGTTATTTTCCATAATGTGTTTGTAAGTCCCTTTTGGACAAAGACATTTCCCACGCGAATAAATATAATGTCGTAACGTGTAACGTGATTGGAATTGTAGTATAATTCCGTACGCTACACTGAGCAGTCCGATGAGGCAAGCCGGCTTCTTTAGTGATAAGTCCGTTGAGCTGCCTCATAGTTAATGTAAGAATGCAACTAAGGCCACAGTGGCAAGAGAACTACAAATCCCATGTCTCCTGTTTCCTATGCACTGCACAAGGGTGGTGTTCTGGGTAGCTTTACATTACAGGCCATTGCAAGCTGAGGTGTATGTTTTTATGATTGGTGCATTACAAGCTCATTTGTATGGGGTGCAAAATACAACGTAAAACACAATTATTTTTCATTGTATTTTTCCTTTTCTAATATTTAACCTGTATGATGATATGAAAAGGGTTAGGGTATATGAAATGACAGGTCTAAGTATTAAATATGCAGTCCCAAAATTATTTAAAACAAAAATACATATTTAGCCTAATAGTTTTTATTATTTAATTGTTTTCAACATTTAGCAAATGTTTGAAACATTTAGCTAAATGTATGAAACATTTGCAAATGCACCTGTGTTTTCGAAGCTCAGATGAGTGTGCTTATGAGTGGAATATCATAAGCTCAGGTGTAAATTTACGAGTGTGCTTATGAGTGGCACAGTACTATCTGAGGTATGTGTGCTTGCGATCGGGTAGATCCATGCTTACGATTGATCTATTACACATTGTATAGGAGTAATGCGATGCAGTGTAAACTTGGAGAATCGTTGTGGCTGAGACTTGGAATGTATGCAGCTTCGTTCCAGAGGGCTGATGATCCAATTAGATGCATGTGTGGAGCCATTGCCAAGCAGAAGTACTACTGAGATGTCTATGAATTAAAAGATTGCCGTAGAAGAGGAGATCAAAGCACTACTTCTCTCTAGAGCTCAACTATTGAGAGACTTTAGTCCCAAATGAAACAGGCCGAGGTTTGGTTTGGTCCAATTATAGAGTTCTCAGAGCCCCAGCATGGGCAGGCATGAGATAAGGGCATTAGGAAATGTATAACTCCGCCCAGCTGAAAGAGAAAATAAACTTTCTTTTTGTCCTAATTTGTATGCCATGTGCACTCTCCATCAATGAGGGGCTTGAACGAAGAGAGAGAAAATCTTTTTTTTTTGTGTTTGGTTCACACATATCTCTCCTGAACCAATTTTGTCTGTAAAATATTATGATCCAGTTTTTTTTTCTAAGGGGATCTATGCCATGGTACAGCAGCTGATCCATTATTATAATTGTATGATCCATGGTAGCCATGTTCCATGCAGGCCTAAATATAGTGGTGGGGGGGGGGGGGGGGCAAACCAAAAACACCGCACAGAAATTATTAAACCGTCATTTTAAACACAATCTTTATTGAAGTTGACTCATGTTTCAGCAGTGAATTGGGCTGAAAATTGTAGCTGCAAGTATATATCAGCGCTAGGAAATTGCTCTGCAGATGAAACAGTGTATTATATGCATGCATAAAAGGCTGGTAATTGTGAAATTTACTTGAAGATAAATGGTCCGAAGGTGGAAAAACTTGGTGGAGCACCCAACAGAGACACGTTCACTTCCCACACAGATTCCCGTATTGAGCATCATACCATTACCTGTGAGTAATAGCATTAATGCTTACAATCATCATTAGCAACATTGCTGATGAAACTTCAGGACACAATATAAATTCATCCTCGCTCCACCTTTTTTTTATTTTGCCACGGCTTTTCTGTTCAATTCACAGATCCTGTAGAGCCTGGGTTTTCAACAGGGGGTCCGTTGAAGGTACTGTAGGGGGTCACTGGCCGGATTTGATATGCAATGGCTATACCTGGATTTGGGAAAATATTTCAAAATTTAAAAAAAAAAAAAGCTTTTTTTAAATATAACCCTTTTAAAATGAATGATGGGGGGTCCCCTGGATGGCTTTGAGTCTGGATGCGGGTGCCTAGATCAGAAAAAGTTGAAAACCCCTGCTATAGAGTAACCGGATGGTCCTTCCTTCGTCCCGTCCTCCCTACTAACTTCAGGAGTTTTACGGTTGGTGATAGGAACTTCTGGTGTTACGTTACAATTTTTGAATTTCTTTGTGGAGGCGTGTCCAAGGACAGAATATCCATTGCTACAGGTTTTTCCTTGACCACACCCCTCTGTTAATATTCATAGGATGCCAGATTTCAGGTTCAGTTGTGTTGAGTTGACCATCTATACAATCTGCATTCAGGCCCACTCATCTTTGTCTTCACTGTCCTCTATGAGGGTATCGGGGCACCATGTGACCCACTCCCCCTCCATCTCCAATATGGGGGGGACAGAGCCACGCTGGAACTGTGCCAATTCATTTGGGATTAACACTCAGCTGCGTAAATCCCCGCTAAAAATAAATGTGCAAGCAGAGAATGGAAGAGGCGTCTCTTCACACATCTTAAGCATTCGAGTACCAGGCTGCATTTGTTTGATAATGACAAAAAAAAAAAAAAATTAATAACTCTATAAATGGATAAATAAACACCTGAGCCAGTCAGGGAATGAGAGGGTTTGGGCAAACAAAGAGCTTTCCTTCACACTCACTGAATATTACTCAGTGTTTGTTTTATTTGTCTTAAGAGGGTGAGGCTTTTTTAATCAGTTGTTCCTGCAGATTTTTTTTTTGAGATTTGGAAGTATTCTCACTGCACCTCATCACTGCAGCGTCCTCCGTCGAACGCAAGCCCACCAGCACTGCCAGTCATTGTTTATTTGCACTCTGTAGTCCACCAGTTAAGCCGTGCCATTCATTGAGTACACAGTGCAGGTGGCCGGCAGGTGCCCGATAAACACAGGACTCTCCCTTGCATGTCAGTGGCGAGGGAAAGGGCTTAAGCAGGTTGCTGCCAAACTGATCTACTCTATGATTTTATAATTTTTTTTCCGGAACACAAAGAATGACTATTTTCTTTTTGATATGTACAGCTTTTTGCTAATTGTCTCCATACGGCTCCATCTGTGGTAAAAACAGACCCCTTGGGCTCCAAACCAACCCCTCCTGATTCTTTTTGGCCTTTAGGTAGCGTATTATTATTATGTTCTCCTGAAAAATAGGTGAGAGATGCACAGGGAGCACACCCCCCCCCCCCCCCCCCAAAAACATTTCCCCTCTGTTGCTAAGCAATCCCAAGATTGGACATGTTTATTCGTCATCACACCCCAGTCACTTTGCTGCCGGTGGCTTTGACTGTGTTTGACGGCAAGACGTTACAGTTTACCGCACAGCAGAATAAGGACGCCATGTTGAGAAAGCACAGGCACTTAACAGAAGCTCGAAGGCATTTAGCAAACTGACAATAACACACTCGGGTGAAACACACAGAAATCACAGCGGCAACCTGCTTTTTAGATGACGGAATCCTTTGAAAAAAGCACCCTATTGTTATATGCATTCCGACATGAATGTTGTTCAAAAAATATCTTTTGTACCTGAGTATCTGTACTTGAGGTTCTATGAAAAAGTAAACTTAAGTAACAAGCCTTGTATTTCTCTCTTGGAACCATTGATTCTCTCCTTATTTGCTTAACTTATCCTTTTTCTTTTAAACTGTTTGTGTCAGCTTGTTTGCCTTGTATTATTATTTTCATATAGGGGTTTTGAGGTTTTTCCCTTTATTTCAGCAGAATCTTTATCAATATCTTTATGCTTGGAGGTCTCTCTTTTACCAGATGCTTGCCCAATTTCTGTGAACACGGCGGTCAGTGCTCCCAAACCTGGACTACCTTCTACTGTAACTGCTCTGGCACAGGGTACAGTGGAGCCACCTGCCATAACTGTGAGTCGCTGTGAGACCTCTCTTTGACTTTAAACATCCATCCCACATACCATACACCCAACCCAAGCCCATATTATACCCATTCAGTACCCCAGTCTATTCAAAACTGTCTCATTGAATTTAAACAGCCATCCCACTTACCATACACCCAACCCAATCCCATCCTATAACCATTCAATACTCAGTCTATTCCAAACTGACATCTACTCTGCGCCAGGCGCACAGCATACCTGCAAGCGAAACACTAAACGAATAAATAATGTATTATTATTATTATTATGCCACACACCAAACACCAAATCTACACCATTACGTTGTACGATCCGCTCAACCCTACACTTGATCTCCCTACCTTAAATCCATCCTACAACCAGGGAATACACATCCTATAGACCTTTCCTCCACCATATATATCATTTGCCAGAGGAATACATTTCTTGAGTAAGCCCATGAAAAAGCGTACTTACTTAGCAGAGATCACAAACTATTATGCATCTTTTTTATGTCATTCATCGATTTATTTATTTTTATCAGGAGGCTTAATGTTTAGTAGCCACTGTACATAGAGGGATATTTCCCTCATTACAGACCAGCACAAATCCATAGTAGTTGACTGACTTTGTTCCAAAGCTTTGTCTGTTGTGTACCATCAAGTTTAATCAATGTAAGCAGGAGTAATTCACTTAAACTGCAGATTATGGTACTTTGATGTTGAGTGATTTGTTTGGATTGGATTTGGGTCACTGATCTCATTCTGTGTTGTGAGAGGTAAAGACAGACAAGTGAAATGTCTAAACCTCCTCCGTCTTGCACCCTGTAGCCATTTATGAACCTTCGTGTGAAGCTCACCGACAAACCGGGAGCTCCTCCGGCTTCTTCTCCATAGACCCTGATGGGAGTGGTCCCCTGGGGCCAACACTGGTTTACTGTAACATGACAGGTGAGCCCACTCGCAAGGCATCAGCATCCACATGCCACTAGTCTGCACCCTAAACATCCTGCTGCCAATCACTCCAGAATCTCCCAACTTGAAGGACACCAACAGCCCACCAGTAAAACCTGTCTCTCATTGTCCACAGCTGAAGACACTGCTGTTTCTCAACAGCACACATTTAATATGAGGGTCACTCATATTATTATTATTATTATTATTATTATTATTATTATTATTATTATTATTATTATTATTATTATTATTATTATTATTATTATTATTGTTATTATTAGTATTATTATGCATTTATATATGCAGAATTGAAATGCATAGATTTCCACATCCTCCATTCACACCTGTTCCAGGCCCAGCAGGTTCTATGCAGCCCTTGCCCTCCCGATGCTGTGTTTAACACCCCTTCGGCTCTTCCTTTCCTCGTGCCCGGGTATTCACCCTGTCAGAGACAGATATGTAGCGCATGTCGCCTCGCTGCAAACAGGGCTATTAGGCGTCCGGGAGATGAGGCTGAGGCCCCAGCTGGGGCCGCGCATCGGCATGGAGACAAGCTCGTTAATCAGAGCGGGCTACCATCAGGATAAAGATTGATAACCCCATGCTCCCTCTGCCCCATGTCCCGTGGCAGGAATGGGAGAGGGATGGGACTCTATCAGCACTTCTGAAATAGGACATGGTGCCCGATGTTCCCGTTCAGAGGGGTTGATGATTCGTCTCCCTGGACGCCAGATTTTGGAAGGCCACCAGGAGGGTTTTTGTTTTTTGTTTAATTGTACTTTTTATTTATTTATTTTTTTTAAAGTTTTTTCTTTCCCTATGGTGGTCAGGTAACTATTTTAACCAGTGTGACTCACACCAACCACAGCTGTTTATTTCCCACATCTCGAATCTTGGCGCATCCGCATGAATCTGACCACGGCTGACCTCAATTAAAGCAAACAGGGGCTTAAATGATCACAGATCGGAAATTGAATTTGCCGGGACCCTGGGTAAACACTGCTATCATCTGCTGCCAAAGCTTTTTCAGTGCTTTCAGGATGACTGATGTAACAACCGGCTCAAAGCCCAAACATCATTCACAGAGACGTCGACTGAAGGAATAACAAAGGAGTTTATTTACATAAATATATATATATATACAAAATTAGTGGAGTGGAAGTCGGTAAACGTCAGTGTGAATGTGGGTGTCGGATGAGTGTATAAATAGGCTGTTGTAAAGCAGAAAACCAAAAGCACAGAGCTGCAAAAACACAAAGCTTTGGCCATCCGAGCTATATAGCATGCTAACCTGCTAAACTGCAGAAAATCGCCCCCAATCTAGCTTGGCCACGCATCCATAGCCAACACTGGCAAAATAGACAGAACACACCAGGTAACAGACAGAACACATCATGTAACAGACACAAGTGTCTGTTGTAGATTTATTTATCTTTGTTACTGTGAGTGTTTTTCTTCCCACTGGGAAGCTTTTACCTGGTTTTCTTTTTGGAGGTTTTTGCCAAATTTGCCATGTTTTTCTGTACAGTGTCTTTATGACAGTTTTGTGTCAAAAGCGCTATACAAATAAAATTGTCTTGAATTGAAGTTCACATGGGGCGTTACACTGATGAACGGCCACAATTTTGTGAAAGGAAAACATATATTTATTTGATTTTATTCTTAATTGAATTACAACCTTTACTTTCATGCCTGCACCATGTACTCTGGGTTTTGTAGAGTAGATTTATTTTCTTTTAAGGCTTATAAGGAATAAATCTTCTCTTCTACCTGTTTTATGTAAGGGGAACGGGTATGGACTGTGGTCCCCCACAACAACACAGAAGCAGTAAGAGTGAAAGGCTCCACACTACAGAAGCCCTACATCATGAGCTTCAACTACAGCGCCTCGCCCGAACAGCTGCGCTCCCTGGTGGCCGGATCTGAACAGTGTCAACAGGAAGTGGTCTATCACTGCAGGAAGTCCCGCCTCTTCAACACCAAGGGTGAGTCCCCTCAACTTGGGCTGTGTCCGAATCAGAGACCTATCTACTGCGCCCTGTCTCAAGCGAACAGTGCACTGGCAGAAGTGTGCTGTTTAATGTGCACTGTTTCGCAGTCCGCGAAAAATATCCACTATACTATTTTCCAAACGTACTGCGGAAGTGTCGTAAGCAGGTCGTAAGACGTCCCACCAGTGTTGCCATGTCTGCAGTTTTACAGCTAAATCGGGAAACTTTCAAAGTGCAGTCACGGGTAAAAATGAAAAGTCGCAAAGCACGCACTTATTTTAAAAAGTAAAAACATGATGATTTCTATTTAAAATACATTGGTTTCGGTTAAAAATAGCCTATAATTTGGGCTAGTTTTGAGGCGCCATTTGGCTGGAAAGTCTTACAAGATCTGGCAACCCTGCGCCCCACTCTTGCGCTGCCATGTCACGTGTTGTTTTTGTTGTATTTGAAGGAAAACGTCAGCGAAGCTGCACCTCATTTTTTTTAAACTAAGCTTCACGTCATATTTATGTGAGAAAAATGTTTGTGTACTTCTTGAAAAGTGTGCTCCCAAATGTACTCAGCGAAACCCCGGAAGTAAGTGTGTCATCCGGGTGTTTGAAGTATACTGCAATTTGAAAAAAATGTGCGTACTCTACGACTTTCTCGCCCTATCTACTCACCAAGGCTACTCAACAGTGTGGAAGAGTGCTGATTCGGACACGGCCTTGGTCACATTCTACGTACTGTACGTATTTTACTACGAAGGAATGGAAACAATTTTGTTTTTTGTCAATAATTTTAATGAATATACAGTGAATAAATGCTGCTGTATGAATGTTTCTTGGCCTCCCACAACCCTTGCTTTAAATTGGGGGTCATATTCATATCTTATCTGAAAAGGGCCAGTATAAATGCAGCTAATTACATAGATTGCACATGCTAGCCATTTCATCGACTGGATAATTCAGTTCACAGGCTGAGTTCACTGATTCACTGAATGCCTAATACCACAAATGAACAAACCATCTTGCATGTATTTTATGAATCAGGAATTTAATAAATTAGCCCATGAGATGAATTATCCAGTTGGCAAAATGTATAGTATGTGCAACCTATATGTTTAGATTGAATAGGAATTTATGCTAAGGAATTAAATAATGTAATTTCGCCCTCTGCAGCTGACCTTTAAATGAATATGCATGCAGTCAAGCAGTCTACTGTGAGTTAAATCCCAGTTTCAGTGAAAGTCACGTTTAAGACCTATTGGCAGTGTGGTGTAATTAGAAAGGGTACATTTTAATTCAGTTTTCACTATCAATCTCCCTTTGCATTAAACACACTGTTTGACACTTCCTAAATATCTATTGAGTACACTACTCACATTTAATTTCTGCACATGTCAAATACATGGTTTGAGACAGTATTGATTGGCTGATATTTTTCACAAAGTTGCTTGATTCAATTGTATGCAAAGCAGTCTGCTAATTAAAGTTATTAATTTAAGGGACTAATTCTGAAGGTGGCATAATGTCACTGTGTGTTTCTTTATGATATTGTTTTGTTTGTTCTTCTCGATAATTAAATTTTAATTAGACGCACAGGAATTAAATATTTCACTCAAGCTTGGCCAAATATTGCTGCAGGCAGAAATCATGTAGAGGCAGAATATTTATTGAGCTGTAGTTTAAAAGTCCAATATAATTAAAAAGCACATTGCTTGACAAAAGTAATATGTATTTTCCTTTTGGAAATTAAGTTGTGAAAAGTACATGATTTACTGAGACAATAATTAAAATAAGCATATAAGTTCTAACAGAATGTGCATGCACTCACTGTGAATGTAGGAGAGACCATCTGAACAACTCTAGAGGACAGAGTATTGTTTATTTAACTTTTTTTTTATTTTAAAAAATAAATAAATTTGGCACCCAGTGTGGGGTGAGCATATCCAATTCCCACCCCAATTTGGAATTGCCAATCGTCTGCAACCGCAGCCACATTGTGCTAACCCCACTGCCCATTTGGGAGAGTGTAGACATCCACGATTCACCTCCGAAACACACGGTGTCGCCAGCTGCTTCCTGTCACACCGCAGACTACAGCTAAGCTCACAATAGAGCAGAGTCAGAGGAGAGACCTTTCGTATACGGCTTTGACTGCAATCAACAGGCGCCCGATTGGCCAGCAGGGGTCGCTAGATAGAACCGTGCACACAGAACCCTATCCGACTGAACCCTCCCATTCTCTGGGCGACGCAATAACCGATTGCACGTCGCCCTATGGAGCTGCCAGCCACAGTCGGCACTGGTACGGCCCGGATTCGATCCGAGGCCGTGAGGCTCATGCGTACACCACAGTGTGGTGCCTTAACCAAATTTTTTAAACTCTTTACTCTGTTGGTGTATTCAGGTTTTGAATCGGGAACTGGTCCCATTGTTGTTCTAATTTCCAGAGCTTTTCACAGCTCAATCAGAGTAGGGGCGAAATGGTTGTTCAAACGGGTTTAATTTTTATTATTAAAAATTAGTAATGAAGGCAACAGACAAAACATAGTATGGTGATACCCATTCTCTCTGAAACTGTACGTTTCAACCAAACTTATCTTCCACAGGCTGAAGCACACTGCTACATTTTTCACACTGTACTACTGAGAAACAGGCCTGTGGAGCTTTATGGCAACTGAAAGAGCGATTGTTGTTAGCAGTGGAATAACCTAGCTTGCCTGAGAAGGTGACATTCCTGCCTCTTTTTCTTTGTTAAGCTGAGTCTATAAGAATGATTTAAGGAATTGTGCCGCAAAACGATTGCAAAATGAAAGCAAACAGAGGGTCCCCATAAGCACAGTGAAAAATGTTGGGGAAATCAGAAGACCTTTGTTGTGCCAGTGGATGTCAGCATACCTTTTATCATTTAAAACCAGTGTGTGCGCAGTTACATGTTTGGCGGCATTAAGGCGCCTCCCTGTGAGTCAGGCTCCTTTCATCTCCAGCCACTGGATGACATTCGCATTACATGTAGCAAAGGCTCCCGGTTTATGAGAAACTCAAGGGCTCACATGTCCCTTGACGGTGGCTGTGTCACTGTGCATGAGAGAGTCTGCATTGACATCTGAATTTGGGGATTGTCAATGTGTCGATTTTATGGAAAACGTTAACAAATTCAACTGGAGTTGGTCATAAAAAGCCATTGTTGGTTGCGCAGCAACATAATGATGCCAGAAGGTGGCAGGTGGACAGATGTCCCTTTCTTTTACTGCTCCTCTGAACGAATTTGCCTTTATGTCTTTGTAACATACCAAGCCCGCTGTATCCAGTTGTGTACTGGAATCGGGGTACATGAATTCCGACAGGGCACACAATCCTATTCCGAACACATTGTGCACAAAAAAGGCCCCCGGCATTGTGTTTGAAGCTTTATGAAGCTGAAAGAAAAGTCTTGAATAAACATCACATCCCAGGAAATGATTGACAATTCCATGTTGTAATTTGCTGTAATTGCTCGCTGTAGGTGGGTGCTGTATCCCTTTTATAACTCCCCACATGAACACTTCACCCTAATTTAAAATGATGCTTTGTTTCAAAAGGGCACTTCTCACAAGTAACTGTTCCACTGTAATAGCATTTTTTTTCCAATTTAAGATATGCGCCTGCAAAATTATTTTCATGACTTTGGCCACCATTGCAATTACCTTAATTTATATATTTATATAATCAATGCTTTACAGTAGTCTAATGGTGTGTGGGTAGTGTGACAATACTGTTCAATAGCTTTCATGAGCATGCTCTTGATTGTGCAACAGGCAATCAAAGCATGTTTCTAGACCTAATTAAATTAAAAAAACATTTTGCTCTGTTGTACACACACACACACACACAGACTTCATTCTTTACCTAACAAAGCCAAATACGCTTATTTTCCACTCTCTGGTGCAAGGAAATGATCAGGCATGCTTGTAGCCTACTAGGCATATTAGAGGATTTATTCAACTCAATGTTGAACACAGTTACAAGCCAAACCACAGTTCCTTATTCAAGCCAGGCTACTGCAGTTGTAGCAGGGACATGGTTGGATTATTATTATTATTATTATTATTATCTTTTTTTCTTTGCCTTTTTTTAATGGAACCATTCTAATGTCATCATCAGTCATCGGAAAGATTCACTGACCCTTCATATCACGTGGATCACATTATACAGTAGGGTCAGCGCACAGACCGAGCCGTCGGGACGACGTGAAGCCGTAACATGGGGAAATAAACTACATTTCACCGGGGTGCTGGATAATGATTTTTGTGCTGTTTTTCAGTTGGGACCCCACTGTCCTGGTGGATGGACAGGAGTGGGGAGAGGCGTACCTACTGGGGGGGCTTCCTGCCTGGAGTGCAGCAGTGCTCCTGTAGCCTGGATGGGAACTGCATCGATATGAACTACTTCTGCAACTGTGACGCTAACAGAGACTCCTGGTAACCAAACAGCTCGCCTTCTGTCCCTGTTCAGCGTCTTCGGTCTTGACCGTCTTCGGTCTTGTTCGAATGCTTGCCTTTGGGTTTATACACCTTCCTTTCTGTTGGCTGATCTTCCGGACTATTTGAAGGTTTTCCTTCCAGTCTGCTTGCCTTTTATACTTGCCTTCTTATCTTACCCCTCTCTCTTGTTAGCCTACCTTCTTAACTATCCCCACAATCCTCAGGTGAATTTTAACTCTGAAGCACTCTGCTCCGAGAAGTGCAAAGAGGTATTATGTTCTCATAAATCATTAAATAATTAATATGAGCCTTACACAAATAACCTTTTAAAAATCTTACAAACTAAATAATTGTCTCATAAATAAAAATAATTGGTTCACAAATATGTTTTTGCACTCACAAACAAATCTCTCCCGAACAGACAATAATACATTAAAACGTTTTTGATACACGTTATTTTTTTCAGAAAATATTTACCAATATAAGGGCATTCATTTGACAATGACTCGATGTGCATTTACACATCGCCTGGCACATGAGCAATCCCTTTCCATTTCTGGATTTTTTCACAGCAGGATGTGCAAATCCTCACAGTAGGATGTGCAAATTTATCCACATTTTTTTTTTTCCACTGAGTCTACTCCAGCCAATCGGATTTTTGAGATAATAACCCCTGTAGAAATGTTTTTTTCCTCCTATATCTGTGCAGATCGACCTTCATTAATTGTTAACAGAATGCTTAGTTAAAGTCTAAATGATTTAATGTTGCTTGTACATGCCCTGTATATTAACTTAAGGAGAAAGCCTGTTGGGTAGCGTATTTACTAGGTAAAGACCCCTTCAGAGTCCGTCAGAGTGCACACCATCCATCTCACACAAACAGTAGTGAAATAAGACCCTACAGTGGATATTGATTTGGAACAAGAGATCATTCATTCAGAGAAAGAAGCATTTACTGGCTCATGACAAATTTTTGTAACTCACGCTACAAAAGGCAGTGTCTGAAGCATGAATCAGTCAAAACACTAATCAGATTCTGATTGTAGGGCGAATGACACTGGACTCCTCTCCTACAAAGACCATTTGCCGATGAGTGAAATCGCAATCGGGGACACAAACAGGACAGGTGCTGAAGCAGTCTACAAAATCGGGCCACTGCGTTGCTTTGGGGACAGTAGGTGGCCTGTTTGTTTTTGATTGAGAAATCATATTATTGGAGAGATTCGCTTTCAACGGTTCATATTAGAATGGGGGAGGGAATCCTCACAGGTGTGTATTACTTTGCAGGATTTATTTGGAATTCGGCATCTTTCTACCTGGCTTCGTCGTACCTCCACTTCCCCACCTTCCAGGCTGAACTCAGTGCTGGCATTTCCTTCTACTTCAAGACAACCACACCCTCCGGGGTCTTCCTGGAGAACCTGGGAGTCAAGGACTATATCCGCGTGGAACTCAGCAGTGAGTCAGTGCCTTGGGGAAGGTAGAGTTTGCAGTATTGCAGTGAGTCAGTGCACTGGAGAAGCTGTAGTGTTGCAGTGTGTTATTGTGCTGGAGACGGTAGAATATTGCAGTGAGTCAGTGCACTGGAGAAGCTGTAGTGTTGCAGTGAGTTATTGCGCTGGAGACGGTAGAATATTACAGTGAGTCAGTGCACAGGAGAAGCTATAGTGTTGCAGTGAGTTATTGCACTGGAGACGGTAGATTATTGCGGTGAGTCAGTGCACAGGAGAAGCTGTAGTGTTGCAGTGTGTTATTGCGCTGGAGACGGTAGATTATTGCGGTGGGTCAGTGCACAGGAGAAGCTGTAGCGTTGCAGTGAGTTATTGCGCTGGAGAAGGTAGAATATTACAGTGAGTCAGTGCACAGGAGAAGCTGTAGCGTTGCAGTGAGTTATTGCGCTGGAGAAGGTAGATTATTACAGTGAGTCAGTGCACAGGAGAAGCTGTAGTGTTGCAGTGAGTTATTGCGCTGGAGAAGGTAGATTATTGCAGTGAGTCAGTGCACAGGAGAAGCTGTAGCGTTGCAGTGTGTTATTGCGCTGGAGAAGGTAGAATATTACAGTGAGTCAGTGCAAAGGAGAAGCTGTAGTGTTGCAGTGAGTTATTGCGCTGGAGAAGGTAGATTATTACAGTGAGTCAGTGCACAGGAGAAGCTGTAGCATTGCAGTGAGTTATTGCGCTGGAGAAGGTAGAATATTACAGTGAGTCAGTGCACAGGAGAAGCTGTAGCATTGCAGTGAGTTATTGCGCTGGAGAAGGTAGAATATTACAGTGAGTCAGTGCAAAGGAGAAGCTGTAGCGTTGCAGTGAGTTATTGCGCTGGAGAAGGTAGATTATTGCAGTGAGTCAGTGCACAGGAGAAGCTGTAGTGTTGCAGTGAGTTATTGCGCTGGAGAAGGTAGATTATTACAGTGAGTCAGTGCACAAGAGAAGCTGTAGCGTTGCAGTGAGTTATTGCGCTGGAGAAGGTAGAATATTGTAGTGAGTCAGTGTCCTGGGCAAGGAGAAGGTCTCATGGTGATTCTGATTTCCCCTCAGCTCCACTGTCAGTGGCATTCACCTTCGACCTGGGGAATGGCCCAGTGGTCCTGCTGGTGAAGTCCCATGTTCCACTGAATGATAAGCAGTGGCACTATGTGCGGGCGGAGAGAAACGTGAAGGAGGCCTCCCTACAGGTAGACCAGCTGCCCCTGCGCTTCCTGGGAGCCCCTCTGAACGGTCACTTCCGCCTGCAGCTCAATGGCCAGCTGTTTGTAGGTAGGTCTGGGCAGAACGCATATTTACTTTCAGTCTTTCTATATATCAGGATTCCTATGCATTTTCCTATTGCAGATCCTATTGGTATTCCCTATTGCTGTTCCTATGTGTGTTCCTGCTTACGGATCCATTGGCTTCTGGAAGTGACATAACCAACTTTTGATTTTCCTCTTATGAATGCATCTCTATAACCTATAATTCATTATTTATAAAACCCTGTAGGGGTAACTGTCAGAATCTGTGCTATTTGAACAAATAGATGATATTTATCCCATGTATGTTTGCTACCGTAAGCACACAATGCACTTAGCCCATATTGGATTTCTTTGGTAACTTTCTCAAGGTTGGGATATACTGTATTATTTAATTAAGTTATTTTCAATTTGAAGGTTGACTTCCAGCTCAGTGTTTCAATAATTCTGTTGATCATCACTGTATGAGAATTTTATGACATTTGATATATGCTTTTCAGTAGTTCAACAGTAGGGATAGAACAGTGAGACTCCATGCACTATGAAATCCATATCAAAGGCTATCAATCAGTGATTGGCAAGAACACTTAGCCGCACCCACTATGAATGGGTTCATGAAGACTCACTGCTGAGCAGGATCTCCCTATGGAATGTAACTCTGAAAATACTTTGTGTGTACTAAATCCTTTCCCTTTGCTAATGTCTGGGGTGTGAAACCACAACTTCTATATACCAACCAGAAGTTCAGCTATGGTGTTCCTTCTGTCCTCTCTCCTGCCTACTGGTAACAGGAGATTCCAGTACTATATGACATTAACAAACATCCATTAGCACAGTATTGTCCTTGCTCACGGTTTTTAATGAGCATTCTTAAGGTGACTCGCGTATGAATGTAAAGGCTAAAATAGCGAGGAGGCAGAGCCGAGCTTCTGGCGGATCTATAAAATCGGGATGAAAACCCTCGCCTCTCTCTCTGCAGGAGGGACCATGTCACGGCAGAGCGGGTTCCTGGGATGCATCCGGGCGTTGCAGCTGAACGGGCGGACCCTGGACCTGGAGGAGCGGGCGAGGACGGCGCCCGGGGTCAGTCCCGGCTGCCCGGGTCACTGCAGCAGCGATAGCTTGTGTCAGAACGGCGGGCGGTGTGTGGAGAAGAGGGGGGGCTACACCTGCGACTGCACGCACTCCGCCTACGGGGGCCCTCGCTGCATAAAAGGTACTCCACCCACACCCTCCACCCACCATTTATAAAGAGGTCATATGAGGTCACTATTAGAGCAAAGTCAAAGAAAATATCGATGGTAATATAAATAATTTATTTTCAGCCTGATTAAAGAGGACTCTTACATTGGTGACGTGTAATAGTGAAAACAGTTTTCCATAAAAATAAGCTCTTGCATATCTATAGATATGTAAAAACTAACAATAAACATAATCACTGGTAATTTGTATAGATATGTAAAAAAAAATTTAATGTGCTGTCTGCGTGAGTTACTTTGTAGGTTATCAATAGTTTCAACGTAAACTGTTCAACAAAAGTTATCCTGAGGCAAAAAGTAACCTTGTGCAGAAACGTGTTGGTAGCCTACAAATTGACGGAGACGCGCTATTCCCACGCCCGGATGTTGGTTTAGGTGTTCTGTTATTCTAGACAAATTTTAAAACATAGGCTAAATATAACTTCTAATATTGCCATCTAGAACCATGTAAAAATAGAGAAAATCCTGGTAAAAGGCGATAAAAATAAAAAAAACATCAGTGTAAATTGGCCTCCAACTCCAATTCGGAATTCTTTACCGGTATAGCTGTGTAAAGATGGCTGTGGTCAACGTTAGTCTCATTTGTATTTTTGTCGACTTATGCCTGAAGCACTGAATAAGTTAAATATATTACCAATTATAAAAAAGAAATCCTAAAAGGCTAGTTACTGTCGAGAGAAACCTTAGATATGAGAAAATGAACTAAGAACTGTATTTTACATACATAAAGTGAAATTTTGTGCTGCTTATATCACACATACAGTCTGACCTGATTAAAAACATGAAAAACACATGAAAAAACCACTGGATTTAAAATATTTAGTTATTGAAAATACCAAATAAATATGTCATGGATTCTTTAAAGCTTTTCAAATTCTTTGTTTCATATCCCTTGTGGCACTTGTTTAGAAAAATCAAACATTGGCCTGAATTTAACCTTCAAGCTCTGCTTTGTAGATATACTCTGCTACTTAGCAATTCTGTAGTCAAGAGGTTTAATATTATTTTACATAACCTGTAATACAAGGTTGGGTAAAGGTGGCCAGGGGGAGTAAACAGCATACAAGAAACTGAATAAACAATTTTCATAAATTACAGAAATTGCAGGGTTTTCTAAATTACTATTATGACAAATTAGAAATGCCCAGCTCCTGGGTAAAAGTGGCCCGTGTCATTGTCTGTCAGAGGGCCTCAGTCAAATCCTTGGTCCCGCCCACTTTTCTGACATATAGCGACGGGGGCCACTTTTACCCACAAGCCTTTAATGTTACCATTTTGTGCAAATTTTAACATTTGTCTCGTAAGTATGTAGCGTCATGATTAAATATGTTACAAAGCAAGAAGACAGCACTTTGTGACTGAAAGTGTAATTTTGGAGCTTGGAATGGCAAATGGTCAAAGCTCGAGAAAACAGGGTGCGCTAGAAGCGGAACCTCTTTGTTCCGATTACTCCGCTAATGTTAGCCCTAGCTGGTGGTCTCTTTTTCTGGGTCTCTCTCATCTCTTGGGTCGGGAGCAGTCTCATTTACATGGCTTGGTTCTGACTCTGACATCACAGTGGCCCTCTCACCCCGGCTCCCGGGTATTCTAATAAAAGGAGTCACTCCTGTCAACGGCTTTTATCTGCTCTGGCACCCATTTTGTTAGACAGCTGATTCCAAACCCATCCATAGCTCTCTGATTAAAACAGAGGGCAGAGCAATGTATTATGCATTACACGCTGCAGAGCCACGCTGTTCTTAGCCCGATAATATGCCGTATGTAAATTCTGCCGGGCAGATGACAGCGATTAAATCAAATCCCCATCTCATTTGTTTGCATAAATGCACAGTTTATCGCTTGCATTGTTGTGATCACAAGTACCATTTGCTTTGATCCGTTATTACCCACTTTCATACCTTTCATTTGCATACAGATAAAAAGGAACCCAGAATAGGCAGCCAGTCTGAGAACATCCCGGAAGGTAGCTGGGAATGATATTCTCTGCTGACTGATTCTCCGCTGCGTTTAATTGGGTATCCTTCTTCCATTCTCTCCCGTGTCCCAATGCAGAGGTGTCGGCATCTTTCGAGAGGGGTTCCTCCGTCACCTACACCTTCCGGGAGCCCGTCTCCTTCCTGCGCAACGACAGCGGCCCGTCCGCCGGCGCCCGCGGCGAGAGCAGGAAGCCCCGGGCAGACGTGGCCTTCAGCTTCCTCACCGCGCAGGCCCCCGCCATGTTGCTGGCCGCCAGCAGCTCTCACCCGCAGCAGTACATGGCCGTCACTCTGGCGCGCAACGGTACCCGTCCAGTCCCGCCCCCTCTCAAACCGCCGCGGCGAAAGGTCACCCTCGCCGCGGCTCTGTGTTAAATTTAGGGCTTTGCGGTTCCCCCCGCCGGCCGCCCGCATTTTGCCTTTCTGTGTCCGTCAATAACCTTCTGCGGCCCAGCCCTGGATTTCTGTGGTTGTTTACAAAAGCATTTGCTGGCCCTGGTCTGTTAGCTTTGGGTTATAAAAGAAAGGGAGGACAGCTTTGGCCGAGTGGCACTGCATGACAGCATGCGCACTGCTTTATAACAGTAATCAGATTCGGCTTGCTATGTATTATTTAGATTCATGTTCATGCAGGCTGATGACATTAAGAGCGACATTTTTGTAATTCTGCATTACGCATTGCAGAATTCTAGGCCTCTGCTACATAACACAAGCATTCCACAGCACTGCAGCCTGTGTTTATCAGAATCTCTTTAATAGACCAGTGGTACCCCTTTGGTCATAACCATAGCTCTTGACATCTCAACAGCTCAAGAGATTTGCAGCGTGAAGTAGTTTACAAGGAGCACGGCTCGTTACTAGATGGTGGCAGGTTCGAGCCCCTCCCAGCTGGGAGTAAATCACCCCTTGCACCCGTGACTTATGTGCAGGCAAATCTTCTGCACGTATTGCACTGCAGCCAAGCGGTCAGCCCCAAAAAAAGTGATTTGCAGACAAGCGAATGAACGCCTCATCCCGCTTGTGTGCTGATCACAGTTCGCCGGATGAAATATTCCTTTTTATCCTCATTATCCACCAATATTTACACCCCCCCCACCCCCCTTTGCACACTAATACGGCTGTCTTTGGAGCCATTCTGACATATGTCCGCAGTGCTATGTTCTTGCACCTGCCTTCAGAACCATTGTGAGGCCTGGAGAATACTGGCTACAAAGTCTAATTATTTTCACATGGTAAGGGGGGTTGTGACAATGACAACAGCCCCACCACAGGGCCACTGGATAACACTAAACCATCTGCCTCTGGCTCTCTCAACATGAATATTGTATATAGCATGGCTGAATATTTTATGTGCTGGTACGCTGTTTTAAAAAACCACTAGCCGTAATGGAAAAGATTAAGTGGGGGAATAAAGTTTGGTTGAAAGCCTGTGAGGCAGCAAGTGACAAAATTAAAATGGACGTTGGAAAGAAAAGTGTTTTACACTATGAGAGAACCCATTAGACAGGACAAGTGTGAGTCTTAAAGGGCTCTTTGGGATGTCCCTGTGAAAAGGTTAAAACAATAGGCACGGAAGTGGCCGGTTGCTAAAGGTGCTACCCATGAGTATAAGCTGAGCCGTATACTTTAATCGCTAGTTTGACTCTGGGCTATGTCGTTAGCGGAATATAATGGTGATATTCCATGGCTTCAGCTATGGGATTTAATTACTTAATCAAGCATAGGTTTTGTGAAATTACTTCATCCCGCCAGCATATGGTAATAAACTATAATAAAAATAATAATTATGAATGCTATTTATAAAACACCTTTCCTACATTGTTACATTTTATTATTTTTCCAAATATAATATTAATAAGTGATTATGCATGCACGTAGTAATTATTCCAAGGACACTTCTGCACCAGTTTATTTCAACAAGTGGCAGGAAAATCAATCAACAAACATATGGCTCGATGTCACACTATCACCAATGATTTTGTTTCATGCACAGGACTCACAAATGAAAGGGAAATCAGTGAAAGAATATACTTGAACACAAAATAAATTAATAAACTAAAGTATGTGACAAACATATCAAATGAAAAATGAAGCGATTCAATTATGGCTTCGTGATTGCCCTAATAGGCACCTCATCATTTCACCACTGGTTGACTTAATTGGAGTTTATTATGTAGTTTCAGCGGAAGTAACTAAATGATTTCTGCATTCTACAAGCTCTGAGGGTGACATCGCCGCATTATCGATCTTAATGGGTTTAAGTAATCCGTTCTGGAATGTTCTACGACCGAACAGTTATTACACGGTTCACAATGGCCAACCCTATAAGGCTAAGGGCATTCACTGGCTGTGGAACTGGACTCAGGCACATGAGCATGTGTATGGAAAGGATAAGCATGAACTTGATCAAGTTATCAAGGTTACATCTGAGTGTATGAGTGTATGCAACCTTAACAAATACCAAATTTGATTTGGTATTAAGATTATGGTCTTGAGTATACACTCCGATTAGAACTAAATGTATGTCAGGTTGGATAAATGAAGCCCCAGGTGCCCAGAGGTTAACAGTTGTCGTCAGTGCACTAGGTATTGTTTCGTACCAGGCTGTGTGGCCTGTAGTGTGTAAACTTTAATTTACTCTGAGCAAAGAGCTCTTAATATTTAGTCATTTGGAGTGAGGGAACGGTTATGTTTGTTTTGAACAGGATGCGCATCCCTTACCTGCTCTCAAGTCAGTTCCCTCGGGAACAACTGTGTTCGAGGAGGGTCAGGTTAACTCTGTACGCTTAAGAAATGCCAATGTGGTTCTGTGAAGTAATTCTCCCTCTAATAGGTCAAACATGCCCCCCAATAGCCACAGCTCTTCCCTCCTGCTTAGATTCTGGTGTGTGCTGGCTAGCGTCAGTGCCGCAGCGAGGTCAGGTTTCTGTTTTTTCTCTCTCCGCTCTCAGCGCCTCTTAATTCGGAATTCAGAAGCAATTCGGGGTGCATTACCGTCAACTCGAGCGGCTCTAATTGCGGCGGACAAATCTCTCGCACGTTTGTTTATCAAGGGGACCTGGAGAGTACAGGAAGTGAGGGAGAGATATACGAGATTGGGAGGCGGGAGTAGTCGTAACCTGTGGCTGTTCAATAACCTGTGTCTGTTTAAGAACATTTTCATCCGTGTCGGTAAGGACAGCCTTGGCGTACATCACAATGAAAACCTGTGCCTACAGGAATGCTCCTTGAGATGCTTTCTCTTTACAATGTACATACATTTAAATATTTAAACATTTGAAGGAAGGTGCTTACCCTATTAATCATAATAGGGGTCATTTTTTCTGAGGATCGTATCAATCAAAGTTAGCAAGAGTAATGAAGGCAAATGTAGAGCTAGCATCTGCTGGTTGTGCTTTGAAATCAGAACAGCAGTGTGTATCCTTTTCCCTCCTCGTGTATCCTTTTCCCTCCCCGTGTATCCTTTTCCCTCCCCGTGTATCCTTTTCCCTCCCCGTGTATCCTTTTCCCTCCTCGTGTATCCTTTTCCCTCCTCGTGTATCCTTTTCCCTCCTCGTGTATCCTTTTCCCTCCCCGTGTATACTTTTCCCTCCCCGTGTATCCTTTTCCCTCCTCGTGTAGCCTTTTCCCTCCCCGTGTATCCTTTTCCCTCCTCGTGTAGCCTTTTCCCTCCCCGTGTATCCTTTTCCCTCCTCGTGTATCCTTTTCCCTCCTCGTGGAGTATCAATAGCAAATGAAGAGTGAATGAAATAAAGTGTCATAAGACCATTATTGCTGTTTTCCCAACTCAGAGTTGTCCAGATTAATTAAGCCTTTAATATTGCCTTGAATTGTTATGTGTTCAGTTTGAAAGGTTTTGCATTGTTTTACAACAGTGTGTTTGTGTGTGTGTGTGTGTGTGTGTGTGTGTGTGTGTGTGTGTGTGTGTGTGTGTGTGTGTGTGTGTGTGTGTGTGTGTGTGTGTGTGTGTGTGTGTGTGTGTGTGTGTGTGTGTGTGTGTGTGGGTCGGGGGTGGGTGTGTGGGCTTGGGTTTTTCAGGAAGCTTACAGATCTGGTACCACCTTGGCAAGGCGAGCACGCCAGATGTGTTCACCCCGCAGTCAACCAGCCTGGCAGACAGGCAGCTGCACAGGATTCAAATACATCAGGAGGGGAAGGACGTCTATGTCCAGGTAAGTGAGCCGCTGTGACAAGTCCTTCCTACGGGCATCACTGTGTAGGTGTACAGGAGGTGTGGAACTTCCTTGTGATAAAAGAGCCTGAGCCACGGCCAGGCATGTACATGGCTGTGACCAGGCAGAGGGGGCCCAACAGGTGGAAGGAGTGGACAGAGTCAGGTCCATAGAGCGAAAAAAAAATTCTATGTGAAACAATTACATTTTACACCACCAGGTGGCACTTCAGAGGAACATAAACCTATGCAACTGATACTGATAAAGAAAGCAACACATTTTGTATTCAATGAATTATACAAGCATACAATTAATTTGTAACCAACTAATTACATATAGTCTGCTTCAACCAATCAAATAACTTACAAAATAGTTGTGATTCAGGGTGTCTTGACTCAATCTTTAGTAGTATGTTAAGTACATTATGCAGGCAGTTCACGTGGAGCTCAAGTATAAACTACAATCCACATAGGGCCTGATTTACTAAGACCTTTAGCGTGTGCAAAACCTTATAGCACACACGAAACCTAGAACATGACAAATGATTGGTCATGGTATTTGTTTTGCACCAATCATTGGTTGTGTTATTGGTTTTGCGTGTGCTAAAGGTTTTTGCACCCGCTAAACGTCTTAGTAAATCAGGCCCATAGTATTATATCCTCGAAGGTGCTTTGAATTCAGACCATAGTTATGACTTTTATTAAAGCCCTTTATTGGAAGCTATAAATAAAGAGCAGATTTGCTTACACAAAATGCAGCACAAAAAAAAAAGTAAAAAACAAAAAGCAAAGATATAAAAAAGAAATATGAATAAGAAAGAAAAACACAAGTTCAGTTTGTGATGTTCTGACAAGGACCCAAACACAGACCACAGGTAGCAGGCAAAAACGTAGTTTATTCAGAGTCAGGTCAGTAGTCAGGTAATCAGAGTTGAGACGGTACCAAATCGAAATCCAAAAAGAGTAGTAAAAATAAACGTAGCAAGAATCAAAAAACCAGAAAGACACGGCAAACAAAACAGAAGGAAAAGGCAGGCTCGAAGTTGTACAGAAGGGTTGTCTCAAGAATCTCAAATAACACAGGCTTACAAAAAATCGGCACTGTGAATTGATCAACGTCCTGACAGCTAGGGATTACAAGTGGAAGGCAGACTATATACACCAGGGAAGTAATGACACGAAAAGGAATCAAGTGTGGGTGGGAGGAGTAAGGAGCTAGACACAGGTGAACACAATAGGAAACAATAATACAATAACGAGGGGAAAACAGAAGACAGGGACTGGAATGCACGCAAACTAGTAGTGTAACGATTCATGCGATGCATCGATGAATCGATTGTCAGTCCTACCGATTCAACTAAATCGATCTGCTAAAATAAATAAATAGAATGAATCGCTTTGGCTTCACCAATAATCGATATAAATGCTTTAAATCTAATGAATCGCGATTCTTAATTATGATTATTGTTTTAAGACTTAGTTTACACATTTTTTTGTGAAATGCAGCTCGGTAATCCGTAACTCTGTCATCAGCTACAGTGTTTCCCCTAGATTTTTTTTCAGGCCGGGCGGTGAAAGTGCGCCATTTTGCGTAGAGGCGGAAACTATAATTACACCCTCATAATATCAGCGCTGCCATTGAAAATTTTTATTAGGGAAAACCAAAGCTGTTTTGGCAAGGGTTTTTCCAGATGCTATTTTGATCATTCCCGCATTCTGCGGTAAGGGAAATATTGCAGCTACATTAAAAAAAATAAAAAAAGATTATATATATTAAAAAAATAATAATAATATAAATAATTTTTTTTTTCATAAAAATTATTTATTTTCCCTCTTGTCCCGCCCGGCCAAGATAATGGTAGGGGAAACACTGACTCACTCACCCACCCACTCACTCACTCTCACCCACCCTCTCACTCACCCACCCACTCACTCACTCTCACCCACCCTCTCACTCACTCACCCACCCACTCACTCTCACCCACCCTCTCACTCACTCACCCACCCTCTCACTCACTCTCACCCACCCTCTCACTCACTCTCACCCACCCTCTCACTCACTCACTCACTGACTCTTAACTCACTCACTCACCCACCCACTCTCTCCCCTGCCAGCATGTAGCCTATTGAAAAATGTTCAAAATAACTGAGCCATGTTTAATTACATTTTTGTATTCAGCATAAAATATTATGCAGGACTACTTTTTTTATAGAATAAATATGTTTAGTAAGTAATTCTGTTGTCTGTTTATTTTTTCACCTTTCAGAAGAATACAGATAGTCTCACTCGCATTATTGCATGTTTATTTCATGGATATAGAATTTTGGTTAAAAGTTACTGAATCGAATCGTGGTTTACAGAATCGAATCGAATCGTTCCAAAAAACAAAAAGTGTCCTTGAATCGAATCGCCAACTACTGAATCGTTAATCGAATCGAATCGCTGTGAAGCCAAAGATTCACACCCCTAACGCAAACACATAGATAACACACGGCCTGGGATTAGCAGGTAAACGAGTGCACAGCACGAGGGGTGGAGTCTGAAAGTGGATCCAGCTGAAGAGAGTTAAGGAATAACAACGAATAGAGCAGAGATAGAAAAGCTAAGGGAGAATGACAGCTGCAGTGCGAGCAAGAGAGTGATTAGTAATTAAGTGACGTTAGTACAAAATTCTAAATCTCCTACGTTAGTAAATGTGATTCGTTAGTTATATATACACATTAATCTATTAGTTATCGTTAGTATTGTTAGTTGGATTAGTATATGTACAATAATAATTAGTTAAGAAGAAAGGAAAACGAGACTTGAAATAGGAAAACCCACATGTACCGAAATGTGCAAACACGAATACAAGTGGATTCTAGGATAACATGGAAACGTAGACAGACAAGGGAACTGAAGTGGAGTGTCAAATGGGAACGCAACCAGTAATACTAATGAAAACAAACAACCTCATGTAAGGAAAATAATAAAGTAACAGAAAATAAACAGAACCATAACACAGTTATGTGAAAATCAATCTTCATTAACATAGATTATACCAATTACGCCCACTTCTTTTAAACAGAGCAGAAAAGATGACTGAGTTACAGTTTTTTTCCCCCCCATGACTGAGTTACTATTTTTTTCCAAATCCTGGACTGTTTCAGGATAAATTATATACTTTTTAAAATTTCATAGTTAATAGTCCTTTACTCACCCAGAATGTGGACCCTAGTTTATATCATTATATTGTCACCAGAAACTCACTTTCATTAAATTATTAACATTGTATAAAATGGAATTATGTAGAGTACTACAGAAGTAATTTCTGGGTTGTGCTTCAGTCCAGTTTTAAATAAATGTGTAAATTGATGTCACAATTTGGCAATGCAGTCCAAAATAGCTTTCTCCCAGCTTGCAATTAGAGGCTTGTTAAATTCCACTGGTCTTGATGCTTATTAGTTTCTTTCTGGGACGTTGGGAAAAATGACATCAATGTGTAATACTTCAAGGATGATACCTTTTGATCTTCTCTCTTTTGATCTCCCCTGACAGATTGACGCAGACATTAACCGAAAATACAGGCTGGCGTCTGAATTGAACACAATAAAATCCCTGACTTTGGGAAAAGTCACAGGTAAGTGTGTTTGTAAAATGGAATTGCCCTTGCACGATCTCGAATGGGCGTTTATTTCTTTAA
Source organism: Synaphobranchus kaupii (assembly GCA_029718625.1). Classification (NCBI taxonomy): domain Eukaryota; kingdom Metazoa; phylum Chordata; class Actinopteri; order Anguilliformes; family Synaphobranchidae; genus Synaphobranchus; species Synaphobranchus kaupii. The sequence continues at coordinate 55,701,075 of CM056384.1, read as the reverse complement.
CACAGGAAAATGTTTCCCATTAATCCTGATGAGGGGACCTTCACGCATACGCATTTATACAGTTTCACCTCTACACAGACTGCATTTGTTCAGCCCTCGAGCTTTCAAAGGCAGACCGAATGGTTGTCCTGGATTTGCATGTATGGCTATGCAAATGGGGGAGATTTACGGTCAAGACAGTCGAACGGTAATTAACCGTGGTGGCCAATCGTTTAGCAGTCTTCATGCATGACTGCATTTTTTTTCCATTAATGATATTTTGGTAGTTGTTTACCAGCAACCAGAAGAAAGCCAGATTTGATCATCCTGAAATACAATCCCTCATAAATTTAATTAATAGGCCTGATTGTGTGTGTGCACAGTTTGATGCTTTGACGTTGGTGAGGACAGAAAAAAAAAGAAACGCTAATTGAGCTTTGTTGGTGGGAGAATGGATGGGTTGAGTGAAGAGGTATTTGTTCAGTGTGCTTCACTGCCCGTTGCCATGGTAATGTCCCTCGCATCGAGTAAACTAATAGAACCCAGGGGGTTCTAACCCTGCAGGTGTGTGGTCCAGAGATCATGCTTTTTGAATTAATTAGTGAAAAGCAGTGTTCGAAATTATCATTGTGCTTTTTAAACAGACAGGCATTTTGCGGAAAGAAACGGGTTGAAAGAAAGGAGCGTTTACTGGCAAGGAAGTGTGGGTGTTTTTACTGTGGCTTCTCTAATTCATTCAGGGAGACAATTTTATGGGGAAAAGGGAATTATGACAACATTTGAATTTAGAGAGTATTTTCATTGTTGGCAATGGCCATATCATTATACTACAGAGAACAAAATATGAATACCCACCCTGAGATGAGGTTCCCTGTCGCTTATACTGTAGCTGTTATGGTAAACCACAGAAAATTTCACTTGAACCATTTAATTGACCATGAATGAAGCAGTTTTCTTTGATCATTACAAGGACATTCACATTTCAGTAATTGACGGGCTTGCAATTTTTTTAATTGTGAGGTGAAGATTCATGTGCGTAATACTGGAGAGATTTTGAAATCTGCCCAACATTTCAAAAGACAAAGATGGAAAAAAAAACACACTTTTTACTTTTACAAGACAAAGAACTGCTTTCAATGCAAAACAATTATACGTAATGAGCCGTATGCCCCCACCCACCCCCCACTTAAACCACATTGCAACAACTGCATAGACACTTTTTTCAAATGTTCCACCAATAATTGCTTCATAGGAGCACATGGCAAAGCTCTTACAGGAACCAACAATACAGTCATTCATGCGTGGATTACATGGTAAATTAAGCATGCAAGCAGTTTCAATAGTATACTGCCTTTCTATATAAACCCACGACAAACGCTGTGATAAGGACACTAAAGTGTAAATTATAAAATAAAAACATTCTCAAAGTGAAGCCGCACTAGCCCATACATTTAAAAGACCTTATGGAACATGTTCCTACCTTCCATCTCACCGAATGAATTCACACATTATAGTTAGAGCCATGTGTACTATCTCTCACACACACACACACACACACACACACACACACATACATGCACAATGCACACATGTAAACACGTTCAATATGATGTCCACACCGTTGTAATCATGCCTAACAGCCCTCTGCATTCATCTTCAATTAAGCTGCCAGAGTGGTGTGACTTCACAAATTACAAGCGTTGACTGGAATTGGAAATGTGTACATCAAGCGGCAATCAAAGCCGCATCTCTTGAAATATGTAAATCACATTCCACTCACCAGAGTGCATTAGACAGATGAGTGTAATGAGGCTAATCTACATTTCACTGATATTCAAATTTTCACTTTATCTCTGTAGCAAGATCTTGCTGAAGGAAGTTTTTCATGTTTTAACTTTTGTAGCGTGCACAGCAAGTGACATGCCAAATGTACTGCCGCAACCCCAGCTGTTGTGCTGACATCACTTAAATTTCTTGCTTGTTACTTTGAAGCTCAACTGTTTTCACGGGAGGTGGTAATAAACTTAATTTTAGAAAATCTGGGCTGATTTGCATGGAGAAGATTGTTTTTAAAAAATTCTGTTAGCATGCATTGGGTGATTATATTATCATATATTATAAAATATGACACCATTTCAAACAAGGAATTTAGTTTTGGTGGGGATGGGATTCTGAAAAGTTTATTTTTGTTCCCTTCAAACCATGTTACCTCTTTTTTTGCCACCCTTTATCTGCACTATTTGTATCTCCATCCAAAATCAAATACATAGAGAGGCAATATATGTTCCATAAGACCTCATCTAAACTAGACATTTCACTAAATATACTAAACATTTCACTGAATGCCATTAGCAGAGAAATGCGCAATAACTTCCCTACATCGATGTATCCTTCGCCGGAGTAGACGAGGAGCTGAGTTTTAAGCCGCTTCGCTCTTCTCCTCCAATATTGGGACAGTGGAGGGAGGGAGGGCACAAAGATCGGTTTCCGGGGCACAGAGGAGACGAGGTGGTGGTGGAGGAAAGGAGGGGACATTTTTTGAGTGTTGGGACCGAACCCTTATTTCTTTTCCTGCCACTTACAGGAAGTGAGGGCATGGACGAGGAGGTGGTGCTGGCAGGCTCCAGGGGATTCGTCGGCTGCCTCTCCGCCGTCCAGTTCGACCAAGCAGTGCCACTCAAGGCGGCGCTGAGGAATCGGGGCAGCTCATTGGTCAGCGTGCAAGGCCACGTGGCTGAGTCACACTGCGGGGCGTTGACCAGCGTGAGCACCTTCACCACCTCCTACTCCCTCTCAGGTGAAGCTCCCCCAGCCCCCACCCTCCATGAAAAAAATTTAACCATATAAAATATGTCGTTTATTCATGCTTGCACAGTACAATGTAATATGTGCTGTGGTTTCAAGCATGCTTGCCATTTCTACTTACCCACCACAAGGATGGCCACAGTGAAAATTCATGACATGTCTTCAAGGATATGTCTGATTTTATAGTATTTTAATTATCAAATGAAATCCACCAGTAAAACACCTAACTTCCGCCCCCACAGGTTTGATCATGTCAGAACAAAGAAACAAATAAAAAGTCCATGTCCATGTCTTTTGTCTCTGAAGTCATTAGGAAAAGTTTAAAAGGAAGGTTTGCTGAACACTTTTTTTGCCTGCCATAACCTAACCATCAAAACCAGGCTACATGTAGCCATCTTGTCTGTTTTGACTCCCCGATGCAGCTTAAGTGAGCTGAAGATCAGTGGTGTGTTCTGGGGAGTATTAGCTGGATATCTGCACTGAGTAAAACCTGGAGACCTCCCAAATCCGGAACATGGACTGAAGTAAAAAGAGCTGTTCCGGGTTTTACTCAGCGCAGTTATCTAGCTAACTCAGTAATCCTGCTTCGTGAGATACCCTCCTGGGCTGTGTCCGAATATGGCCCCTGTTCCCTGTCCACTGTCCACTGTCCCCGTCCACTCAGACCCCTGTCTACTATGTGCCCTGTCCCCTCACTTTGCAAGCAGTGTATGAAAGAAATCCCCGCAAAACTCTTTCCAAACTAGTGAGGGAGTAGTTCGTAATATTTATTTATTTATTTTTATTGAGAATATCAATCAGTTAACATATGATGATTGTTACAAAGTGTAGAATATGAATGAAGATAGAATTAACAAAAATAAAAAGAGTAGTTCGTAATACGACCCACTCTTGTACCATAGATCTGCATTTACGCTCTATGTCTTTTACGTTTTTACTTCCGGGTTACTTACTGAAATTGTCGGATGAGTGCGCAGTTCTCCAGATGAGTGTGCTCCTGAATCCCCTCAACAAAACCCAGAAAATAAGGGGTCCATCCTGGTATTTTAAGTGCCCTCATTTGGGGGGAAAAGTCGCCCGCTGAAAAGCTTTTTGACAAAGTGGACTCAAATATGCAACCTCAAAAGGGTGTAGGAGTCGTATTCGGACACAGCCCTGGTCTTTATCTAATCCATTTCCCTCTTTTTCTTTTTGCCTTTAGATCACTCAGAGAACATTGACAGAGGTAAAGAACCCCTGACAAATGCAAACCAAAGTGATTCAGTGGTAATTGGAGGTGAGTGCTCCTCTTTCCTGTTGCACTTCTGTCATCATAGAGAGTCCAAATCTGAAAGCCAGCTTCTTGTGAAAGGAGTCGCTGGCTGCGTCTGCCTCTGTGAGTTTTAAATGAGCAATTAGCCATCATCACTGTGAAATGGAAAGGGCTGTTTACTGAAATGTGCTCTACGGGGCTGTTGTACAGAAGTTCACTCAACACAACCAAACTGGGGTTGATGTGTGTGCAGCTGCGTTTATAAAAAAAAGAAAATAATTATTTTAGTCATTAATGTCTGGAAATGTTGAACCTTACAGATTCTGTATGCATGCTATCGTATGTATGCTAACAGTATACGTTTCAAAGTGCTGTCCTATTCAACCATAAGGCTACGAGGAAAATTTTACCTTACAACTACTGTATGTAGTATGCTACCATAAGCGTGCTAGCATTATACATTTCACATCAACCACAAGGGTACAGTAGCAACCATGCTATTAGCTATTAAATTATAAACTAACTGGATAAATTAGTGGAGTCCTAATTGCTGAAAGTGTGGACACCTGGTCACAAACACTAAACCAGTTGTGGAAAATTAAGGCAAATGAGCCAGAACGGCATGACCAAAAAAATCTGGTGTAACCCCAGTATCGCCCTTTTAACCCCTTTACGCAGATGTCTAGTGGCCAGAGCGCCGGCACAAAGATTTTGCTCAACTGAGACATCCGTTCCTCCTGCAGCCAAACTATGGAAGCCTCAAACTCCATGTTTTAGCACACGATTTGTGACAACTCTGCAGAATACGGAGTGTCTAAGTGTCACTATTTTCCCGTAGCATTCCTACCATTGGTTTTAAGTATAGAGATGTCCCTTTCAAAATTCAGTGGTCATTTATTGTCGTGGACAATCTGTTTGTGAAATACACACCAGTTTAGCACATTATTACACAACATCGAACGTCTGATTCCCACTTGAAAATGATGCAAAAGTGAGTTTTATGAGCCACCAGTTGATTTGTCGTTAAATATATCATTATTATTATGATTTAGAGCAGTGCACAATTTAGCCATTGATTTGGAGGATTGAATGGACAACAGGGTACACTGCCTATATTTTGCATCATAGATCTTTAGTAGTTCTGCATATCATCCTCAGATTTTGCACACTTTAGTAGTTTATGATCCAGGAAATGAATAGATTTACCTATAGTTTCACATATGTAGCTCTCAGTATTTCATTGCAAACTAAAGAAAAAGAAAAAAAAAAAAGATATCTTTATAAAATTTTTCCAAGGTTTCTTTGCATTTGTCGCACTTTATTTTGACTTAAATTATGAAAATAAACATTTTCTAACGTATTGTCCAAGTCCACTTTTGCTATTTTAACAGCGTGTCTTTTGGGCGCTAAGCACGGCACAGCGTGCAAGTGGGCTGAACCTAGTCTCTTCATTAATTATAGGTGTGTCTTGGGCGTGACATGCAATAAACCAATCAAAATGTCATATCCCATTCCCTTTTAAAAGCCTGCTTTTCCACCTCGGCGGATTGCTTATATGATGGCGAAACAGACATGCGCGTGCGTGTTTAGTGCGATCAAGGAATAGGCTATATGGATCACTAGTAGCCTATGATAATTATTCGGACAAACCATTATGAGTTCCCGGTCATTTCCGACAGTGCTGTTATTTTACTAAATATATGCGGTTAAATTTCGTTAAAGGCACCTGCAACAGCTGAGAATAAGCTACCAATGGCTTCCGTCTCACCTTAGAAAACGCCAAATTAGCCGGCTTGTTTAATGAATTTCGTTTGATTATGCAATGAAGCAATGAACTCATGTTCAAGCTTCATCCGAAGTTCATTACCTGCATTCTAATTTTGATTAATCAAATAAATAACGTTATTTTGCCTTAATTATGACAATAAATACAATAAAGCTGTCAGGTTGGCAACCCATAGGTTCACACATATTTTCCCTTGTTTTATAATGTCCTGCTTATGGAAATGTGACCAACCTTTTTTTTACTGGTAGCGTAATGCTTTAAAACAATCCACTTTCCCAGGAAGAAAAAGTGTGATTTACAGCAGGGGAAACAGACCTGCTCCTGTAAAGCGCACATGGTATTAAAATTAATTGTGAATTAATTGTAACGTGCTGCAAATTTGTTTTCGTTTATAATTAGATGCTTAGTTCTCTTTAAAATCTTTTGTTCAGTTATGGAATAACAGGTGAAATCAGCGGGGTTTTAATAAGCTGAGGGTATGGAAACGTTGCCACTGTAATTTAAAAAATATGAAAGACGAAGAATAGCTAAGGTTACAATTCAGTTAACATGGTGATATTTAGCTCCGTTTTTTAACCATAGGCTATCGAAAAAAACCTTATGCACAGCGAACCCGCTGTAGCCTAGGCTATTTGAAAAACAATAAAAGCAATATTCACTGGACAAGGTTTTGAACTTTTTTCAGTCACAAACCATTCTATTTACTTACAGGCTGTATTCCTAGATAAACAGAGCTGTATTGTAATGACATCTGAAGCGCATTTTCAAAACTCAAATGTCCGTCTATTGCAGTGCGCAAGTTTTCCATTGAATGAAATTTCACGCATTAGGTGTACATGACAATTCGCGCATTAGGCTTGATATAGGTGTTATCAGCTCCTTTTTAATGGATAGCCCGTACCATCGTACATCGCCTGGATATTGATGGAGTGGGCTGAGAGCAATGTAATGTGGCATCGTTTCCGTTCGCTGAGGGAAAGTTATGTGGACCTATGGAACCTTTTATTATTATGCATTTTTGATATAGCCTACACAATAATAATATTTCACATTGTGATCTAGATATTTTAGTCATGCTTGTGCGCGCCCCTGTGTGTAACAGACAGGAGGGTACGCGGGTTGTGCACACGCCTATGTAGATGCACTTATATGCGCCATTAAAATAACATGTAAACAACTGCGACATGACTTTAGACCAGGTTTGTGGTGGTTCTAGCGCAAGCGCTTTCTGCTGGCTCAAGATAGCAATACGCCAGAAAGAATCCTGGCCACTCCTCATCTTAAGACCAACACGCCCAGTTCACTTGTAATGGGCGCAAGAATACATGGTAGTTAAAGGACGTGAATGCAAGGCGTTATTATGAACCCATGTGTAAGATAGCAAAGACACTTGCGTTTGGGTTAGCGCCGCTTAGCGCCGGGTGTAAGATAGGGCCCCTGGAGTTATAAAGCCTTAAACAGAGCACCCCCTAAATAGGTGAGAATTGACCTGATTTGCCATCTGCGCGAAGGGGTTAAGACACAAAAAAAAGCACCTGAAGTGGCAACCATATAATCAAACCGCCTTTAACTGATGCTGAATAACCACAGACCCTGCAGAGATCACCCATGGTCTAAACATTAGGTTGAGAGATTGGTGATTTGCGGATTTGTAATTTGTGGATATGGCTAAACCCCTCACTCCCAGTGTGTTGTTTTGCTCCACCCTCACCCCCCCCCCCCCCCCCCCCCCCCCCCCCACAGGCGTCATTGCAGCTGTGGTCTTCATCACCCTCTGCGTGTTGGCGATAATGACCCGCTACCTGTACCAGCACCGGCAGTCCTCACAAGCAGGAGCTGCCAAGGAGAAGGACCACCGGCACAGCCTGGACCTGACCCGACGCACGGAGGTGGACCTCCAGAGCTCGGTGCGGGACAGGAAGGAGTACTTCATCTGACCCCTAAAGCCTCCACAGCACTGCTGATACTACCCCCCAAAAGCCCTCCCCTCCTCAACCGCCGTTCCCCCGTTTTTGACCACTCATCTGCCTGGAACGAGGTCTGTGGGGAGTGGGTGTGGCCTGCGGCTTCAGACTTGTCCTGGGCATTCTCAGAAAGGGGGGAACAGACACTTTCACTATAGGTAGCAAGTAGGCCCAAAAAAATAACTCTAATTTGTAGTATTGTGGGGAAAAGGTGAAGTGAGAGGAGAGGGTCAGTACATATTTCTGTCTAGACTTGTGTGCGTGTTCAAAGAAATGTGATAAAAGTGAACAAAGGCTGAGAGTTTTGATTGGTCAAAATGCTAAGGTCAAAGGTTAAAGCATCAAAACTGGAAAGGTCAAGAGCAGCTAAAACAGAAATTTAGCAGGAGGCATAATTCTGGCCCCGTGTCACAGCTGGGAGGATTTGAATTGTTCAGGAGATATTCAACACTAACAAGGGCTGCATCCTGTTATGCTAAAACACTAAAATATACAGCCTAACACACAGGACACCCTATCCCCCCATCCTCCCCCATACTGGGAGAGGAAAGCATAAGGTTTATGTTGATGGGGCTAGCAGTTGATCAGAGGTCATTTTTGGTAAAATATTGAAGGTTGGTCTTTCATATTTCTTTCAGTGATATTTGTTCCATCATCGGTCATCAACAAAAATCTGTAACATCCCATGCAGTATCTTATACAGCTATCCCCTGTGCTTGCTCAGGTATGCACTGGCGTGCATTGTTTTTCTAAACTCCTGCAGAAGTCAATGTCAGAACTGAACCCCCAAATACATGGAGCTGTCAGATGAATTGCAGCTGGTCCCCATGCCGTTATCGTAAATACAATCCCTTTGACCGCATCTGTCTCCTGCCGCATTGTTTGATGGAAGCAGCTGTAGCGTCTTCCATCTGCTGTCAACATCTGTTCCAGGCCCGCAGGAAAAGAACACGTCAAATCCTGCTGACAATTCTGCCCGCCCAAGGGCTTTGAGACGCCCTCATAAACAGGACAGTTATTTTGAGAAGCTCCTTGCCCTCCCCCTTCCACCGCGTAACAGGTCTATCACTACTTTCCTACCTCTGCCTTCCTGGGTTTTTATTCCCACTGTAGCATCTGCCTCATGTTTAGTGCACATCAATAAGCCGAAGCCATGTCCCATTTCAGTTTTAATTAGAGAACTTGAGAACAGAACCAGGCTGGATACTCCCTAGCGATGGAGAGGGAAGCTTTGTGAACCTCATAATAGGTGAAGGCACCATGTGCGCCCTGTCACTGACTTCTATAAATATTCAGATGTTAATCCCCATCGCAATGAATTGCTATGATTGGTTAAAGTCGGTGAGCGATTGATGACACGTGGTAGGTAGCCCCACCCAATTTTGAGTGACATTCTCCCATTTGTATTCCTTTCGGTCCCGGGTGGCTGCGGTTTAATTTAGGCTTTCCGTAATTGTTTAGTACATGTTTCTCATTAGATAGGTGGTGGACTCTGTAAAGGTTCCTTAGCAACTCACACTAATCTATGATTGATTGGATGAGGACGAGTTTCAAACGAGGCAAATACATGCTGTGTTTGAACAAACAGAAGGAAAAGATCTGGCTGAAAATATACATATATTCACAACCACGAATGTTGATCTACTTATTGCATCATACTCTTAGGATGGCCACAAGGGAACAGTACAGTGATTACAGTGTTTTCTTGAAATTATTGAAATCTATTCTTCTATCCATAATTCATCAATAAACTGATGAAGTTTGGTCTCGATTCTCCTTGAAACGTTAGCGACAGGCACACATACTCGTCCAAACCCATTTGTACGGATAACACACTGAAAACATAACACCGAAACAGTGCTTACAAGCTTGGAAACTCAAGTCAAGGAGTCCTGAGGTTGAAGTTAATCAGAAGTATCCATTTTCTTTGCATATTATTGTGCCCAGATCCCATCCAGCTGTGATGCACTTTATGATGAACCGAGAAGAAACATCTTCTTAATTAGATTTTATTTCTTTATACCTACATGCTTTTAGTATATCATTGAGCACCGAATTCTGTCTGGTCGCTGAAAAAAATTAATTTGACCAACAAAAAAAATAGAATGAATATTAGGCACAGGTAAAAACATAACAAAAACAAAAAATGTTTTGGTTCATTATACAACGCATGTTCTGAATATATTGAAAAGAGACCATGTATTGTTTTCAGAAGCTACGTGTCTCGAGCGTGCCCAACATCCAGGGTATAAAAATATCCGATGCGTTAATGCAAAAAGTCTGGGGTGGGAGGGAGTATTTGCTATTACATTTGCGATGAACTGCATCTGGCTTGATATTACGGTGACCATAGTTTGAAAGATATTAATTGAAATTAAATGAGTTCCCGGGGGCAGGGCTGTGGTCGTGATGGGGGTTGGGGAGGGGGGTGGGGTTGCGCAGTCTTTAGTGTGGTTCATTGATGTTTACCATAGGCAAAAGTATTGCGGTGTGTCGTAAAAAGCCTTATTGTAGAAAGCGGTGTCTCTTCTTTTAGCCTCTGAGTGAGATCTGTATGGTTATATGGTTATTCAGGCCGAAGACCTCACCCCCCCACCCCGCCCCGCCCCGCCCCGCCCCGCCCGGCTCTTTCCCAACAAAGGGGCCAGCACAGTTGGGGCAATCCATGGTCTTATCTCAGCATGAGGGTCTGCACAGCGCTGCTGTTTGGACACGCGGCCTCAAAAAGCCAGGACAGAGAGACCTGCTGACTTGGGGGGGGAAGAAAAAAAAAAATTATAACGATATACGCAAGCGCTCCACGCAGAACATGCTGCATTCCGTGGCACTGAATCACTGGCAGTTGTCGTTTTAGCCGGTCATTTTTTCCAGTCTGTTGAGGACCTCGTAGGAAAAGATACAAGCAAACCCGTTGCCTGACGCGTTCTTTTTTGAAGTGCATTATGTCCTTATAAACCTCTCAGACTCTTCTCATTTCTACTAATGTTGATATTCTGGTTTGTTTTCTATGGCTATAATTGTACATGTATCTTGTATATAGGTTTAATAATTATATTTAATAAAGAAGCATTTTTACAGCTTTATGTGCAAAGGTTCTGCATTCTGTCTTCCTTTTGTGCTCGTTAATTATGCAACAAATTACATGAACATATAAGGATGTACATGTATACTTTGAAAAAACGTCCCAACCAGGGACGGGAAGGAGCCGATAATGCAGGGGAGGAGTGAGGCGATGAGTGGGAAGGTGACGCAGTGAACTATTTCATTTTAAAATGTCATTTACACATTTAGCAACAACTGCTTTGGGTGTATGTGTGTGTGGAATGCGTGTGTATATTTTGTGCCTATCAACATTACAAACCTAGACTGTGTCAGGTGAGTTCCTTTAACTATAGATCATAATTGTAGTGACATGCTAAAAAATAAATAAACAAACAAATAAACAATACATCAGTAAAGCACAACAAAATACTCAGTCCTTACATGTCCGAATAGATGTGCTTTTCTGACTAGATGTTCATTAATGAAACCAAACCCTTTCAGAATTGCACGTTGTTTTCTTTACTGATAAGGTACTCTGCTTGCAAAGAACAAAGGATGTGTCTACCCCTGGCTCAGGTTCTGTATGTCATAGATCCAAGCCTGAGTTTATTATTATTATTATTATTATTATTATTATTATTCAGTTGGCTGTATGTAACAACATTACATTTTCATCTGATTTCTGACATTAAAATCTTTAATCAAGAGATTGGTTGGAGCAAAAAACCAACATGCACAGGGTTCTTCAGGAACCCCCACAGGGTAATCTTTAGTTCCATATTAATGAAAACAATGAAACCAACTCAACTTTCCTTGCCCAATAAAGTACCCGTTTCTTTCAGACATTGCACCTCATGGTGAAAAGTACTTTATTAAACTGCACATTGCCTTTGGCAAATAGACCTTGAATTCTTTAAGTAGGTAATAATTGCACAATAAACAGTTTTCTACAGTATTTTTATTTTTTTTTAACCTCACACCTCAGCAGTTAATTAGCCGGTAAAACCAACTGTCATTTGTAACATAATTATTACTAAGCAAAGTGATGGAGCAGTTGCAAAAATGTCATTCATGTCAATTTACACCTTTCAAAATTGATCAGCATATTACAGTTCCTATATTAACCACTAATGCTCCTGAGAAGCAATCACACAACAAAATCAGCCTTTCACATAAAATTATCTACTGTGTCCCTTGTGAAGAAGGAGCACTTCAACAAAGAGGCTATGCATTGCCTAAACATGGCCCAGGACAAACCTGATAGAAGACACAGTCCACTAGTTAGCAGAAGGTCATAGGATAGGTCATAGGATACCTGATTTCCGACACACGTATGACAATGCGTAGCAGGTAGCAGGTGATAGCTATCACACTTGCGGATTATCAAGGCACAGGTCAGTACCATCAGAGCTGGGAATCATCCAAAGGGAATGGGTGGTGAGAAAGAGGTTGATGAATATTTCCTCCTGAGAGAGGCTGAGAAATGCATCATGGGATGTTGAGTTCACCAGGCACAGTTCTGGCCCAGTAATGACGACAATATCTTGTACAGCATGTAAAAAGTGTAGGAGAGCAAGGTGAAGGCAGCACCAGAAGCGTAGTCCCAGCGCACCACTTTGCCGATGTCACGGTTGAAGGCAGAGAGCTCAGGAGCCTGGAGGAGACCGTGCTGACGGTCAGCTGTACCATGAAGATGGCGATGATGGCACGGAGACCCATGTGAATCAGGCCCAGGGCCATGCAGGCAGATGTTGAATATCTATGCCAGTCATGCATGTCTCCTTGGAGACCATCATGAGTTTCGGCAGGGCTGCTTCAGACGGTTCCGAGGGCAGGGAAACACCCTGTAGCAAATCATAGAGATGCCGATGAGGGTTCCACACCTGCCCAGTGAGAGCAGCTATGATGTGTCTGGACATCCCTGAAAATAAACTTTCCAAAGATGAGGACAGATTTCCTGCCTTGGTGGATGGTCATCACTGGCATGGGCAGCAGTTCTATAAGTTCATTCGATATGGATGAAAATCCCCTCAAATTAAAGCTGACAGTCTGCACTTCAACATCATTGTCATTGTATTCTTTCAAACTCAAAGTGCTAGAGTACAGAACCAAAATAATATGTGTGTGTGTGTGTGTGTGTGTGTGTGTGTGTGTGTGTGTGTGTGTGTGTGTGTGTGTGTGTGTGTGTGTGTGTGTGTGTGTGTGTGTGTGTGTGTGTGTGTGTCAGCCTTTCACATAAAATTCTCTACTGTGTCCCTTGTGAAGAAGGAGCACTTCAACAAAGAGGCTATGCATTGCCTAAACATGGCCCAGGACAAACCTGATAGAAGACGCAGTCCACTAGTTAGCAGAAGGTCATAGGATAGGTCATAGGATACCTGATTTCCGACACACATATGACAATGCGTAGCAGGTAGCAGGTGATAGCTATCACACTTGCGGATTATCAAGGCACAGGTCAGTACCATCAGAGCTGGGAATCATCCAAAGGGAATGGGTGGTGAGAAAGAGGTTGATGAATATTTCCTCCTGAGAGAGGCTGAGAAATGCATCATGGGATGTTGAGTTCACCAGGCACAGTTCTGGCCCAGTAATGACGACAATATCTTGTACAGCATGTAAAAAGTGTAGGAGAGCAAGGTGAAGGCAGCACCAGAAGCGTAGTCCCAGCGCACCACTTTGCCGATGTCACGGTTGAAGGCAGAGAGCTCAGGAGCCTGGAGGAGACCGTGCTGACGGTCAGCTGTACCATGAAGATGGCGATGATGGCACGGAGACCCATGTGAATCAGGCCCAGGGCCATGCAGGCAGATGTTGAATATCTATGCCAGTCATGCATGTCTCCTTGGAGACCATCATGAGTTTCGGCAGGGCTGCTTCAGACGGTTCCGAGGGCAGGGAAACACCCTGTAGCAAATTATAGAGATGCCGATGAGGGTTCCACACCTGCCCAGTGAGAGCAGCTATGATGTGTCTGGACATCCCTGAAAATAAACTTTCCAAAGATGAGGACAGATTTCCTGCCTTGGTGGATGGTCATCACTGGCATGGGCAGCAGTTCTATAAGTTCATTCGATATGGATGAAAATCCCCTCAAATTAAAGCTGACAGTCTGCACTTCAACATCATTGTCATTGTATTCTTTCAAACTCAAAGTGCTAGAGTACAGAACCAAAATAATGTGTGTGTGTGGGTGTGTGTGTGTGTGTGTGTGTGTGTGTGTGTGTGTGTGTGTGTGTGTGTGTGTGTGTGTGTGTGTGTGTGTGTGTGTGTGTGTGTGTGTGTGTGTGTATTCCTATTGAGCAACCACATTGTTTTTTGACAAAGCAATAGATACTGTATATGCCCAAGATAGACAAAATAAAAAATCAAATCCTTCTGTTATTAATAGACTAGGAGTTCAGATTAGGAGTAGAGACTAGGGCTGTCAAGTGATTCAACCACTTACGTCCTTTTTTCCCAGGTGAGAGTGACTGAATTGCATGCTTAAAAATGTAAAAATGTACATTAAAAAGATTGGTCACTTTTTATTTAAAATGTGCTGGTGACTAACACATTAGTTGATTAATCACACTGATTAGTATGTTCATTAGTGCAACCCAATAACAAAAGTCTTTATTACATTTTATAATAATGAATCAACCTTATTATTGTTGGCGTGATCATTTAATAGTTATTATTGGGGGGTTAATTGTATTTTTGTTTTCATTATAGTAGCTGTTTATTACATATTTACCTTCTCTTGTCCACCCTCTTGTTGGTTCAGTGCGTTTTGATTTGTACAGCCAGCCCACTTAATTTCCTTACTGGAATGCAACCAAGAAAAAAAAGTAATGACCAATCTTAATTTATGAGATGCATACTGCTTCATTACCTGCATCAAATGTTATTTTATAACACTGTGTAACATTGTGACACAATTATATATCCCCCATATTTCTCCATACATATTTAATTTCCTCCCTTCATCACCATATTTATGTATTTGAGGCTGCCATCGTCCAATCGAATCAATACTGTGACATGGGGGTGAATGTTCTGCCCCCTGCTGGTGATATTGTGGTGCTGCGCTCTTCACTCTCCCTTATGATTGGGAGTCCCACCCTAATGTGCCACTGTTTCCACCTGCCTGCGGCTCTATATAAGCTGTGCTCTTACTTAAAGGTATACTATGTAGTTTCATTGTAAACAACTTGTTCTTTGTTTACGTTCAAATTTTCTCCCCAAAAAACATTGTTATGTGTCCTTGTGGTCTGATAAACATGTTGAATGTATTTCCTACCTCATAAGCCGTTCGCAAAGTGTTTTTTTTGTTCATGTTTTGAATGTTACACTGTTGACATCCCGCCGCCATTTTTAAAGCCAGAAACAGCTAAAATTGTGTAAACGTCATGAATGGGCGGTTCCTGCTCATTTGATTGACATGGCCAAGCAATGTGGGCAGGCTTCCAGGCAAACTCTTATTTTAGCTTAGGACCAAAACGCAAAGAGCGTTGCAGCAAGGGACGCTATAGCAGCAACAACAGTAAACAACTTTCTTGTTCGATCGGTGCTTTCCTCTGGTTTGTCTTTCACAAATGTCATGGCAAAAGAAAAACTGTTCACGTAGCTCGAAGCGTCCACATTCGCATAGCTATTTGCGTGAGGTATGTTTCTGCCCTTACTCATTAGCAAGATGTTTTCAGCCAAGGAGGTAACAATATCATTATAAAAATAGCGACCATACACCTAGCTGCATTACATTATAGTCATTTAGCAGACGCTTTTATCCAAAGCGACATACAATAAGTGCATACAGAAACGTCATTGAAGTAACTACAGAACAGATAGACAAAGAACATCCTTCCCATAAACGTAGCAGCTATCGATAGCTAAGGCAATCTATTGTTGTGATGTTTGTTTATTGTTGACAATAGTCTAATTTATCATGTTTGACCAAACCTTGATAATGTAAATGGAGACTACGTTACATGCTCAAGCATATAAGTTAGTAATCTTAGCTATTGCTCTGTAAATTTGACCACTGTTCATTTTCATAAAATAATTCAAAATCATAATATTGTAATTCTGCTCGGTTCATTCTGTAGCCATCAACATCCAGTGGTCGCGGCCCCAGAGTAAGGGTGAGGGGCAGTCATACATAAACATAGAGTCAACAGACTCCGGGAGGAGAAACATTGCCATCTCAACAAAAAATTCCCAGATGAGAGTGACTGCGAAAAATACAATCAAATCAGAAATAAATATTTTCCCAAAATAAATCAGAGATACCCACAATTAAAAAACTTTACAGACATCCAAAAACTCCCCATCCTCTTAGGAGAGGAGAGGACGTGCTGTGACCTGGCAGCATAATATATAGCGGCCTGCCATCATCTTAGGGACAGTGAGTGACAGAGATCATTATAAACCAATTTGAATTTATTATATTCACTTTATAAAATCTTATGTGTCGTTTTCATCATCATTATTATCATTTCTATTGATAATTATTATTATTTTTAATTGTACTTTATTATTTTACATTATTGTTATGTCTAAATCCATAATCAAAGAAAAGTTATTGTTTTCATGTATGGTTACTAGGGGTGTCACGATTCTCCAAATCCGCGATTCGATTTGACTTTCGATTTTAAGGTCACAATTCGATTCGATTTTCGATTTTTTTCCAGCACAATTTTTTTTTCCAGCACTATAGTCTAACTAATTGCTATGCCATTGTTAGACTATCGAGTCTTGATTTGTAAAGAAAAATACTTGTTTCTCAATAAGTAACTTTTATTTGAATAATAACAATGATAAATAATAACAAAAATATGAGAATATTTAAACACACCTAAACAGTTAAGAGCTTTATCAAAACTAGACTCTAGAATAAACAGTTGAACATTTACCACGCTATTAACAATTTACACATTGGTTTTATGCCCTGACAACGGTCATTTACATTTTCAAATTCTTCTTTAAAAAGATGAGCATGTTCACATTCTTTGAACAGTTAAGAGCTTTAACAAACTAATATCTGAAATAATAAACAGTTGAACACGCTATTAACTATTTACACGTTTTTTTCATGCCCTGACAACTGTCATTTGGGTTGTCATTTGAGTTGCCTGTGTCAATGTTTTTTTCCCAGTCAAATCTATTTCTTTGTGATGCCTGCGAATGTGTCCTTCCATATTTGACGTGTTGCCTGAGGTGGTGTATGGTACTCGCGTGTAGCATAGCCGACAAACTGACGTTTTTTTGTCAATGACGCGTTCATTGTTTATATAACTCACGGGGAAGGCAAAATGTTGCCACACCGGTGACTTGAGGGAAGCAGGAGGATTTTCCAGTTCTGTTTCTCCATCTCAGACTCCGGCAGTGGCCATGGTGTGTCGAAAAGTAATGCAGGCTACCGGTAAGCTAACGTTAACTAGCAGCTGTGTCTTCTTTGAAATATCTTATATTTTTTCTTCGGACGCACGCCTGCGTGGACGAACAAAATGCAGTGGAAGGCGTCAAGTTTTGTTTTGTCGGAAACGCTTACATTAGAGATGGCCAAGTAGGCTACTTTTTTTTTACATTTTACCCATCACATGAAAGGCTAAGAAGAGCGCGCGGGGGGCGGGGGTGGAGAGAAAAAAAAACCTTGGAGAATCGCGAACCAGCTTGTGATTTCGAAGTTCGAAATCGAACGCTCATTTCGATCGATTTTCGATTTCGAATCGGTATCGTGACACCCCTAATGGTTACTGTTCATTCATTTCTAGTCTTTGCTGTTTTGTATTGTTCAGAGTTAGATGTATGTCTTCGACTGTTTTAATGCAGTATGCGTTGACAATACAGATGCAATGTCTTGTCATGCCAAGAAAGCGAATTGAATTGAGTCCACGGTCAGAGAAAATATATGTGAAACGTCACCACAATGCTTGCGTGTTGTCGTGCGTATCTGAGAAGAACACGTGATAAGCAGTCTTCGGGGAGCCCTTTTCTCCTACATGCTCTATATCGCCATCTGGTGTTCTGAAACTACATAGCATATCTTTAAGAGGATGCTGCTCCTGATATGTTTGAGGTTGACTTATAAAGCTAATGGTGGCCAAACCTCTTTTTGGGTGTCTTTATAAAAAAAATTATAATAATAATAATTTAAAAAATTATATGTATATATTTATTTTTGAGAGTTTGGGACAGTCAGGGAGGACAGGAATTATGTGGGTGAAACCAATTATGTTTCTTTCTTTTTGGTTCCAGTAAGAGCACTTCTCTCCAGCCAGCCTCAGATTACTTTCTTTTTTTTTTTTTTAAACAAGCAGATAATGCTGTCCTTCAGAAAGAAAGATCTTTTGAGCTTGCGTACACACATTGGTATGACATCATTCTTAGTCTATCATCATTTGTAAATTGAATTTGCCCTGGATGGTTCCTGCTACGATTCTGAAGGAGTCGTGCATTTTACTGACTTCTCTACTTGCACATAGTGGGGGCAATTTTTGGATATTAATGTGCTTTTTATTAAACAAGCACCATGTTTCTCACACATGTAGAAGTGCCGGGGAAAGTTCTTTGATTTTGCATTGGTGTTCTGCTCTCTTGGGGCTTGAAATGGAATGTTGAGGTAGGTAAAAGCTACCTCATGCACAGAGCACCAGCCTTAATATTTCACAGCATGGCTGCAATTTCTGGAATGCAATAATGCACTCCTACCTGCAATGTCTACCCAGCTGGTGACATTTTCACCACAGGAGTTCAACGGTCAACTCATTCATGAGCATAAATGTAGCGCTGTGCAGAAGATTACACATTATGGACATAATCATCATTTTTGCACTTATAAGTTGTTCTTATATCAGTCAATTCAGGTGACAAAAAGTAAAGAGATTTGCACAGAATCAGAAATTGACTTGAATTAATGCCAATATTCGATGACCTGAGCTGCCAATAACAATGAACAAAGGTAAGAACTTTTACTGGATTAACTCACCCAGTTTATTGCACATAAAGGCATGCTCAGTTGTCAGCAGTTGTACATTTATTTTAATTGTGTTTAATTAAATATGTTCCTTAAAATTTTAATGAGCTGCTTGAGGATACAGCAACCTGTGAAGATCCTACTGTGGCAATTATTTTATTTATTTTTTAAATGAATAAAAATGCAGGAATAATTTAAAGAGAATAAAGGAAAATATGAAAACACAAACACCAGTACATCTAAATTTCCATGGATAATTTCAGTTTAAATCGAGTAAATATAGAACAACATTTTATTTCAGTTTAAATCCAGTAAATAAATATAGAACAACATTTTATTTCAGTTTAAATCCAGTAAATAAACAAATTCAAATTCTGAATTGGAAGCAATTGAATGCAGGTAATTGATGCAATGCACAATAAATGATTACTTCTATGAAAATAACTAGCAAAAGTTATTTTTTTAACTTATATTATACATTTATATCATAAATTATAACTTATTTTAATGCATAGTAGGCGTGCATTGTGTTGTTTTTTTTAAATCATTCTCAAAAGAGGGCACTTTTTGAGCTGCTACCATCCAAAATGTCTGTTCACATCCCTGATTATTAGAATGCAAATGTGTTAGTAATGTTATTGACAATGTATAACTTAAAAAATAAAAACAATAGTGTTTTAAAAGAAATACTGTACTTCGCACACAGATGTTTTCATAACAGTATTTCTAGCTGATGTTTTTTGTAATGTTGGAAGTTTATTTGACATACCTGGCCTGATCTAAGTAAGAATAGATCGCCCCGGTTCAATCAGTCAATCTTTTTTTCACACTATTTGCAGTCAGGTTGCCAGGCAACATTGACTGTAAACAGCGCTTGAGTAATTTTCCAGTGATTAAATAACACATCAATTAAATCCCATTTGATTCCATTTGAAGGGCATAAAATCATTACAGATAGGGGAAAGGCCAGCACATTTAAGATGAAATGGGTGACTCAAATCCTGTATTATTTTTAACAATGAGCTCTACCCATAGTCTTCCAGTGGGTTCTCATAGCTTCTAACAGCAATACACGTCTGCACCACCAAATTTAAATATATTTTTATTCAATAAAATTGTTTGATGCTAGTTAGAGCTGGAATAGTGAGCAATGGTGCAAATATGAATCTCTTAAACACCTATAATTTGAAGGTTGAAATTCAGCAAATGAAGGTCGAGGTGAATCTTTGTGTCCACTTTGTGTCAGCACACTGCGCTACAATATTGCTACTGAAGGAGGCTGGATTGTCCTGCTCAATTATGGAAAGGGCCACCTAAAAACATTATAAGTTTGAGCAACAAATATGCATTTGTTTAATAATAAAATGCTCACCTTCTGAAAGATAAGCAAGTAACAAAAATAAGGACAAAGTGCAATGCAGAGGTTTTATCCAGCCAACAACAGCACAGTGAGTAACTTGAGTAACATACTTAAATTGAATTGCTGCAAAAATGACTGGCTGAATAAATAGATGCCATATAAAAATAATAAAAATGTACGTATGTCCCTCTCAAGAAGAACCTCTGTAAAATATGAAACCCATAAGCAGTAAATATGAATTATAAATGAATCTGCATGCTAGCAGATGAAAAATAAAGGCATGGCAGTCAAATAGGATTAAAAAAAATAAAATGACACCATAACAAATGCATAGGAAAAGAAATGTACATTTTTGTTATTGTGTGCATTTCTACCATATGTGCTTATTTATTTAGTCAGGTATTTTGCCCTTTATTTCTTCGCATTTTTTCTTCGTAGTTTGTGCATGGACGAGGACATTTGCAATGTGAAAATTATGCTTTTTTTCTGGGGTTCTTTGCTCTTTGTGAACCTGGATTGGTCTCCCTATAGGAAGGTTGCAGTAAAGATTACTGCATATCCCAGCCATAATTATTACAAGGGCTCTGAACGGGGACGTAGCTCTCATAATTAAGTGATGAGTCATTCCTCCACTCCTCTTCCACCAGCTTATCATTGATTCTAATGAAGCTGGGTTTGTTGAGTTTTGAATTAGGGCATGCATAGGGGGCGTCCTGGATGTTGTTTGTACAGTAACCAACAATACATCAAATTAACTATGCCAAAACCATCTGCGCCTCCCGGCAGCACATTACCGCTATCTGCTCCGAGGATAATTATACGGGCCAATCGCCAAAATTTGGTTTGCGCTGCAATTTGCATTGCAACTTGCCGAGTACAAAGGATGGACACAGGCTGAATTCTCATTCAGGCACACTATTAAATCACTAATAGGTATGATTCGAGTGCTTAGATGGAGAGCATGTAATCGTTCAGTTGTCACAGTGTCATAAATTAACCTACTTTGACAAGATAATTGCATGGAATTTTCCATTAAGCAATTTTGTGGGCATATACACGATTGCAGCCATGCGTATTGATTAAAGATAAGCCGGTATTGGGCTGTGAAAGAGATGCTTTTTGCAATGGTGTTTTTTTTATAGAATGAGCCTTGAATGAACCTAGTTTTTGTCATCATTTATCTTTTTTTCAAGCTGTACTAAATGGTGAGTTCAATAATAAAATGAAGAACATAGTACATCCAATCTCTTGGCCTGTATAAAAGCTTACCCTTTTTTATTTACAAACCCCAATTCCAAAAAAGTTGGGACAGTATGTAAAATGCACATGAAAGCAGAAAGCAGTGACTCGTAAATTCTCTTTTACATATATTTAATTGAAAACAGTACAAAGAAAAGATTTTACTCTCCAAAGATTGTTTCTCCTGACTCATTTTCCTATTGAACTCTATGAAAAAAGAAGTCAGGAGAAACAACCCTTCAAGTGATCCATCCATATCTACTGCATATCTGGCAGCAGAGTGATGGCTTGAGGCGTGTTTGATACCGCAGACCCTTGATGACTTACAGCCATTTAGCCAACCATGGGTTCCATACTATTCCCGTGTAATTTACAGCTTCATCTAATCCCACCCTCCAAATCCCATAGAGATACATTCAAATGCAGAGAGGTTATAGTATCGCTTGTAAGAGTACCTTAAAATAAGATATCAAGAGTCTTTTGATATCCTTTTATACCCAGTCATGATAGCATCACCTGTTTACCTGTGTAATCTTCCAAACTGGTGTTTTTTGAACTTCCCAGTTTTTTGGAACGTGTTGCAGGCATCAAATTCGGAATTAGCGTACATTTACAAAAGTAAATAAAAGTTGATATGGTAAAACATCAAATATATTTTCTTTGTACTGTTTTCAATTAAATATATGTAAAAGACACTTTACAAATCACTGCTTTCTACTTGTATGTGCATTTTACATACTGTCCCAACTTTTTGGAGTTTGTATATTATGAAGTTGGGGCACTTTGGTAATATATTTGTTTTCATAGTTTTTTGAACATCCTACATCGAAAACTCACAAATAAATAGCTTATTTATCATTGTTGGTGGAATTGCTTGTCCTGCTTGATGTTTGTATGACAGAAATAGTAACCGGGTTTGTATTGTGTAGTGAAGCATTGTCATTTAATAAGCTGAACCAGATGATTAGTGAAATTTTGTTTCTGTTTTTCCAATTTCTTAAAATTATGGCTTGAGTTATTTAAATGAAAATAAATGTAACCACAGATGGAGTAGTAGTAACTGTTGCCAAGTATCCTAGGATACAGGGAGATAAAAGCTCACTCTTACGTGGATAGTTAAAATTACAATTTAAAAGCCTTCTTTCTCTTAATATCGATGCTTCAACGTGTGCGCCGTAGTCTTGTGATGGTGACATGTTGGAGTTTCGACTGTAGAGCACGAGTCAGCTTTAGCTGAACCCGCATTTGAACATGTATGGCACGTACAAACAATACTGACAACCTGAGGCTGTTGGTTACAAATCTTTTCACTGGTCAGAGTAGTTTATAGCTGCTGGTGCCTGCTGGCATCTTCCCAGGCCAAGATTACTTCTTGACCATCATGTGCAATCCAAGGGTGATGCTAGGACAATTTTCCAGCATTGACAACGTGCTCCTTTGTGGGCCTACTACATTTTAGCACTAACACACTCAATTTGAAACGTTTCTGCCGATGGGTTTCCTGCATTTTATGGGCAAAAATACTAGCCATGAAAAGCTATCAAAAAAAAAAAAAAGGTCATGGGCTGTTTGTTTTAAAGGGATTTTCACAGCCTGCCCTGCCCTTGCTCAAGGTCATAAATGAATATTTATGCTGTGCTCACATGCTCTTCTGAAAATTCTGTTAAGGTGTCATCTTGGGCACATTTAGGTTTTCATAAATCTTGTTTTTTATGCACATATTAAGTTTATAAAATATACCGTACATTTCCTTTTCAATAATAACAAAGAAGAAACAAAGCGATGATTCAGAAACACAGCCACATTTTCAAATGTCACAGTCAAAGTTCAAATGTTGTTCACTAAGTTAGTAACTGAGGGTACAGAACTGTAACAGGGGTTTCTCATTTAAATCAGAGGTTTATTTGAGTGGTTTCTAAGTATCCTAAAGCCTTACTTTTAATTACACAAAAAAGCATTAAACTTTGTACTTATTTAACCATTGAATATTCAGTCGACAGCTTGGATTCAATGTGTCGTTAATTTTGTCAGATGTTCAGGCGCCCGACCAACCAGCTGGTGTGCAATGAGGCGCTGTCATCTTGGCCAATTGAAACCCTGTAAAACTGAAACAGGGTCCATCATCATACTAGAACAGCGCCTTAACAGGATGCGCCACCCAGAAGCCCTTTCATTTGAAGGCTTAGAGCAGCTGTGCATTAACAAAATCAGCATTGGCAAATGTAAAGGTTCGGCATGTATTCATTCACAGGATGCAGAACTGATGCTCTACATAGCTTGTAGTAAACTGCACAAATCTGGCTCCTACGTAGAGCCCACAAACAAATAATTTTCTAATCTGTTTCAGAGCTATTTGCCTGCGTCTTTTTGATCACATAATTGCATTGGTTGCCTTACTTAATTTTCAATGTGGTATGACTCCACCAACTTCAGGTTGTGCTTTGCCAATAAGCCAGTGTCAGGTACCAATTCAGACCAATCACATAACTCGTGTAGACTGAATGGCTTATGGGATTGGTCTGAAATATTAACTCACCATTGGCGTATTGGCATGTTATGGAGAATGTTCCTGCCTTGAAATATTTTGAGTCATTGAGTGGGTTCGATTTAGTGAACCGGTGCGCCGTTACGCCCACATTGGTGATGCTCCCCGGC
The DNA here is from genome assembly GCA_029718625.1 of Synaphobranchus kaupii. Classification (NCBI taxonomy): domain Eukaryota; kingdom Metazoa; phylum Chordata; class Actinopteri; order Anguilliformes; family Synaphobranchidae; genus Synaphobranchus; species Synaphobranchus kaupii. The sequence goes on along the minus strand of CM056384.1, from coordinate 55,677,036 downwards.
GAAAACGGGCGAAGGAGCGGCTTTCCTGCTTATTTAAATCGAACAGGAACCGGTGCAAACAGGGCTCAACGAGCCGACCGAGCTGTAATGGCTGCAAGGTCGTCGTCATCGTAACATTATGGGCGCATAAAGAGTACGCCGGTTCTGTTAAATCGCACGCAATCAGTGCTAATAGTTAACTAGATCCAAGCCTGGGCGCTTAATCAAACCCACTCATTGGCAAGCAGGTAGGCGAAGCAAAGACATTCCCATGGCTTCAATAAGGGATGTAATATTTATTTGAAATCCAGTGGGACATAAAGTTAAAAAAAATCTCTGAAATCTCCATATTAGTGAAGCACAAGATTATTACCACCCACACATATGAGCTGGAACATGCAGGGAAGATTGAAATGGAAGTTAAGGGGGGATATCAGAACAGAGTCCCAGGGGTAGGTGCATGGAATTAAAACTTTCTACAGCCAAGCAAATCTATTTTAAGAAATCTACTGCCACCAATTAGATCAATCACATTACAGGAAGCCTATACCAAACAAGTTTATACCATCAAATCTTTCCAGATAGATTTATCAGAGATTGGGCTTCATGAGATCTGCAATGGAGACAACCACACCCCTTATAATAACAGAACTTATGTAAAACTAAGAGTAATTTAGTCTCAATATTTATTTATGTATTTATTTATGTATCCCCGCACCATGCATGCCATGTGTATGTCCGCCCTCCATGAAAGAAATTCATTTTGAGCCTATATGCATAGATTCAAATGGCCCAATAAATAACACAGGGCTTTCATGAATGTAGGCAATGGACAGAAATGTCTATTTTGTATGCGCAAGTTCTGCAAAAAGCAAGAATGAGGTAAATTCATTTTAAAAAAGTTTAACTATTTTGTCTTTGGATTGCATTTTATGCTAAATGTGTTTGTAGTCAATACACAAGAAAACTAATGTCGTCAAATTTATCCTCACCTAATTTTGGCACATGGGATGCCTCCTGAGTAATTTAAAGAAATACTCGGAAAAGAGGGAAAATATGTGTCCTGAATTTTATACCCATAGATTTTCCCTTTGGATAAAAACTTCACCCACCTCTGTTATTTTTCTAGAAACTCTTCCACCTTCATTAGAGGTAACTTTGTGATGGCCTTGATTTCATACAGCACTAATGAGCATGAAATAATACTACAATTATGCAGAAGATGTCATTTCAACAAATTTCAACACGCATGTAAGTCACACATTTCCTGCTAGGGTGACTTTCTCCTTTTGATAATAACAGGTAAATAGAGATTAATAACTTAAAATTTTAATTTAAATACAACCTTAATTATCTCTTACCTAAATGGTACCACTAAAATTGATGTGGTGTTTTTGTATGAATTAATAAATGTAGGAAAACCTGCCAATTCTATTTGAGAATTAGTACAATTCATCCACAGTAATCAGGTGGGATCAAGTCTTTAGGCATTATTCACAAACGTACTCACTGGGCAAGAAGGTTTTTTTACCCTCAAATTAACATATTAACATTTTGTGGTCGTGGGCCTTTAATTTAATCCTTGGTTGGCATTCAAAATCAATACATAGCAAAGGGCGGGGAAAAATACATCGGCCCATTTCACCTCGGAGAATTGATTTAAATCAAACTGTTGCTTACCGTACTGCTGCAATGAGAGAGCAGCGAAATTAAAAGTAAACGCTAGTTGGACATGATGAATGGAGCCTATCAGGGAAAGGTTACACCCAATAACTTCACACAATATTAACACAGGAAGCTCCCGGTGGGGAGGGGGTGCTCTTGAGCAGCTGTATGCTGATGATAGCAGAACACAAACCAGCCCACCGTGCTCACTGATTGGACTGTTGTTGTCACCATCTTTTATCAGGATTGTATCAGGGAACATGGAGATAAAGAAATGCATTTCCCTTTAGGTGGAGTCAATAAAGATAAACAAAAAAAAAAAAGAAGATCTGTGCTGGTACGCACATTCAGTGAGTATTCTAAACGCTAGCATGGAAGGCAGAGATTGAAGCACTTGGCTGAATAAACCTTGTGTTGCCTAATGTTCAATTTATGATAACTGCTTTAGCAAGGCACTGTTAAAGACCGTTTCCTTTGTATCCTTACGGATTTAAAGCTCCATCAGTGATCAGCGTTTCCTGTTATCCATTACCTGCCCTTTGTTTTTTGTCGTTGCAGTGCGTGTGCTTTTTGTGGCCCTGTACTGGAGTGCCGTGCTGTGCAATAACTCTGTGCAGATTCACCGATCTGTACGCAAGGAGGACAGGTCATCCCATTCGCTGTGCCGACCACATCTGTCAATCCATCTGACGTAAAGGTCAGTGAATTTGCACAGAGCTTTATGCAGAGCGGTTCCCTCAAACACGACTGGTATGAGGAGTTGCTCTCGGTAGTAGCGCACACCTCATAAACATAGCTGGAATACAGCGTCGCAACGATCAAGAGCACAGCTCCAAACATTTTTAACACACGTTATAATGTTAAGCGCATCCTGAGACAGACAACAAACATTTATTTTATTTTGTCTCTCTAAGTAATTTGCCAGGCAAACCTGTTTGTCCAAAGTCTTATTCCCAGACTTTGCAAACAGCTGTAGAGTAAATTGTATTGGCACATTTTTTATTTTTTTTGTATTATGAGCAACTAAGATAACGAATAAATACACCGAGATGAGTCCCTTGATATCCTTTCATTTCATTACGCAGGTTTTGTTTGGCGTTCTTTCGGCATCCCTGCATTTGGAAAGGCTAGAGCCTCGGACTAAGAAAAATAAAAGGTAAAGAGTTATCTTCCGTTTATCTGCAGCCTGTTTCTCTAGTTTGGCCGCTGTTGATCTCAATTTACTGATATCGACCAGACCGCCATCCCTGTGCAACCAGGGCAGAGCGAAGATACCGTTCTTCCTTAAGATAAACAGGAGGTCAGTGACAGAGCACTTGCAGAGAAGCACTGGTAACTCACAGAGACAACAGGTATCAGCGAAAGGTGAGGGGTTGGTAAACCTTCAGAATTGGTGGTGAAACAATAATCTCTTTTTCACTAGTGCCTGGGCGGGCGTCCGTTGCGTGAGTCATTTCTTTAACAGGCGATCTTTATCCGAAGTAACTCACACTGCTTATGTTTCACTGCGCGTCCATTTTGTGCACCAAAGGGCCTCGCTCGGGACCAGACTGGTCTTGGGACTGCGCATTTTTGGTGACCTCCTCAGCCACTGTATCACACGGCCACCCCAGAGCCAAGGCGTTTTGAGGAGCGCACCACGAGGCATTTTGCAATATGTAACGTCCATAATTTTCACACCGTCTACTGAACACTCCACTGTTGTGTTGTGACGTGCTCCATTGCATTGTTACAACATCAACATAACTATCTGCGTAGTGACAATGCATGGGTGGGTCACATGCTCATTTCGTCCATTAGGACTGCACATAGTTAATGCTTGTATCTTAACAGATCTTGGTTGTACACACACACACACGGGTGTGTTCTCCTTGCTGTAGTGGCAGGGTGTTCTTCAACAAGGCAGTAAAGTCTGCTCTTAACATGCTGATATGGAATCAGTTATTTTGCTATAATCCAGTAACACATATTAGACACATATTTGTATGAGAATAATATCTTAACTGTATATCTGCTGGTATACAGAACATTGTTTTTTTTCTTCTGAAACCCAGTTAACCAATATGAGACTCTCCTCTCGTCCATACAGATCAATGCTTACAACTTCTCATGCACTTTTCTCACACAAATATTTGTGAACAGCACTTCAGTGCCTTGTCACAACCTCTGTTCCCAAAACACAATACAAATTTCTCAAAGGGCAAACGCTTGGAGGGTAATCAGTTTAAAAATGCCGCCTTTAATGTAATACACGTTTGGCAGCTGTTGATTAGCCTTCCCCTTAAGACCAAAGAGGGTGAATTAGATGAGTAACACAGCATAACAGAGGCACCCTAAACAGCGGAATTAAATCAATCACGGCGAGGGAGGGGGGTGACATGCTGAACGCGCCGGGGCGTCCCAGGGCGTGATCGAAGCGCCAGAGGACATCTATCACCACATTAAAAAAATCCACCGCGTATAAGTTTCCATCCTTGATTCTGTGGACTCACTGTTGGGTGAAATCAAGGGAAGCAGCACTCAATCCAAAAGAAGAGAGAAGCTCACAGGTCAATCCAGTGCTAAAGTGCAGTAAATGGGATTTGATGGTGTGATGGTTGGTTTAATCTAGGGGTCACAGTAATATTATGCTGACAAATAATTTTAAAACCAATTTCTGTCACTTTTCTGTTACTTTGATTTGCCCCAATCGTAAATTAATAAATAAATATATAAAGTATTTATAGGCATATCTGTAGGCCATGGCCTCAATCAGTTTGGGAGGCCACAGACAAGCATAACATGTGCTTTAACTATAGGATCTGATGGTTTTGTTTGAATCCAGGGTTAAGTTACATTCCAGCTTAAGGTACATTAGGGCTTTAATTTAACATGTTTGGGCGTATTTTTCAGCATCGTATTGAAAAGTACATTGGTAACATGGGTGGTTACATGTCTTGCATCAATAAGTTGATGATGTTCATATGATCAAAAGGTTGCGTGAGCTTTCCATAACGGGTTTTACAGACAGGTCACCGGGCCTATCTGATCAATGTTTTCCACGGTGGCGATGACTGAGTCGGTTACAGGGGTGGTGTCTGTTCTACTACTGTCTGTCCCCTTATTGTGTCATTCTTATCAAGGGGATTCAGTGTCCATGTTCTAGCTGCCACTCAAGTGGCACTGCGGATGGATTGGAACACCTCACACTAACATTCTGGGTTACCAGAGGTCATACAGAGGACTGCAATCAGTGCTTTCCAAAAAAGGAAAGTAGAAAAAAAAGACTGCATAAATTAGTTACACAGAGACGTCTAATAGCCTGAATTATTATTATTATTATTATTATTATTATTATTATTATTATTATTATTATTATTATTATTATATCACATATTGTATGTACTTTATCAAGTATTGAAACTACAAAAAATCTAATCAAATCAAAGGATGTTTTGCCACAAAGAAAAGACTCATACACGTAATTATGTAATTGTATTTTTTTTGTTCTTGCACATTTTATATAAATACATGTTCATCATTTATCTGCTGTTTTTGCCCGTATGTTTTGCAACTTTGCTGCCCTTCCATCAGTGATTGCTGTCGGCATTATGTGTGTGCTGCGCATGAAATATAAGGAATTAATATGTGTTAATGAAATAAGCTTTTGCAAAAAAAAAATAATAATAATAACTCTGAACAAATTACTACATTCAAATGAATTCTTCACACTCCCCAACTCTGAAGTACATTTTAAAACCAAGCAAGCAAGCCATGATCTGATGATTACCCATTTCTTTTCATGTTAACAAGGGCCCTTTAGAATTTAGGCTTTTGATGTTTTTTCCCCACTTTGTAATCTAAAAATGTAACTTCCACTAAAAGGCTCCACTTTACAATCTGTAGCTGAATTCCCTGTGGGCTCTCCACAAAATCCAGAAATTTACCCTCAAGCAGATGTCTAGATTTGACTGTGGACTGTGGAACAAGTGGACGTGTCTGACACCAGTCAGAAACAATCTAAGAAATCATGTAAGTTTATGACCTTAGCAGATATTAGGACAAGGGCCAAGCAAACACTTTTTTAATCTGAATGCAAACCACCCTTCACTATAACCCAAGGTAGAAACACCACCACGAGATTTCACGTGCCAGGTTCATCAGAGGAGTCACTATTCAGTGAAACCCTCCTTCTGGCTCACACTATCTACACCTGTGCATCACCTTGATGGAAACTACCAGCCACAGTCAGGGACCTTGTGCTTGGAAAACTGGATTTTAATGCAGCAAGATGCCAAAACAGCATATGAAGTCGCCAACTGTGAAATATCCTCATTCCAGGAATCACCTCTATTAGTAATTGTATGATTCCTCATAGGCAAGGGATGGTTTCGTTAGCAATAGTCACAATAATGTTTCAATAATAAATTAATGCTTCAACAGATGCTGGCCTATAAATTGCTAAAAGAAACAAAATGAGTTAGAAACTACAATATATTCTCCGGGAAAATGTTTATGGAATAATTGTAAAATAATGGTGAAATTGTGTTTCCAAATTCTACAGTCCCTTATGCAAATGTAATATACTGTGATATATTTTATCTGTGAATGTTTATGAAAATATACAAATACATACATATTGTAATATCTGAGAACAGCAGTAAAACATACATCGGCCAATTTATCGTGCCATAAGTTCCAGCAAATTCCTTTCCGAAATTGTTTGTCAAAAGAAGAACTAAACTAAAAAACCAATTTAATCTGTTACAGTCATTCACATTTTTTCCTTCTCATCAAACTGACATTTTCTTGTCATCTTATAAATGATGAATCACAGGATCTATTATAAGCATCTATGGTATTGTGCAATATGAAAAGATAATGTACAATAGATGCTTGCAAAGACCAAGGACCAATGCTTGCAAGGACCAAGTGTTTCTTACAATGAAAAATAAAAAAAATATTAATTCATTATATTTGGATATGTTTGGTATCATTTTCTTTACCCAACTGCCATCCAAGGATTTATATTTAGTTTAATTTGTGCAACAAAAGCTTTTAGATATTTATTTCCTCCAATTTCGAAATTCTCCAGACTAGTCAATTTAGTTATTGTTCTAATGTGATGGATTACCTAAAATTCCATTATTGCTTACATCTTAAAAGCCACTTCCCTTGTGTGTGCAAAATTACAGGCTTCAAAACCTAATCATTGAAAATGTAGGACCTATATATAAATCATTATCACCTAGAATCAAATAGAATCCACTGTTAAAATACCATGTACGTATTCAAAAATGGCAGTTATTTTATCATCACCTGTAACTAATACACAAATTGGCATTCTGTGCTTCTCATTAAGTGTCTGCCTATCTTACTGTATAAGTACACTATGACTGTCATTTCTAGCTTATGTTCTCTCCCAAATGTGATGGGATTTTTATTCAAATCATTGTAATAGGCTTAGTATCATCATCATCATCATGGTTTGCTGAGATAAGTGTCTTAATTGGGCCCCGGAGAGTCTGCAGTTGGCAATTGCATATGTAAACAGGAGAGTACTGCAGTTTCGCAATCAATACCTGCCACTATCGCTTGCAATCTTCTGCATTAACTGGGTTATCTTGTAGTAGCTGCTTTTAAAATTATCTGCATTAATAATAATAATAATAATAATAATAATAATAATAAATGCACTACAGGTCATGACTATAGGTCATGGACCAAAATTGTCCAAGAATGAGACAGTAAAGATTTGAAGATTTATTGATTGATTGATTTATTGAAGAAATTTCTTCCTAGCAAGCAGTGCAGTCACACATTCCCTCACCCATCCCCTTTAATTTGTATGTGGCCCTGAGGTTCTTCTTCTCCTGAGGACAAAACACAAAGCGAAAAAAAAACAATTACTGCCAGCACGGGGACTGTTTACCCATCAGACCCGTTTCTCTGTGTAAACGTGCACCGATTCATCTTCATTTCAGTCCAATCGGGCTCTCCTCTGGTCATTTTCTCTTCCTCTGTTCTTGGTTCACAGTGACTGAACTCTATTATCATTCAAAATCAATGGCCTTGTCTGCAAAAATAATGCCCAGGGACTCCTTTAGTGTTGTGTCATCCATTAATTAGCGTCGCTGTAAATACAAGAGTAATTGAATGTTTGAAGGTCATTAAGCCACACTACGCAAAAAAAGTGGAAGAAAGATGCTTAATGGTCCAGAGGCTAGAGAAATGTTGGCAATAAACTAGAAAAACTGTATATGCACGAATTTCCATTTAACGTTGAGTCTGAGAAAATGTAGGGTGAATATTGATCGAGTCCAAGCCTGGGGTTCGTAAAATGGATCTGGATCTGGATCAGAGCAACACGCCCATGGAAAACACAAAAACACACACAGCTGCAGAAATGGATAGGAGAGGGCATCAGAGTCAAAGTATACGCCGCCTCACATAAGGATTTCTCAGCAAATAATTGAGCCGCTAGCTTGTTGCAACCCTCCACCAAATGTCAGAGAGCTCTTGCCATCTGGTCACCAGCAACCTCGAAGAGATTAGACAACATCAGCGCTCTCTGTTTACAAAGGAATTGGGTTCAGGAGAAACTTTGGCCCCTTGTGTAAACCGAGAATCACTGGAGTTGCAAGTATCAGATTAGGAATAAAGTGCTGATGTTGGACACCATTATTTTCCCTAGACTTTTGTTTCAATATCTAGCAAATGAGGCTTGAATGTCAAGCGCATCCCAGTATTACGGAACACAGAGGGGGGATCCACAGAAGGACTGATGTGTTTGCGCTCATTAAACCATCACAAGTAGGCTAATAGAAAAAAAATAAATGTGTGATTCATAAAGCACCCCCAGTGAAGAACTATAGCAAAATACTGTCTTGGTCATGTGTATTTAACTAGTTACCTACATACATTTCAGCACCAAAATTACTCATTTCTAAGATGTTTTTTTTATGTAAATAGAGCTCAATACAGGGTGTATCCAATTTACAAAGATGACCGCAAATTACCACTCGTTGAAGAGTGGATTTTTTATGATAAACTGAAAACTGTCGTAAATGTGGCACAGTCTATTTAGAAGCTATGCAATGTGTAAAATTGCCAATGACCATGGCAGCTGTCAAAAGCCTCTTTCAAACATGGAACCGTAACATTGCCAGGATCAATTAACCGGGTGAGGTGGTGGTTTTCCCCATTCACACATAGGCCTCCTATACGGAAAACTTCCATGTTGAGTCTGTTCACACATGACATGACCATTCCGGATAGATTGGGCAAGGCATGTCTACCCGAAGCAATGCACGACAATTAATGTTAAACCTGAAAGAAGCTGACACGGGTGTTTACCAGGGAGACGTATTGCAGAGCATACGAGCAATCTGTGAGGCAATGATGATCATTTTGTATTGTTGTACTTACAAGCAAGTACAGCGACAGTGTTTATTCCATTCCTAAAATAAACGTTCAAAATTTCCCTCATAAAATCACACGATGCAGCTCCAATATCTTCGATGTGCATATCTCATATTTGTGCAAGAATTGTTGAGAGGGCCGATTCAGTAAGCTATTTATTAAAGACATTTAAACTAACATTTAGACATGGCGTGCAAGAGAATATATCCCCCACAGTGGTCAATTTGCTGTTCATTCAATCATCTCATCTGTGGCTCAATGATTCCCCTTTTCAGTCATTTTTATTGCTACACTGTTGTTTGAGCCCAATTAAAATGAATCCCTTGTAAAATGACAGGCAGTTTCCAATTAATGTTGCTGCATCAGTGCTTAGTTTATAGAATAAAACAAAAGAAGTGTAGTGTACACACTGCTGGTCATGGTAAAAATTCAGTGGCTAGCACAGCACCTGATATCGAGTAAAGGTGAATTGTCAGTGCATTGTAGCTACAGTACATAAAGGAACCTAGCTTGTGCCTTTCTTTGGCTTTCCCCAGCGTCTAGGAAAGCATACGGCATTAGAGTGGGATGAATGGTCCTGCGCTCAACACCCTCTCAGGACTAATGCCTGACAGCGATGCTCCATCATTCAAAGGTAACAAATCCAACGCGACGAAGGATCGATTATTCCTCGAGAAATGCCAAAAGACCCAGTCAAACTCTATGACATGAGAAATGGTGCTACAATGATCTGTCGCCACTTGTTTATTTTCTGTGTCCTTCATTTTATTTCCTTTTTTTTTGTTGGTGGGAGCGGTGCGTTATGGGGAATTGATTTAACTGCAAGGATAGATGACAAGTAGCAGGTAACCAGCCTGGCTGAATCAGACTAAGCAATGGGAACAAATGTTACAGAATACAGATTCATCATCAATACATGAACATTGCATGGGAACACCAGCATTGTTGAATGCAAGATACCAAAAAGTTGAGTGGAATAAGTATCTACACTCGTTCCGTGTCTACTTGATCAAACACAGATTTCATTTTCCTCCCACTGTTCGGTTATCAGAGGTGGAAATCCAGGGGACATGAAGTTAAAGTCCTCACCAGTATTTTGCTCTAATCGCCTGGATTTGCTAATTAACATAGTTATTCAGCGAGGAGGTAGAACTATTTAGTGAAATCAGCTGGCTGAGTCTATGGGTGGAAGAAACACATGGTAGAACTTTTACTTTATGTCCCCTGGATTTCCACCTCTGTCGATTATAAGGAAGCTATGAACTGTAGACCTTAGGTTTAGCCTTAATCCAACCATAGAAACCTGATATTATAAGACAAGTTTATGTTGAAGAAATTAATTCCCCTTCAGTATTATTCTATATGGTATGTTGAGTCCTCTTTCCAAAGCTTTCCTTCGGACTTGACCTGAAATAAACTGCGTTAATGATACAAAAAAACAGACTTTGAATGAACTGAAATTGTATTCATTTTATTCCTTTTTCCAAAAACTGATCAACCATGCTGGCCTTGCAGTGGCTCACACTTCTTGTATACTTGAATCGCCAGCCCCACGCCTTTGATGGCCTAATGTTAGTGGCCATGCTTTGACAACTCTTCTACTTGTCAGTTTCACATGTGCCTTGACCTACACTTGGATTGGTGGCAGTTGTACTTGTAGTAGTCTTCTTCTCTGGACATTTGCCTGCCTCTCATCCTCATGGCAGGCTCTCATCTATCAAGTTCCTCTCCTATATTATTTTTTCTTTTCTTTTTTTTCTTTTCTTTGATTAACTTGTTTTATTTTCTTTTTCTTTTTATTTAAATTATTATTTTTTTAAATATTTTTTATACCCTTTAAATGCTTTAGCACAACATTTTTATGACCTCCCAAGAGGGGGGGGGGGGGGTGGCAAGATAAAAAAATTTTTAAAAAAATATTTAAAAAATTTAAAAAAATTTAAAAAAAATTTAAAAAAAGTTCCTCTCCTTCCCCATCCAGCCTATACCCTGGGTGTTGTGCCAGTGTCTCCCCCGTGCCTCTTCTCCGTGCCAGCTCGGCTCCATCTACACAGCCATGCTTGTATCACCAGCTTCCATACCGGTTTGGAGCACAGTGTTGGTGAGTAACAGAGGAGCGTTTAGCTTTGTAATATCCCACTCTTTACACTCCTTCCACCATGTGCCTGCTAATGACCATCAAAAGTAAATTCTCTGCCATTGGTAGATGTACAATGGACAGTGGTACATCAACAGTTTTATAGTTTGGTAGTATCATTATCCAGGCAATTAAAATTGTGTTCAACTGAGTTGTATTGACAATGGCTAAATAATTATTGATGAATTTTAAAAACTTTGAGGAAACACACGCCCAAGTTACTTGAATTAATGCAATGACACTTAAGCAATATTACCTTGGGATATAGCTTATTTAATTTCTGTGAAGCATTTTGGTAACAGTTCAATATTAACTTGCTATCATTTTGATATCAAACATTTGGTGCACAGGAACATTTCTAGGAACTGTGTTTGTACAGATGTATCCTTTGTGCGTGTGAGTAACTTATGGCTTCTTTTTTTTTGGACTGTGGAAAAATATGTGCTGAAGGGCTGACCCCCTGAGCTCATGCTTCTGATACAGCAAAATATGAACATGGTACAGGTATTTTTTCATTAACCAATGCATCAATCAATGCACCAATCAACAGCCATTTCCTCTCACAGTTCAGCTCATCAGGGCTCAAGTCAGATGTATGGGTGTGTGGGTGTTTTTATTATTCAGGAAGGTTGTACGAAATCCAGAATGAATTGTGCTGGCTGAAGGTTTTCATTTCATTTTAGGTGAAGAATCGAGCTGACAGATCAATGCTGTAAAGTGAGAGAATTATTAGGAAATGTGAAAGGTTGGTTGTGTGGATTTCGCAATAAAAAATATCTTAAAGGTATGTGTTAGATATTTGGAAAAATTTGTTATTTTTTATTGAAAATACCTAATTTTGCAAATATTTACGCAAACCCTTAACATATATTTTATTGTGAAATCCACATTGGCAACTTTCCACATGTCCTAATAATACTGTCAAGTATAATAATACAATGTATTAGTGGAATTGCTTGTTTAATCTACCGCAAAGAGAATATTTGTCGCCCATACCAGATTTGGTAGTTTCGTGGTCTACAGAAAACCTGTTTCCTTCCACATAGGTTGGGCGCCGCAGTAGGGGCAGGTCAATAGAAACATTCGGTGCTGTGCAAGTTTGGTGGTCAATTATACGTTTGCGATTTAAACCCAGACCAGACTATTAAACTCAAACGCTGCTACATTGTGTTACTTTGGTGGCGTTATGAATTAACTACACATATGAATGCATGAACACATAACACTAACTTGCTATGCAAGCTATTTTCAGTTAGCCTATGTCGTCCTATCGGTTATTTAGGCATTTCACCTGTTTGTTAGGCTACTTCAATAAGAGGCACAAGGAACGTGGGAGACCGGCTCTACACCCATAAAATAGTGTAGCCTAAGAGATGTGTTTGTTGCATGTAGGTGGGCAAGTTTATTTATATAGCACATTTCATAAACAGAGGCAATTCAAAGTGCTTTACATAAATACAGAATAAGACATACAATAAGAAAAAATCTACGTAGGCTAGCAAAGCTCTACAAAAAGTCTACACGTCACTCAGACATACAAAAAAAAAAAGATAAAATGCAGGGATTAAAATCAAAGTGCATATACGGTGCAGAACATAAAAGTGTTCAGCCTAGTTTTAAAAGTGGTCAGAGTTGGGGCGTGTCTGAGATCATCTGGAAGTCTATTCCAGCTGTGTGTAGCAGAATAACTGAACGCTGCCTCACCATGTTTTGTTTTAACTCTGGGAATAATTAGTAGACCGCTCCCAGATGACCTTAGGGGTCTGGCAGGTTTATATGGTAGAAGCAGGTCAGAAATGTATTTTGGTCCTAGGCCATTGAGTGATTTGTAGACATGCAGCAGTATTTTAAAGTCAATTCTCTGAGAGATTGGAAGCCAGTGCAAAGACCTGAAAATTGGTGTAATGTGTTCATATTTCTTTCTTTGTTAGAACTCTTGCAGTGGCGTTTTGAATAAACTGAAGCTGTCGAAGAGCTTGTTTAGACAGACCTGTCAGAAGACCATTACAATAGCCTACGAGAGACTAAAGTGTGGATACGCTTTTCTAGGTCTTGTTTGGACATGAATCCTCTGATTCTTGTTATATTTTTCAGATGATAATAGGCTGATTTTGTTATTGAGTTGATATTCGAGTTTAGATCTGAATCCAAAATAGCACCAATTAAACTGTCACTGCAATTAAATGGAGTACAGTACATAATGAGATGTGTGGCAGAGCCATAAGGAGCACATTTACAGGCAGCACATTTACAGTGGATGTTAGGGGACAGTGGCTATCCATTAAAATTGTGCTACTTACTCCATATATTGAGCCCTGAACACACTGCCAACTTTCTTTTATTTGTGCGTTTGCATTGCTAGGTCAATGATTGAGCGAACCTTTTGAATGAGGTCTGCATTGGGCCAGAAATTAGGCCCGATCTCGCCTAAGCCCGACATCTTTCCTTCTGTTAAACGTGATGTTAATACTTTTTGTTACGCAGTTTGTATTTATCAGAACAGGCGAGCCAGCTAGCTTTAGTGCCATTTTTCCCTTTCTTAAATATGTTATTAAGTTTATCACTCCTGTGCTGTCAAATACGGCTGTTTTAATTTGCTAGTTGAGCATAATGGTCGGCCTACACTACAAAAACTGGAGACTTTGCACCGTTGTTATCAATCACTAACAGCTGGCAAAAGTGTTGCTATGCTGCTATTTGTAAACTTCCTGTATGGTGTGATCAGGCCAGGTTCTGGTCAGGAATGCAAACCTCTACTTTGGAATGTTATAAATGCATGTGGGTGTTACATTACGATATAGCAAATATAGAAAAGTCAATATGGAAAGTCAGTGCAGTCTTTGTGGCGTGCTGTATTCTACACACGTGTAGTGTGATTATTACTGAACCGGGCTTGTAACCTAGGTTCAGTTCCCAGCTAGGACGATGCCATTTTACCCTTTAGCAAGGTACTTATCTTTAATTTGTTTTAAAAAGCCAAAGCTGTGCAAAAAATGCATGAGAGGGCTGGGACAGGTTGGCTGCAGAGTTGTTTTTCTAGTGAGTGTAATTCATCTTATCAAGTGCTTGTCTGAAAGTTATTAAACTTAGTTCAAGTGGTGATTTTTTTGTTTGTTTGTTTGTTTGTTTATTTTAAATAGTGGTATTAAACAAAAACTGACAGCAAAGAAACAAGCACTGGCATATAAATGGAAAATATATTTTGTTTGAGGGGGAAATAAATATGGAAATTAAAACTATTCAGTCTCACCTTTGTTTTCATATCACGAGTAGCCTAAGCAGCCTCTTTTACAACTGTGTTGTAGTTGTGCTAAAGCCTGGTGTCACGAAATAACAGAAATTGAGTTCGACACACCCTAATTCGCCTTGAATTCCTCGTGATTAGGGCTGGCGTTTTACAATTGCGCCTTGACTGTTAAAATAGGGCCCTATTTGTTATGCGTGCCTATGTGCGCCCACTCTAAAAAGACACGGTTAATTCTGCCCCACTGAAACAGGTCAAATAGTTTTGACATGCAACACTTTTACTAGGGAGGCATGCAAGTCTTAAACTCTTGGTATGTCTCAGAAGTGAATGTTTATAATGGCACCTATATTGCAGAATAAATGCTAATTAATAACAATAGCTTATTATTATTACTGATTAAAATATTATTATTAAAATATTAAAAATGATTTGTCCTAGGTCTGTCCCCAACCTCTCACTTCACAGCCAATCAGAAGCCAAGAACCTACTCTGAAGGAGATTCTCTCTAGGAGCATCCCCATCATTTCTAAATGACCCACAGCCATCTCTCTGACAGTGCAGCCCTCGTGAAGATTAACGCCCATCATAAATCTTCACCCACAGGCACAAACACCTCGCCGCTCCCAAATCTTCACCCACAAATTATGAAGGAGTGGCTGGGCTGGATCCCTGTTTGCAAAAGCCCGGACGAGCCCTCCAAGTGCCTGATGGCTTTCCGTTATTACAGTACAGCGGACGCCATTTCAGGATAACACAGGCAGGCAATAAAACAAGGCTGGCAACAGCAGCTGAACCCCCTGTCGCACCAGATTGATTTTGTAGATATAACCAACCCTGGGCCCTGGTAACTGAAAACTGGTGGATCACCACTGGGAAGACATACCAATTACATGATCCATAAATTATTATTAACACGTCATGGTGCCCTCCTCACGTCAAAATGTAAGTAATTTTTAGTGCGTTATGAATAGGCAAGCCAGGTCTATTACAGGCAGCATTCCATGTTTAACTATCAATGCATGTTTACCTATATAATGTAATGTATAATGTCATGGAATTCTTGTAAATATCAGATTTATTTTAGATGTTGAAGGATCTTCCCAAATTTTAAAACGATCCATGCAGATAAAAATAAATAACTGAATAAATAAATGGGATTTACATTTACAATTGTGCTTCATCTGAAATTGCTAATTAATTAGGCTTATTGATACTGTCCATAACCTCTGTGTCCAGCTCACAGATGTGTGTGACTAAAGATATGTATGGTGAATGTACAAATAGAAAATTTATATTTATAGAATTTTTATTATTTTAAAATTTTGCGTAGGAACCTCACAATGGCAGCACGCAAGTAACACATGGAGGAGCAGTGTCTGTGATTAAGAGTGTTTGTAATCTAGAGTCCCGGCCACGTCACCGTTGCTCAGGGATCTGGATTACTGAAAGCCGTTTTAGTAGCAGGTGGCAGGCTTTTGTATCCAAACACGGTTTTAACTGCTCTCAATGAATTGAACATAAATTGACGGTTGGTGCTGTCGTACAAATGCCTGGAGAGAGCGCTGATGCCAAACGGGATCTCATCTTAAAGCTGCATATCTTTCAACCGCACCGGCATTGGGCAGGCCAGCATTGCTTAATTACGGCTGCTAAACTAGGTGGTAACCACAGAATGTGCATCCTTGTATAGAGATCCAGCTATGGCAATAATATAATATGGGGTTATAATATTGGCTAGATTGGTAAAGCCACTCACCACAAGCACACTGTAGCTGCAGGTTCCAGCCTAGTCTGTGCCATTAGCCAGATATCATATGACCAGCAATCCACAGCTCAATTGCTCCAAAGTGGGGAAAAATGGAAAACTCTTGCAAATCAAATTTAGCCATTTCTGAAGACCGACGAACCCCAATTCTGTTACCACCCGGTCTGATCAGGTAACAAGAAATAAAGGGAAATGGGTAATGAAAACAAGCAACCGATTCCGGTCCCTAACTACCTAAACAAAACTATCTACAACCTGTCTAGTCTTCGAAGGCTTGCCAAGTACGGGGTGGCCTTAAACGCTGACCTTCTGGACAAATGAGTCAGACCAAGCGCTCAGACCAAGAGTCTGAATAGCATACCCCCACGGAGATTTAGATTTCCACCCGGAGTCACCTTCAAAAACAATAAAGGAAAAATAACTAAATGGTGTCCCGATGGAAGAACAACAATCCAGCTGGATTCACCCTAACTAACCTGAGATATGCAGCGAACAAACTAGAAGGGAAAGCTCTAAAGGTTATATGTTCTATTCTGTGTGTGTGTGTGTGTGTGTGTGTGTGTGTGTGTGTGTGTGTGTGTGTGTGTGTGTGTGTGTGTGTGTGTGTGTGTGTGTGTGTGCGTGTGTGTGAGCACACATGAACAAAGTGTGTAATAATAATTGTTAATAACAATAATATACTGCAAATGTTTGTCTTAAAAAGTGTTTTATTCTTGTAATGAGACTTAAAAACCTGATTTTCTTTTCTCAAAAGTGGAAAATATTGTTTTAAGTTACTTTTTTCTTGACAAGTGAAATTATCTCACCCCACTGGCAGATAGTTTGTCTTATTTAGCAAAAAATGCAGCAGAAATAAGATTCTAAAGTCTAAATATAAGGTTAAAATGCTTGTTAAGATTAGTTTTGTGCAGTGTAATTATTTGTTTTCTCAGTGCTATGCATGTGTACCGTATCATTCTTGAGGCATCAGGTTGTCGCAGCTCAATATTTAAAAATGATTCAGCTCCACTACAGGGGTGATCTGCAGTTCATGTTGATTTACATATCAAAACGGTGCGGCGTGTTTGGATTGTAAAGTCTATAAAACTGCCAATCAAACATCGTCTTGGATGAAACCATATGAAAGCGAGTGCCAGGTCTGTTGCTGAAAGCTGATGTTCCCACAAGAAAGTCATGCAACCACCTAACTTTGTCAGAATGTGTTGGAGCAATGACAGTGCCATGGACTTTATACCCTCAACATGGTACAAGGACAAACGAGCTGTACAATCCCTTAGCTTTTACATGAGTATGGTGTCCGAGAAAGTACAACATCTATTAAAATGAATGTGGATAGTTATTTTATTTATAAGTAATGTGTATTTTTGGGAGGAATATGCCAGGATTTATTCAGGTTTCCAGCAGCATTGCAGGGCCAGAGAAACAGTGGAGGTCACGAAAAGGAGCATGAATCATTTGGTGATAGTCCAGTCGAGCGTGCTCACCTTAGGTCAGATTGCTGAGAGCACATTAGCCTCTGGGGAGCAGATCTGACATCATTTTGGGAGCACGGGGGGCTGGGATCGGAGGCCTGGACCAGGATTAACACATTCAGAACCCGGTTTTCGAGGTTTCCTTTTGTCCCCTTCAGAATTGTACAGGAATTGTAACTGACTTTCAAAAACGCCCATTGACACTACAGTGGCAAGTATGGAAGTGACATGGTGGTGACATCAGTCCATTTCAGCTGTAAAAAAATGTCTGAATGTTCATACACAGTACTGTGTAGCTGTTGTGAGAGAACTGTATTGTACAAAGGGCCAGCAGACACAGATTATGGAGTAACAGATTTTAAACGCGCATTATAATACTGCATCATGCCCTGGGCCAAGCCATATCATGGTTGCCTCGGCAACCAAACTTAGAGAGCACTTAGAGAGCAGATGCCAAAGCCCTGTTTGCAATGCAAACAACAGTTTGTTTTTTTTATGAAGTAAAAATAAAGCTACTAGTAGCAGAGACTATCCCATTGACATACTTGACACACAGCAGGGCTTCCAAGAGGATTGCTTTGAGAGTGTAGGCACCATTTTTAGGTACCGTTTAGAGGTTTAGGGAGGAGAGGCAGCCGCATAGAACAGCCCTCAATGAGCTTGAGGTCGGGGAGGGGATGGTGGGGGTGAGTCCTGCTCCACGGTCAGGTCTACTTCAGCAGACTGCAGAGTGGAGAGTGGGTGACATTAAGGGTGGGGGAGGTATGTGTTCACAGTACAGGCATCTGTTCACAGTACAAGCCCCAAGGCCACTGAAATATCTCCCACTTCACGTCAACAATGTTGGGGAACCTCATTTCAATCCCACTGCACCACTGTGCTGCTATTGCTTCCTCCTCCGTCCACATATGCAAATCTGCCATTTCCATTTAATTAAAAAAAATAGGAGGGGCCTGGACACAGAGAGGCTTGTTGATCCCATCTTGTCATTTCATGCATTTTCATGAGGAGTTTTTAAGGGTCGTTACTCAGTCCGTACATCCTTCTTTGATGCATCCAGACTTGTTAGTATTCATGTATTCCATCTTCCAGTAATCTCCTTTTAATGCAATGCTAGTGGGAGGGGTAATACACCATTTAGCAGGATTATTATAGTTTGGGTGAGTGTTTGTGTGACCTGTAAAGAGCTCATTTCTACTAAGAATGAAAAGAGAGGATATGAGGGCTGCCCATGTCATGGGCAGATGGGCAGTGCCTGTCTGACAACAGCTCACTCTATTTATTCATCATTGTCATGGGTCTATGTGGGGTTTTGACCTTGTCCCAGACAATGATAGGTGATGGTAATACATGAGGATTATATGTCATTAATAGGCTAGATTAATCAAACTCGGTCCTGGGTGACCCCTGTGTATGCTGCCTTTCGTTCCAACCACAATCGCAATCCCAGAACTGAAGCTGTCAGTATCTGAATCCGTATTGTGCTTTTCTGTGACTTTGTTTTTCGTTCATGTTCGTTTTTACTCGTGTGTGTTTGTTTTCATTTTTCCGTCTAGTGAGTCAGGACCACGTCTGTGTGTGTCAATAGTGAGTCAGGACCACGTGTGTGTGTGCCAATAGTGAGTCAGGACCACGTCTGTGTGTGTGTGCCAATAGTGAGTCAGGACCACGTCTGTGCGTGCCAATAGTGAGTCAGGACCACGTCTGTGTGTGCCAATAGTGAGTCAGGACCACGTCTGTGTGTGCCAATAGTGAGTCAGGACCACGTCTGTGTGTGCCAATAGTGAGTCAGGATCACGTCTGTGTGTGTCAATAGTGAGTCAGGACCACGTCTGTGTGTGTCAATAGTGAGTCAGGACCACGTACAATTTCATTATAGGCAAAACTGCCTTGGTTGTTGACACTCTGTAAAATAATCTTTCTGGCATATTAATGTGAATACATGTTTACTAAAGTACACCCTATAAATAGGATTTTTTCACACATGCACTGATAAAAACGTGGAGGTTACTGACCTTGAGAAGAAATAAGAGTAGCAATCAATTCTCTTTGCTGGGGACCTTTGTCTAGCTCTGTGGGCGAATCATATCTATTTTATTGTGGATTGGCGACAGCAGACCCACCGCTATTAGAGTGATTCTTAACGTGGAGCAAAATGAGACTAATTAATGCCTATTGGTCAGCTGAGGTTGCTGCAAGAGTTTAGAAGGGGAGAATGCAGCAGAGGTCAAATATCTGAGCATGTTAGCATGTGAATGGCTGCTATACAGTGTGATGGCACTCCTTGCAGATATAATCTCTCCAGACTCTGATCACTGTGCCTTACATCAGTCAAAGTAAAAATTCCTTTGACTTCTTTCCCCTGTGCAACTACAACCCACAGATTGTCTTTACAATAGCATAATGGTTGAATGGGTCAGCAACGTATCTGTACACAGGCACCAGTGTCTGTGGGAACATGTTTGATGTCCATTGTTCTTTATTCAAAAACGTAAAAACTGACAATTTATAAGCATTACAAAAACATAAATGTCCCCTAAATTATTTAAGTGTTCGTCATGGAGGATTATGATCCTTGGCTCACAGTGGATGAGTGTTGTAAAACCAATTAAAAATGGCTTAAGCTCACTGTCTTTTTTGCTCACTGTTCCAAGAAATCTGAAATAAAATAACACGTTGCGCAGGGTGAGGAGTGTAAAACGACAAACTTCCAAACCACCATCAGCTCAGTACCAATGAAATTAAATGCAATGCCAAAGGTCTAGAAGGGAATACATAAATGTAAAAATAATGCATGCACACGCATAGACACACACACACACACACACACACTCACAGACACACACACACACACACACACACACACACACACACACACACACTGGAGTCTCCTGTCATAAAGTACCTAAACGATTGTATTGGGGTTATTGCTGTGATTTATTGAGCAGAACAACAAGGTGTGAAGCCACCTGATAATATCTAAAAGGTGAGAGGGGAGAAGGGAGGGAAAGGGAAAAGAAAATATGTGTTGATTTATGGCCTTCATTTTAACACCTGTCAGGTGACCTTGAAACATCAAGCTAAGAAGGAGGACAAAGTAATCACAATGGCAGCATAATTGGTTCGTAAATTATTGAACAAGCCTCCCTGCACTAGCCATTTCCAAACACCCAAATACTCCGTCCCCACCCCACGCCTTCTGCTGGAATTACCTCCCTTGGATTTTGACAGGAATAAAAGAGCTTTGGACGTGAGGGGGCAGTCTGTCATTGGGTTGCTCTGGCACAGTGCATCAAAATGCTCACTGGGCCTTTTTAGGTCTAATTTTGATTGTGGCCTTGATTCAGTGAACATTCGTCCTTAACTTTGACTCAGAATGACAACACGATTCCTTTTTTTTTTCCTCACTAATAAGGCCAGTGATCTCAATTATTAACTCACCAACCTGGGATGGAAAAACTTTAAACTAGTTCTGTTACAGTTAGTTTCAGCACCATCTAGTGGCGATGTGTGATATCTTTCCTTTGTTATGACACGTGTCATGTCATGTGACATCAAGCAGGAAGTTAGGAAGTTAGTTTCCTGATTTGTTTTGCATGAGACTTGACATCTGCATCCATCTGTTTCAATCTGCTTATATCTTATGTTTGTGGTACCATTGCCGTATGTATTGTAATGACTGGCCCAAAGCCAAAACATGATTCAGGGAACCACAGACTGAAGGAATAACAAAGGAATTAATTTAAATGAAAAAAAACAAAGATATACCAAATTAGTGGAGAGTGAAAGTCAGTAGACATCAGTAGGAATGTGGGTGTTGAGTGTATAAATATGCCGCAGGGTGCAAAACAGCCAAATAAAACATTTCTGTAGAGAGAGAGAAACTACTTTAGCCATCTGGGCTATACAGCTTTCTAACTAGCCACAGGAAATCTCTCCAATCTAGCTCACCCACGCCTCCACTGTCTATGGAGAGCCGAACAGTTCAGAAGCCAACGCAAACTAGGCACCATATAGCTAGTTGCTCTGCGCTACCCAGTTGTTAAGCGAGATATATCCAGTTAACAAGACCGCACTATCCAGCTGGATATCTGGCTAGAATTACTGGATAGGTGGTGTCTCGTTTGGCCATGTTTATGAATTAGGTCATGCAAAAGGTTTAGGCAAAAGGTCTGTAAAAATCATATATGATCATACTTGCAAAGTTGTATAAAGATCATATATGTTGATTAGTATTATATTATACATTTGTATACAATTCTTATACAATCTCTCAATGCTTTTATAGGGAGTATCGTGTAGGGAACTATTTCATTTTAGTCTGAAATGTATATGCCATCAAATTGGGTATCTCTGTGCTATCCAACTGTGTCGCGTGTGCTATCAAACTGGATATGTGGTGTCTAGTTTGCGTTGGCTTTTGATCTGTTCGGCTCTCCATACACCGTCAACACTGGCAAAAGAGTCCATGTTTTTGAGAACAGTCCTTCCCCCACAGTGGCGATTTGGGTCTGGACGGGATGAAGACCCAAGGTCAAGCAGTTTGTAAGCTGTGATTTCTCTGTTCACGATGGCTTGAAGTTTCTCCCTATACAGTCCAGGCCCCAGTTCTGCTCAAAAGAACGCAGGACATGCTCTCCAGCTCTAACCTTAAATTGCACAAAATCACCTCAAACAAGAAAGAGGTTATGGAGACCTTTCCATCTCGGAATCATGCAAGCAACCTGAAAGATCTGGATCTAGGCACTGTCTACGCAGCGCAGACTAGGTCTCAACTGGGATCTCAGGACAAACACTGTTACCTTCCAGGTGACCGATGAAGAAAACCCCTTCACTCGTCTGTGCATAGCTTTTACAACCCTCTTTGATTCAATCAAGTCAATCCTCAGAGAGCTTACATTGGAGAACAGTGATTGGGACTCCCTCTGCCTCAAGAGATGGAAATTTGGGTCACATGGCAAGACTGAGTAATTTGCTGTGCTTGAAAGGCACTTTTTATATCAAATTTATTATTATTATTATTATCATTATATCCAGATCCCAATGCCGTACACAGAGAAGCATTCCAAAGAGAGCTATGTGTCTTCTCCAACACTTCTACTAAGGCAATAGCCGTAGATGCCTGTCCCAAGCAGACTGACACGGATGGCAGCATCCAGTTTTCGGAGGTTGACCTCATCTCCTCAGAGATTGACATTCATCTGGATGTTACAACTTTTTACACAAATAGTAAGGTAGTATTAGGTTACATTTATAATGAGACGAGGGATTTTTACAACGATGTCAGCAATCGAGTCCTGCTGATAAGGAAATATTCTCATCCAGAGCAGGGGCAGTACCTACAGATGGAAATCCTGCAGATCTCACCACAAGGTCTGTCACTGCCACCCACCTCTCAAGTACCACCTGAATCACCCTCCACAAAGTCTCCCCAGGAAGGACACTTGACTCGTGCCATTGTACAGCTCATTAATATATCGCTTGTCTCTTCAACAAAGATCCAGCCACCAAAGCCAGTGATTGCAAATGCTGACATCTCTGTCACACAGCGTACACACTTGCGGGACTCTCACAATCAAGTGGACCATCATCCGTGCTGTGCAGGAAGGGACTTACACTCAAGCATACGCCCGCTGCGGGAAAGAGGAGAAGCTTCCTATTGACAATCCGCTTAGAGCGTGGATATTCAAACCTGGGCCTCAAATCCAAATCCGGCCCTGGTTTTCTTTCTCCCAAGTAATAAACTGAACAATTAGTGCTACTGATTGGCCAGACTGTCTTCGCACCTGACTCCCAGGTAAAGGGAGGGTGGAAAACCAGCAGTTCTCGGACCTCGAGGACAGTGATTTGAATAGCAGGGGCTTAGATCCCTTCATTGATCCTGATAGCCTCCCGGGAGTCAGTGTATTTCTACATTAATATGTTGTAGAATCTGATTGTTACATGAGTTCATAAGATATATTAGTTGGGCTCTGTGTTAGCTTACATATAATGCTAGTTACGTCCTATGTTTTATTATTCACATAGATTCAGGTTCATTAATCCAGAACCATCATCATTGTAATTCATAAATATATATACACAAAGCATTAAAAAGAGATAATGTTACTTATAAGCCAGGCATTTGTTAGCCTATTGTCAAATATAAGGCAATTGAAATGATTGTATATATTTTGTTTATTTTCAGTGTCTCTCTTTCCTAACTAATAAACCTGTCTGTGGAATCTTAGTGAAAGAAGGGTGTTTGTCTGATTGTCAAAGTGCATAGCTCATGTACAGAGAACAGGAAAACTAGCACTTATTTGAAAGACAAATTTAGGAACAAATGTTAATTGAATCCAGGCCTCCCTTGAAACGAATGAGTGAAAAAATGCTAATAAATGAATGAAAGTTAGGTTTTCATTAATTTCATGCATTTTTGGCAACTGGTTTTTGTAAACTTTAATTCGGTTTAAATTATTAGATGAAAAAGTATTACACTTGGGTTTAATTAATACCAAACTGGGGAGGAGAATGTCCATAGCTATCAAGTAACTTGGAAGTTAATTTGCAACCATTAAATTACTTTATCCTTCCCTGTTAACTTAAGGGCTGACATGCTGCCCAGTTAAAACCATCAAATATGCTTTAAATACAGTTGATAGCTAACTACATTTCATAGGTAACCGACAGAAGTCATTTGTTACCCTCCTTTGGGCTATCTATTATTTAAAAATTATATATCATACAGAGTGCTTAATTAGATCTATGTCATTAGTTATTAAAAAATAACCAATTATATTGTAGTCAAATGTAACCATGTTTTGCCAAATCAGAATTTAAATGGCAATAAAGATTGTTTATGTCGCACCCAAAGGATAAATTAATAATAATAAAAGATCTAAAGATCTACAATCACTTTACCAGTGCCCCAGGAGCTTATTACTGAGATTATTCTCCTCTGTTAAATGCAATAATTTAATTATACACATCCCACACCAGCCACAAGGAAGAGTCAAAAGTTAAGCACTGCAGTTAATTAATTTAATCAACTTGTTGGAGGGGGGTCATTTGGGCATGACAGGGCTGGTAGTGTACTGGGAAAAGCTCAATAAGCAATCACTGAGCAGTAGTTCTTATTTATTTATTAGTTTATTCATTTGGTTGTGAGTGCTTTAGAATTTGCTTTGAGCTTCAGCTCTCATAAGTGCATCTGGAAAATGCCACAGGAAGATTTACCTTTTGAACTTATGCCCCAGTAGACTGGTAGGTCCTCAACTGACAGCATGCTGGATCCAGGAATTGGTTTATTGTGCTGAACTGGCTATGTCTGGCATACACAAACAGGAAGTGCACTTTAAAGGGGACATGAAACACTCAGTAAAGTGGATCTGGTTCGTTAGCTTTTTACCTTAAATTAGATATGACCGTGCGTTCAAATCTCAAACCGACCCGTATTTGCTAGAAAAATAAGTTACAATTCGCTTTTTTTCCACTAGGGCGCAGCCATCTTGGACCAACTGCGGTCGTGACGTCGCTAGGTTGGTTGGTCTCAGCTGTTCAATGAATTACTATGGGAGAATAGCTGACTTTCAGTGAGCTCAACGATGTATCGTGAGGAAAAAATAAAACAAAAAACGCACAGACTGTTTTTTTGTATTGCCCCGAGATGTTCAAATGAGTATTACCGAACAAAACTTAATTTAAAACTTAATTTCCACTAACTGCTTCTGACCACAAACTGCTTCTGACTATAGCTACTAATGCTGTGGCCTGACGAGCTGGCAACTGCAGTGCCGCTGCATTGCCTTGATAAATGGTTTGGGAGCTAAAGTCGTGTCTAGCTAATATTGCCTATAGAAAATAAGCGTTAGCTTGTGATGCTAGGTCGCGGTAGGTATATATTTGCAGGCTGTTAACTAATACTGTATATCAAGAATATAACAAATATATCAAGAATATATCACTAATATATTCTGTATCAATACAGAATTAACAGTGTAAAACAATTGTCTGGAATCTGTAAGGCAGCGGTGTCCAATCCTATCCGAAAAGGGCCGGTGTGGGTGCAGGTTTTTGCTATTACCCAGTACGAAGACACCTGATTCTACTTGTCAAGGTCTAGATTGAAGACCATGATTAGTTCATTAGTTTAATTGGGTGTTGTAGTGCTGGGCTAATACAAAAACCTGCACCCCCACCGGCCCTTTTTGGATAGGATCGGACACCCCTGCTGTAAGGGCTTGCGATTTCCATTGGTTATGTTAATCTCTGCCTACAAGGACCAAACATACCTGAGGGGCATGTAAGACAAATAACTGTACAATAGCCCTTAACACTTGATATGTCAGCCTGCCTCTTGTGACCCATTTCTATGTAAAGAAAAATAAATACAGCATGGATGATTATGAACATCTGTGTAACGCCAAATAGATACACACTTTCCAGCAGTCAGTTAATATTGCTGCTATTTGTCTTTAGATCAAAACGCATTTGGAGAATTAGTCATGATGCCCCTGAATCAGCATACTTTTATCTTGTTTTGTTTTTCTCAACATAATGAAGCGTTTGAGTCACTGTGCCCCCTCCTCCCACAAACTGGACCACTGCATATGAAGTGCGTGCACTCCATCAATGCGTTTGCCCAAGAGCCTGTGACTCTGACAGGCCGCATGGCACTGCAGGAAAGCTTGTATCTAAGCAGCGTAGTCTCTCGCACTGAGCTGAACGGGTGGCCCTGTGGATCCCTTGCTTAAAGTTAGGAGGACTTAATGTAACAGTTGCAAGAGGGTGCACGGTCCCTGCCAGGATGAAGCCAATCATTACCCACCACCTTGGACACGCTGTCGAGGCTCGAACCTGCAAAAACAGGGCCTGGCTTGTACTTGTGTCTAGTGTGTTTATGCAGTTATGTTTCATGCGCAACACAATTTCCCTCAGCCAGAATATTTTCACGATGGTTTTTTTTTTTTTTTTTTCCCCGCATTGCTAGAATCATTGCATCATCTCGTTAAAAAAAAATGGCTCACTCCATGAGCTTAAAGGGCCATTTCATTGAATTTAAAATGCTTGACTGCTTCTCTACTATTACTTCGTTTCGGGCGGCACTTTGATATGCCTAAATGGAAGCCTTTTTCTGCTGTGAGCTACTCCTTTTCTGTTACCACCTGCTGGTTATTCCGGCAGAGAGACACTGAAAGTAATATCTGTTGCTCAAGGCTAGCATGTCTACTCACTTGTATCTAAAATCACAGCATATTTTCCCCTCATATTCTGCGGCTCACTAGTATTGCCTCTTACTAACAGGAAGATTAGCATAAAATTTGATCACTTGTGTTTTCCTCTTCTCTTACTCATCGCACGCGTATGTCGTTAGCCTTTTTTCTCTCTCTCAAATGCGTTCCATTTCCCAGGATTCCTTTGGGGTGCTTACGCAGGATGCCTCCATTGTGTATCAGTTTCCATCGTTTGATTTCAGCCGATCCTGCAAGTTGGACCGTTGTTGTGTAAAGATGAGTCGAAAAGGAATCGTGCGTGCACAGCTTAAATGCCCTGAGCATACAGAAATTAGTGGTGTTTGAAAAACGTAATTGTCTTCTGAGACTCGGAAACATGTGCACCCAGCTGTCTGGTTTTTTTTTTTTTCCCATTTTAAAACTGCCGACCAAGGAAAGCAGGTGTCTCACACAGACTGCAGGTGCCCAATCAACCAGCGGAGTGAATGATGAGGCAGAGGTTACTCGGATGGCTGACACCCTCTTCCCCGAATAGTCTATGGCCAATTATATACCATCATATAGGATTCCCTGTCCGCACCGACAGTTTACATTCCCCCCCAGGCTGTGGGGAGTGCTACTTCACAGCAGCACCTTGTTGAGTACACCACTCAGGAAACCATCCCCGACCAGCTTTTAAAACGTGTACCACCCCTGCATGCTGTTATATGGGCAATGCAAGTGTTCCTCTATCGCGATTATCTGTTTCCATGGACACAGCGGTAACTGCAGTAGCCATTCAGTGAACTGGGGAAATGGGTCTCCTCGCATCCCACTGTGAACATGAATGAACAGGAGACGTTCAAGGAGAAGAAAAACGCATCTGACGTTTTGTGTTTCCTCCTTTAAAAAAAAGAAGACAATAATAATTCAACGCCATGACCAGGGCATTAAGCTCGTGTGAGATTCTTTAATCTCCAAAGTGTTACGCCGTGGAGGAGGGAGAGAGCGGGAACGGCCTTTTTCTGCAATTTACCTTTTCACAAAATCGCTTCTGTAGAAAAGCCTGATAAATATGCCCAGAGCTTGGGGTGACCAGGGTGCCAGCGCTGGCCCTGAATGCCAGGTGCACCTGGTAGCCAGTGGAGAATTTCAACTGCGGGGGTCTAGGTTTTGAGTTTCAGCTCGTGAGTTTCATCCAGGTCACCACATGGGTCGTGGGAATGGGGAACATGTAAGGGTGGGTATCACTGGAGTTATGTCTGGAGTAATGGCCTCTCCCTTAAGGCATAAGGAATAAAATAGATGACTTTTAGGACAGTAGGACAGTAAACAAATTATCAGAATGAAGATTGCTAATGAAGTACATTACTAATTAGCAGTCCCTCGGTGAAAGAACATCACCACCAGTGCAATTAGGGCAAGGGAATGACATTAGCTGGGTGACATATTAAAATCTATACATGACACTAAGGTTATAATTCAGCATAGCAACTGTGAACACAGAGTGTGGTACACAGCCTGTCGGAAACAAAGGCATTTGAGTATTAAATGCCTGAATCAAGTTAATGGCAAATAGGCTCTATGGAATTCAGAAAGAGATGGGCTTTTCCTTATCGCCAGGAGACTTTAAGCATTCTCTGCAGCCCTCTGTCTTAGAGATGGGATTCAAATGAGTAGGCTCCCTCCAGGAGACGCTATAAACAACGAGGGTGAATTCATTTGAGTCCTGCCAGACATCAGTACTTTAAATGCAATAAAGCCCCTTTCCCCCTTTTTTTTGTTTTCGCCTCCAAGACAGCCTCCTGTGAGAGCATATGGTACAAATTCAAGAGGCAGTCCATCACTCTTTTAAACTCTAACGACCCCGAGCGAGTTGGCGAGTTTGAAACGGCAGTCCCAAACTCTATCAACCCTGACACCATCCCTGAAATTCTAATAGAGGACATATGGAGAGTGAAAGAGATTAGCCTGTTTGTCAAGAGTGGTGGCAGTGAAACGGCACCATCAAAATCCCAAAAAAGGATATATATATACACACACACACACACACACTGACATAATTAATTCATTGGAATGAGCTATAATGTGTTCAGGGAGGTGGGGAAGTGAGCAGAGCAGGTTATTTCATTTATATCCTGCTACTTTGTGGGGCATCAAAGCTCAGGTGAGGATCACTCTTGGTCCCCACGATGGCACGGTGTTATTTCTGAAATCATATTTCCACGTAGCTGTACTCGGAAGCCATAATTCTTCCCCCGACCTTTAACAGTGGTGCTTTAGCAGTGATATAAGGCACTATTATAGGTCCTTTGTCTTTTCTGAAGGTACTCTCATTTTTTCCTGGCCTCTCAACAGATTTTTCTTCTTCCGCCTGCCAGTCCAATGAGAAATGACTCAGACGGCGCACGTCGCTCCACTTGATCAAAAAGGTGAGGTGTGACTTTGTCAGGTAAATTTTCCATCCCGACGACATCGAGAGGGCTTCTTTTTTTTTTTTTTTCTTTTTCTCTTTGACCCAGTCCTAAAAAAAAAATCTATGCATCAAAAGCAAAACCATAAGCGTATGGGTTTGTGTACATCTATAAGTGAAACGCAGTAAAGTTGTGTAATTTTACATTTCCATAGGTTTGAAATGGTAGTTAAGGAAAGAAATGGACAAGAATGGAAAACTTACCAAACTATGGCAATTTCTTAGCGGAAAAAAATGACATTATGTGTGAATAGGAAAAATTTCTTTAGCTAACATGAATTTCTGAAATAATATTTATCCACCTTAGTTATTTTCAGAAAACTGCCAGGGATCATGGAATGCTGGAGATGGAAAGATATATATACAGTCAAGCCGGAAAGTCTGCACACACCTTTCACCTTCTCCACGTTTTATTACGTTACATACTTATACTACAATAGATTGAGTTCATTTTTTGCCTCAAACATCTACCCACAATAGCCAATTATGACGAAGTGAAAACAGGTTTTTAGAAAATATGCAATTTTATTTTACTGACAAAAATAGGTTATTTAGGGGTTACATATCTGTACACACCCTTAGCCTAATACTTGGTTGCTGCACCTTTGGCAGCGATTACAGCTTCAAGGCGTCTTGGGAAAGAAGCTACGAGCTTGGCACACTTGTTTCTGGATATTTTTGCCCATTCCTCTTGGCATATCCTTGCAAGCTCCGTCAGGTTGGATGGGGAGCGTCGGTACACAGCCATTTTCAGCTCTTTCCACAGATGTTCAATTGGATTCAGGTCTGGGCTCTGGCTGGGCCACTCAAGGACATGCACAGACTTTCTCCGAAGCCACTCCTTTGTTCTCTTGGCTGTGTGCTTCGGGTCGTTGTCATGTTGGAAGGTAAACCTTTGCCCCAGTCTGAGGTCCAGAGCGCTCTGGAGCAGGTTTTCTTCAAGGATCTACTTAGCTGCATTCATCTTTCCCTCTATCAGGACTAGTCGCCCCGTTCCCGCTGCTGAAAAACATCCCCACATCATGATGCTGCCACCGCCATGCTTCACTGTAGGGATGGTATTAGCCAGGTGATGAGCGGTGCCTGGTTTCCTCCAGACGTGACGCTTGGTATTCAGGCCAAAAAGTTAAATTTTGGTTTCATCAGACCAGAAAATCTTGATTCTCATAGTTTGAGAGTCCTCTAGGTGCCTTTTGGCAAACTCCAAGCGGGCTGTGATGTGCCTTTTACTAAGGAGGGGCTTCCGTCTGGCCACTCTACCATAAAGGCCTGATTGGTGGAGTGCTGCCTGGATGGTTGATCTTCTGAAAGGTTCTCCCATCTCCACAAGGATACGCTGGAGGTCTGTCAGAGTGACCCTCAGGTTCCTGCTCATCTCCCTGGCCAAGGCCCGTCTTCCCCGATTGCTCAGTTTGGCCGGGCGGCCAGGTCTAGGAAGATTCTTGGTGGTTCCAAACTTCTTCCATTTACGAATGATGGTGGCCACTGTGCTCTTTGGGACCTGTAAAGCTGCAGAGATTTTTCCGTACCCTTCTCCAGATCTATGCCTTGACAAAATCCTGTTTCTGAGGTCTGCAGATAATTCCTTTGACCCCATGGCTTGGAGTTTGCTTTGACATGCACTGTCAACTGTGGGACCTTATATAGGCAGGTGTTGGCAATCCCCAATCATGTCCAATCAATTGAATTTATCACAGGTGGTCTCCAATTAAGTTGTAGAAACATCTCAAGCAGTATCAGTGGAAACAAAATGCACCTCAGCTCACTTTTGGGTGTCATGTACATATGATATTTTACATTTAGATTTTTAATAAATTAGCACAAATGTCTAAAAACTTGTTTTCACTTTGTCATTATGGGCTATGTTGTGTAGAATTTTGAGACAAAAAATGAACTCAATCTATAGTAGAATATGTCTGTAACGTAATAAAATGTGGAGAAGGTGAAAGGGGTGTGCAGACTTTCCGGCTTGACTGTATATATATCTTTCCATCTCCAGCATTCCATGATCCCTGGCAGTTTTCTGAAAATAACTAAGGTGGATAAATATTATTTCAGAAATTCATGTTAGCTAAAGGAATTTTTCTTCCTATTCACACATAATGGCTTGACTGTATATATATATATATATATATATATATATATATATATATAGGTGATTATGTACCTGGAACATTTTTAACACAATACATACAAAAAAGGTGAATGCAATTAATTCCAGCAACAGGAACAGTGCACTTTTAAATAATACTTTATTCAGTCTTCAAAGGTCGAACCATGTTGTCATTAAGATGGTTTTAAAATGTCTTATCAATATGCCAATTTAATAAAGGCTGTTTAACTAATGTCTTCCTCCAATGAGAGTGCCTTGAACTTCATTGACTTATTCATTGAATGTGTCTAAATCTACAGCAAATGTGCGTACTTAGTGACCATTTGAAAATTGACTTTGACAAACAAAGTCATTACACAATTATTTTTATCCATACTGTGAAACACAGATATACAGACTTTGGTTAGGTTCACCTATATAAGGCGTTGGAAAGTATGGTTATGATAATTAATCATTTCTAAACGGTTCATCTGATATGGATGAAAATACCCTCAAATTAAAGCTGACAGTCTGCACTTCAACTTCATTGTCTATCCTTTCAAACTCAAAGTTCTAGAGTACAGAACCGAAATAATAAAAATATGTCACTTTCCAATGAATTATGGTGCTCGCTGTATATCCCACAGGATTTAATAAACAGATGCATATGACTTGTAGTATAGCTACTGTACAGACCTAACCTTTCAAAAAAATTGGTACAATAGTAATCACCCATTACAGCTATAATAGACCAAATATGAATTTATTTGGCCCTTTACATCTCTTACACTAGAATGTCAGCCCTCAAGCAATAAAGCTTATTTACCTTATGAACACTTTTGTTCAGCTGGTGAGCTTCTCTCTTGCATCTGAATGTGGAATCAAGGCTGATACATGCAATTACAGCATGGGTGACCTCTGCTAAAAGTATTACTTGCCAGTCGGCGTTACAAACAAATATGTGATTACCTCAACAGCAAAAGACACCCCTGGGTAACAATATTGAATGACTTGCACATCATTAATCCTACCTCAAATCGTATTCATATTGTGTTGCAAAACATTCAACAAAAATGACTGTGCAGGTGTTAAGTGTCAGTTTAGTCAACCAAAATAAATGAGACAATTATTAAACAACTTTGTGGGCCATTACAGAAAGAACAAGCAGGACATGGGTATCAAAACCTTCACCCAAATATATTTATTGAAAGTGCAATTGAAAACCATACTAAATCAGAGTAGTTTGGTAACTGCTTCATGTACCTACGAGCAAACCTGTCAGAACAATTTTTTTTTCTCCACTTAAACCAACAAACCGCAATGATGAGAGGAAGCAAACAGCATGTTCTTTTGAATCAGAAAAATACTAAGCAAAACAAGCATCTGCAAGCACTTATATCTGCAGACATATCACTTTTTAACAAATGTAGAATAGTGTAAATACACTTATAGGAACAAATGTAATTTAAATAACTAGTGTTTAGCGCTACATCATGGTCTCCCATTAGCCAGGCATGGGCTACCATCCAATAAGATGATTTATAGCTCCATATTACCTCTTCCTGCTTAGAAATCTACCAGATATGCTGTAAGAAACAAAAGCAAAAACAGTTTTCCTATACTCTCTCGTGGAACAATTCTGACTTGTAATAAAATATTGAAAAGGATGGGAGTGCGCTTCTCCAAGCCCTGGCCAAGGTTTGCAATTACTTTTAGAAGGAAATTAAAGAATGCTTTTTTTCCCCCCACAGTGCATCCTGACTTCTGACAGACGTTATCCAAACCCATTTTCATTATGGAACCCGAAATGAGATTAAATAAATAATGACCACAACTGGTGGAGGCATTCGTGCCACCGTTCTGTTCGATGCGGCTGACAAGTTGCATAGCGATAGCGCCCTTTAAATGGACAATTATTTTACAGACATCGTTCTGACCAATATTCAAAACCCCTCGTAATATTTGCATTTGCATTCCCCTGAAGTGCTTTATGTATAAAGTTTGCTTGAACATATTGTTCAAGGAGAATACAAGACTGAAGTAGGAGCATTTATTTTGATGGCCACTGAATAAATGTAGGCCTAATGATAAATAACGTTTCTCAGACCACGCCGCAGCAGCAGGGAAAGCCATTTCTGCCAACGTCTAAATGCTATGATCGATAGATATTTTACCAAAGCAAGAAAGTAGAATAGTAGAGTGCCTTTAATGAAGAGACAATAGACAAAAGGATGCTCACAGACCTAACTGTCGACAATTGATGGCTCGTGTGTCCTTAAGAGTTTTATGTGTAGCCTACCTATGTTTTATATTTCAAATAAATCGCCTAACACCAGTGGTCCTGATTCAGATACAGTAGCCTTCTTACATGAATACAATAATAGTAACCGTGAATGCATTTGAATGTGTGAGCACTTTCAAGGTTGCAATGGGTGCCATGTTGATGTTTTTTTTTTTTGTATTCAAGGTCATTCAAGACTGACTTCATGGATATTAATCACTGTGCCTTTTCATAAGTAATCAAAATCATAATTATATTTGAGGTCATGCTTCCTATTTAAAGAAACACAAATACATAATGATAGGAAATGATCCCTGCCTTGTATAGAATCTGCATTTACGCATTAAATATATTAATTCCTACAATGTTCCTCTGCTGTCTTTTGATCTGTCTTGTTAAAATGTTTATCTTCTTCAAAAACAAGTTTTATTCTCAACTGATTGCTGGAGATTTTAAATGAATTTGATTCATAAAGCAATGAAAGGAATGGTCTGATGTTTCTCTTGAAAACACATGCCTTCATCTCATAATTAGCATAACAGGCCTCACAAGTTATGGGCATGCCTTTGGCATGTTTGTGATCATCTACAATACGTATTACTTCAATATCAGAACGGTATACTGCTGTGAGGCATTTTTAACTGGAAAATATATCTGCATTAATCGTGTATGCAAAACAAAAAGCTCCTGAAGGCAGGAACAAATAGGCTGTCTGTACAGATATAAAATGGAGGCTTTAATTATCCTTGGGCTGTTGAACTGTTCCACCTCAAACTTGTTTTTAAATGACAGGGAATTTTTAATTGAACAGAAACAAAGTGTGATCTCTGGAGTTCTTTTCACCTCTCCATTTCATCACCAAGGCAACATACCATCGCGTGCCATTGAGACCCGGGGAAATATTCATACTATGAGAATACTCTATTTGGATTATTGTGTTTCCTTTTTTTTCTAAATCATATAATACATTTGCTTTCATGCCGCATCCAAAGTGCATGGGAATACATTACCTGACATTTGGCAGTTTCTCAGTTCAGTGATTTCCCTTCTTGCACCTTGCCTTAAAAAAAATGGATTGAGAGCCAAATCCCTTTGCCATTTGAAGGGGCGTAATCCAGGCTCACTATATTTTCAATGAGACAGTCATTGTGCATCAGTACCCCCATCCCCTTACCCACCAAGAAAAATGAATAACCCATCATATGTTTAGAATGAGCCCAGTGCCAGAGCCCAACTGCTTAAGCCCACTAATGTTCAGTACACAAAAGAAAATCAGAAAAATGGGGTACGTAGTTTACATAGCAACATATTGCACTCAAACTCCAATGAATATCATCAATATAATACCACTTAAGATACAGGGGGACTGTGCTAATAGAAATCATTTGGCACAGCAGAAAGTAGGCTGGAACCTACATGCCTTAAAGTGTCAGAAATGCCAAGCACTGTGCCTATAGGAGAAGGAATCATGAAATATCCCGAGAGAACTTTTGCAATTGGCGTAAATTGTTTATTATACAAATGGTTGCACGCCACTGTAGGGGAGTTCAGAGACTTAGGCCAGAAACATACCTCACGCAAATACGTGAACGTGAACGCTTCGAGCTACGCGAACAGCCAGAGCATTGCAGCGAGGGACAACAACAGTAAACAACTTTCATGTTCGATCTGTGCTTTCTTCTGGTTTGTCTTTCACAAATGTCATGGCAAAAGAAAAACTGTTTGTGTAGCTCGAAGCGTCCACGTTCGCGCATTTGCATGAGGTATGTTTCTGGCCTAAGTGCAGGAGCATTTGACGCCGACTGCGATGTACCCCTGGAGAACCAATACGAGTATGACTAGTGCCCTTGTCTGGGGATCCTGGTCCTTAGCTTAGCAGGCTATAAATATCTCTTGTTCTGAAGTGACTGGCAAGAGGTGTGGTTGGTAGCCCACAGAGACCTCAGCATCCCTGTTCCACTAGCGCATACAGCTTGGAGCATTGCCAATAGACAATCTGACTTTGTGTTACAGCAGTGCCATGTATGACATGGATGGTAACAAAGCATTTCATTGGTGTTTATGTAACACCTATGAAGACATCTCGTAGTGTGACCAAAAATTGCATCTATGCTTAGGACAACGGGCTACATTTCCAGGCATTCCACAGGAAATCCAAGTGACATTTCCAGGCATTCCACAGGAAATCCAAGTGACATTTACAACACCGCCCAGCGTGACGTAGTTACAGTGAGCCAATCCTGTAGCCCGGAAAATACGAGAAGGGCAATACAATTTACACTAACAAAACAGGTCTTCCAGCAACTCTCTCTCTCTTTTTCGCCATTTTCCGCTCTTTTGCCATCTTCACAGCTCTGGAGTTCCTCCAACTCTGTGAAACTCTGACTGCAATTCTCTCTCTTGCCCCTCATGCGGCGCGGGAGAGAGAGGGAGAAGCAAACGCATGGCTGGATCATGCGCAATTCGCGTTGCCCAGAGCAACAGGTTAGCTTGTCTTACAGCATCTGACCGCAAAAGTGAAATGGAACTGAGCTAACCATCCACGACCGATGTATTAGTTCCAACCCATGGACAGAGACAGCAGAACCCAGACGACGAGACAACTCGTCATTGGACCGAACAAGCTGAAATTTCAGGACCTCCCAGACGTTTGAGCCACAAGAAAATGCCATCTGCAACACAGACGAGTCGTCTGCAGCACCAGTCCCAACGGAACGTCAGTTAGACCGACGAAACATCCCAGCCATAGCTTAGGAAGTGTAGTCTGAACTGTTTCTCGGTAGTTTGGTTGTATTGTAATCTATAAATCTATAAGCTAGCCGGCTGGTCTATGGTTTTATATCTTATAGCAGTACTCTAAGCAAAACAAGCCTCACGGTTTTCTGACCTTTACTAACATTCATGATATGGTCTAATTTTGGCTTACTGTAGATGGTTATGTCATTTTGTAAAATGTGTGCTGGAATTTGTTTATAGTAACATTAGATTTGAAATCAATACCCTGCTACCCATGAGCCAGCTTAGCCCACATGACTCCTTTGGTCTCTGAACGCACACATGGCACACGCACATACTGTGTATGCATACTCGCACAAATGCTCCAGTACGCATACAACATTTCTCCTGTTCTGTAAAATGTAGTATTCTTGCTTTTCCTTGTTAATAAATCTATTTTTGATAAACCTGGTGTTGATGTCAGTCTCAGGCCGGCAGTGTAGTATAATGGTTAAGGAACAGGCCTTGTAACCGAAAGGTTGCAGGTTCGATTCCCAGGTAGGACACTGCCATTGTACCCTTGAGCAAGGTACTTAACCTGAATCGCTTCAGTATCTATCCAGCTGTATAAATGGATATGTAAAAAATGCTAAAAAAATTTTAAAAAAAGTTGTTTAAGTCGCTCCAGATAGCAGCGGCTGCTAAATGCCTGTAATGATGTAATGATATGAGCATGAGAGCGGAGTCTACTAAACTAAATCATTATACCTCCATACCTTCTACCCTTCAGATTATTAGTAGTGTTGTGGTGATAAATTGAAGTAGTAGTAATTATAATCCATAATAATCAAATGACTGATTTATTTAGGAATAATAAGGGTAAACATTTATTCCATATTTATTACCTATATTTCTGGCACCCCATGTAAGAGTTTATATGTACTGTATATTCCCTACATAAGTGGCACCCCATGTGAAGACTGTTAAGACGCACGTTTTATTTATCTGTCCTCACTATTACCAAGCAGTACACCACGTAAGAATATAGAGCCATATTCCTTACAGCATCATGCATCTATGCTGGAAACGATGAACACGAAAATAAGTTCACAATGCAGACCATCTTTGTTGAATTATGTCAATTATTGAAATGCATTGTGTTAGCCATGTCCATTCTGTTAGCCAGTTTGCTGGAGGCAGTCATGTAAACAATGCTCTCTGTGATGTATTAAATAGACAGGATCACTTTCCAGGGCCCCCCAACCCCTTTGTGTAAGGTGGTCGAGAACGGAAGACCACACGCGACAGGTTTCTAAAAGCAAGCCCCCGAGGAGGTCGCCATAAAAGCGGAAATACTCCGCGTGGAAATGGGGGAAATACCTCGGAACTAAAAATAGACACGGGTCTAATAAGAGGTATGAAACAAAAGAAATAAACCCCGTATTTATAGGGCGAAATAAAACTCTTGACTAGAGTATAGAAAATGAAAATAATGTCTCTCTCTCGACACAGGAGACGATATTTTAAGTAATAGTAAAACTTAAAGCAACCCGAAAATCTGGGCGAGTAAACTAGTTCAAATAACCAAAGACTAATAGGAAAATAAATCCACCAGTTAGAACGCGCAGAATGCGGAACTGAGAGGGAATCAAAACAAAGGAAGAACGGGAGGTAGCGAAAAAAGGACTACGACAAGAGTACTAAGGGAGCAGACATGATCCAACGATCTAACCCTAACGCTTAAAGTCTAACCGGACTACCTGTTTTGCTTCTTAAAACAACAAGCAACGCAGAGACCGAATCCTAATACCTTACCGGCTACGTGTAATCGCAAGATAACAACAAGCGCCAGAAAGCGGAAGTGCGTGGTTTAAATACTCGCAGGTAACGAGCGCAGGTGAAACCACTGAGCACCTGGATAAAAAGAAACTCCGGCGGGGAAGACAGAGAATCCGATAGATTGCCCTGTCGTCGCCAAAAGAATGAACGTCCACCGAAAAAAGGGGAAAGCGGACGCAGCCCATGACACTTTGTGACTACTGCTGCCTGTTATTCAGAGCCACAGTTGAAATTAAACTCTCCCAAGCAAAGATTAAAGTTCGCTGTGCCGAAACCCTCCCTATAGATCGGCAGGAGAAAGGCAATGGTATTTGATAACAAGGCAAAGCTGTAAAGTTATTCAAACCACTTCATCTTAGTGGTTTAAAGGTTTAAAGATCATGAATATACGCAGGTGCGATCGACATTGTTGGGGGGGGGGGGGGGGGGGGGGGGCATGAGTTTGAGCCTGAAAGTGTGTCTCATACCCAAAGTGGAGAGTTGGCGACCCTGTATATGGCATGATTAGGGCCTAAACTTTGGGGAGCCCTGCTCATATGCAGTGGAGCAATGCGTAGTTGTTGCTTCACTTTTCTTTTCTTTTTTCCACCAAAAAATACCAAAGATGGGAACACTTGGTTTAGCACTTCAGAGGTGAGTTCCTCAAACACTGCTTTTTGCTTTGCTTTTTGCTTCAGAAGACAGAATGTACTTTGAAAGGCAGAAAGTTCTTACACAAGTTCTCCTTCTCTACACTTGGCAGCACAGAGAACTGGCAGACAGTTCTGCAGAAACATTTCTACACAGTAGGGTAAAATTTACAAGTGCCTGTAGTTGTATCTAATGCAGTGTTCTTCAACCGTAATCCTGGGGAGCCACAGAGTTTATATTTTCACTAGTTCAGATCCAATAAACCGAGTGATGTGAGTTAACTTGTGTAATCAATTGCTTAATTGACCATTTGAGCACTAAGTGACAACAAAAGCAACCGAGCCTGTGCTTCACCAGAGTGACTTTTGAGGACCACTCATCTATAGTATACACTGGTCAGAACATTTTAGGAATATTTCTGTTTCCATTCCCAAACCTAACACTGGAGACTACTCTGCTCTGTAACCTCTTGTCACCTTTCATTCTTTCATGGGATGTAGATGTAGATCAAACTACCTGGTTGTATTTATAATAACATTATATAATATATAATGTTGTATAATATATAACCTATATAAGATCAATTCAATGAATTAAGTATTTAATTAGTTGGTTGATTTTTATTTGTAGCGATATAATTGGTTGTGATGTAGTTCAAAGCAGAGAGGATCTATTGTTAGGAATTTGACCATCTTTACCTAAAGGCAGCTTCTTCTGATTCACACTTGACCTTATTTACTTGTAGCCAGGCTTTACTGTCCACCAGAGACTGTCAAAAGCCCGCAGCTATGTTGTTCATACTGCACATTTGTGTTCTCTTTCCTGATTGACCACAGGCATATGAACATGGAGGTGGCCGGAATTTGAATCTGTGTACTTTCGGAGCA